>OZ035823.1:10150814-10323314 GCA_964034765.1 Knipowitschia caucasica | reverse complement strand
AAAAGGTCTTTACAGGATGGACCAAAAGTTGGCTCTTGGCCCAAAGCTGAGGGGAGTGAATCTTTTTGGACCAGTCTAGTTTAGTCGCAGTGGAATTTTTAAGTCACTTGTTTAAAGGAATAAGGCTTGTTCCGGCTGACGCATGCGCAGATACTTTTTTCACATTTTCCAGCCCCCGCGGCCATTTTGAAACTGCCCATAGCCCGCGGAAGTTGTGGCACATTAGTTAGAACGGCGGAGATAGGCATGACTAGTTCCGTTAATATTTACAGTCTATGGTAAAGTGCTTCGAGATTGTGATTTAGGGCTAGACAAAAGTACATTGAATTGAACTTAATTACAAGATAAACTTTTTCACATGAGGCTAAAGCAAACAGAGAGAGGGCTTTGGGTGTGTGCGTGTGTGTGTGTGCGTGCGCGTGTACATGTGTGTGTGTGTGTGTGTGCAAGTATGGAGAATCTCTATTTGTAGAGGAAGTTGCAAAGACAATACAACACTTGACAATGCATTTCCAGTTTATTTTTCTCCAGGAACTTCAGCATCATTTGTATCGTGCTTTTGTCAAACACTTTGATTTTTCCCATCGGAGCCTCGACAACATGAGAGCACAGATAATGACTCCTAAACACTGCAGCTGGTCTTTGTTTAATAGTCAGAGGGGGGAACAACAAAATATGAACACGAGGTGAGAGTTTGCACATTTGTTTTTGACCTCTTTTTGGAAACTTAAGAGCAATGACCCACTGCTGAGCTGCTCTTGTTTGTCTTGTAGGAAAATTATCCTCAAGGGTCCATCAGTGTTTATACTGACCCTAAAAACACATTAGGATGGTCACACATCAATTAAACTAAGGCTTAAGAACTCTATTCTACAACATCTATGGACATTTATCAACATTCATGGACATTGGTCAACTCCCTATGGACCAATATCTATGTGTTCTATATTTTTTGTGTTTGAACGGTTTGATTCTCTGATTTCAACAGTTTTGTTAAGTGAGATTACTACTGTTGTGATTTAGGGCTATACAAGAATACATTTAATTGAGATACATTTATTATATGATTTCCTTCTTCTTAATTTTTTTAAACATATAATGGTTCTTAAAATTGGTATTTACCTTCTCTAAAAATATTGCCTCCGATATTTTGATTCACATCAATCAACATGTATTTGTATTGCATGGTTTGTGGACAAGGCAATTCAAAGTGCTTCACAAGAATAATTTAAAACCAAAATGCATTAAAAAAAAACAAAAAGCTGCCAGTTGTGTGAGTCGAAGGACACCTGCCTTTGTATAATGTCAACGTAACAATGTAAAATATGCTGTAATTGTGACGAACATGGCTATTTAGGCTTAGCTACACAGAGTTTCACATGTTTCACACAGAAACATTGTGTTCTCTTGTCCCTGTCAAACAAATAAATGAATAAATAAATACACATATACATAAAACATTTCATTTAAAACAGAGCAGCATAAAACATTTGGGAATAAAACTATTATTAAAGTGAAGGGGGGATGTCAGGGATTCCGTAATAATGACAATCCATGAAATACTTATAAATATATGATGTTCAGCAGTGACATTTATAGATTCTTGTCATTTTTTGTGTAACTGATAAATGACTGAATTTAAAAATAAATAATAGGGGTTTGAAAACAGATAAATAGTAGTAAATAGAATCAGTTGTATGCACATTTGTTTAGATATTATAGCTGCATGAATCTGAAATGCTGCTGTTGTATATGTTAGATCCAAACAAGAGACAAACCATAACGAGCCTTTCATTATTTTCCAGATATATGTCATAGCTTGCAATTTTAATTCAAGAATGTGTTGCTTTCAGGTAACATAGGACAAAAATGCATTCATAATTCAGAAATAAAGAAGAGAAAATACGTTGTCGTACAATGTTAATGCAAAGGAAACAGACAAATAGGCACAGAAACTGCAAAAAGGTCCTGTTTTCAAAGACAAGTTTCTGATTGTGTTGAACAATAGGCAGCAGCGTCACAAGATAAAGTCCGCGCTGCTCTCACAGTTTCTCTTCCTTTTATCTCGTCTGCCTTTTCCTGCAACAGGTCAACTCCAGACACAGACACTTCTGACGTTTTGAGATAACTGCTTTTGTGCTGTTTGAAAAGTAACAGTTACCATGAAACTTTAAAGAGAATACCGCTTTACAAAGTAACATGAAGCACTAACTTTACAAAGTAGCTTCAACCAAATAACTCTCAATATTATCTTGACTTAAAGGTGCAGTAAAGGAATCATGTTGGCTTATTGTAGCCGTAGCCACTAAGCTAACTACGAACCATATTTGATAGTTCGTAGTTAGCTCTTAGCTCGGCCAAAACATCACTTCATCAGCATTGATAAAGATTGTTTACAACATTACAACATATTTATTTTAGCTCAGTTATTTCTTTGATCAGGATATACGAATATAAAACACGTTTCAGTTCACATTTTCATACAGGTGTCAGTTCGCCAGAGCATGGAAATTACTTACTTCACGCTAGTTCATATAAAAAGGGTAGACAAGGCAGCCGTGCTTCAGCACGCTCGGAACCCGCCTTCCCCAGCTACATCCAGACAACCAAACCGGGGCAACCAGGCTCGGTGAGGGGCCATGACAGCTGGTCCACACCATTCCCGGGAGGCAGGCAGACTGGGGACACCCGCGGGCCTGGAGCTTCATCGCGGGGCACAGCCATACCACGGACTAGGAGCCAAAAAATGACAGGGACGATGGGCAACAACACCGACAGAACCAGGAAGCAGCAGCTTTTATACCAGGCTACCACCCCCTACTGGCTGGTTAACCAAAGTACTGCTAAAAGCCTGCATTGTCACATTAGCATTAGCATTCATATAGCGCCGAGTCAAAACCACTCCCTCCCCTGTCCTCCACCAAATCCAACTCCCAGTACACATGAACGCCGTTCAAATTAGGGCAAAAGTTTGTGAGCGATTTGCTTACCATACTTGCTAGCTTCCCCCAACAAACTAGCAATTAGCAAAACCCGACTGCCGTTGCATTACATAGCCCTGGCTGCGTCCGAGTCTTCTTATACGCCTTTTCCTCTGATGTTCTCTTCTTTGTCACAATAGGGCGAGTGAGTGGCAAACGTGACATTGCTAAATTTGGGGGTTTTTGGATTAGATAATGTAGGTATTTTGGAAAATCCGACTCAATAACAACTCAGACAGGTGCGCACTGACAAAAAGCAGAAAGGGGTGGTGGACACATCCCAATAGTTTATTTCTATCGGTCCGCTCAATATTTTTTTTTAAGCTACAGGTTTCTGGTCATGTCCATTATAACACATGATAACTTGACTATTTTTGGTGTTTAGGGACATTTCCCCGCAGTATTTTAAAAATGGCGTCTGGATCAATCCTTGACTGCATCTTTAAAGCTTTGAAACCACAAGAAATGACCATTGTAATAATACTAATAATACATCGGTTTTTTACAGCACTTTTCAGGACACTCAAAGACGCTTCACATACTGTAGCCACACTTGCCCTGGGGCACACTGACAGAAGCGAGGCAACCAACACGTGCCATCGGCCCCTCTGACCACCACGACCCATTCACACACACACTCTTTCTAATGTGGGTCAAGTGTCTTGTAGTGATGTTTATGTGACTAGTTCTTTGCTCTGTTTGGTTCTATCTCTAGTTTTGGCCTCTGTCACAGCTTTTTTAGCAAAAAAGAGAAAATCTCTCTCACTCAGCCAATCAGCTCTCATGTAAAGCATATGTATGTAGAATAAAAAAATAGATAAAGAGATAAAGGAAGAATGTTGTGGTATTTCTAGTTCATAAAACGTTAAACAAGACTCTTTCTCTTGGGATATTTTTTTCATTAAACAAAAACAAGGTGCTCCAGCCTTAATATTTTGATCATTTTGACTTTGATTTAAAACAAGGCATTAAACCTAAATGGAGCTATTAAAAAAACCACATCCCACTGAAGCACCCACGGATACAGTAAGTGTCTGTTACCAAGGTCAAAACTGCACTAACTCCTGTGTGAGAGGAAATATGTTTTGTATCCAAGAAATCTACTACCCACAAATCAAAATTGTTGAAGTTGAGAAATAAATCTATCCCACTTCTTTATGTCCAAAATAACCTGAAGTTCTGCATAGTTTACATAGTATTATCAACCAATTATCGATCAATATTTATTTTGACCTAAAGCTGGAGTATTTAACCTTAGAGCCACAAACAAATTTACTATAAAGCCCATTTCAACTGTTCCTTGCTCTCAATCACATCTTTAGATCCTCTTTTTTGAGCAAATAAGAAAGGACCTCCCTTCATTCAACCAATCAGATTTCAGAGTGTAAACTTGAACATGTTTCCTGCAGAGAAAGAGGCAGAATATTGGGTTTTGGTTTGTTTATTTATTTATTTACTTAATCAGACGGCGGAAGAACAATTTAAATAAAGGCAACTTGATAAAATAAAAGGAAAAATGAAGTACATAAAACATTTACTGTATGATCTCGTCTGCCGAGAGTGAGGCAACTAAGTCTGTCTGAAAAGGAGTTGGGGAAGTTTGTTCACAAGACTCTTTCTGTTGGGACAAAACCAAAGTCTAGCTTTAACAGTATGATAATGAGAAAAATGCAGGGGAAAGATATTGATATATTGTCTATTTTTGTATTCCAATTTCCTCGTTTAAAATATGGACCAATTCATTTTGCGTCTTAAACAAAGATTAATAATAACATCCACATTCCACTAAAGCACCCACGGATATTACCATTACCAAGATCAAAACTACACACACAAAATCTTGTATATATCTTGAATGCAACACAAAAATTACCGCACATAAATTAACCTACATCCATCCTCTTTAAAGCTGCACTAACTGACTTTGGGATTTTGAAGCCGTGGACTCGCTGGCCTCGCTCTTTCTGCTCCCCTCCCCGCACCCACGAAGCTATCGCCCCCCACACACACCCACAGTGTTGGGACGGGGCTAGTGTCTCCCAATATGGATAATACATGTATATGGATTTTCACGTGGATGGCGTGACCATAGAACGATAGAACCGGGAAGCGCGGAGGAACGGGACTTTCTTTTGGATGGCTGTCTCGCTGTGTAAGCAGTAACCGGTGATGAAGACACGAAGCTTCAGGTTAGCTCCTCGGCTTGTTGTGCTAACTCAGCTGTCTGTGCTAACGGACCTGTAGATTTCTCACGAAAGTGGGGGCTATTGGTCCGCTGTGATTGGTCACAATCTGCGACCCGAAACACATTCTCTTCCTTGTTTCATCAAAACTCGATCTAAAATATAATGTCACGCCAGCACAAATCTGCGCTAATTATTCTTCAAAAGGACGTATATCCCAATGCACTACATGGACATGGATAGCATTTTCGTATTTAATACGAAAATAAAGTCAGTTAGTGCAGCTTTAAGAACAAAATCAGCTCAACATTAAGCACTGTTGTCTTCCTTGTTTTGGTAAAGTAATCAACCCCGCTGCGGTAAACACAGACAGACTCAGGATAAGCCTCCGAATAACTCAATCATACACTTCCTGTTTTTAAGCACGCAGTTGGTGACCTCAGAAGGAGGAGCACAGGATGTGTCCAAGTGGAGGACACAAGTTTCCTAGATATATCGAACTCAAGCCGCACTTCACTTTGACAGGAACCTCTGGCTTGAATCCAAAATAATGCTGTTTATTTGAGACAAGAGCGGCCACGGATTCATCTTCACTCCATGTTGACCTTTTCCACTTTGACTTCCTCCAAACCCCAAGCAACACGTGTGGTGCCTGCGGTGTGAATGTGGCGACGTGTTTCACTCCGGAGTCATTCGCCTTGCGTTTTCTGACTTAAAATGACATTACAGATGAGAGCGGTTAAGATTAAGACATGCTTTATTTGTCCGGCTGCGGGGAAATTTCATTGTTGCGTCACTAGTTAGAGAACAGTAGGAATGAGGAGCACACAGCAGAAGATAAATGAACAATAACTCACAAAATATAGAATAAAATCTCTAACTTTAGCATTGAGAATGTTTATTTTTATGTATAACTTATGTATTATTTTTATTTTTTATCATTTATTTTGTATAAATATTTTTTGTATTTATTTCAGGCCAACACAGGAGAATTACAGTTGCTATTATCATCAAAAAACATAACTATGACAAAATCAAAAAACGATTTTGCCTGAAAGGGAGTTGGAAGAAGATAACTTATTTAATCCCACCCCATAAAAAAGTGTTAAGAAGTATAAAATGTCTTGCTTTAGCATAACAAGGAAGCAATCTAAAATCTGCAACTTTAGCAGATTTTTTTCTTTCATGATTTTTTATGATTTTAATTTATTTTATTGTCTTAAATCTTTTAACTCTATTCTATGTTTTTGTATGTAAAGTATATATCTATATCTATCTATCTTTCTAGCCTAATGAAGAAGCAAGAATTAAGTATGAAATCTATGACTTTAAAATAATAAAGAAGTATAAAATCTCCTCCAAAGTCAAAAATACTGTATATTCTAATGCAAAATATATATAGTTGTATGTCTACATCTATACATGTTAGCAGCATGAGGGTATGGGACACAGTGGCCAAAGTAAGGTTACCATGGATACATATGGTTCTATATCATACATTATCTGACATTATTAAAAGGTACTATGAGTAAAGTAAAGTGACACTTGACTCCAAACACATTCCCACATTACCCAATCCCAGCTCTCTGGTACTTTGGCCACTGTCTCTGTCTGACACACGGGGCCAAGTCCAGCCCTGCTTGTGTAGCTCAGATCGTTGCTTTTACGGCGAGTGTGTTTGTTTTGTAAATGACCCTGGGATGGAGCCTTGCCGCTGGCCAAACATTTCCCTATCTCCTCCCCACGCTCGGCACAGGATTTGCAAAGCCGAGCCACTTCAGATAAGATGATGTCTGCAGGAAGAGTTTATGAAGATGCATAATTAGGTTTAAAATTAACTTTGCCCCCTGAGTAGGGTACTTACGAGCCGCCGTTGTAAAAAAATAAAAGTATATTTCTTAACCCTTTACTTCACCGACATTTTTTCTCTAAAACGGCTAAAAAATGTGGTAAAAATAAAAGTAAATCTGTTTGAGAAGCCCTTTGAGTTTTTGTATTTATTTCAAGCTTAAAAACAGGAGTTAATTATGGAATTTACAGCAATTACAGTCATAAAATACAAGTTATTTTTTTTTATTACATGACTTATTAAACATGATACATACAAACATTCATACATACATTTATTATTTTTACCATTTTCAAAGCTCAAAAAGGAGTGGGAAGAAGTCTAAGCTCCCTCCCCTTTGGTGCACAAACAAATGTCTCTTTGTGAAGCTGCATGAGGCTCTGTAGTTTTGGATTCTGGTGATGCTTTAACTCCTATTATGAGTGGGAACAACCTCAAGGCAGAGAAAGATCAAACTCGTAACTGTGTCTAGATCTTCTATGGTTTAAAAAAAGGATATGGGGATAGAATATATTTGACCGTTTTCCTGTTTACAGCTTCAAAACTGGAAATTAGATTCAGGGACCTGCAAAAACCTGAAATACTTAAGTACTTACTAACGATGTGGAGAGTGCAGTTCAAAGTGGTCCAGGGGCATCTCAGAATGTTTCATCTGACTGGCACAAAAACGGTTTGGTTTTCTTACTTGTTTTCACACATATTTTTGGACTTTTAAATAAAAAATAGACAATTAGTGACTCAAAAAGATTGAAAAAGATCTTGTTTTTTTTAATAAAGATAGCTTTTGTCGGATTTGTTCTCAACTTTATTATGTTTGATTAAATTATGAATCTCCTGCTTGCGCCCAGAGTCAGTGGAATCATTTCAGAATTCTTGCAGCTAAAGTCTGGAACAATCTTCTAGGAAATGTGAGACAGGCTTCTACTCTGAAAATGTTCAAATCCAGGTTAAAAACAGTTCCGCCTTAATGTACTGTTATTGTTTATGAGTTGCCCTGTGTATGAACTGTGCCATACAAATAAGCTAAACCTTGATTATAGGCAACTATTATATTTTTAATTTATATATATTTTTATAAATATTTTTTCATATTCTGACATAAAAACACATACCCCGGGAGATCTCAGCAACAAAAGAAAAAAAAAGAAAACAGGATAGGATACTCGTCTGTTATCAAGCTGATGTCTAAAAGAGACGGTATGGTAAAATAAGTATATTAGACAAAATACTGTGGGGGTTTTGATACACGATCTACGGTGTCAACTGGTGTTTCACTGGAGGGGAGATCTCAGGTGTCGGACAAAAACCAAGGCAGCTGCTAGAAAAGGCAGTCGGAAGAAACAACGTATAGTTGTAAATGTGGACAGAGGAGGTAATTAACAATAGATTTACTACGTTACTATCATATTATCTGAACTTTACATGGGTATTAGATAAAGAAAAGAGAGCTTTAAACAAGGTGCTCCGCTCTGCAAAGAGGACCGTGGGCTGTGAGCTTCCTGTTCTGGAGGTTCTTTATAAATCCAGACTTTTAAACAAAGCTCTTAGGATTGTCAATGACTCTTCTGGTCACCCTGGAAAAGCCATGTTCCAGCTTCTTCCCTCTGGCAGAAGATATCGCTCTCTGAGATGCAGGACATCTCGTTACGCTAACAGTTTTTATCCACAAGCTGTTATCAGTGTGAACAGAGCACTTTAATGATTTGCACTTGTTTTGAAACTGTTTTAGTCGATTGATTTCACAGTGACATTTGTTTACTGTTATATTTGTTTTATTTTTGTCTTTTAATGTTGTTTTATGTCTGTATTTGTCTGTGCACACTGGAAACTTTTGCTAATGTATTCCAATGTGGTTTTTTTACTGCAAATGGCAAATAAACTGAATCTGAATCTGATTTCCCTTTTACCTCCCTCCTCCCACTTTTTAAGGCAGTACTTTATATACGGTAAATGGAAATTGGTTACATTTGTTGCTGTCGTGTGTCTTGCCCAGGGACACACGGCAGCCATCACCAATGGGAGCTGGTTTTGCAACTGTGGATCCGTCGTTCAACCGATAATGTTTATGTGAACAGCAGGATTCGAACCACAAACCCCCAACATTCATCTCAAAAACCTCTTATTTTGTAGTTACTTTTAAAACCTTTGCTGATGACCACACAACATAAAGACACCAAACAAACGGCCCATACAACGCAAAGTTTTCCCAAGGTCACATACAGGTTTGAAGTGGTTAGCCATGCTTCTAAGTTCAGTAGCATACCAGCTGCTCTGATGTGATGGATTGGCTCACGGTCTGTGTGCATGAAATACTCACACAATGGTAATATTTTAGTCTGATCATACATATTATTATTGAGCTAAAATGAGCTAATAGTACTTCAATACTTGTTGTTTTTAAAAGGGAGAACTACTTTTACTCTAATATTTAAGATTATTTTGATTCTTCTGACTTCTGATTTAGAAATTGAGTTACAATGTTCTCATAATTTCTGATTTAGTTACATACAAGGCTTATCTTTAGATTTTAATATTGGAATTATTATTGTGTATCCATGTTTTATCTTTTTTATAAGTATGTGTTTTATACTGGTGATTGAGGAGCACAGGGACTGGTCTGGCAGCATTTCAGATTTATATAACTAAAATTTGAAACAGTCTTCCTTAAAATGTAAGACAGGCTTCTTCTCTGACAATGTTCAAATTCAGGTTAAAAAAACAGTCAGGTTTAGCTGTGCATACAACTGAATTAATGCATTCAGTGATTATAATGCATTGTGTGATTTTTTAATTTTGCGCACTTTGAGTTGCCTTGTGTCTGAACCGTGCTATACAATTAAACTTTTCATGTTAACCACTGACACTGCTCTAAAGCTCAAAGCGAAACGATCGTGTTTATCCAGCACCATCACTGACAGAAAATCACTTATTGACCCATGTGTAGCTTATTAATCAGCCATTACTAGTTAGTTACACATTGCTCAAACGCATAGCGCCTCTAGTTTATCCTTTATCCGTTTTGTCCATCGATTTCACAGTGACAATTCTTTCCTGCACTTTTGTTAGTTTTAATTCTGTACTTTTAACCTTGTTTTTTTGCGTATGTACTTGTCTTGCGCACACTTGTGACTTTTTGCGAATGTGTTCCAATGGGGTTTTACTGCAAATGGCGAGCAAACTGAATCTGAAGCAGCAGCAGCAGCTTCTCAGTAACAGGTGCGAGGCATTGAAAGCAAGTATGGTCCCTTGTTAACAACTCGGAATGAAACTTCTCTTCTGCTGCCACTCGTACGGGTCGCCTCACACACATGCTGCAGTATTATGTCCATTGTCCAAAGACGCGCGCCGATTGGACGGATGACGCATGACGCACGGAGCCCCGCACTTCTCTCCGGCCAAAAAGTCTTCCCTTCAGTTCAGTGCGCGCTTCTCTCCGGAGGAAAAAAGAAAAAAACGCCTCTCAAACTGAACCCACAAGACTATTAAGATACATGAAAGGCGAGGGATAAAGGATAACGTCACCTTTTGGGGGCAACGACAACAAAAACTGGAGCTCTTTTTTGATGTGACAACGCTTTTGGAGACTTAAAAAAGTAAACGCTGGTTCCTAACGCGAAGTCCAAGTCCCCGGTTTCATCTCCAAAGTTCCCGCAAGATGATCTTCGGTCCGGTGGTCGGGAAACTGCTCGTAAGTGAAGTTTCAATCACTTAAAATCATTTAAAGTAACTTGTTTTGTCGTGTTGAATGTTTTACCCGCGTCTGCCTTGTGCCAAATTGTTGACAGTAAGTGGATTTCTTTGGACATGTGCGCTGTTTTGTTTCGCTTTTATGATCACGCAAGCTTTATCAATATAGAAAGCTGGAGTATTTGTTCTTTTACTTTAGATTAATCGGCTTTACGTGGTCATATTCGTGTATCCGTTCTATTTTGGGGACGCTCAAATCACTGCACGTCCTTTGCAACTGAAGATGAAACAGCAGCCCATTGTCCCCACGACCTGGGACACAGGAAGCGACATCGTGTTTGTTTTTTTGGATGAGGGAATAACTTGTGTTTATGCTTCACTGCAGCAAAGATCCCAGACTTATAGTGAGATGGAGCAGCTGGCTCTTAAACAGTGCGCTCTGTGCTGTGCTGTGCTGTCCTGAGAAAAGTATTCGAGCTTGCATATGTTGTATCATTCACTCAAACTTCACTTCTACCATCTGCGTTGGACATCATGTGGTCACACTGCTCAGACATTGTGCACACACACAAAAAAACTATGGCTTTTGTGCGACACAGCGGATGTAAGGGAAGGACAAAATGGGCTTTAGTATTTAAACATTAAACCAATTACTTGCACAATTTCCCCCCAATATCCGGATGTTCTGGGAATGGTCACATTCTAAAAGCATTCAACATGAGTTTGACCCCTGCTTAAAGCTTAATGCCACCTTGTACTTATACCAGGCAAAGCTGCAAATTCCCTAACAGCCCCCCCCCCCCCTTCCAATAAAGTTAATTCCATACTCAGACTTCTTTTCATTCAGCAGTGACTGTTGTTTTTTCCAACCGAGCTGCATTCAATCCTGACACTGTGCCTGCATGTGTATGACAACGTGCATGCAGCCAGGAAAATTAGTGAAAAAACAGTTCCAGAATAAATAAAAATGCCTGTTTTTCTAGTTCAGGAGGCTTCATCTTGTCTTCTTTAGTAGGAATACAAGTATTTGGGTCTTCTATACCAGTGAGTTATTGTTGCTATTACTTTGACACCTTCGAAACAAGGTAGTAACATCACTAACTTACTGTTGTCAGGGATAGATTGGTTGTTAGATAGATTTTTTATTCATTTTAGCAGAAATCATACATTTAGTAAGTAGGTAAATGTTTATTTCAAACTTATTTTTATCATACAGCAGAACAAAACAAACAAGATACAGACTTTAATTTGAAAAATTCAGTTTGAAACGGGGTTGGACGAAGCAAAAGCGTATTGGACTCCAACCCACATTCAGAAGTATTAACAATATTTACATTCCTTAGATTATGAAGAACTTTTGCATATTTTTATCTGCGCTTACAGTACACATACAAATACAATCAAGCAACAGTATTTGCCATAGTTTCACAATGTGTAGTATATTTATACACGGTTTGTCAGCTCAAAATGAAGTGGGAAAGAAGTAAAAAAACGATATAGAAGAACTTTTATTGCCTAGTTTTCTTCAGCAAACCAAAATACAGATTCATAGTTGATTTGATTTGCAGGCTTCTGATTGTATCTATCATAAGCCTCATTTTCCACAGCGAGAATAGCTGTTTTGACCCGTCTTCGCCTTCGTCTCCTGATGCGCCTGGAGCTTTCCTGTTTGTGTTTTGCCTTTGTGCGACATGCTTTTTAACTCATGCAGTGTTCCGTTACTGAAATCAGATTTGTTTCGTCGGGTGGCAAAGTCAATGTTTATCTCTTCTGCAAACTGCATTCTGGGGCCCGCACCAAGCACAGACCCTGTTGCTATTTGGCAGCGAGGAAGCTTGTCCCCCACCAAACTCTCACCCTCTCCCTCCCCCCCTTCTCTCGCATACACCCCCTGAAATTGCTGGAGCGTACGTGCCTGGCGGTCCTGTAAACTTCCTGTGGAGTGTACACAGATATGCTGATATTAGAGGCATCAGGCTGCCTCTCTCAGATTTATCATGGCTGCACAAATGTACACTAGATTGCGATCTGCTTTTGCTTACTGTATGTTTGGGTGTTGGTTCACACAGGAAATATCCCGCTCGGTCCCTCTGGACGAGGCTGGGGCAGGACGCACATTGGGGACAGGCTCGGATCCTAAGTATGTCACTGGGGAGAGAGTGGTGGTCCAGTAAACGGACTCTCATGACAGTCGCGCTGCTTGTACTCCGCACAGAGACATGAACTTTGGGACCCTGTCTGTGGCATCTGTCTGATGCAACTCGGTGCAATAGGGACGACAGCAGGTTGTCAGGAGCTGTGATACTCTGGACCAGACAACTGCACTTCAGTCAGCAAACTTTCTAAAGTGGCGGACATTGAGGATTAGCCCTGGTGAAAGTGTTGTCTATGTGTCCATGTCCATGTCCTTGTCCTTGTCCATGGGTTAGGGTTGTCCATGTCTATGTCTATTTCCATATCCATGTCTAAGTCAAGTCTAAGTCCATGTCCATGTCCATGTCCATGTCTAAGTCAAGTCTAAGTCCATGTCCATGTCCATGTCCATGTCTATTCTCTTTCCATAATCCATTTCTGGGTGGGGTGGCAGTCAGAGATGCACCCAATTCACAAACTACCAGCCCCTGTGTGTGTGTAACATGTCCTCATGAAAAATACTTGTCACATCACTAGAATCCATGTAATTGTACTCAGAATCAGAATCCTTTTTATTGCCATTGTAACTGACAGGAAGTCACAAACTAGGAATTTGCTTTGGCTCTCGGTGCAAACAAGTTATAAACATAAAAATGGTAATGACTGCTGTATACAAGTGCACTAAGTACACACAATTACCAAGTGAAATAAGTACATGTAAGCTTCTATTGTGGAATTAATCAAATGAATTCGAAATCAAAATGCGTCTAATATCTAGGGCCAAAACAATGATTAAAAGTTAATATGTATTTGTTCTATCATCGTCAATCTTTTAAGCTATTTCAGTTTCAATGCATTATTGCAGAGCCCTAAATCACAACAGCAGTCGTCTCGGAGGACTTTATGAAGTTGTTGATTCAACAACAACAGATCACAAACAACAGTTCGAAAACATAGGAAATGTAATGATAACAAACACATAGGAACCATTGGTTCATAGGGCAGGATAATGTCCATACATTTTAATAAATGTCCCGGATCATCACTGTCCTTGGACCCTCCTGCATCGGAAAAGACCCAGGGAGGGACAAAGTGAGAAACCTTGCTCTCAAGGAACGGACAGGCTATAGTTCCGGGACATAAGCTATGATCATTTATCAATTGCTTTGTATACAGAGTACAGACGTGTTATTTTATTGAATTAAACCAGTGCTGTGATCCCGTATGCAGGCCTTATAATAGGTATAACCTTATAACAAGAATACTCTCATTGCAGCTACTATTACGCCTGTTGTGTCTCCCTGATTTTCAACATCCCATGTGTCTTGACGTGTGCTGTGGATCTTGCGTTTTCTTTGAATTATTTTACAAAAATATGCAATCTGTAATCATGAGGTGTTTTAAATAACAAATGCAATGCCCAGTACAATGATACGACAAAGCCAACATTATAATCTACATTGAAAACGTTGACAAAAGTCTTCAGCAAAACTCATTTCTGTGGAAAATTACCGTGACACGAGGCAATAAGAGGCAACGACCAAAAGAATACATAAAGGAGACCACTTTCACAAACCAGCGAGATCATAAAGTCACTCTTTATATCACGTTAATCCAGACCTCATGGATCTGAATGCTGCTCGGCCGTGAGGAGCTGTGTCTATTGATAAAACAGCTTGTCTAAACAACATATGATAACCTCAAGCCAAAGTTATTCATAGATGATTGTTCAATTATAAAACTACGGGTTACATGCTGCCCTTCACAATCATTTATGTATCATGGAAAATACTACTCCCTTTTTTTTGTATGTTTTTTATGACGACTTTTCTATACACTTACAGATATTACAGCACTAATAAAAACTGACCATTTAGAGTCACAAGTATTAGTTAAAGGTATATAGGAGGATTTTCCCACATTTTAAGAAAGAACCGCCCTCTCCACTTTTTGAACAAAACTTATTTCACAAGCACGTATCACCAGAATGATTGACAATTTAGAGGACCAATAGTCTTGGTGATCCACTCGGAAGTAGAAAATCCTCCTATATACCTTTAAGTAATTGTTGACAATCAGAACCAGTATTCTATTCTCTGGTGATGATTCAGGACATTTAAAAACACATGAATATATAATAAAGTTTATGGACATTGGTTATCCGCCCCTAATGGCTCTTATTTGCTTGTTATTATCGCATTTCCTGTGTTTGAACCGTTTAATTCTCTGATCTGTTGTTGAGGAATCTACAACTTCTCCGAGATGACTGCTGTTGTGATTGAATTGAATGGAATTTGCGTTGCCATTGTAATGAACAGGACTTCTCAAACTAGAAAGTCATATAAAAATAAAACATCGTAATCCAATTCTCATACATACAAGATTCAAGAATGTATTTGTAGTAAAACCAAATTGGAAAAACTTTGCTAGACATGAGCCAACACGATTATTTGTTAATTTGTTATCATTTAGCAGCGCTGCACTTAACATAACACTCTTAGACTCTTCTTTGACTTTGACTAATGCAAATCCAATATCAAATTGACGCATCAAATTGACATATTCTCTGCTGACAGTTCTTAGTAGGGAGCCACTGATCCAGCTTTTCGTTATTTAATCAATTTTGAATTATTTTTTCAAAAACAGAAGAAACAAACACAGGTCCAGGATACAAAGAACATCAAATAAAACACACAATCTGCACTACTAAACGTTAAGAGTTGTGTTGCTTTTTGTGTTGCTCCAGGTGATGATGGTTCTCTGTTTTGCACCGTGCGAGTCGTTGACAGCTCCAAATAAAGAATAAATAAAGCTCACAACACACACACCTTCAGGGCGCTCCGCTTCGCCCTGTCGATACTTATTTTCCGATAATGACCTGCCTACTATACATTATCCCTTACTTATTTTTTTTGACTGGTATTGAAGTATTTACAGCATACAGCTAGTAGTTAAGAAACATAGCTACTACATATTTTGTATATTTTTGTGTGCTCCCTGTGTGCTCTCTCTACTGTCCTGTTAGTGCGCTGCAACATTGAAATTTCCCCACCGTGGGACAAATAAAGGAACTCTTTTCTTATCTTATCTTAATGTTAGTCCAGAGCGAGTTGGAGCAAAGCTTGCCATTAGCACTTGCCTATTGGGCTTCAGGCCAACAGGTTAGCATTGTCCATATTTATACTGTCTATATGGTCCACACAATTTATAAACAGATACAGACTTAAATCTTACTAGTAATCCCATTGAGATTCTTTGCCAAAATCGTGCAGAACTTATAACAAGGGTTTTTGTTGTGGCCTATTTCAAACATACAGTCTATAAAAGTATACGAGCACAATGTATGCTTTATTCTTCTCTGCATGCTCAATTCTCCATGGTTTGTTCAGTATTAGTTCATCATTTGTGGCACTGGCGCCTGGGTTTGCCGTCAGTTTGGCCCCGTGTAGAGAGTGCTGACTCACAAAGGGAGCGCCACCTGTTCAGGTGTAATGCATACCTGAGCGGAGAAGTCAGTGCCGTAGATCACTTTGTACAGGGCTGAGATAAGCCGTGCATGATGTCAAAGTGTAAATCATGGATAGAGACATTAACATACTGCCCCTGTTTGGATTGCAATTATCCTGGATTACATGTTGTTCAAAAGTGTTCTTAATTTAGATCAATGTTGTTATGCTTAAGAGAGAGAGTATACTGCTTCTTTTTCATGCTAAAGTTACAGATTCTATTTGATTTAATCTAATATAGAGTTATTGTTCATTTATATTGTTTGCTCCTTCTTCTTACTGTTCTATTACTGGTGATACAACACTGAAATTTCCCCACAGTGTGAAAAAGAACCCTACTTTTTGAGCGTAACTCTAACCCTAACTCTTAATAACACTAGGATTCCCACAATTATGAAACTTTTAATTTTACTGCTCCAAGTCATATCAATTTCTGAAAGTGTTCGTTTTCTATCAGTTTTATTAAAAGGAAGTAATTTATAATGTTTTGCCTTACACGCTTTCATCAAGTGCTTAAACTGATCAATATATAACTTGAAATACAGCAAAAATAGTTTGTTGCAAGGCTACCAGATGCTACCTGCTGGCACGTAAACAGTGTGTTGCTATGGTAACTAATACTTGTTCTTCTCTGGTGGTGAACCAAGCAGAACCAGGACCAGACCCGAACTGGTCAAAAACCAGTCCAGGACCAGTCCAGAGCCGATCCAGGACCAGGAGCAGGACCAGCACCTTGTAGAACTTATCACATAATAAAAAACAAACTACACATACAAACAGAAAAAGTCACCATGTTATAATAGCTACATGAGCTGAGTAATTACACTTCCAAAACTAAAAGCTGTTATATTGACTGCTCCGGGACTTCCAGTGTTTATTCGTATGTATGAGTATTATGTATTATTCTCTGGAGTTATAATCTGATGGAGAAAAGCTGAAGTTAGTTACTGCACGCTCTGCTCTGCGTGCGCTGAGTCATCTGAGTCAATCACATGAGTTTTCTAACAGGACATTTGACTGCGTGTGGACACTGTTTCCCAAGGCCTGCATCAGGAGCTACATCAAGAGCTGCATCAGGAGCTGTCTTACTGAAGGATTTGATCTGAGAAGAGATAGTAAAATGTTCTGTCAGTGTGTAACAAAGATGAAGGAAAAATATGTATACCACTTCATAAACAAGTCTAAATTATAGTTTATTAGTCACACAAAAGGACATTGCATTGGTCGACCTGGAACCAAAACATATGAATTGTGTAGTTACAAATCATCGTTATCTCTCATTTAGGGCTTAGTTAATCAAATTATTGGATAACAATCTCCCTGCCATGATTATTCTGATTGCAATAGTTATATAAAAGCTGAAACTGTTGCTGGGCTCACAAAAATGATTGCGGCGCTTATGTCACCAGGGGCTGCTTTCAGTCACCACAACATTCCACTAAAGGTTTTCAAATTAAGCAGAAATTCCTCATGTATTTAATTATGAATGATCCTGATGTCTTAAACATATATTTAAAATGTGTTTAAGGATGTAAACAAGCTCATAGAATACTCAAAAGGTAATTATAAATAGATTACAGCCCTACTCTATATCGTAATTGCTCGACTATAAGCAGCTTCTTTTAACCCTGTGGCCTGTGTAGCGATGTGGCCAATGTGTGTATTTTATTGTGGTCGAGTATCTCCTAGGCACAGAACAGAATTAAAATTTTATGTTTATGTGAACAGCAGATAGAGCAAACATAAGATGTACAAAATACAACTGTTTTGGACGTGATTTATAGACTCATTATTTTGACTCCATCCAGGTTTAGTAGCGTTTATTGCCAAAATAGATTGGTAAATGAGTCTCGACATGGAAGCTAACAGTTAATGTTTGTCTTGTTTGTCTAGTTCATTGAGTTATTTACAAAGTTTTGATCTTATTAAGTCATCAGTGCGGTAAACACCTTGTCGTTAAATCATGTTGTGGCCCGTTACAAAAGACGTCTCTGCTTTGTTTTGTTCCATCAGCTGTTGGATGAGTGTTCTATTCCCACATGAAAACCTGTGGCTTATATTCAAATGCAGCCTATATGTGGATAAAGTGTGTCTTTTTAAATGTAGCTGGTGCGCCTTATATACATGTGTGCTTAATAGTACAGCAAGTTGTATATATTTTGTCTAAAGTACCTCCACTAAGTCCTGGCTAAGTATACAAAATGTGGCTAAGTACAATGTGTTGCTATAAAGGGAATAAACTGCAGTATTATCACACTGACATGTAGTAAAACAGAAAAATAAAAATAAAAATCTCTTATCAAAAATAAAATAAAACCACTATAAAGGAAATTATCTATACATAGTTCCCACATGACGTCACTACATACGGGGATTTGCCGACCCGGCGCCATTTGTGTTGGCATGCTGTGGGCAAAACAATAGAAAAAGAAGCTGAAACGTGTTAATGTCGTGATAAAGTTGAAAATGGTCATCTCCTGCTGGGTCAATGGATGTTCAAATCGTGCCGGAGGTTCCGTTAAACTTGGATTTTACAGTATACCCATCATTAGACTTCATGAATGTGAGAAGACTAAGCTTTTGTCAGAACAACCACGGAGGTTATGGCTTGCGAAGATAAACAGGCAAGAAACTCCCTCAAAACACGCAAGAATATGCTCGGAGCACTTTGTGTCAGGTGCGTATCGTATCTCATAATGTGTTGACAGACGTAATTTACTCAGTACTAACTTGTGTATGCTGATATCTGGTAACTTGAGAGTTTCATTATTTAGATTACTTTATTATGAGGAGGATCGGTGTCGCGTCCGAGGCTCTCGAGGGCAACGTAAATGTATTAAATAGATAATAATAGTTCTATGGTGGGCTAAAACAATGTTCACAAACAGCATTGCTTCTGTAAAAAGATCTGTGTCATAAAATAAACTGCTCTTTACGCCTGGAAAAATCAGTTGCCCACCATTCACCAAAACATACGGTCAAAAACGCGGAAATAAACAATAACAGCAATCCAGAGTGTCCGTGTGGCATTAGCATTAATTAAATTAATTGTTAATATAATTAAAATAATTAAATGGAGCTCCAACTGGTATTAAATCTAAAGTTTTTGAGAAATGTTTGCATTGCTTGTTAATTTTTGCTGCATAATTTGATCAAATATGTAAAACATGTCCGTAGCACGTTAAACTGTGGTGCCATTGTATTAATATACAATTATTTGCTCAAAAGTTGCCCTTTTTTTCCAATTTGCGTTTGAATATCTACAATTATTCTCATTCTTCTGTTTAATGGAATGCACAAACACAGCAGCGTGCCATCAAAGATGGCGTCTCCGAGGAGGTCATGTGACATTCATTGGTCTGTGGGAACTATGTATAGTACTATCAAACTGACATGTAGTAAAACAGAAAAAATAAAAATAAAATTACCAACAATAAAATAAAATCTCTATAACCAATCTCTGTGGGGATTTAAATGAACCGAGACTCGAAATGCAGCAAATGAATCAGTGATAAGTCATCTATGTTGTTGACTAAACCCTTCTACAGCACTGGTTCACAAACTGCACATGTTCTGAATACAACTCTTGAGGCTATAAATAGTTCAACTTAATCTGAAGTGCTATGCTAACGTGGCTAACTCTGGCTAGCTTCACCCTCACGCTACGGCTAGCTTCTGTGTTGTGAAAGACACGTGTCTAAACTCATTATGGTGAATGTGAGGAAGGAGTGAGCAGGTGAGGACAGATTTGACAGCTGTAAATAGTTTAACATGAGCTAATTTTCTATATTTATATTTATAGAGATTTTATACTTGCTTCTTTATCTTGCTAAAGCTAGAGATTTTATACTTGCTTCTTTATCATGCTAAAGCTAGAGATTTTATACATGCTTCTTTATCATGCTTAAGTTTTAGATTTTAGATTATATTTTTTTTTATTCTATTTCACCGGTGCTGTAACACTGAAATTTCTCCATGAATAAACAACCTTTTAATCTCTTAATTTGAAATATATAGATGCAAGCTAATATGCTAACAACAGCAAAATTAGCGTTTTTTTTTTCTTGTTTTCTTTTTTTTTACTAAGACTTTAGGTATGACCAGATGATAAGTAGTATAGTGTTTGTCTATCTCAGTGTCTCCCAAAGTGGGGTCCGCGGCCCCCTGGTGGGCCGCGAGGGTACTGCAGGGGGGCCGTGGGAGGTCATAAAAAAATATAATAATAATAATATAATTATTTAATGTTAAATTTATATTTTTTTGTTTGTAATATTAAAATATTTGTGTTCATTATTTGACTTGAATAATCCACTGTAATCATTTTTGTATTACAATGTTTGTAGCAGAGGCTATTTCCCCAAAATAAAATAACCAGAAGAGCCTATTCTTAATGTTGTCTTCTTGGTTATTATTTTGGGGGGCCACGCAGACCCGTCAGATTTTTAAGGGGGCCTCGGTGTTACTGAGTTTGGGAATGGCTGGTCTATCTGATAAACCTTTTGAGCTCTTGGGATTATTCAGGGTTGCAGACAACTTGGAGGTTGTGCAATATTGAATCCGTGTCTATATTGTGTATATGATTACAGACACAGCTGCAGTTCTTGCTAAGACTTAGCCGCCTAAAGTCTTTTATTGTCCAGGGGGGGCTTTGTGGGAACAGGTGTCCACTCTCACATTCAGCGTATAATATTGCAGATGTCATAATATAGTTTCAAGACAGAGTGGCATTGTACAGCAAATTTTATGTTTTGGATTTTCACAATTAGATTTAAGTCGTATTTACCATTGTAGATATTCATTAGCTCTCCCGGCTATATAAAATGATAAAGTAGAAATTCCGAGAGGCGCAGTTCCATTCCTGCATCCAGAGAGGGGTTTGGGTCAATTACAACTTAGATAGCTACTGTAGAATGAAATAGAAATGTATAAATGTTTAACTTTCAAGATCACTTTATCTCGATCTTGGTAAAAATGCATTGGGGATGGTCGTCGGTTCGATCCCCCCACAGCACCTTCACCGTCTATTCCCACTGATGCTGTTGTTGTGTCCCTGGGCAAGACACTTAACCCCACTCTGCACCCCCCGCTGAAATATTAAATATATTCAGCTCCTTGCCTCAAAAATATGTTGCTCTTTGCCTGTTTTCCGCCTTCCTGGTTTAAATTGGAATGAATGAATGAATCAACAACCTGAACCTTTGTCACAAGAACGGATAGCTGTTTACGAAGCAATAAATCCCATGGAGAATCCTGCTTTTGATGACCACTTAGGCTCTTGTTGATCCTCTCCGAGCACATATTCTACATTTTTTCTGTGGAGTGTTTATAGAGAAAGCTGTAAACCGCCTGTTCGTCAGGCCCCTTTTCTCTTTGACACAAAGTGGAGCTTTAATGCAGCTAATGCGATTGTCTGTGAAGCGAGGTAATGGATTCCTGTACATAGTGAATGTATTAGTCATTAATTCCCACTCTTTTTGCCCTGATCTTGTGAGCTACTCCTGCTGATATTGAATGGACTCAAGAATTTCTCACTGAAAGTCCAAATCACCTTCAATAGAACACTATGACGCAAGTGGTTAGTGTGATGTGACCCTGAGAAACCACAAAGACCACCTTAACCTCCTTAGACATGGAAATGTGGCCAGAATAAGTCTCCAATCACCTATCAACAGCTCTGTTTCATAAGAATAGTTGCGTGGGTTTTAGTGGTGAATGTTGACGTCAGAGGCTCACTTATTATCAGAGCTGGTGCTTGCCTTATTGGGGCCCTAAGCAGAAGTCAGCATAGGGGCTTTCACCTAATTCGCTTTCTTCCAAAACTTTCTCAATTATCTGAATCATTTCATTTTGAATTGACTAACCGAGATAATGGACATGTTTCCTTGTCCTTTACTTTGTTGACATAATTTTCCATGACTTTGTCAAAATTTGCAAGTAGCTCAACTTTTTTTAAAGTAAGTTTCCATTATCTGGCTCAAAAAGAACATGAGATGAGCCTCTAAGTGCCAAGTTCCTTTCATCCAGTGATTGAATGATGCAAAAATGGCACTTGAGGACATCTCGCCACCTCTTTCTTTCAATTACATGCTTGTCATATAAATATGATCAATAGTTTTTTTCAATGCCCAATACGTTTATCAAGTTCTCTCCACTTGACCATGCTTGAGGTGTGTTCATTGCTGCTTTAATGGTGGTTTAGAATGGCATTGATATTTGACCAGTCCTCTATATCTATACCATTGATTTAAAAAAAATATTCTTTTTAATAATCACCATGGTATTAATATATTAACTAAATATTGATATTAGTAGTGCACTATACTAACACTGTTAGTATTATGTTCTATATTACAAATTTAACAAAATACTTCTGATTACCAAAGGAAGCACGTTTATTTTGAAGGTGTCCATCTTAACCACAACAAAGAGACTGATTAAACTCGTTAAATACAGAGATAAAACATGTCACACACAATATTCAACTTTCTTTGCAGACAGTGAATGCAACCACACGTTTTTTACTCGACTGTAGTTCCCGCAGTTCGCTGTAGTGGTGTCTTTTTTTCCTTTTTTCATGACCTGAGGGATAACTTCATTTGCTAGTTTGCGTCTCAGCCTCTGCTCGTGCAGCCTGCGCTTCTCACAAGTGCGTGAAGCAAAACGCCTCTGGTGGAGCATGGCGGAACTACAAGGGTCTGGCGTGAGCCAGACTACTGCTTGTGGCTGCGTGACTGACAACATCAAGGTAGAGGGAGGGGAGGGGTAACGTATGAGGATCATGGGGGACAGCAACTGACAACTTTAACAACCAATCACATGGGTGATTCCGGAAGGGTCAGCACTAGATCATATACGGAATCGGGACGGAAGCGGACCAGTCATTAACCAGTCATTCCAATTAAATAACCCCAACCCAGCCTTAACCCTAAACTTAACCATCTTACTCAGACATCTAAAACTTAACCAGTCACCATATAAGGACTTATTAGTCTAAAACTGATTCAAAAGTAGGATTGTTACTTCCGGTTTCGTCCCGATTCCGTAAATGATCTAGTGCCGACCATTCCGGAAGGGCCTTGTAACTGCACGAGTGAGAGCAATGAGGAAAAACAAAAAAGAGTCCGCACTCCGGGGCCCTTCCAGCTGCGGGGCCCTACGCATACTGTGTATCAATCAATCAATCAATCCTTATTTATAGGGCGCTTTTCCTGCACAGGGCAACACAAAGCGCCTCACAGTCCACACCACACAATGCACAAATCATCACCATTAAAATACAATTAAAAACACATATGTAATTAAAAAGCATTAAAATCACATAAGTAATTTAAAAACATAAGAATCACACAAGTAATTAAAAACAATAAAATAGTTAAAAACACAAAAAGTTACAACAATAAATAACAAGGTGTGTTAAAAAGATAAAATTCTCTAGTTGTATGCACAGAAAAAAGAAAAGTCTTTAACATGGATTTGAACATTGACAGAGAGGCAGCCAGTCTCACATCCTCAGGAAGACTGTTCCAGACTTTAGCTGCATAAATCTGAAAAGCAGCCTCCCCCTGTCTAGTCCTGACTCTGGGCACTAACAGGAGTCCTGTCCCTGCGCTCCTCAGAGTCCGGGCTGGTTCATATGGGACTAGCATATCATGGATGTACTTTGGTGCAAGGCCATGGAGAGACTTGTACACCAGGAGAGCTGCTTTAAAGTCTATCCTCTGGGCCACGGGAAGCCAGTGCAGAGACCTGCGCATAGCAAGCGCCGGCTCTGCTTATTATGCTAAAGCTAGAGAAGCTATACTTAATTCTTGCTTCTTTATTAGGCTAAAGTTAGAGATTTGACTTTATCGTAGTGCTATTTTTCACTCATATTTTGCTCCTCATTCCTTCTGTTCTGTAACTGGCGATGCAACACTGACGTTTCCCCACTATGGGGCAAATAAAGGATTTTTCATATTGTTTGCTAGCTGCTAATAGCACATTTGATGTCGCCGAACCTTCTTGTGATATGGTGTCACACTCATCTAATCAGTGAAGCATGCCTCCAGAGGAAACAGAAGAGTTCATGCACAGAGAGCACTGAGTTATAAATATCTAGGCTCCAGACTAACTATTAAATACATTTTTTTCCATCACCATACATTATATTGTAAAGTAATATTATTAAATATTATATATTTTGATTTAAATTATGTGTAGACCAGAGACTTTAACTCATTATGTTTGTCACACTTTTTATTGCAAAACATTAGATAATATGAGGTAATAAATTATAACCTAATTGCTTGAATCAATTTTATCTTAATTTGAGCACATTCTGACTATTTAGTCTTATTTACTCTTCAAGAACTGTTGCTTTATTTTTGCATTCCAAGGGAAACCAATCCTCAAAATTGGCAAAATGCTGCTTCATTTTTGACTGCCTTAAAACAAGATTTAAAAAACGAATCTTGTTTTAAGGTAGTCAAAATGTTCTCAAATGAAGCAGCATTTTGCCAATTTTGAGGATTTTTTCACATATTTTTTAAGCACTTTTTACAGTGAATGCTTCAGATTCAGATTCATTTTATTAGCCATGTGCAGTATAAAACCTACATTGGAATACATTTGCAAAAAAAGGTACTCTGTGTGCACCGACAGAATAAAAAGCACGATACAATGTAATATAAAATACACAGACACTGAATATAAAATAATAAAAAAAAACAGCTGACACTGTGGCACCGATCAACAAAACGATACAAGGGGTAAAAGCAGGAATTAAAGTGCTCTGTTTAGGCACCTAACAGCCTGTGGAAAGAAGCTGTTAGCATAGCGAGATGTCTTGCATCTCAGCGACTGATATCTTCTGCCAGAGGGAAGAAGCTGGAACCTGGCTTTCCCAGGGTGGCCAGAAGAGTCATTGATGATTTTAAGAGCTTTGTTTAAAAGTCTGGATTTGTAAAGAACCTCCAGAACAGGAAGCTCACAGCCCACGGTCCTCTTTGCAGAGCGGAGCACCTTGTTTAAAGCTCTCTTTTCTTTATCTGTGATGTTTCCAAACCACACAGACACAGAACCAACAAGTAAACTCTCAATGGTGCAGCGATAAAAGTTAAGCAGAATCTTAGAGTTAGTGGTAAATTCTCTAAGTTTCCGTAAAAAGAAGAGCCGCTGACGTGCTTTCTTAACAACCCGGTTAGTATTTTTAACCCATTTCAGGTCGTTAGACAGAGTTAAACCCAGGAACTTGCACTCCTCTACGATCTGCACCTGGGAGTTGTCAATAACAACAGGAGTGTGAGAACTGCTACGACTGAAGTCAAAGACAAGTTCACATGTTTTTGCAGTGTTCAGCTGGAGATTGTTTACTTTACTCCACTGAAAAACATGTTCGATCTCTGCTCTATAAGAGGATTCATCATTGTCACTGATGAGACCGATGATGGTGGTGTCATCAGCATATTTGATGATCAAATTTGAGTCAGAGGAGGACACACAATCGTGAGTGTACAAAGTAAAAAGCAAAGGACTCAAAATACATCCCTGAGGAGAACCAGTGCTCACAGAAACAACATCAGAAAAACAGTCATTGATTTTTACTCTCTGAGATCTGTCAGTTAAAAAGCTAAAAATCCATTTACACATGGCAACATTCAGACCAAGGGACATTAGTTTTTCAACCAATATGCTTGGGACAAGACAATTAAAAGCAGAGCTATAATCAATGAAAAGCATTCTCGCGACAGATTTACTAGTGTCCAAGTGACTGTAGACAGAGTTCAGAGCAAAGGAGATGGCATCCTCCACACTCCTGTTCTGTCTGTAAGCAAACTGGAGCGGGTCAACACTCACAGGGATCTGGCTCTTAATGAAGTCCAGCACAAGCCGCTCAAAAGTCTTCATAAGAACAGACGTGAGAGCCACAGGGCGGTAGTCATTGAGACATGTCACTGGAGACTTCTTAGGAACTGGAATAATGGTGGACCTTTTAAAGCTCACCGGCACCGTACAGCTCCTGAGTGACAAGTTAAAGATGTCCGTTAAAACAGGGGCAAGTTGCTCGGAGCACAGTTTCAGGACACTAGGAGGAATGCAGTCCGGGCCTGCGGCTTTCCGAGCTATGGTCCTGGACAAGACCCACCGTACTTCCTCCTGAGTCACTGTGAAGGCACCCTGACATTCGGGGAAGACAAAAGGCAGGGGATCAGCAGATTCAAAGCGGCAGTAAAAGTCGTTGAGCTCGTTTGGCAGAGTTTGGCCAGCAGCAATTTTCCCTGCACTTGGTTTCCAGGACGTGATAAGACTGATCCCCTTCCACATGCGTCGGGGGTCCTCTTCCCCAAAGAAGCCCTCTAACCTGTCCCCATAGGAACGCTTAGCAGCTTTTATAGAGCGTTCCACAGCGTAGCAGGACAGCTTGTAAGCACCCTCATCACCGGATTGAAACGCCAGTGTCCGCTCATTCATTCTCACTTTGACGTCAGTGTTCATCCAAGGTTTTTGGCCGGAGTGTTCTTTGATAACTTTACAGGGGACACAACAGTCAATGCAAAATTGTATGTATCCTGTCACAGCCTCACAGAATTCATCAACATTCTCAGAGTTAAAAACAGACCAGTCTGTGGCATCAAAGCAGCCCTGCAGCTTCATGTTAGCCTCCTCAGACCAGCACTGCACAGTGCGGGAAGTAGGTTTGTGCTGTTTGTTCCTCTGTGTATAAGAAGGAAGAAGGAGAACAGCGGAGTGATCAGACTTCCCAAAAGCAGGTCTGAGACTGGACCTGTAAGCTGCCTTCACGTTACTATAGCAGTGATCCAGGATGTGAGCTCCCCTGGTAGGCTGACTCACATGCTGATAAAAGTTCGGTAATACAGACTTTAAGTTACATTTATTAAAATCACCACCAACTATAATCACAGCATTGGGGTGAGCAGCTTCATGTTTATGCAAAATGTCACTGCTTTGAGTTGGCTTAAAAGTATAGTAGCATGAGTTTTCATATCGTTTAGTGCCAGCCGCTAATAGCACATTTGACGTCGCCGAACCTGCTTGTGATACGGTGTCACACTCATCTAATCAGTGAAGCATACCTCCAGAGGAAACAGAAGAATTTGTGTGCAGCAGCGAGCTTCCCTGAGTTATAAATATCCGGGCGAGCGAGCGGATATGTTGTAGCTCAAATGGGTGCCGAGCGGGCCACTCAGAGCCAGGCGGTTGCTGCAGGAGGAGAGGGGGGGACGTTTGGAGCTGAACCCTGCATGAAGCCCTCGTATTGTCTCGAGTTTCCTGTGCTCCCTGAGAGGAGGGGGCGAGTGCTTTTCACACGCTCCCACATGTAAGCTGTGTGTCCATGCTTTGTGCGCACGCAGACCTCGTTCCTGTAAGTGTGCACTTCGAGTTTTTAGTGTCACAAGGTTGAGCTTTTCACACTGCCAGTGCAAGTGTCTGGCAGTGATCTACTGGGCATTGTCTTCAGAAGAAGTGGTCGCTGTGGATTGTTGCGTTGCGTCGCACAAAGTTGTCCTCCTGTCCTTCCGCGTAAACAATGCTGTTCGAATGTCCCACTGCTTCCACACAATAGGCCTAAAATTAGACTGTAATCAAATGCTCTGAAGAGGCTTTCGATAAACAATCAAAACGGAACATTCTCTTTTTTGATCCTGTATGTCAACGGGTATCCAACTCACTTTGGTCAGGGTCGGATTTAAGAATAATAGCATAGTTTAAAAGTGTTTGAAGGTCATCTCTGCATCTGGGAATATTTGTATATGCTTTTTTTTAAACATTATGTAGATATTTTACTTTAATTTACCTTTTTAATAAGTTTGGATACTATTTTCTACTACTTCTTCTACAGTTTTTTTTCTGAACTAAACTAGTAGAAAGGTACTAAACTTGTAGAAACATTATACTTCCGAAACATGTCGTGGTAATAATCTCTATATCTTACAATTATTTGGTATAGAAAAACCAAAACAGGGTCAAAGTTTAAGGATGGGCCAATAATTTATAAATTTCAAATTCAGAATTTATAACGACTGGATTGAGTTAACATTTCAGAATAAAAAAAACTAGGTTATTGTTGTTTTTTGTTGTTGAGAGAATTAGGCAAGGAAAGGCAAGTTTATAGTTATAGCAGAATTCATACACAAGGCATCTCAAAGTGCTGAACAAAATAGCTTTAATATGAGGTATAACACTATACTACAATATACAATAGTAATCATTTAAAATCCTTTTTGGTCTGGGGCCTTGTCTTTAACACCTCTATGTTATAGTCACTGACATTATATTTGTTTTATTATTTTTACACGTTGATGTCTGGGTTTACTGTCATAACGTATAATTATTTGTATTTGGGAGAAAGTTTTACATTTGACATTTAGCCATCACTTCCTGTATTCCTTCGGATACTGACCGACGTGTCAAGCGATCTCTGTATTACGACGTTACCATGATGCATAAGGCCTCAACATTACATTAATAAACGTGTCCTAAATCATAAAGCGTTGGAATCCAAAGCTGAAAGGAAGAATGATGGAGATGGCAGCTGTAGCGCAGATGAGCAGATGCCTGTGTGTAGGGGTTTCTCTGTGGTTCAGTGAGACATGGTACGATTGATATGAATCTCTGTTCTTGATGTCAGAGACCCATATGGAACGTTTAAACTCCTGTCCGCTTTAAATCTGCTTCAAATCAAGTCTTTGACAGCAGCAGCAGCAGCAGGGGTGGTGGAAAAACATGTTTGTTCTAATTCGCCTCTGTCATGTGTCCTCTCCTTAAATATCACCAGGATGAAAAGCTGAAATTCCTCAACATTACATGGGAATAATGTTGTTAGGCCTGGTCTACAACTCACAGATGTCATGTTCTCAGCCATTGGGGTTTTACCTGGTTTTATGGTTCCTATTGAATGTGATGACTTCATGGGGTATCTGTAATTTCCCCAAAGTTGGGACAAATAAAAGTATCATTCATTCATATAGCAATGATTTAATATGAAACGACCATTCATGTGTTGTTTGTGTTTTGTGTAAAAAAGGAAAACAATTCTAGCTAACCACTCAAAGAGCACAGACGTCCAAATCCTGAACCCAGACCACTGAAGAAAATGTATTAATTAGTTCCCATTTTCAAGGTTTAATTACATTTTATAAAGATCCGGCCATAACTCTGAGTTATCTTACAAAGTAGTGTTGTTTACGAGGGTTAGGTTTGTTGGTCAAATTTCTCCGGAAAATTAATGATATTACGGATTTCTGATTACTTCTTCAAAAAGTAATCAGATTGCTGTCGGTACTTTTTCTCCAAAACTTTTAGTAATGTAATTCCATGGAAACGTTTTACAGATGGCTTTCATCAGGGCTCCAGACCAAACTTATTTAGATCCTTAATACTGTTTGTATATTATATTGTCATATTACTATTATAATGCTATATTTCTGCTCCCCCCTGGACTGCCACTCCCCCCTGGACTGCCACCTTAACGTGGTGGGGGAGTTTGAGTACTCGGATGATCCTGGGAGCTATGCTGTCTGGGGCTTCATGCCCCTGGTAGGACCTCCCATGGCAGACAGGTCTCAGGTGACGAGTCAGACAAAGAGCAGTCCAGAAGACACCATGGACAGCACAGAAATGAAAACAGTGACGTCGCCCGGCATGGCGCAGCCGGGGCCCCACCCTGGAGCCAGGCCTGGGGTCGGGGCCCGTATGCGAGCGCCTGGTGGCCGGGCCTTAGCCCACGGGGCCCGGCCGGGCTCAGCCCGAAGGGATGACGTGGGCAGTCCCTCCTGTGGGCCCACCACCTGCAGAGGGGTCCGTGGTGAAGCGGTGCTGAGAGGACTGGGCGGCAGTCGAAGGCGGAGACCTCGGCGACCCAGTCCGCACACACAACATCTGGCTCTTGGGACGTGGAACGTCACCTCACTGGGGGGGAAGGAGCCCGAGCTCGTGGGGGAGGTTGAGCGATACCGACTAGAGATAGTCGGCCTCACCTCCACACACAGCTTGGGCTCTGGAACCCAACTCCTTGAGAGGGGTTGGACGCTCCACTTTTCTGGAGTTTCCCGCGGGGAGAGGCGGCGAGCTGGGGTGGCCATTCTCATTGCCCCCCATCTCAGCCGCCACGTGTTGGAGTTCTCCCCGGTGAATGAGAGGGTCGCGTCCCTCCGCCTCCGGGTGGGGGACAAGTCTCTCACTGTTGTGACGGCCTACGGGCCTAACGGCAGTGTAGAGTACCCGGCCTTCTTGGAGTCCTTGGGAGGGGTACTGGACGGTGCACCGCCCGGGGACTCCGTTATTCTCCTGGGGGACTTCAACGCCCATGTGGGAAACGCCAGTGATACTTGGAGAGGGGTGATCGGGAAGAGCGGCCCCCCTGATCTGAACCCGAGCGGTGTTCAGTTGTTGGACTTCTGTGCCAGTCGCGGTTTGTCCATCACGAACACCATGTTCGAGCACAAGGGTGTCCACCAGTGCACGTGGCACCAGGACACCCTAGGCCGGAGGTCGATGATCGACTTTGTTGTCGTATCATCTGACCTTCGACCGCGTGTCTCGGACACTCGGGTAAAGAGAGGGGCGGAGCTGTCAACCGATCATTACCTGGTCGTGAGTTGGATCCGCTGGCAGGGGAAGAAGCCGGTCAGACCTGGCAGACCCAAGCGTATAGTGAGGGTCTGCTGGGAACGTCTCGCTGAGCCCCCTGTCAGACGGACTTTCAACTCACACCTCCGGGAGAGTTTCTCCAAGGTCCCGGCGGAGGAGGGGGACATGGAGTCCGAGTGGACCATGTTCTCTGCCTCAATCGCCGATGCGGCGGCTCGTAGCTGTGGTCGCAAGGTCTCTGGTGCTGGTCCCGGCGGCAACCCCCGAACCCGGTGGTGGACACCGGCAGTAAGGGATGCTGTCAGGCTGAAGAAGGAGTCCTATCGAGCCATGATGGTTCGGGGGACTCCTGAGGCAGCTGTCCAGTACCGGCAGGCCAAGCGTGCCGCGGCCCGGGCTGTTGCAGAGGCAAAAACCCGGGACTGGGAGGAGTTCGGAGAGTCCATGGAGCATGACTATCGGTCGGCCTCGAAGAGATTCTGGCAAACCATCCGACGCCTCAGGAGGGGGAAGCAGTTCTTTGCCAACACCATGTACGGTGCGTGTGGAGAGCTGCTGACCTCGACTGGGGATATTGTCGGGCGGTGGAAGGAATACTTTGAGGTTCTCCTCAATCCCCCCGTCACGTCCTCTGTTACAGAGGCAGAGGCTGAGGATGTTGGGGCGGGTACATCCATCTCCCTGGCTGAGGTCACCAAGGTGGTTGGTAGCCTCCATGGTGGCAAGGCTCCGGGTGTGGATGAGATCCGCCCTGACTATCTAAAGTCTCTGGATGTTGTAGGACTGTCTTGGCTGACACGTCTCTGCAACATCGCGTGGCGATCGGGGGCAGTGCCAATGGAGTGGCAGACCGGGGTGGTGGTCCCTCTCTACAAGAAGGGGGACCGGAGGGTGTGTTCCAATTATCGTGGGATCACACTCCTCAGCCTCCCCGGTAAGGTCTACTCCAAGGTACTGGAGAGGAGGTTACGGCCAATGGTCGAATCTCGGATCCAGGAGGAGCAGTGTGGTTTTCGTCCCGGTCGAGGAACACTGGACCAGCTCTATACTCTCCATCGGATACTCGAGGGTTCATGGGAGTTCGCCCAACCTGTCCACATGTGCTTTGTGGATTTGGAGAAGGCGTTCGACTGTGTTCCCCGGGGTGTCCTTTGGGGGGTTCTCCGGGAGTACGGGGTCGGGGGTCCTCTGCTGAGGGCCATCCGATCCCTGTATGACCGGAGCCAGAGCTGTGTTCGCATTGCCGGCAGTAAGTCAGACCTGTTCCCGGTGAATGTTGGCCTCCGACAGGGCTGCCCTTTGTCACCGGTTCTGTTCACTGTATTTATGGACAGAATATCTAGGCGCAGCCAGGGGTCGGAGGGGGTCCGGTTCGGAGACCACAGGATTTCATCTCTGCTGTTTGCGGACGATGTTGTCCTGTTGGCTCCAACGAACCAGGACCTGCAGCATGCACTGGGGCGGTTTGCAGCCGAGTGTGAAGCGGCTGGGATGAGAATCAGCACCTCCAAATCCGAGGCCATGGTGCTCGACCGGAAAAAGGTGCCTTGCCCTCTGCAGGTGGGTGGAGAGGTCCTTCCTCAAGTGGAGGAGTTCAAGTATCTCGGGGTCTTGTTCACGAGTGAGGGAAGAATGGAGCGTGAGATTGACAGGCGGATCGGTGCAGCGTGCGCAGTGATGCGGTCGCTGTATCGGACCGTTGTGGTGAAGAGGGAGCTGAGCCGAAAGGCAAAGCTCTCGATTTACCGGTCAATCTTCGTTCCCTCCCTCACCTATGGTCATGAGCTTTGGGTAATGACCGAAAGAACGAGATCGCGGATACAAGCGGTCGAAATGAGCTTCCTCCGCAGAGTGGCTGGGCGCTCCCTTAGAGATAGGGTGAGGAGCTCAGTCACACGGGAGGAGCTCGGAGTAGAGCCGCTGCTTCTCCACGTCGAGAGGAACCAGTTGAGGTGGCTCGGGCATCTGTTCCGGATGCCTCCTGGACGCCTCCCTGGGGAGGTGTTCCGGGCACGTCCCACCGGGAGGAGGCCCCGCGGAAGACCTAGGACACGCTGGAGGGACTATGTCTCTCAGCTGGCCTGGGAACGCCTTGGGGTCCCCCCGGACGAGCTGGAGGAAGTGTGTGTGGATAGGGAAGTCTGGGCGTCTCTGCTTAGACTGCTGCCCCCGCGACCCGGCAACGGATAAAGCGGAAGAAAATGGATGGATGGATGGATGGATGGATGGATGCTATATTTCTATTATCATATAAAATATATAACATTAGGTAAGTAAGTAATCTTTATTTTATACAGCACCTTTCACAGACCAGAGTCACAAAGCTCTTTACAATTGTGGTCATTTGTCTCTGGCTCCACACAGAGATGGGAGCGAGGTCGCCAGCACAGGAGGCGCATGCAGACCTATTGTACATGTTTTTAGTGGTAGGTTAAACCGGAGCACCCAGAGGAAACCTACACAGACGCGGGGAGAACTCCACTCAGAAAGGCCTTGTTCAGATCAGGATTCAAACCTTGGACCTTCTGGCTGAGAAACGAGAGTGCTATCGACCGTGCTGCACATTAATGGCTTATTTATATTACGTGCCTTTCTGCTACATTCTAGACCAGAGAATTTTACACATTATGTTTGACCCACTTTAGTTTTTATTATTTAAGAATTCTTTGAGTCAGCTTCTCTACTGACTAGCTTAAACTGTAGGAGAGCAGGATTTGGGATTTTTGCCGGGTTTTTTTGCCCAGCCCTAGTTGAAAGCATTTGATATTTACGAGCGCAGTGACAGGGTGAGTGTCTATGGGTGTTTTTCTGTGACAGTATTTTAATTCTTAGGGACATACAGCTACAGATAGCCTTGTGTTAGCATTAGCTCTGCTCCAGTAAGAAGAGAGAGAGAGAGAAGCCCACACACCGCTGCCCTCTGCTTTTCAAATGAAGTCTGCAGAAAAGATAAGTTGAGTTACAGAAGCTATATCGCTGGATCTTGTGCTTTCATGTAAGACTCGCCTGAGACTTCCAGCAAGAGTGAAGTAAGGGCTCAGATAAATCCTGTCTGTAAGGAAGCTCCGTGAACATGTGGCACAACTTATTCTATCAACGTGTTTCAGTGAAGAGCCACTTGCACTTTACTCTGGGAGAGGTGGCAGAGAGATGCAGAATATTCCGTCAGAATCCTTCCATCCAGACGGGGATTTGGATCATCTCCCAAGTTCAATCAGTTGTTTATTGTGCTATCACAGTGCTTTCCTTACAGTTCATCCAAATCCCCCAATATGCAGTTTGTTTCTTTCTACGAACACATTGCGACAAACACAATACCCCCACGGGGGCCGAGGTAATTAGTGAGGCATGGTATTGGGGCCAAGTTGCACTGAATGAAATGTAATTAACCGCATCATGCCATTGCTTACTCCGTCAACCAGGAATAGAATCATACAGAATGTTCAATATGTTTTTGTTAATTATTTTGAATCATATGTTCAAAGAGTATCACTGTTCTCCATTCATAACCTTAAGGCTTAAGTGCTTTAATGAAGAGATGAGCAAGATACGCAAATAAAGGCTCACAATTGTCTAAATGGCCCATTGATAAGGTAGGTTAACCGAGGGGATGTCCTGTGATTTAGTCCTAAATGCATTCTTAGTGTACATGACATGTGTGTGGATTGTGCCAAAGCGCTCGGGAAGAACCCAAGGTCTTTGGAGGAAGTGGAGACGAGCTACTGTTGTCAAATAAAGAGAAAGTCCCTCGTTATTCTATTGTAACTTTTATTAGTTTAACTTGCATCCACACAAGCAAACAGCCTCACTCTAATGCTCAGGACAAAAGTACATTGTTATGTTGTATAATCTCTAAACCGGCATTGTACATCGGAGACGGAGCTTAGCTGAATCCATGCTGGAGTGTTTCCAGGACATGCGGCTTTATGGGCTCCGTACACTTAAGTTATGGTCAGTCTGTTTTTCCTCAAATGTTTGCGGAGCTCAAACCTCACCACATTGCGGCTGCCCATGGTCTGTAGTCACTTGAACACTTTAATGGGATTTTGGTCTGGACTCTGGACATTTCATGAGGTTGTAAATGCTGCTTCCATCACACTGTGTCTTTCTATCTACAAAATAACAACTCGCATACTTATTTGAATATATACATATTTCTGTAACTGAATAGTCTCATCTCTGCACGTCTCTTTGACTTCAGACTCTTTTGTTCTGGACTCAATGCCTCGCAGCTAAACAAGGGCTTGGCGGGTCACTGTGGGTGGGGCCTGAATCCCCTGAGGTGTGTCTGCCAGAATGAGGCGACAGGTGTGAGCTAAAGGCTGGAGAGATTTTATCTGCAGCAGTGTCCAACTTCATCTCAAACTTAGTCTTGATATGTTTAGTCTTGTTTCTTATAGTTCACTGTATAGATGTTTAAAATAATAATCGATTATTTCCAGCATTTGGACCTAATACTAACCCAGATGAGTCCGTGGTGAATGTTTTCGTGGGGAGTTCTGAAACTGAAATCTGAAAATCAGAGTGAGTGTTGTGCTCGAGAGGCACCAGAGCAGCTGCACCTGACACTGTTTTGAATCACAAATCCTGACTAAAACAAAGACAGGAAATTATGTCACCATGTGCTTTCTACACTCTGACACTTTCTTTAAACAGACGTCTGAAATAGTGGATAATTAGTAAATTAAAAAACAAAAAGACTTATTTTTAGGATTTTTGTTCACAATAGATAATGAATGTCTATTAGAATGCTGTAGTATAAACTGACAGCGATTGGGTTTTCTCATGGCCTTCTCCTTATTGACATTTCTGTGGGCCTGTATTTACTCCTTAAGTATTCAAGTCTGTCTGTGTCAAGCTTTCTGTTAGCCCCCCTCACTTTTTGCTCGCCTCTCCTCTGCCTCCCCAGAATGTTTGGATAGATATAAATGGTGTGATTGTGACTGCACCAGTTCGCCGTCTGCCTGCTTCTCGGCTTCTTTGGAAAGTCTGACGTGAGCAGCGCGAGAGGAAGAAAGGAAAAGCAGAGGGGAAACTTCTTTTTCAACAACAAGGCATGGCGGACCTCCAGAGAGCCCAACTCTGCGTCAAAAGCGGCCTGGGTTCAAGCCTGTCCCTTATTCCGCGTTCATTCTTCTCCTAATTCTCCCACACTTTGTTTTTTCGCCCAGTAATTCCCTGTAGATCGTCCCCACCTTCATCGTCCTGTCTTCGATTTCTCACTTTTAAAACCCTTCCCTTTCGCCCTCTCAACCTGTCCCATTATCTGCTGCTTTAGCGGGAAGGTGGGCGGGAGCAGCGGAGACAAAACCTGCAAATCTAGGCCTCTCTTCTGTATCGCGAAAGGTGTCACGTTGCGTACGAGGTGCTTCCATGGCGGTGTCGCATGTCGATGCATTCAAAGCTATGAAGTTTAAGAATGTGGGTCATTTGAAGTAGAGCCACTAAAGTGTGTTGTTTGCCCGTGAATAGGGCCTTCTCACATTGACACGGTGAAAAGCCAGTGAATAAACACCATCGCCTGGGGGCCCCACTAAAGTGTTCGGCTGTATTCTTCTCCATACCCCACCTACACAGGCCTTTTATTATCTGTTGGATAAATCGAGCGTTGGAATCACATTTGATATGCCAGCCATCGTACTTCTGCGTTTGATTAGGTGATGAAGAACTCCTACACACTGAAGAAGATTAAGAGATCCTCTGTTCGTCCCACAGTGGGGAAATTTCAGTGTTGCATCGCCAGTTACATAATAGTAGGAATGAGGAGGACACAGCACAAGATAAAATAATATTTCTCTATACTAAAAATAAATTTAAACTCTAGCTTTAGCCTAAAAAGTATAAAATCTCTATCATATGGCTCTCCAACCTGTGGCTCGGGAGCTACCATTAGCTCGCCAGCCCCTTTTAGGTAGCTCCCCAAAGGATTTAGAGTTACCAGATGATCTTGAACGAATACATTTTGAGTCAATACGTATATACTTTAAGTATAAATATAGGGTTATACAGTATTATGGTATATTTTACATGTGTTCTCCATGGTTTGTCGTAATTATTTGATCAATTTCTGTTGCAACTGCAAAAAGAAGTAGCTCTCTGTCTCTTTTGAAGTAACTCTCCGGTTGAAAAAGGTTGGAGGCTTTGGTTCTATCTTAATAACAAAACTAATCTAAAATCTCCTACTTGAGCATAATGAAGAAGCAAGAATCAAGTACAAAATCTTTGGCATTAGCATGATGAAGAAGAAAGTATGCAATCTCAAACTTTTAGCGCAGAAATATATATATGTATGTACAGATCTATACATGTTAGCAGCATGAGGGTATTGGACAAAGTAAATAAGGTTACCATGGACACATACGGTTCTATACATGACATTATTAAAGCTAGTATTACACAGATTAGTAAAGTAAAGTGACGGTGGACAAATGTAGTTTCATTTTGCACGGTCTGACATTAGCTCAAGAAGACTGAGTGGGTGAATGTACAGCTTTGCATCCAAAATCCTCCGCACATGCCTGTAGCTGCTGCTCCTTGGGTTGGAGGCTTCTCTAATTGCTTTCCCAGAGCAGATGTTTAGATCAGATGTTTCAAATTAAGCCAGAGATTGCTCACACAAGGTTTCTCATCTTTGTACTGTGCATCTAATGAGAGACTTGCATTGAATATTTGAATCCTGCTTAATCTCTTGTCTCCATGTTTCTTCTTCTTCTTCTTCCAGGTGCTGGTGGTGGTGCTGTTTGAGGGTCACGCAGCAGAGATGGCCCCGGTCCCTCAGTGGTCTGGGGAAGACTTTAGGAACATAACCCTGACGCGGCACCGGGCATGTGTGGAAAATGAGCAGTATCTTCACATGGGACTGTGTTGCCTCAACTGCCACGCTGGTAAGAGGGCACTGACACCATGGAACGGCTTCTGTGGAAAGGATTTGATTTAACCATTCAGATTCACTTCATTTGTGCTGTGTTAAGAAATGGGTGTACAAAATCAAAACACAAAAAGACAACAAAAGTGTGATTTAGTCATTTAACCTTTATTTAACCAGGAAAGTCCCATTGAGATTGAGAACCATATTTTTCAAGGGAGTCCTGGACAAGAGGCAGCAAAAGTTACACACAATTACATAACATTACAGATTATATGAACCGTTACTGTCACGGGGGTGAGATGAAAGAGGACCCGAAACTATTATTTATTTATCTGTAAACAAAAGTCCAATGGAAAAACATAAATCCTAAAAGAACAGGACAGACATTGACAATGGATCAGCAACAAGTTGGAATGAGCACAGGGTAAAAAATGACACAGAGAGACACGGGTAAAACACAGTAAGGCGGAGCAGAAAATCAACACAGAAGAACAGGAAGTAAAACTAAACTGAAACAAAACCAGAGATAAAAAGTCACCAAGTTAAAATGACACCAAATTGAGGATGTCTCAAGATCTCTCAATCTGGATTTAAGAGCATTCAGTAAAATAAGTTCAGTTAATTTCCTGTCTTTTTGGAAATACTTGACTATACAAAAGCCTTTTATCCCAGTTCTGTGCAGACAAAAGGAACACAGAGCAACAAACGGCCACTTGAATGCAAACAATAAGAACCAATATTTCTCTGTGCGATTAAAGGGTACAAAAATATATAATCATAACTTTGTCTATTCAATGATGCTCAAAAGCTGAAGAGCAAAAGAAGCTTGAAGGAGGAGCTAAGTTCTGGTTTCTTCAATAACAGTTTTAGCTCAATCAAAACATCTTATATGAACTGTATATTTGATAAAACAATTACCATATTACAGAATTGGGTTGTGTCTCCTTTAAAGCACACAAGAGTTTTTAAACATGTTTTTTAACTCTTGTTCCCTCGTCAAAAACCTCCAATATCAGCAATTAAAGGCACAAACTTGCTCCGGGTTGAACCTGTCTGTCCCTCTTAACGTAGATCAGAAAATGAATTATCTAAAAGCACGTTGAAGATCTTTGTCCTGTGGCGACATTTGACATTGAAAAATTATCACCGGTTTGTTTTTTTGACTTTTTTTCTTGAGGTCAAACAAGTATTTTTTTCGCTCAGAGCCCTCATTCTCAATCACAAGATAAAAAAGAGGTTTTATTCACTGCAGATTCAAGCTGTGTCAAAGCATGACGCAAAACCACAAAACAAGGTAAATGTCGGTTGGTCTTCTGACTCAAATAAAATCCGATTCCAGAAAACAAAGTATTGATTTCATTAACATTCACTGTTCATTTTGAAAAGACGGGAGAAAATTGAAAGCACATTCTTATATCTTAAATAATTTAGTCTATAACAAAGAAATCTTTTCGAATTCACTTTTTACATAACATTCATTCATAAGTCTAGCCCTGGTCAATAACACACTTTAATTTGGCCTGCCTGGTTAAAAGGTATGGCCTCCTTTTCTTTACATACAGTATATACAGTATTTATACAACTGAGAGTTTGTGGTTGGTAAATTCTTATCTCTTGTCAGTAATATGTATTTTGTATTTTCTGCTCTCCATTTCAGATTGTGTAGGGGGAATATGTAGGATGCTGCTGCAGATGATTTATTCTCATTACTGTGTTTTCTTGTGGGAGGGCTTCTGTGCTATAACATCTTTAAATACATCAGGCACATTTAGACAATAATTTGCAACAATCTTAAAGACACAAGTCAAAAACGGTCCTCGTTCATCACACACACAACTCCGGCTCTCATTACTGGTTACTATGGTTACTAGCTAAACCCAGCTCAGGCTGAGGCAGTAACCAAACTAACTGGATTTCAACAAAGAAACTGCTGAGAGACCCAAAATGTAAGTTTTAACCCTTTAGGCACTAGCTGTTTCCAAAATGGTAGGTCCCTGAAATTCTATAAGAGATGGACCAGGGCTAAAATCGCTAACAGAATTTGATACAAGATTTTGGGAAACGTTTTGGGGAAGCCAGGTCGCCAGAAATTGCTGGAGTCAAGTTTGAGGTTAGGATTAAGAAAACATTTATTCGCACACAGCTATAACTCTAACTTAAGCATAATAAAGAAGCAAAAATTAAGTATGAAATGTCTGACGTTAGCATAATAAAGAAGCAAGAATTAAGTATAAAATCTCTGACGCTAGCATAATAAAGAAGCAAGAATTAAGTATAAAATCTCTGACGATAGCATAATAAAAAGCAAGAATTAAGTGTAAAATCTCTGACTTCCACATAATAAAGAAACAAGAAGTAAGTCTAAAATCTCCAACAGGAGCTAGCAGAGATTGCAATCCCGCTATACTGTAGGGCTAAAACAAGTAATGTGGCCAACATTATTTTTGTATTTAAGAACACATGAGGATTTTGATGGGATATCTTGCCTACTCTCGCACATGTAATCTCAACGTCTGCCACAACAACACAATATTTTTCCCTTTGAGCCATATCCTGTAGTGTTTCTATTTCACAATGGAATCTTATCTTGTTTGTTTTGCAGGAACGTTTGTGCACAAGGCCTGTGAGCGCGACCAGGAGTACGGCACGTGTCTCGTCTGCGAACAGGGCCAGACCTACACCGAGCACTCCAACGGGATGAACCGCTGCCTGCCCTGCACCCACTGCCGCTCCGGTAAAAAAAAAAACTTTTGTACTTTTTTATTGTACATAATCATATCCTGTAAAGACTATATTTTCAATTTTCAAATTATGACCCATTGATTTTTAAATATTAAACAGTGTGACAACATAAATACATTTCAGATTATATTTTCTGAATGGACTGACCCATTATCTCAATGTTATGCTAAAATTTGAGATGTTATACTTGCTTCTTTATTATGCTGAATTTAGATATTTTAGTATGGGGTTATTGTTCATTTTTCTTGTGCTGTGTGCTCCTCATTCCTACTTCTATAACTGGTGATGCAACACTGAAATTTCCCCACTGTGGAACAAATAAAGGATTTCTTAAACTTAATCTTAAACAATAATTCTCGATCCTACTGTGTTTTTATCCCATGCCTGTAGACACATTTACAGACATAGAACAGATATATGAATGTCATTTCCTTTCCACTTTTATATTTCCAAACTAAACCAGTTCAAGGCGGTTGTTGATTCTGTATCACCCCTAATACGTAACAACATAATCGTACATTTGTTTAAACATTTTTTTTACAGTGAAAGGTGAACAGTCTGAATCTGCTGCATGTAACGTCACAGAACTTTTCAGACATGGAGCCATTTTAACAAAGTGTCACGAGATTGCACATACCAGGTTCAGACAGAAGCTAAATCTAATAAAAACCTCTAAGTGGCTTGTCCTTTAATTCAATCCACGACTATTAACATGGCATCAATGAAGAATGTTCCTCAAACCAGTTCTCCAAAGTTAGGATATTGTTGGGAAAGGCAATACCTTTGTGTGTGTGTGCATGTATGTATGTGTGTGTGTGTGTGTGTGTTTGCCCCGCCTCGCAGGACCCACTCATGAAAATGTGATCTTCTGATGTGACACGGAGCAGGGAGTGTCTTTGTGGTTTTGTCCCAGTGCGCCGCTGCAGCATGTTGCCGCTGCAGAGAGTGGCCGGTGTGGGACTTACCTGCGCTGGGGTGTGGCTGTGTCCCATTGTCTCCTGCACTGGGACCTCTTTGTGTCCTCTGAAAGGCTGGAGCCACAGAAAAGGGACTACTGTTACATAGGATGTGTTTTGGAGCCCTGTGTCTTTTTAAAAAACACGATCTTTGTACCCTTGTTCCAGCTTTTTATCTTCATTATGGCTCACCCCAGAAAGACTTGACTTTTGTTGTGAAAAGAGGACATTTTGGTCGTTTAAGCTGCAGGTTTTGACTGGGTTTTTATCATTTTATTTAACATTTACCAACAGCAAACATCTTACCACTGCAAAAAGTGGCTCCAAAAAACTAGAAAAAATAGCTACTATTAGAAAGCAAGATTATCTGCCAATGGATCATATTTTTTCCAACAATATAAAAAATATTCATAATAACAAGAATATTATGTATCTTCAGCTTGTATGAGAACAAATTTCAAAAATGCATTTCTATTTTCACTTTTTGCAGTGTAATTACACATAATACATTTTTTCCCCCAAAGCAAGAACCCCATATAGACCCCTTTTGTTGTAAAAAGAGGACTTTTTATTTTCTAAGCTGCAGTGTTTTTGTTTTTGTTTTTTTTAATCATTTAATTTCACATTTTCCAACAGCAAACTTCAATAATTACAAATAACATGGAATATGCATCATGGCTGTATTTTTTTCCCCAAAAGCAAGAACCCCAGTAACACCCACACAAAGAATGCAAAAAATTCAGAACCACATTTTTAAAACAATCCAAAATGAAATGAAAATCTTACATGTAAATAGGAGATAACACAAGGGATACTGTTTAAGGATTGTTATGTTGGTATGTTACGCATTTTGTATTTTTCTTAAGCGGCTGCGTCTGTGCACAAACAGGAAATCAATGCCTTTGTTCTTCGCCGCGTTGCTTTTCATATTGTCTTGGAGAATCAAAAAAAACCCATAAATTATTCAAATCTAGGCAGGATGCAGAAAGAGTGTGTTTAGACAGAGTTCAGGAATTTACATATGGACCTCAATCTGAGTCCATCTTCTCCGCTTCCATACGCAGACAATATTTCTGTGTATTTTTAAACAGACATTCAACTGTGTCTATTGTTATGTATCAATAACAAGGCAGAAAACAAATCTCCCTTTTTTTCGTCAAATTTAAAAGTTCACTCCGGTTCAGGCTCTTGAGATTATTTCTTCAAACATCCATCATCAAACAGTTGATATGTGAGAAATGTCATAGTGGGATTCTATCTGACGGCTCTTTGGCACGAACGGATTTTGGTTTTGTAAAGGTCAAGGTCGCGGCGCTAATGTGGAGGCTCAGCTCATGGATCTGAAATGTGAGGAATGAGCCGCGAGAATACTGTCCCTGTGCTCTCAAGGATGCTAATCAATCCGAATATTTACATGTTTTAGATCATTGTGTGTGAAGTAGGAAAGGCAAAGGCAAGTTTTTTTTGTATAGCACAATGTCATACAGAAGGAAAAGTGCTGAACAAAATGAGAAAGCATTAAAATCATAAATGATCACAGTACATTAAAAAGAAAGATCAAAATATAAAATCCCTCAGTTGTGTGCACAGCTAAACAGAACTGTCTTTAACCTGGTTTTAAACATTGTCAGAGAGGAGGCCTGTCTCACATTTTCAGGAAGATTGTTCCAGATTTTAGCAGCATGAATCTGAAATGCAGCCTCCCCATGTTTAGTTCTGACTCTGGGCACTAACAGGAGTCCAGTCCCTGTGCTCCTCAGAGTCCGGGCTGGTTCATATGGGACTAACATGTCACTAATATGGGCGACAGTGACTCAGTTGGTAGAGCATTGGCCTATGGGCCTTAAGGTCGTGGGTTCAAGCCCACCATGATTCCCACTGATGTCTGCTTTCGTTGTGTCCTTGGGCAAGACACTTAACCCCACTCTGCCTGAAGCCCCCACTGAAAGATCAAGGCTCCTGTGGACTCACCACCTGCAGGAGGATCAGTGAGGGGGTGGTGCTATGTGTACTGGGTGAAGCTCTGACAGCCACCCTCCTGACCCAGAAATGGATTAAGGGGAAGAAAATGGAAGGATGGATGGATGTCACTAATATAAGTACAGACGGATTAAAATGCAAATGTTTGAATGCTTGGTTGCTGAGTTGAACCCAGTAGTTTTATATAGTTATATGCTGCACAAAATGATAAAATATGAGGTGATAATTGCTTGAATCGAGTGTATTCAGACTGCTTTAAAACAAGGTTTACCAATGGGACAAAGCCATCTAGTCTTCTTTCAAGAACTGTCTTTTCTCTCTGTATTTTCTCGTTTCAAGGGAGACAATTCTTGACTCTTTTCAAAACAAGATCATTTTGCTTTGTCCCATCGGCAAATCTTGTTTTAAGGCAGTCACAATGTGCTCAAATTATTTTACATTTTGGCAATTTGAGCCATTTTTGCACTTTTTGCAGTGTATACCTTTACCAAGTGGTTGAGATGTAGCTTGATGATGAAAGGTTCTTAAAGTCAAGTGATAGAGTTGCTCCAATGAGGTAGATTTAACTTCCAAGTGATCCACCAAATGGTTGAGGAAACCATTAAAGGGTTAATGATTCAGAAATAATGGAATCAAATCTCTATAATGTGATAATCGACTTACGCAGTTCAGCTCATGGTTTCTTGAAAATGGGAATTTCAAGAAACCATGGGGTAATTTTACATAGTTTACAAACACTGCTCCCAGGGATTTTGTTTATGTCGTTTTGTTTAGTTTGTCTGCATTTCATTTAGTTGGGACCCTGCTCCCATCTCTGTGTGGAGTGAGAGGACAAGTGCCCAAAAATAACAATTGTAAACCGCTTTGTGACTCTGGTCTGTGAAAGGCGGTAAATAAATAAAGATTACTTACTTACTTAGTTTTTGTGATTGAAATAATAAACATACACTCTCTAGAGCTACCTTTTAAGATTGTTTGGATTTTTGCAGCTAATCCGGTTCTCCGTCTGGATCCAGGAATAGTTTTAAATAATGAAACTGCACAATGGAACCTTCTTTGCGTTTGTCATAATAATACAAATATTCAAGGGATTTAGGAAAACAACCGGGAATTAGATAAAATCATATTCCAGGACTTGCTGGACGTTTTAGCGCACCTGTTTGTAAACTACACCAGCTTAAGTCACAGAGAAAGTAATTTTTCTTCACTTATAGGCCGCACTTGAATATAAGCCTCAGGTCTCCCTTTCGTAATGTAAGACTGAAGCAGCAGCTGTTGGAGAATAACAAAGCCAATACACAACTGTTTAACGCACTATTGTCCCGTGATCTTTACACACTCAAACCAATCTACTTTGACATTAAAACTTCATGGAGTCAAAACAATGTAACAAAACAAATAGAGAACGTTCTAATGCGCTTGTGTATATTAAACTGAATACATTTATGTAGATTTGTATTTACGCATGCCTTTTTGGTTTTATTCTGCTTTAACCTGTTTGCACCGAGAGCCAAAGCAATTTCCTAGTTTGTGTCTTCTTGTTCTTCACATGGCGATAAAAGGATTCTGATTCTGATAACCAAAAATACATGCATTGGCCGCATTATGAAAAGTAGCGGCTTATAGTCTAGCAAGTACGGTAATGTTATCGTAAAACACTGATTTACACGAACTAAACAAAACATTAACGGAATTAACATTGTTGGTTTGCCAGTATTTCACCATGACATTTATCCAATCAAAACCCAGTACAGCACAGTACAGTATTTTCTAACTGGAAGTAGTATGTTTCTGGTGTCATCAGTATCAATATTTCCCCATATCAAGCCTTGCTAACTATTTTTAAATTCTTGTTCCTGTTTCGTAAAGCACTAAACTTTTTTCTTGTCTTCCCGCAGACGAGATCGAAACCGCTTCTTGCACAACCACAACTGACACCAGATGCCAGTGCCGATCGGGAACCTTCTGCGTCCCAGACCAGGCCTGCGAGGTCTGCAAACGCTGTGCGAAGTGAGTGATCTTTTAGCCACCTCCAATACTTGAAATACCGGCGTCCTTTATAATAACACGGTGATTGTGTCGTAGATGCAAACCCGGAGAGGAGGAGGTGAAGAAGTGCACCCCTTTCTCCAACACCGTGTGCCGAAAACGAGACGTGAATCCTACGCCTAAATCTCCGTCTGCTCCGGTCCCCACCTCCACTTCCCCGTCGTCTATCGGTAAATCTTTCCCCTCGCAATTATTCTTATGTTTTAGATTTTAATTTATTCTTGTATAGCACAGTTTTTCACAATGTGGTTTTACTGCAAATGGCAAATACATTCTTAAAATCTTGAATTCTAGTAGTTATCTCAGAGGACTTTACAAAACCGATTCACCAACACAATTCAATTCAAATTATTAATCCGTGAGGAACTTCATTTACAGACGGAGCACCGGTGGGGGTACACAAAAACACAGAAACACACGATCCAAGTATAAATACTGTAAAAGAGCAGAAATGCAAAATAAAATACATACAGTAAAACAGGTCTCGGGTCAGCCGTTCAAAAGCCGAATCCAGGAAGCGAGGAAGCTGGATGTGGCCCCATCAGAGAATCCAAAAACAATAGAGAACACATTTGTATTGGTCCATTGGGGGGAGTTGACCAATGTCCATAATTGTCGATAAATGTCAGGACAGATGCAGATGCAGCTCACGAGTCGGGCTGTCCCATCAGTACGCCATGAAACAGATAATGGAACAATGGGTGAATAGCAATGAACAGACTACAGTCAAAATCACAGTAATGAAGACAGATGAAGGACGAGAGGGCAGTGATCAAGTCAGTGGGTTTCGAGTGGTTGCATATAATAATTAAAATAATAATACATCAGGTTTTATTGAGCGCTTTTCAAAAACTCAAAGACGCTTCACACTTCAGGACTCACACACACACACACACACACTTTCAGACAGACACACACACACACACACATTCAGACAGACACACAAAACTAAAAAACTAAAAGTAGGAAAGAAAAGTATAAAGCTGAAACTAAGAGTCGTATGCTTTGAGGATGAGGTGAGATTTTAACTGTTTTTTGAAGGAGTTCAGTGAGTTTCTGAAATGAGGGGAGAGAGAGATCCAGAGATATGTTCAAGCTCTAACTTTTTTGGTTTTGTTTTGCAGTGATCCCCATTTGTATCATCTTGGTGATTGCCGTCATCCTTGCTATAATTGGAATCGCTCTTTGGTGGTTTCTACTCAAGCAGCAGTCATGTGAAATCCCATGTAAGTTCAGAAGAATTATATTTTGTATTGTGTTAGTGTTGCCACGATACTCAAAATTACAAATTCGATTCGGATTCTGAGAAATAGATTCAATACTCAAAAAACAATTCTGATTTCACGGTGGATTATTTTGGGGGGTAATGAACAGAAATATAACATAACTTGTTTAATGGTACAGTGCAAAAAGTGATGAAGAATAAGTCAAGAATAACTGCCTTAAAACCAGATTTGCCGATGGGACAAAGCAAAATGGGGGCGACAGTAGCTCAGTTGGTAGAGCATTGGCCTTAAGGCTAGAAGGTCGTGGGTTCAATTCCCACCTCTGCACCTTCTCCACCGACTCCCACTGATGACTGCTGTCGTTGTGTCCTTGGGCAAGACACTTAACCCCACTTTGCCCAAAGCCCCCACTGAAAGATCAAGGCTATGCTCACACTCAGAGAGCAGCCCTCCTGTGGACTCACCACCTGCAGAGGGTCAGTGAGGGGCTGGTGCTATGAGACTTGGGTGGCATCTCTGACTGCCACCCCCCTGACCCAGAAATGGATTAAAGGGTAGAAAATGGATGGATGGATGGACAAAGCAAAATGATCTTGTTTTAAAAAGGTACAAGAAATGTCTCCCTTGGAATGAGAAAATAAGTCTTTGAAATGGCGTTGGTCCACTGAGAAATCTTGTTTTAAAACAGTCAATAAGTACCTAAACTAAGATTATAAAAGATTAGTTGATTCAAGCAATTATAAGCTTATATTTCATCATTTTTTGCAGTGTACCGCAAGTTTTGACTAGTTCTGAGATCAAAAGTATTCAATAACTGCTCAGAGAAGCTCCCATTTTTTTTCAGTTTTGTTTGTTTTGTTTTTAAATAGATATGTTTTGATGCTAGTTTTAGTATCGATTAGTATATTATTTCAATTCATCATCATGTCATGTGTCATTTTGTCATTTTCTACCCCTTTATTAATCCATTTCTGGGTCAGGGGGTGGTAATCAGAGCTTCCACCGACCCTTATTTCAATTCAAAAGCCCTAATTCACAACAGTATCTATTAAATACTTCTGTCAATCTGTAGACATAATATATTTCTTAACATGTGTCTCTTCTGCAAATAGGCTCTGGAAGTCACTGCGAATCCAGCGAGATTGTAAAGATCCCAATCGTGAGTGGACTTTTTCAATCTAATATACTTTTCTCTCCACCACGTTAGAATTTGTGTTTTTTTAAATTCACCGGTCGTCTCTGTGATCAGGACGAGAGCGGAGACACAGCAGAGGAGCGGCAGAACAACCAGAACGCGGGCCTGGAGGGAGAGGAGCCCCGTCCCGAGTCCCGGCCGCTGCTGCAGGAGACGCAGTCCGTCCTGACCAAAGCCTCTCCGACCCTGGAGGACGAGGACCGCGGACTGGGGGACAGTTTACCCAACACCACCAGCTCGTCTCAGACCAGCCTGCCGGGTCTGCCCAGCGGAGCCTCCTCCTCGCCACATCAAAGCCCCAGTCCTCCCAGACTCACACCTGCTGCCATCGTAAGAACCCGTCACTCATTCTGAAATATCTCAAAAGGTGCATTCCTCAGCTGCCCTGGTGGAGGAGGCCCGGCTTCTCCTTTAGATCGTGTGAATGATGTTGTTTGTTGACTAGATATTTGCAAAGTTTGTCGTTACACTGGAAAAAATACCTTGGAGATATAAGAAAAAATGTATGAAAATAAGTAAAATACTGCTTAAAATAAGAGAAAATAAATGTAAATAAGTCAAATACTGCTTAAAATAAGAACAAAAATATCTGCCAATAGAACAAGAAATTATGACTTGACAAGATTTCTGAAAATTGGAAATTAATAGCCCCAAAATGACTTGAGTCTAGTTTAAAATCAAAGCTACTTATTTATTAAATGTTTTTTTAGAAATGTGTTCTTTCAATATAGCATAACAAACTTATCGTATCTAAACAACAAGAAATAAGAAAAAAATACTAAAACTAGCATTAAAAACTCACTGCTCAGACCCTTTTTTCTCTAATACGATCATGAAGTATTATTATTTTAAAACAATAATCTTACTCACAACTAAATTCAAGCAAAAAACGTGCCATTCAAGCAATTTTTAGCAGATTGTAGCAAGTCTTCTCACTGTGTAAAATTACAGTTTTTGAACCACATAATTGAGAAATGTTCATGTTTTAAACCAAAGAGAGCGACATTTGAAGCAAAGGCATCACTTCACAGAGAGCGGGTCACGTCCAGGACAGATGTGGAGTGAACCTTCTGTCGTGTGAAAATACGTGATGATAAAAATGACTGGATTCAGAGAACAACCAAAGAATTGTTGTTTTATGGTAAAATAGTTGCGTTTGGAGACACTGTGTACACTGTAGGTTTTCTGAGCTTTTCCTTGGGGCTTGGTTCTGTTTTGAAACGGTTTCTCTGTCCTGCTTTTTCCTATTTATTTTTTTATTTGCTCATTTGAACAGACACAAAGCACATTCATTGCACATTGATGTAAAAGTGACAGTTTTAGCTACAAAGCTAGTTTTTCACTGCATTCTCTGGGCAATGCGGCGATGCCATCAAAAGACGTATAGAATAGAACATAAATGAATGAACTAGTAAAGTCTCAAGATAAGAGTGAAACACAAAGGCTAGATTTTATACAGCGTCAAATATCCAACACATTTTACAACTGAAGGACACGGAAGCAGAACTGCAAAAAGAATATTATTTAAAGATGCTATACCTTTCAGCTCAGTTGGTAGAACATTGGCCTTCAGGCCTAAAGGTTGTGGGTTCAATTCCCACCTCGACACCTTCTCCACCGACTCCACCGACTCCCACTGATGACTGCTGTCGTTGTGTCCTTGGGCAAGACACTTAACCCCACTTTGCCCAAAGCCCTCACTGAAAGATCAAGGCTATGCTCACACTCAGAGAGCAGCCGTCCTCCTGTGGACTCACCACCTGCAGAGGGTCAGTGAGGGGCTGGTGCTATGAGACTTGGGTGGCATCTCTGATTGCCACCCCCCTGACCCAGAAATGGATTAAAGGGTAGAAGATGGATGGATGCTATATCCGATTTATTTTCTAATGAGTTCATAAAAATGCTTATTACCACATACAAGTTGTATTATAATCCGTAATTTCATTGAAAACTTGAGCTCATTGATACAGCTTGTGTCCTCTAGCCTCTACAGCGCTGCTAAACTCAGTAGCATGTTAGCAGAATTGGCTATAACTCCTCTTGCTGTAACTGCAGACACAGTAAAACAGTCCAAACAGCACAACAGTGAGGAAGAGAAGAGGGAACTAAAGCGAAAAAATGATCAAAGAAGAAATCAAGCCCGGGTGAACATAGCTAGCTTACATCGTATCCTCTGGAGAGACTTGTCTATGGGAGAGACCTGCGGGACCGCCTCGGACTATCTTTGCTCGGACTATCTTTGCTCGGACTATCTTTGCTCGGACTACATTCGGACGCGAAATTGAATAGATAAATTAGAAAAAATACTGTCTACTACAGAAAGAAAGAATGTTAATAATGTTAATGCTATTTTATGTGGATATATTGTTTACCCGAGACACAGGTGCTACACATCAGGGCGGGGCAAACAGTCAGACAGACAGGAAGTGACATATATTTCTTCTCTTGTTGTGAGTGTATCAAAATAAAACCAGATCAAATTTACAGGAAGTCCACACCATGACAACAACAAGAAAAAAAGACCTAAATTGTGTATTTTAAGATTTTTAGTATATAATAAGTTTTCTTCTTCCCACTTCTTTTCCAGTATCTGCATCTGTATCTATCTTGTTTATTTAATATTTATGATTTTGTATTATGTAAATGTAAATCAGGGTTATTGATGCACTATTTTGATATTCTACTTTTGTTTCTTGTACACTTATCTGCTCCAAAAAAAACTTTATTATAATTTTAATGCTAAATACTATAATATACTGAGTGCAATGTTGATGGTTTTTCTGTTTGTTAATAACGGGTTGTTAAGTTGTGCGTTCTTGTGTCTATTGTACATTAAAGACATTTTTATTTCTTCCACAGGACAATCCTCTGGAGAATCGACTCGTGCCTCTTCAAGGTATGTTCCCATTTGTTCCCGGGATCCAACATTTTCCCACAATGGCAAATATTCACGCTGCCTTTCCAAAACGAATGTGTCCGTGGAAAAGCACAGTGTACTAAAGTTCAGATCAGTACACAGGCGGCTCAAACAATCTGTGCTGCAGATCTCAAATTAACCGCTTGATAGATTAATAATCTCATGACAGTCAGGCCATCTTGAAGGCCTCGGGCGACTGGAACATACTCCCTTTTTCTTTTTGTTGTGCTTCATGCTACATTAGAGACCACATGGCTTAACCAAGTTATTTCAATCCTCCAGTGCAATTCTATCTGTGCATTACCAGAGTTTTATTGTTGGGGAAGGTCTTACATTGTAACGACATTATTAGATATTTCAATTCTATTCAATTTGTTCTCGCACTGCAAAAAAGGATGAAAAATATGTTTAAAAAATTGGTAAAATGTGTCTTAACTTGGGCAGATTATTGACTGCCTTAAAACAAGATTTGCCAAAGTACAATTATCTTGTTTTAAAAAGAAAGGTTTATGATAAAAAACACTTGATTTCCAGCAAATATTTACTCATATTTTATCATTTTTGCTGTGTGTATAGCCTAAATATACAAAACTGTTGAATTTGCCAACAACAGATCAAACAGAATAAAACAGTTCAAATGCAACGATAAAAAAACACATAGAAGAGGTAGATGACCAATGTCCATAAATATTGTTGAATATCAATAGATAGATAGTAAGATACTTTATTGATCCCCTGTATGAAGAAATTCAGGTGTGCAGTGGCAAAAAAATAAAATGTGTTATTCTAAAAAGCTAACAATATTAACAGGTCACAGCAGCAGCAGACGACTGTCCTTAGACCTTCCTGTATCGTCAAAGAAAAAAAAAAGTATTTAAAGGTGCAGTAAGCAATTTTATTAGCTTAGCCGTAGCACCAACTGGAAACCACTCCTCCCTCCCCTCGCCTCTCCACCAAACCAAACATCCAGAATTTCTTTGTCACAACACGGAGAGTGGGTGGCAAACGTGAAATTGGCATTTTATGTTCAGTCATTTTAGGTTTTAGAAAATCTGATAACTCCGGTGCGGCACTTGCGAGAAACATGAAGGGGGTAAACGCATCCCATTGGTTCGTTGGGGATGAACGAATCCCATTGGTATATCTGTATCGGCCCGCTCCAAAATACGATTCATTAATTTTTGAAGACTATAGGAATCTGGACAATTCCAATACTACTTGAAAACATGTGATAACTTGACTACTTATAGAGTTTAGGGACGTTTTCTCACAATATTTAAAAAAATGCGTCTGGAAAAAATCACTGACTTCATCTTTAATGTATGAAAATGCGTTTCAACTGACTTCTTGCGTCATGCCACTTTCTACGGCCATAACAGTCTTTCATCTGTTGTTGCAGGGTCAGAAAAGTCCCTCAAGAAGAGCTTCGATTTGTTCGACGAAAACCTGGACGTGCGGATCCACAACAAGTTTTTCCGGTCGATCGGCGTCAGCGACAACCACATCCGCATCGCCGAGAACGGCCCCCCCACCGACAAAGTCTACGAACTGCTCAAGAACTGGATGCAGAGGCAGGGACTCAAGGCCGACATCAACGACCTCCTGGACGCTCTGCTCAGCATGGACCAGCGCCGATCGGCAGAAAACATCGCCACGGCCGCGCTCCGGAGAGGCTACTACAAACACGCCGACACACCCTGAACTAGACGGACATGTTCTCAATACTAAATCTGAAAGAGCACACACAGACACTCCGAATGTGATTGTGCGTCTGAAGTACAGGCTTATACCTCTCTCTGTGGCAAAAAACAAACACAGCCATGTATTTCAAAGCCAGTAGTTTCAAAATTAATTTAAAGGGGAAGCCATATTGACGAGTGCTCAGTGTGCGCGGACCACGAGACCATGAAATATATATGTGTTGTGGTCAAAGAGAGTTTTTTTGCCTTGGTTGTAGCTGTGCGAGCAACAGTATATAGCCAGAAGAGAGTGAAAGCTGAGACGTCTCTGGGCGTGTGTCGCAGGTCTGGTTCTTCAGAATATTATGCACGACCTCGGGACAAGGATATACACTGGTTTGTAGGAGTGCCATTTTGGTCACGAATACCGCGGCTGAATGCACTGACCTCTGGAGCACGTAGGATTACCACAGTCAGCACTACTGTATGAATATGACACATTAAGAGCAATCTCGTAGTCGCACACATTTCAAATTTGGTCATTGAGCGATCTGAAAAAATACAGTATATAAAAGAACGTTTGCTTATTCACACAAGCATCACTAAGAGAAGGATTTTTAGAAGTTGTGTTTTTTTGGCCTAACTCAGTACCTTCTGTTATTATGACATGTGATCCGGAGTCAAACTGTTGGTTTATTTATTCAAATATTTATTCAGTGAATAATAATGAGCATTTATTTATAGGACTGCCGACCTGAACACACACACACACACACACAGAGTCACCTGTTCTGTGGTTCAGTTCAAGGCTAAATTGACTGAGATTAGATGAGCAGATTATTATGATTGTGTGAAATGACAAGCCTAATTGTCCGTTTTTACTCAGCGTTAGAAAAGGACATATCATTTCAAAAACATGTGTAGCAATCCGACTGACCAAGTATGATGCAGGTACTGATCATTTTATCTTGGTTAGAATAGACTGAGATGAAGGAAACACTTTTTTCTGGATAAATAAAGCTTAAGTATATGTCTCTCCACCGTGTTTGTACATCTTTGCTAAAAAAAAAAACTAAAAAAAAATGTATGTGTATATATGAAACATGGCTATTATTAACAAACCAGAATTTATTTAGTGTGTGATGAAGAAACAACAGATGCATCAGCCCGAGTGTCTGCCAACTGTTATTATTTGTATCTTGTGTTCTGCAGTAATGTACAGAGTTAAACAAAAAAGAGTCTAAATATATGTCTATTGTTGGAATGATGCAACAGTGCTGGCGCTGCCATCTATTGACAGACTATGAAAATGCAGCCAGCATCATTTTTTCTCCCGAGACGTCAAACTTGGATCTCCCCGACATGTCTCTGTTACTCATGGATGTCTATTGCACTAAACTGAAACGCTCCTGATCTGTCCTCATGTCTTTCAGCGAGTGTTCTTCATAGCACGTTTCTTCTTTGACTCTGTGGCACTTGATATTTTTGATTGTTTTGTTGTTGTTGTAACATTTCTCTTTTTCATGTTTTGTAATGAACTTGGCCATTGGAGTCCAGTCTGTATCCACTGCACACTTCCCGTCTGTTAAAGCTGGCGTCAGTACAATTCATTTCAGATACAACTTTTAACCACCCAAACTGTCTTCCATTTCTAATAAATGTTTTGTACAAATAATATTTGTATTCTCGTTAGTAAAGCCACGTGATTGTTTTGCTGAGACTCGACACATTTGACAAGTTATTAATTCATTTGCACAAAACCAATAGGTGGCATTAGAATTAGAAATATAATCAATCAATCAATCCTTTATTATCTCACAGATGGAGAAATTCAGTTGCAGTTTTTGGCTGGGTACTCTATTTACGTATTTTCGCACTCCTTATGACAGTTATTCAACAATATATTTGAAAGGCTTACAATTTGATTAGTAGTTTTTTGAAAAGACACATTCAAATCAACTTTGTTCATTTTTGTACAGCCCTACAGTAAATTGCAACTGCAGTCGCCTCAGACGACTTCACAAACTTTATCTATTTATTATTTAAAGGTGCACTTTACTAATCCCAGTAGGGTAATTCATCCTCTGCATTTGACCCATCCTGATGCTGAGAAGGATCTGTCAGGAGCAGCGGTCGCCGTAGTAACAGCGCCGGGAACCCATCTCCAGATGTTGATGCTCGGGTTGGTCAGGACTACCAGAGCTGGAGGATTTTACCTAGTGAGGTTAAATCCACTCAGAAAGGCCTTGTTCCGACAGGGATTCGAACCCAGGACCTTCTTGCTGAGAGGCGAGAGTGCGATCCTGCCAGCCACCGTGCCGCTCTTATTTGGTAGGGACAGTACATGTTAATGAACACACCTGTCCGGGTTGTAGTCTTGGGTTGAGTTAGCGTCCGTTGTCCCACAGACGCACACACAAACACACTCTCTTCACCCTGAATTATTTTACATGTTTTTATTTGTAGGGGAAACTGGAGCACCTGGACAAAACCTACCCAGTCACGGGAAGAACATGTAAACTCCACGCAGAAAAGCCCTGTTCCAACCGAGATTCTGACCTAGAACCTTCTTGATGAGAAGCAAGAGGGCTATCCACTCAGCCACCGCGTAGATTCATCAACAAGAAACAACAGAGAAGAAAAATTGTTATACACATCATCAATGACGCAGGTTCACCATAAATAAATAAGTTCAGGGGCCGATAAAAATGGTCTTGGTGTTTGACAAATGTGTTCTAATGTATTATTAAAGGTGCATTCCTGAACTGGAGGTGGTCCATACCAGCTTCTCTCAATGGAAATATAAAAAAACATACTCAGGTTAGTATAAAACATGTACATTCCTCAATTACGGATGATTTTGATGCTTAAAAAATTGATTATTACAGTGAGAAAACTCGCCTCTTTGATACAGATAATCCTTACGGTTTTGCAAAGTGATGTCACATGATTGTTTCCAATGTATAAGGAAAGTTTAATAATAACTCTAACTCTATAAATACCTGGGCAAAACAACAGCATTTCAATGAAGCAAAGTAAAAAGCGGCCCCCAGCAGGACCTTTGGGGACTGAACCCATAAGAACGGACGTGTCTTGGATCGTGTGCATTAGTAGGACAGGTTCCGTGAAGACTCTTACACAGAAAATCACCATTTAGTAGAACGAATGTGTAAACATGACAGAAATCTCCTTGCGTAACTGAAGGACTGATCTCATGACCCAAAACGCCCATGTCTCAAAGTGAATCCGGACGATGGGAGATCACCCTGAGCCACAGACCTCTCGAATCAGAATCAGAATCAGAATCATTTTTATTGCCAACGTAAGTAACGGGAGGTCACAGACTTGGAAATTGCTTTGGCTCAGTGCAACAGTCAAAAAGAGATAATAAAAATAAGAATAAAAAACACTTCTAAAGAATAAATTTAAATTTAAAATAGAGTTACAGTTACTATTTACAATATACAAGTGCACATGGTGCACACAATGTAAGGTGACAGCAGTACAGTGAAGTAAAGTGACGTATGATGGGCAGTAAAGTGACTTTATAAAGGGCGGGGGGACAGGTTAAAGAAGTGTTCAAGAGTCCAACAGCAGAGGGGAAGAAACTGTTCTTGTGGCGGGAGGTTCTAGTCCTGATGGACCGCAGCCTCCTGCCTGAGGGGAGTGGTTGGAATAGTCCATGTGCAGGGTGAGAGGGGTCGGCTGTGATACGACCAGCCCGGCCTCGAGCTCGGGCGACGTACAGGTCCTGCAGCGATGGAAGGCTGCGGCCGATCACTTCCTCTGCAGAGCGCACAATGCGCTGTAGTCTCTGTTTGTCCCTGACTGTGGCTCCAGCGAACCACACGGTGATGGAGGAGGTGAGGATGGACTCGATGATGGCCGTGTAGAACTGCACCAACATCTGTGCAGGCAGCTTGGCTTTCCTGAGCTGCCGCAGGAAGTACATCCTCTGCTGGGCCTTCTTGATGAGGGAGCTGATGGTCGGCTCCCACTTGAGGTCCTGGGTGATGGTGGTGCCCAGGAAACGGAAGGACTCCACAGAGGTGATGGGGGAGTCCATCACGGAGGGTGGGGGCGGGGGGACAGTGCTCTTCCTGAAGTCCACAATCATCTCCACTGTCTTCTGGGCGTTCAGCTCCAGGTTGTTACCACTGCACCAGGACACCAGCCGGTCCACCTCCCTCCTGTAGGCGGACTCATCGTTGTTGGAGATGAGTCCAATGAGGGTGGTGTCGTCTGCGAACTTGATCAGCTTCACGGAGTCGTGGCTGGAGGTGCAGTGGTTGGTGTACAGGGAGAAGAGCAGGGGAGAAAGAACACAGCCCTGTGGGGCTCCTGTATTTATAATCCGAGAGTCCGAGACATTCTTCCCCAGACGCACTCGCTGCTTCCTGTCCGTCAGGAAGTCAGTGATCCACCTGCAGGTGGAATCGGGCACGTTGAGCTGGGAGAGCTTGTCCTGGAGCAGGGATGGCAGGATTGTGTTGAAGGCAGAGCTGAAGTCCACGAACAGGACCCTGGCGTAGGTCCCCGGGGAGTCCAGGTGCTGTAGGATGTGGTGGAGGGCCAGGTTAATGGCGTCGTCTACAGATCTGTTGGCTCTGTAGGCGAACTGCAGGGGGTCCAGGAGGGGGGAGGTGAGGGACTTGAGATGGGAGAGAACCAGGCGTTCAAATGACTTCATGACGACAGACGTAAGTGCTACAGGTCTGTAGTCATTGAGTCCTGTGATCCTGGGCTTCTTCGGGACGGGGACAATGATGGAGGATTTGAAGCAGGCCGGGACATGGCAGGACTGCAGAGAGGAGTTGAAAATGTCCGTGAACACAGGAGTAAGCTCACTGGCGCAGTGTCTCAGAGTGGCCGGAGACACGTGGTCCGGGCCAGGAGCTTTGCGGGGGTGCAGCCTCAGGAAGAGTTGTTTAATCTCTTTAGCGGCTATTGTTAGGCTGGGGGCAGGGCTGATGGGTGGGTCGTTAGAGTAGTGGGGGGGTGGGGGAGGGAGAGGTGTCAGGGGCAGCATCAAAGCGACTGAAAAATAAGTTCAGATCGTCAGCTAGCTTGTGGTCATCAGCACAGGGGGGGGCTTTGGGTTTGTAGTTGGTGATCTCCCGTAGGCCCCTCCAGACAGAAGCAGTATCGTTGTTACCAAACTGCTCCTGTAGTCGTTCTCTGTGCCGGGACTTGGCTGCTTTCAGTTCTTTCCTGAACTGATATTTAGCTGCTTTGTAGCCGCTGCGGTCCCCCTCCCTGAAAGCAGACTCCTTTGCTTTCCTGAGCTGCCGGAGTTTAGCAGTGAACCAGGGTTTGTCGTTGTTATAGATGACCCTGGTCCTTGTTGGAATGATGCTATCCTCACAGAAGTGGATGTATGACGTCACAGTGTCCGTATATTCATCCAAGCTGTCTGTGGCAGCTCTGAAAAGGTCCCAGTCTGTAGATTCCATGCATGCGCGCAGCTCTTCCACAGCTTCATCAGACCACACGTTGGAGCTCCTCACTGCAGGTTTCGAGAGCTTTAGTCTCTGTCTGTAAGCAGGAACCAGATGTATCATGGAGTGATCTGAGAAGCCGAGGGCTGGCTTGGGAACAGCGCGAAAAGCTCCGCGCACGGTGGTGTAACAGTGATCCAGAGTGTTCTCCTCTCTGGTCGGGCATTTGATAAACTGTCTGTATTTGGGTAATTCCTGGCTCAAGTTTCCCTTATTAAAATCCCCCAGGATAATAATCAGAGAGTCCGGGTATAAGCGTTCCATACACAGTACTTGCTCTGCGAGTGCGCGCTGAGCCTCGCGCGCGTCCGCGCATGGCGGTATGTAAACAGAGGCAAGAATGAATGAAACAATTTCCCGCGGGGAGAGTAATATGGTTACAATGAATGAAAAGATATTCCAGAGCAGGAGAGCAGTGCTTGGAGATCACTGTCACATCGTTACACCAGTTTGTATTGACGTAGAAACAGAGCCCTCCGCCTCTGCTCTTCCCTGAGAGCGCACAATGGCGATCCGCGCGAAACAGCCCAAAGCCCTGCAGCTCCAGAGCGCAGTCCGGGATCCGCTCATTTAGCCAGGTCTCAGTGAAGCAGAGGACACAGGATGTGGCGAAGTCCTTGTTTCTTCTCATGAGCAGGCTGAGTTCGTCCATCTTATTGCCCAGTGAGCGTACGTTGGAGAGAAAAATGCCGGGGAGAGCCGTGCGCGCTCCTCTCCTCCTAAGACGCACGAGCAGGCCTCCGCGCTTTCCCCTTTTACGGGCCCACACTTTTTTGGCTAGAACATGAACTAAATCAGCCGCAGATGCCAAGAAAACAGGCAATAGGTCCATGGGAACGGTGGGTCGGATGTTCATAAGTTCCTCACGGGTGTAGGAACAGCCAGATGCACAGTTAAAAAGTAAAAACAAAAGAAAAAGAGAGCAGCAAAGAGCCATGTCGACCGTACGAGGCGCCATCTTGAATAATTGAAGTGAAATGTAACGATGATTTTAGCTGTTTAGTGAATTCTTTGATCCATAAAGATCAAACAAAAGGTCAGATAATAGAACACATGACTCAGCATAACGGTTAATGTAGCATGAATGAGTCTGGTCTGGTCTGGTCTGTCTGCCTGTCTGCCTGTCTGCATGTCTGCCTGTCTGTCTGCCTGTCTGCATGTCTGCCTGTCTGTCTGCCTGTCTGCATGTCTGCCTGTCTGTCTGCCTGTCTGCCTGTTTGCCTGTCTGCCTGTCTGCCTGTCTGTCTGTCTGCCTGTCTGTCTGTCTGCCTGCCTGTCTCTGTCTGCCTGTCTGTCTGTCTGTCTGTCTGTCTGTCTGCCTGTCTGTCTGTCTGCCTGTCTGTCTGTCTGCCTGCCTGTCTCTGTCTGCCTGTCTGTCTGTCTGTCTGTCTGTCTGTCTGTCTGCCTGCCTGTCTGCCTGTCTGTCTGTCTGTCTGTCTGTCTGTCTGTCTGTCTGCCTGCCTGTCTGTCTGTCTGTCTGTCTGTCTGTCTGTCTGTCTGTCTGTCTGTCTGTCTGTCTGTCTGTCTGTCTGTCTGTGCGTGCGTGCGTGCGTGCGTGCGTGCGTGTGTGTGTGTGTGTGTGCACTTGTTTTCAACTCCTAGTGGGTTCCATAACCTGAGATTCCACTCACGTCATGGGGACTGGTTTTACGTGGTGGGGCCCGAACACCGGACCCCACTGGTCCAAGCTTAATAATCAATGGGTAATGCTTTTCTAACGGTCCTTATGCAGTCTCTGTAAAAATATGGAAAGGACCCCTGGAGGTTTACTTTCCTGAAAAAAGTGTGTTATGTGTCGGAACCCTGGTGGTGGGTTGCGGAATATCAAGGAGGGGCACACTGGGGCAATTTCAGTCCAGCAGGCTGGAGCCAATCATGGAGCAGCACAACAGAGGAAATCAGGTGTCAGGCTAGAAAAGGTGCAAGTGTGTGGTTCATTAGGCTGCAAGAAATCATGGAGGAGCACACTGAAGCGCACGCTTACAAACCACTGGTAAGTGCTGACTACAAGTCATGACTTCAAATTGTTATATAGAATGATTACAAATTATTTGTTGTTTGTGCAGCTTAGTCAAGAGTCCCTAATTGATGAAGTCGACTCAGATTTTGACCTGTAAAAAAGTATGGAAAAAGAAAAATCAAAAACACTTTTCTTCAAGACTCGGAAAGTGACGAACCAAAGGCAAATAAGATTGTTATCATGCAGCTGCAAAAGAAGAAAAATGGGGGGCGAGTATACAGCAAGAGACACTTCTGCCTCTACTGTTCAATGTCCTGCCACAAAATGTCCCGTCATTTGACTAGAAAACATGGAAATGAAAGTGACGTAGCCAGAGCATTGGCTCTACCTGTGAAATCTAAAGCACGTAAACTTCAGTTTGATTTGATCAGGAATAGTGGAAACCGTGAGCACAATTTTGAGGTTTTAAAGGCCGGCATTGGAACTTTAGTCCCAGCTAAACAGCCAAATTTCCCAGTTAAATCCAGTGAGTTTTTGCACTGTATAGACTGTGGGGCATTGCTTAAGCGAAAGTCGCTGTGGAGGCATGTGGCCAGGTGCCGGCTTTCACAGAAAGATGCCCAGGCTAAACCAGGTAGAAGTAGGGTCCAGTCCCTCTGCTCCCTAGCCCAGCCTGTACCGGAGGGCATCAGCAAAAAGCTGTGGTCTTTAATTTCGGCAATGCATCAGGATGAGGTCACGGGTGTTGTCAAAGCAGAAAAGGGGATTCTGAGACTCGGAGAGCACCTGTACTTAAAACACGGGCATGATAAGACTAAGCATGATTACATTAGGCAGAAAATGAGAGAAGTCGGTAGGTTAATTAACGAAGCAAAAACCGCAGGGAAACTGAAAACAATTAAGGATTTCTTTATTCCTTCCAACTTTAACCATGTGATTGATGCAGTCAGGTCTGTGGCTGGATATGATGAGGAAACAAATCAATACAAGACTCCATCCTTGGCCCTCAAACTCGGCCATTGCCTCAGAAAGCTAGCAGATATTCTTGAATGTGACTCAAAAATGGAGCATTGTGTTGATGAACTATTTATTAAAAACCTCCAACGAAGCCGGCTGCTTTTTGAGAAGAGGTGGGACGTCTGTGTTTCTTCTGCTGCCCTACAGATCCTCCGGCAAGCCAAGTGGAACACTCCGGACCTGCTCCCTCTGACTGAGGACGTTAGAGCCATGCATGCACATATTGAGGTATGTCGACCTGAATATGTGCAAACCCTAATAAGTGAGCCAACGTCTAAGCATTGGTCTAAACTGGCAGTTTTGACTCTTTGTGAGGTCATTATTTTCAATCAAAGAAGGGAAGGTGAGGTTTCAAAGATGCCACTGACAGCGTTTACCTTAAGAAGTAAGACTGGGATCCATTCTGACATTGCTCTGGGACTGTCCCAACTTGAGAAAAAGCTGTGTCAGCATTTTCAACGCATTGAAATTAAAGGGAAAAGAAGTCGGAAAGTGCCGGTTCTTTTGACTCCTGAAATGATTGCGTCGATGGAGGTGCTGGTGGAGAACAGAAGGGCCTGTTCCATCTCTGACCATAACCCATACTTCTTCTCCCGCCCGGGCGCAGACACCCACATCAGGGGATCAGACTCCCTACGCCAGGTAGCCAAAGAATGTGGTGCGGTGCATCCAGAGATGCTATCCTCAACCAAACTTAGAAAGCACATAGCTACTATGTCTACAGTTCTCAATATGAAAGAGAATGAAATGGACATACTTGCCAACTTCCTCGGCCATGACATTCGCATCCACAGGCAATATTACAGACTACCAGAGGGGACACTGGAGCTGGCCAAAATCAGCAAAGTGTTGATGGCCATGGAGCAGGGAAGAGTGACGGAATTCGAAGGAAAGAGCCTCGACCAGATACAAATTGAGCCTGAAGGTAATTCTTGATATTATTAAAATATGTATGATTTTTTTCCCCTAAAGGCCACTTGTATTTTTATTTTCTGTGCGACAGGGAGAGCAGTAGAGATCCTCTCACAAACGGACGGGCTAAAAGAAACTTCAAGCGGAGAACCTTCAACCATTCATCCAGATGCACCCCATGGTAGTGGCAGTGCCCCTTCTGGTAAGTGTACCAGGTGGGGGATTACAGCCAGGCTGCTTGGTCCTAACCCTGGGAGTGTATATTGCTAATATATTTTTATTTCTCTCCCTAGAACGTATAAGAAAGCCATGGTCTGCATCTGAGGTGAAGGCTGTGGAGAAGACCATGACACCTTTCATACAGACTGGAAAAGTCCCTGGGAAGTCTCACTGCCTGGCCTGCATTAATGCCTCACCAGATGACCTTAGACATCGGACATGGAGTGGCATTAAATTCTATGTCAAAAATAGAATCACTGCAATTCGAAAAAAAAATCTAAAATAAAATTCCTTTAAAAGAGTTGTTTGTTTTCTATTGACTGTTTTGTATTACTTAAAGTAGTCCCAGTAAAAAAAGATTATGTCTATGGGTCCCATTCTGAACGGCCCTGTCAAAGGGACCCACCAGGTAACAAAAACGTGTATGTGTGTATGTGTGTGTGTGTGTGTGTGTATGTGTGTGTCTGTCTGTGTCTGTGTGAGTGTGTGTGCGTCAATGGTTGGTGGTGGTCGGAGGGGCTGTTGGCACATACTGTACTGGCTGCCTCGCTTCTGTCAGTGTGCCCCAGGGCAGCTGTGGCTACAGTGGTATTTTATCCCCATCGTGTATGGAGTGAGAGAATAATGACATGCAAAGCGCCTTTGAATGTCCAAAAAAGCACTATATAAAACTGATGCATTACTTTGATGATTATGTTTGGATGTTTCATGGATTGTGTTCTGTGATGGAGGTGGTAACCGTGGCAACACAGGTATCTGTAATCAGGTCTTTCTTGTGTTAAATGTATATGCAGTTTACAAGTTCAAGCTGGAGTGCCACTTTTCTCCTCCTTATCTTATTAAAATCATGATATATTTTTCATACTTGTAAAAAAGAATTACCCTGAAAGTCACTATTTGACGCTTTGGGCTGAATGATGATTGAATGAGGGAAGCTGGTCCTCTCTTTTTCACTGTTCTGTCTGACAAAGTTGATCTATAGATGTGAGACAGAGGCCAAAAATACATAATAATAATACAACATCGGTTTTATATAGCGCTTTTTTGGACACTCAAAGACGCTTCACGTGTCATTATTCATTCACTCCCTACACAGTGGTGATAAACTACTACTGCAGCCACAGCTGCCCTGGGGCACACTGACAGAAGCGAGGCAACCAGTATGTGCCATCGGCCCCTCCGACCACCACCAACCATTCATACACACACCAGACTCATTCTAGGCAATGGGGGTGAAGTGTCTTGCCTAAGGACACGAAGGCAGTTTGGCACTTTACAGCCGCAGCCGCCCCACTGTGGCTGGTGTTCCCAGAGGTTAAGTGTCTTGCCAAGGACACAACAACAGTAGTCAGTGGGAGTTGATGGTGAAAGTCTTGAGCGGAGCTTGAACCCACGACCTTCTGGCTCAAAGGCCAACGCTCTACCAACTGAGCTACTGCCGCAAACAATTGTCAACACTTTCAAAATACAGTGCTTTCTGAAACTAAAAGCTGCAACTTTTTATTTGTTATGGGGCGACACATTTGCGTAAATAAAAGCACCACCTCCAGACAAGGCCTAATGGAGTTTGCATGTTCTCCCCATGTCTGCATAGGGGGTTTTCTTCCGTTCTTTGGAGAAAATGGAATAAATGACTATTTTTATTACTTTTATGTGACTATGGTCTGTGAAAAGCGCTGTATAAATAAAGATTACTTGTGTACTTATTTTACCTTGTGGCTTATACAGAAATGTAAAAGCCACAGGGTGTGATATAAATCACTAGAACATGCATGTTCTAGTGATTTAACCAGATTATTTTGGGAGCAAGGGACGAGTGATATGGATTTTATAGTTTCATAAATCAAACTTGTTTGAAAGTTAGGTACCACTGACTGCCACTGGATTACACAGGAAGAACACCTGCATCCAGCACTCCAGGCAAAACTCTCGGTCCAAGTGTAAGTCAAAGAAAACTGTCTCTTTCTCTGATGACTGTGTTGTGTACAGTGTTTTAAGCTAACCACACAAATACAAATTAAGTTTCATCTCATCAGTTGGGAGTTATAACAATCTTCAGTACCTTCTGGACTTTTGAGCGCACCAGCATATAAACATTATTATGTTCACATAAAGGCCTCACTTGATTTTTTTTTTGCAGAAGTTCATGTTGTAATGTGAGACTGAACCAACAGCTGAAGAAAACAATAGACGCCTGTTTCAACACCACATGATTAAACCCTTGTGATCAAAGCGTTCTGGTAACTCTATTTTGACAATAACACTCCCACTAAAGTTTGATCCATCAACACGGCCCTTTTTACATAAAACAAGTCCTGTGAGTTTCTCTGGTGTTTCTGCTGTTCACATAAACACACTGAGAAGCAGGAATGTGTTCTACTTCCTGAGCTTTAGAGATCAACCGCTGATAGAGCTGAGTCCAAATCCCTTCCTGCTCTCCAGGGGGCGCTCTAACACAATAAAAACAAACACATTTCTGTATAAGCCACAGGGTAAAATAAGTACACAAGTAATCTTTATTTATACAGCGCATTTCACAGACCATAGTCACATAAAACGCTTTGCATTTATGGAGTAATACAAATAGTCATTTATTCCATTTTCTCTAAAGAACGAAAGAAAACCCCCTATGCAGACATGGGGAGAACATGCAAACTCCACACAGAAAGGCCTTGTCTGGAGGTGGAGCACAAACGATAACCACTTATGCCAATGTTTTCCCCAGTACAAATAAAAAGTAGCCGCTTTTAATATTTTGAAAGTGTTGACAATCGTCTGCGTCACCTTTTTATGAAACCAGACAGAAACCTTACAAAAGCAGTCATCTCTTGAGATTTCGTAACGACAGAAAACTGTGACTAATGAGACTGTGTAGCACAAGTAAGGCCCTTGTTTTAGAGCACGTCCAGATAAGAACATGCTTTTTTTCTCCTGCAGATGATTGTGGACACAGCGAGAGGACGATGGCTCATGGTTTCTATCTGGTTTACGGGTTGAGTTTGTGTCTCAGCTTGCTCTGTGCTCTGTTTGTGGTCAGCTGGAGTCTGCACTGGAGAGGTGGCTTTGCCTGGGATGGATCACCACTTCAATTCAACTGGCATCCGGTGCTCATGGTGTCTGGACTAGTGATTATCTACGGAAATGGTAAGTCTGTACTCTTTAAGTTGGGCAAGGCAAGTTTATTGGTATAGTACAACTCACACAACTCAAACAAATGCTGAATAAAACAGGTTAGAATAAGTCACACATGGCATTAAAATCATAGATAAACCCAGTACATTAAAGGGAGCTGTGATTAAATCCCACAGTTGTATTCACAGTCAGATTTGTTTTCAACCTGGATTTGAAGCCTGTCTCACATTTTCATGAAGACGTATAGCTGCGTGAATCTGAAATGCAGCCTCCTGGTGTTTAGTCCTGACTCTGGGCGCTAGAGTCAGCACCCTTTGGCACTAACAGGTCACATAAAAGTCTCTCCATGGCCTTGCACCAAAGTACGTCCGTGATATGTTAGTATGGAGCCATATGAACCAAGTCGGACTCTGAGGCACAAACGGGGAGGCAGCATTTCAGATTTAGGCAGCAAAAATCTGGAAAAGTCTTCATAAAAATGCGAGACAGGCATCTACTCTGACAACATTCAAATCAGTTAAAAACAGTTCTGTGCATACAACTGAAGAATTGCGTCTTCACTCTCCAATGTGATTATTTATAATGTAAATGCCTGGTCTGATCTGAGTGTTTCTCATTTTGTTTTGTTCTGCACTTCGAGTTTCCTTGTGTATGAACTGTGCTATATGATTAAACTTGCCATGCCTTTATTTTTATTGCACATTTCACAGGTCAATCAACGCTCTTCACAAATCTTGAGAGAATTGGACTATTTAGTATTCATCCAAATGTAGCTGAGTCTGAATACACACTGAATGAACTAATTTTCATTAATGGCTGGAAGGTACTCTGTTATTTTTACATGTGAAACCACTCAACTCTAGATATAATAATAATAATAATCATAATAAACTCAAATCAAATTCAGACCCATTCTCTTGGCCTCTGAGATAATTAGAAATATCTCAACAAGTGTGTACTGGTTATAGTTGTGTACTGGTTGTGTTTTTACAGGTGCTGTTGTGTATCGCATACCGTCCTCGTGGAAACAGAGGAAGCTGGTTTGTAAACTGGTGCATGCTGGGATGATGCTGGTGGCTCTCCTGTTGTCAGGGCTGGGTCTGAGTGCGGTCTTTGACTTCCACACTAGCATCAGCATCCCACACCTGTACTCAGTGCACAGCTGGGTGGGCATCAGCACCGTGCTCCTGTTCTCCTTTCAGGTAATCGGTATAAACAAGAACATATACTCGAGTACTTATCTCTGTGTAGGTTGTGTGCTCTTTGTGTGCTCTTACTAGTGTCCTGTATGTGCGCTGCTACATTGAAATGTCCCCAATATGGGACGAATAAATATTCTAAGATGAAGAGATCCTTTAATTATCCTATATACTGTATATGGGGACAAATATTTAGTTGTATGTACTGTATGTATGTACTGTATTTCAATGTGTGGGTATTCTAGATTGAATGTATTATATATAATTTACTTTGCACTGAAACTGAAACATTTCACACACAAAAAATAACTAAATTTCATTCATGTGCAAAATTTGAAAGTAATTTTATACTGTCATCCTACATGGCCGGATCCACAGTGGGCAAGATTGTATACTGCGACATCAGCTGTATATAGATAAATTTGGCATTATTTTATATGTCAACCAATTTTAATACTTTTGATAAAAACCAAGGGTCTCAATTATTCCCACTACTTTGCGACAGTGAGGTTTCTCTCCAATGTGGGACAAAATAAGCTTTAATTATCCCACAACAATCTGAATAATTGTTCTATATGTGTGTTATTCAGTGGTTACTTGGCCTGGTTGGTTTCTTGTTACCTTGCTCCCCCCGATGGTTCCGGCGCTCTCTGAAACCAACTCACATTTGGATTGGAAAAATTGTGTTGGTATTGACCCTGGTCGCCTGCATCAGTGGAATCAATGAGAAACTTCTCCTGACTCTGTATGCATTCATTCGACATTGAAATAGCTTTTGATAATCTACTAAACCGAATTATCCTAAATTAGATTTCCCTTGTACACAGAGACGGGATGAGTGCGGCCGCTTACAACACACTGCCAGTGGAAGCGGTGTTTGTTAATTGTCTGGGGATACTGATTGTGGCTCTTGGAACAACAATCCTTGGAATCCTGTTTGTAAAGAAGTGGCAGCGACCAGAAGATTGTCCAGAAAACACCCAAGTAATTGAGTATTTTCTATTTGTGCATAGTACTTTGCTTCCTAATATGTTTTTCCCCCTTTTCAGCTTCTTGTCAGTGAATCCTCTCCATGATCATCTTCCTCTTCATGGCTCTGTACATGACAGAACACTAAACCAATAAAGACACCAATGATGAATAAATTTGTAATACTCACAATGTTTCTGTATATTTGCTTATTTTACATAGTGGGATGTTTGGAAGGTTAAAGCTGGTGTACCAAACTGCAACTATGGAACTTTGTAATAAATGCCTTGCTCAAAACAGTTTGGTTCTTAAAGTCCTTGAATTAACCTGAAACTCTGAAAAGTGACAGGCCTGTAAGTTATAAGATGGAGAGAGAGCAAAGGTAGAGAAATAATCAATGATGCAAGTAATATCAGACTGGATACTGTTGTTGAAGGGAGTGTTAGTGCATGGAGCGAAGTGTGGACGGCATCTCTGTGTAACACACACATAGTACAGAGTTTACATGGAGTCTGTTTGTAACTTCTCTAACACGACACATCACCGTAAGAAAAACTATAGCTTCTGTAACTTTTTAATTAAAAAAAGATTTTCAGTGATTGGAGGGTCAGAAGGTCTATCTCTTCTTGCATTCTTGGCCTAAGTAGCAGGCCAGTTGGTTGTAACTGAAAAAATAATGCTTTCAGTTTGTTCACATACATGCACACTTCTTAGAAAATACATATGTTTTGTCCCCAAGGAGACCATTTTTATTTTTGTGTACAAGTACTGGATACATTTTTACACTCATCGGAAACAAAGTGCTTAGTAATAATGAATGAATAATTTGTTTAGGGTTAAGAAGTAACGAAGTTTCTAATAAGAAATCCCTTAATAGAACGTGTGCTTTATAATAAATAATCATTAGATACATTAGAAATACATAACACATACTTATTAAGTTGCAATTCCGCATTTTGCCACATAAGGTCAGTGGTGTGTCTTCTGTATTTTCTACTCGTTTGTAACAAAGCAGTACAACAAAAGCAAAATTGTGCTAAAAACGTATGCACAAAAATAAGAAAAATAATAAAATGATCAGTGATTCACACTAAGATACAAAAAACACTACGCTAAACGAGAAAAGTGAGAGAAAAAATATTAAGTTAAAAAAGTACTTCCGGTATAGGTCAAAGGGTGCTGTCAACAAGGCTAACATATACAGCTAGCACTTAGCTAGGTAGCCGATATTGCTCCAAAATGGATATAAATCAAACGAAACAGGAACATTTACTCGCATTAAAAGGTATGATGTGATCATAGATGCTGCAGATGAGGATGTGTTTGTTTATTTTAAACAGTAAATTGAACGTAATATTTCATGTGTTTCCTTTGGTAGATCAGCCTGCATACACAGAACTCACCGTGCAGCTAAATAATCATAAATAACCTCAATAGCATCTAGTTAAGAATTGACAACTTGTTAGTGCAATCGCTTTGGAAGAATTAGTTAAATGTAATTGGATCTGTGCTGTCTTTCCTGATTCATATTTGTGCCATTACTTAAGAGTGCCATTACAGATATTTCCTTTATTCTTTTAGTAATTACAAAATAACTAGATGACAAACAAGAATCAACTTGACTTTATTATTGCTGCACAACTATCTGCACCATGCTCATCTATGTACCTATTGCTATTATTATAGTTGTTGTTATTATTATTATTGTTATTCCAGTTATAATACAGTCAGTAACTTCCTTGTTTTCCATCTTCAGTTATGCGTCTGACAAAACCAACGCTATTCACAAATTTACCAGTCACCTGTGAGGACCGTGATCTGCCCGGTGAGTCTCCCAATCTAAATGGTGCTCTTGTTTACCCTGTCTCGCCTTGTCAGCTCAGGGTTGCAGGACTGGGCATGCTTCATGGATTGCATTTCTGGTATTCTATCAGACATGGCTAACACCTTCAAGTTAGCCATTCGGTTCGGTTACTTCTTGCTTCTGCTGCTTGTTAGGCACTAAGATTTCATGCATGGGTTTTAGCTTCCTGTTATGCAATATTTTCAGGACTTGCATGTTTGATTTTACATGTTATCAATAGTCAGAATTTAGGATAAACTTGGTTAGTAACTAAAGCATTGACTTAAGTTTTTACTCACATATCCGTACATTCTACACTTTAAATGATAGATTACAAGTTACTGACTACAATACAATATAAAATCAAGTTCAAAGTGGCAATTCTTCTAAGTGAATTCATTAAGCTTGGTTAGCCATGCTTCTAAGTTTGGATAACGATCCAACTTAAGTTCTACATGTTTTGTTTATTGTCATGTTCTCAGTCAGTATGAGATATTTCTATGACTGTATAATGTTGCTATGCTTCAAACGTCTTTTAGTACTTTTGCCACCTCTAACTTTTGAAATACACATTTACCAGTAACTGTTTTTAGAAATAAGTAGAAATTGCCTCTGATTCACAAACTAGTTTAAATTATTGTGTGCAGCATTTCATTTAATCAGTGCCTTCTGCTTTTTATAAATTTCAGGTTATATATTGACAGATAAAGTTCATTGTAAGATTCCAATGTAATTTTTATGTATTTATTTATTTATTTATCTATTTGTCCACTTCATCATTTTACTTACTGTATATACTGTACATCATATATATTTTTTCTTGACATTTGTGCAACATGAACTAACCGCTACAGAAGGAAGACACAAAGTCGAATAAATCCTGTCCCTCTTTTTGCATTTCCATTTTAACATTTTTACGCCCAGCCTCACCTGTCGCCAATTTAGATTTGTCCATCCTATACAATAACAATACACTTACTGCACATTTAAATATTTACAATTTATTCATATTCAGTAATATTTCTTATAGTTTTTTTTAAAATGGAAGTGATTAGAAGAACACTCTGAGCGTTCCATAATCAAACATCCCATAGAGACACACACTTCTGTCTCATTGTAGTCCTTACAAATGCTGTTCTAAAATGATGTTTCCTTCAGTGGTTCGAGTCCTCTGACATTAATGTGAACCTCTGTAGAAAGGCTTCAGGCAATAGTTTGTATTTGTGCTTTCCATACAATTAACAACATTTGCAGATCAACCAACTCTTATCACCCCACGCTGGCTGCAGCAGTAACTGAGCCCTGTGCATGCCGTAAATAACAGCAGAGTTTCCAAGTAACAGTTATTCATACTGCAGTAGTATGAATCTTAGACACCGATGATCCTTCTACTTATCACCGTTCACAGAAGCCATCTGTCTATCTGAAGCTACATTATAATAATGTCTGTTATATTTGTGTCCTTAACAAAAATCTGATATCGTATGCACATTTCAATAGGGAATTTGTTTAGCCAGCTTATGAGAGATGACCCTTCGACCATCAGGGGAGCGGAGACCTTGATGTTGGGAGAGATGCTCACGTTACCGCAAAACTTTGGGTATTATATTTTGATTTGCTGCTTTAAAGATGCATTCCTGAACTGTCCCATGAGCTGTCTTGATGGTGGCCCGCTTTTTGCTGTGGTTCATCTAAATCAAGGCTATTTTTAGTGGCCCCTCAAGTCATTTTAATTATTATGATTGGTATGATAAACCGATGGCACTGTGTTAATATGGCTACCATCATGGCATGTTATACCTCATTTGAAAGTTATTGTTCAGATTCAGACTACTTTATTTATCCCACCATGGGCAATTCTTTTGAGCAGCACAGGGCATACAAAGTAAAAAACACATAAAAACCACAGGAAATGTCAGACAGTTACATAAGCATAAGTTCTCAAGAAAACAACCGTATCGTTTGAACCCAACATGTAGTTAGATACATATAAAAATGTATAAAAAATAATTGGCATATCAATCTACAATGGCAAGTCTTTTTCACATTTGGTCCAGTTGTGGTTCAATCCAAAGTTAACAAACAGTAACTGAACTCATTTTGTTCATAAAAATTTACCTGGAAATAATATCCACACTTATGGTGTATAAAAATAATTATTTTGTCAAATTACCTTCATAACGTGCAATATAAATGTTAAAAAATGTCTTAACTTTCCCCTTACCAAATTGGATGTTTACACCCATGATCTAAATGTTGTTGTTTTGACTATATATTGTTAAACTTTCCTTTTACATTGGAAAAAACAAGCATGTGACTCCACTCGGCCGCAAAAAGCGGGTCACCACCGGGACAGCGGAGGAATGCACTTCTTAAGTATTGTGTTATTGACCTTTGCTCATTTGCACCTGTTAGCAACATCTTCTTGGGGGAGACTTTTTCCAGTTATATAAGCGTGCACAATGACAGCAATCAAGTAGTAAAGGATATACTCGTCAAGGTAGGTTAGATTTCTGATAATAAAAGCTATATTTCTATATTTATTTTTTTAGTTTTTCCTTATAATTCACTTTTCGTCTTGTATTTAAACAGGCAGATCTACAGACCAGTTCACAAAGGCTGAACCTCTCGGCGTCCAACTCTGCGGTGTCCGAACTAAAACCTGAATGTTGTATCGACGACGTCATTCATCACGAAGTAAAGGAAATCGGAACACACATGTAAGGCCTAGGATCTGTGTCGTGTATAGTGCTGTGTTTTTCAACCTGTGGGCCGGGGCACCTTAGTTGGATTTGAGATGTTGTTTGGTTTGCTGTTGAGAAAGGACCCAATATCAATTCATAATCATGTATTATGACAAACTTGATTAATCGATGACACTGTTGATATGGCTACCATGGCATGTTATACCTCATTTGAAAGCCTTCAGATTCAGACAGCACAGGGCATAACACATAAAAACACAGGAAATGTAAGACAGTAACATAAGAATAAGAAACAACCATATCATTTGAACCCAACATGTAGTTGGATACAAATAAATCTACAATGGCAAGTCTTTTTCACATTGATAATAGAATCAATGTTATAAATCATGTTTTAATACGTCGAATTCAGAATCAATATCAGAATTCTATTGTGAGTAACAGGAAGTCACAAACTACGAAATTGCTCTCTGTAAAATGTATAAAAGTAAAAATCTACATACCATTTCTTAAAATTACTACTACTACTACTACTACTACATTATACAAGTGCCCTAAGTAGAACATTAAAAAGACTTTTTTGAGTTTTTTGGATTTTCTATGTTATATACTTTGATGAGAATAACTTAAAGGAGGGAAAGGAGCAATATGTAAAAATCTGACCAAAAGTGTGATTGCAATCACATTCAAAATTCGGTGGTCCTCTCCCACTTTCCCCGACTCAGTTTGCCATGATATATTAATGCCTTTTGATATATTAGGGCCATGTAAGGATGACTTTACATGCAAACCTTACAGTGAGTCTGACAGCAGAGTTTCAGTTTGTATATATCTCAGCTGGTGGTTCGCCATGTGATTATTTTTCAATGCAAAAGACGTACCACAGCTCAAAAAGTTTGGAGAACACCGGTACAACTTGATAAATCCACTCATTTAAAACCTTTTCTTTCTATCCCCTTTTCTACTCTCCAGTCTCGTCTGCGCCGTCAGCTACACCACACAGTACGGGGAGAAGCTTTATTTTCGAAAGTTTTTCAAATTTCAGGTGAGCACAACGACTCCGCAACAAAGTTGGAAACGTTGTCAAACTGTGAGAAATGTCACACATCGACAACACAAACCTTAAAGGGCAAGTCATTTCAAAGCCCAAACCCCAACCCCCTCCTCCTCCCTCCCCCCTCCCCCCTCCCTTTGCCCCAAGCACTTTTCTTTAGATGCTATTAACGGACTATTTCTCCTCATGGAGTCTGACAAAACAGCTGCTTTCACTTTGCCGTCTATTTTTAACCAGGTTTTGAAGCCACTTGATGTTAAAACAAAATTCTACAATGCAGAGGTGAGCTTGTGTCGCTGTATCTTTCTATATATGTGTAGTTTTTTAGTTTGTTGTCCGTCCATGTTTTGAATGGATTCTACTGAAGGAGATTTTAGCATCTTAGCCTCTCCACCATTCAATCAAAACATAGACTTTAGTAGTTGCTATTTACTTTATACTTTGCATGTCACAGTAGTAGTTGATGAGTCCATTATCCATCAGTTTGGTGTGTAACATTTGTTCATTTTGTTTTTGTCCATTTCCTTTCTTCCGTTAGAGTGACCTCAGTTCTGTGGTAATTGATTTTTGAGTCCAACGTAAACTTCTTGTGCACCTTTCGTTTTCTCTTGTCTGAGTCAAATGAAAGGGGCAAAGTAAAGACGGGAAAACATTCGGAATTACGTAAAAAAATATTCATATTTATTTAAAAACCAGGATAACTGACTGTTTTTATTTTGCCCTTTTGTTGACGTCGGCGGCACGGTGGCTGAGTGGATAGCACTCTCGCCTCTCAGCAAGAAGGTCCTGGGTTCGAATCCCGGTCAGACCAGGGTCTTTCTGAGTGGAGTTTGCATGTTCTCCCCGTGTCTGCGTAGGTTTCCTCCGGGTACTCTGGTTTCCCCTACCACTAAAAATATGTCCAATAGTTCTGGCATGCGCCTCCTGTACTGGCGACCCCGCTCCCATCTCTGTGTGGAGTGAGAGACAAGTGCCCAAAAAAATTAACAATTGTAAACCGCTTTGAGACTCAGATCTGCAGTGAAAAGGCGGTATATAAATAAAGATTACTCACTTACTTACTTACGTCCATCACTTGCCAACTCATGACTAATTTGATTTGGGTTTTTAAGTACATTTGTCCATAATTTGTGATGAAAAACAATGCAAGAAATAAAAAACCGTAATAATATAGTTCAAACAATTGTTAAAAGATTGATGATTGGCTTTTGTCTGGTTCTGGATAACTAAGCTTTCTTAAACGCAACGCAAGCATGATTGTATCTTTGCTTCCCCAACTTTTTTTTCTCGTGTATGCTGGAGGTTGTATACTGTTTTAAGCCCATGGAATATCGAATTGGATTTGAGCTTTACTCGTATATTTGGCTGTTTCAACATATCTAAAAGTCATATTAGCAAAGGTACATGCGTAAAGTATGTTAGATTTATTTGTACTGTACTTTCTGGACTACTATAAGGCGCACCTCTATATAAGCCGCACCATTTAAATAAAAAAAGAAGAAAGAAAATCAATGTTGTCCACATATAGGCCGCACTTGAATATAAGCCGCAGCCGTAGCTACTAAAACTCTCTATATAAGCCACAGGGTTCAAAGAAGTAGGGCAGGGCCTGGTTAGTATCGTGATGGGAGACCTCTGGGAACACCAGGTGCCACAGTGGGGCGGCTGCGGCTGTAAAGTTCCAAACTGTTGTTGTGTCGTTAGGGAAAACACTTCACCCCCATTGCCTAGAGTCTGGTCAGTGTGTGTGAATGGTTGGTGGTGGTCGGAGGGGCCGATGGCACATACTGGTTGCCTCGCTTCTGTCAGTGTGTCCCAGGGCAGCTAAGGTTGAAGTTTATCACCACCGTGTATGGAGTCACTGAATAATGACATGTGAAGCGTCTTTGAGTGTCCTGAAAAACGCTATATAAAACCAGTGCATTATTTTTATCATTATTATTAAGTAGAAAAAATTAGCAGCTTATAGTCCGGAAATTTCGGTAATTGAAATGTAAATGTTTTTTCTAATGCTCTTAAACGTTTACAACCGCCTGCATACACTTTATCCACTCGTACTAACACTGTGCCCTCTGAGGTCTGCTGAGGGGAACCCTTTGTGTTCTGGCACTTTTGCTGTGTTAATCTCATAAGTGACGTTTTTTTATTTGTCCATGTTAACTTTTTTCTCTTTAATCACTTGTTTATCGTTTTAGACTGACGAGGTTTTTCTAGAGGCCCAGATCCAGAACATCACCACGTCCCCAATGTTCATGGAAAAAGTGTCTCTGGAGCCGTCCATCATGTACAACGTCACGGAACTCAACACCGTCGTGAACGAAGACGACAGGTAAATGTAGCGTTTCTGCTCTGAAAACACATTATTTACACATTCAGCGACTTTAATCCAACCTCCAGCGAGTCCACGTTTGGAAAGATGTCCTACCTGCAGCCTATGGACACACGGCAGTATCTGTATTGTCTGAAGCCAAAGTCTGAGTACGCAGAGAAGGCGGGAGTGATAAAGGGGGTGACTGTCATCGGAAAACTCGACATTGTTTGGAAGACTAATCTCGGAGAGAGAGGGAGGCTCCAGACCAGTCAGCTACAGAGAATGGTATTTATATGTCTCCAGACCAAGGGTGTCAAAACTTTTATTTCATTTTTGTATTTATTCATTTTGATGTCTTTATTTAAACAAACAAAAACATTACACAGAGAATACAACACAAAAACATACACTGACATAACTAAATACAAACACACAGAAGGGTGGGGGGGGGGGGGGGGGGGGGGTGTTGGCAGACAAGTGGTGATATTATTTCACTATTAAATTGTGGGTGTTGTAATTTCACCTTGCACTATACACACAGACTGCACGTATCGAGTATGTCACGAATCAAGTATTTATTCATGTGTAAATGTCGTTATACTACATACATACATACATACGTCATATATATTGTCTTTATATTTGTGCAACATGAACAGACAGGAGCACAAGGAAGACAAAAACAAATCGTATACAGTACAGACAAAAAGTTTGGACACACTTTCTCATTCAATGTGTGTCCTTTCTTTTCATGACTATTGACTGTAGATTCACACCCAGGTTGTGTAAGGGCTATTTGACCAATAAGGAGAGTGGTGGGTGCTGGACTAGATGACCCGGCCTCCACAGTCCGGACCTGAACCCAATCCAGATGGTTTTGGGGCTGGACCACAGAGTGAAGGGAAAAGGGCCAACAAGTGCTAAGCATCTGTGGGAACTCAAACCATTTCAGGTCCTCTTGAATCTCATCAAGAGAATGCCAAGAGTGTGTGAAGCAGTAATCAGAGCAAAAGGTGCTACTTTGAAGAACCTAGAATATAGGACATTTTCAGTTGTTTCATACTTTGTTTTAGTATATACATAATTCCACATGAGTTAATTCATAGTTTTGAGGCCTTCAGTGTGAATCTACAATTTTCATAATAATGAAAATGAAAAAACTCTTTGAATCAGAAGTTGTGTCCAAACTTTTGGTCTGTACTGTATGTCCTGTCCCTCGTTTTGCTGGTTGTATTTTAAAATGTTCACCCCCAACATCACCTGTCCCTAATCTAAAAATGTTCCTATTCCATGACACCAAACTAACTGTACACTTCATTTTAATTGTATGTAAAAGTAAAAAAAACATTGCTCAACAGAGACCATATTTTTCACTTTTTAAAACATTTCCTGTTTTTTGCACAGCCTGAGTGATCCCATCTATGCCAAATGTGACATGTACATTTCTTCATTGTGAGATCAATAAAGTTTATCTTAGTTTATCTTAAATATTTTCATTTTCTTCATATTCATATTCTGATTCCAGAAAGGGCCAGTGTGGCTGCGGGTTTTAACTCCAACCAAGCAGGAGCACACCAGACCACGCATTTCCTCAAATCTCCGGGTTCCTTTTACTTCTAATCTTTAATTCAAACACATGAAGAGTCCAAAAAACATACACACACACACACACACACAAAAGATGGAGACAAAAAACACACAAACATACAATAAGAATGGAGACACTGAGTTGAGGAAATGGGAGGAGTCTGCTCTGCTCCTGCTTGGTTGGAATCAAAACCTGTAGCCACACACCGGACTCTTTGAGGACCGGTTTGACACCCTCTGATCTACACTGTACTTTTGTTACTGTCTCTTGTGACTTCTCCATAACGCTCTATACTGACTTCAGGCCCCCGGCTACGGAGATATAAGATTGTCGATGGAGATGATTCCTGACACTGTAAATCTCGAGGAACCTTTTGACATCATTTGTAAAGTCACAAACTGCAGGTAAATACACGTCCTGGTTTATATATCTACCTATACATATTCACATCCTGTATAGTTGAATGCGATATTAAACATGTGTTGTATGTCGTGTTTTTCAGTGAAAGAACTATGGATTTGGTGCTAGAGATGTGCAACACCAGAACGATTCACTGGTGCGGTATTTCAGGTCGACAGCTCGGGAAACTGAACCCAGGGGCCTCCCTCTCTCTGCCCCTCACTCTCCTCACGTCGGCACAGGGACTGCAGGTGGGACTGGGCTCATCCAAAACACTGGGCTTTTATGAGAGTGAGAAAAAATAACAGAAAAATGCTCAAATTTGATTTAAATTTAAAAACTTCGCCATTCAAGCTATTTTTACCGAATATTTTATCATTTTTTGCAGTGTAACAACTATATAACCATGTACTATAACAATATATAACAATGTACTATAACAATATATAATGACTGTATGTCTTTTTTTAGAGTGTTTCTGGGTTGAGACTCACGGATACGTTTTTGAAGAGGACCTATGAATACGATGATATTGCGCAAGTGTGTGTTGTCTGTCCGTATTTAGTCAACGAGAGCTAGAATTTTATCTTTTCGTGTTTTATATGTTGAACTAGCCGTATGCCTCTGAGTATCATGTATGTATGACATTCACTTTTGATATCAATGTATTTTAAAAGTGTGAAGGAAAACTGTTTGTTGATGATTATGTGTATGTGCAGACATAATAAATAACTTTCCACGTATGCTTTTGAAATTATATTAAAACTTTCATTTTCACTCTCTGAAGAAAGCAATGTAAATGTTTTTTTTTTCTAAGATGCAGGAGCAATAATAACAAAATCCTTCATTCCTGTTTGTATTTCTTTAACCCCTAGTTTTTTCATTAAAGGCCTTTACCAAATGGTCGACATGCAGCTTGATGGTCAAAGTGCCTAAAACCAAATTATAGAGATGCCCCCATTGAGATAGATTTTAGTTCCAAGCTTCAAGTAGATAGTGACTCAAAGGAGGTAAATGCATCCCATTGGTTCGTTGGGGATGAACGAATCCCATTGGTTTATTTTTATCGGTTCGCTCCAAAACATGTTTTAGTCATTTTTGGAGACTATAGGCATCTGGTCAATTCCATTACTATTTGAAAACACATATCTTGACTATATTTGGGGTTTAGGGACCTTTTCCCACAAAATTTAAAACATTTGTCTTGAAAAAAATCCCTGATTGCATCTTTAATCATGAGATTTATAGGTAAAATAAATAAAACATCACAATCTATTGATAATATTTTCCCTCCACTTCCTGATTAAATAAAGGTACAAAAAAACACCTCTGTATTGACAGTCATGTAATATTTATAATATTGAGCAAGAAGCAGAAGAAGAAAATATTTCTCCACTGTGAGACTAATAAAGGTTTATCTTATCTTATCTTATCTTAAAAACCAGTAGCAGAAGAGCAATAATATGGTGCAGAACATACTTGTCTTGGAGCTTAAAGTTGCACTGTTCATTCCATTTCATTTTTACCCCTTTATTAGTCCATTTCTGGGTCGGGGCGGGATGGCAATGAGAGCTGCCACCCATCGCTGATCCTCCTGCAGGTGGTGGGTTCACAGGAAGATGGCTGCTGCTCCATCGTCAAAGGCACGTTGGTCTTTCAGCGGGGGCTTTCGGCTAAAAATTGGGTTAAGTGTCTTGACCAAGGACACAACAACAGCAGACATCAGTGGGAGCAGTTGGAGAAGGTCTTGTGGGGTATCGAACCTACAACCTTCAGGCTCAATGCTACTGTCCCTTTCAAATAAAAACTAAAGAAACTGAAATGTCTGTATATTAACTGGGAATCGAGTCACTTTCTGAACCAGCTTTTTCCAAACAGATTGGACTTTTTCTCTGTCTGATTGTAAAATTGAAGGGAGTGACACAATGAGACTTCAAGACATTTATTTACAGAAAAGTCAAAAGAGTCATGACTTTATAATCTTTGCTAATGATTTCAGACACTAGATTTTCGAGCATGCAAAAATAAATAATATCAATACTCTCGTTACTAGTGTAAATATGGAGAACCGCTAATGGGTTTTTATTATATCTGACGTAATAATACAACTTCATGAATGGTGTCGTCTGTACAATTCTATTAACAAAATGAAAACTCATTCATTGATGGCGCGGCATCAAAGGACCCTGGATTAAATCTATTGCAAAAATTGAGATTTACAAAAATAATATCAGACAAGTAACAATATAAATCATTATAGAATTATTTCCAATCCACAATAAAAGAATTTGACATCCTCCGTATTTCACAACCTTCCAGCTCTCAACACTAACATAAACTACTGCATTATGGGCTACTTTATAGTTTTTGCAGATGTGTTCTCTGTTGAAGGTACAGGTGGGATGTGGTCCAGTCTCACTCGTATACACAGTAAATAAAGTGCCATCAGCTTCATGCCGATCCGTTCCTTAGATGCAGTGAAGTGAACGATGACGGATGCCTCCACGGATTGTAACCTCGCCATAGGGGTGTGAGCTGCGGTGGAGAGAGCGCAGGTTACATGTAGTATTGACATGAAAGAAGTGAGGCGATTTCGCACATGTTAGACGTTCCTATAGTCCACTAGTCCCTTTGCCACACACTGTAAACCCTGACAAGTTAAAGAGCGACTAAACACCAAATCAACTTTTTTTAACTCATAAACTGCATAAATATGTAAATTGTAGTGCTCTATACATATCCTGGTCATTTGTTTAACATTTTAGTTGAAATTAGAAAAAAAATGTCCGTGTGGCGTCTGTTTTTTTTTCGTGTGACTAGTGAGCTGTCATCACAGCCCAGACCACGCCCAACTCTAAGCCCCCCTTCTTGCCCCTTGGACCTCCAGGCAACGCCCTTTTAAGAAAAAATGTTCATGTGGGCAGAGTAAGGCTGGCCACAGGTGTTTAGTCGCTCTTTAAGTATACTTGAAAAATTAACTTCACTTGAATTCCTCGAGTATATTCTTGAAGTTTGAAGTTTATTTGGGTCACTTGTAATTTTACACATTCTCACAGGACAGTAAATTACAGCAAAGAGTAGGCTGAAGCTAATGCTTATTTTGCCTAAGTAAGTAAGTAAGTAGTGTTTATTTATATAGCGCATTCACAGACCAAGGTCACCCAAAGCGCTTTACAATGTTCAGAGCCCAGATATTGTTCCAATCATTCCACACACGGTGATGACGGAAGCGGGTCGCCAAACACACTGGAGCATCAGCCCCCAATCAACACCATCCATTCACTCTCTCTCAATGTAAACAATAGCATTTAAATGAGCAACTGTATCAACATTATAAATCTGAGTTCAGGTAGCCTCCAAAATGATAGTTTTAAACATCCTTTTAAAGTGGTAAAGTGAATTGCATGATTTAAGTTCACCTGTGCATCCATTCCAGAGATCAACCCCTCGAACAGATAACCAAGTTTTCATTACATTAGTTTACATTAGTTCTACATTTTTGTTTTACGAACACGTCTGTTCCTCTCAACTCATAACTTCTTAACTTGATGTTGCCAAGTGAACTCCATTGATTGCACTAAAGTTTGAATGTGATTTCAACTTGTACATATATCAGAAAGGCCCTGCCCCGACTGGGAATCGAACTGGAGAAGCGGAGGTGCTACCCACTCAGCCACTGTGCCGCCCTGCTCTGAAGATACATGACATTATGAACACTCTACATGTTCAAAATGTCAAAAATGCAGGAGACTTGAACAGAGACAGCTCAATTTAAAGAATCCCTGAGTGGTATAGCCAAGATTAAAATAAACTAACAATAAACAAGTAATATTTACTTACTGGGAAAAAATATATTTCAAATAACTTTGATATCTGCAGTAAGACTGAAGTTAGGGTTTAACGGTGTCAAACTCATTTTGGTCAGGGGCCAAATAAAAAACATAGGAATTGATCAGGAGCCAAAAGAATAGAAGGGATTTCCTTTTCTTTTAATTGTTTGTCACATTATGAAGGTATTTTGACATTTCACTATTATATCCTGGTGTTTATTGTATAGATTGAACCAAAACTGGACCACACACATTGTTACACACATTTTTTTTTATATTCAACTATTTAACTTCTATTGATGTGTCGGGTTAAAATGTTAGAATACATAACATTTGGTTGTTTTCCCAAGAAAATAGATTATGTATAGTCGGCCTTGGGAGCTCATTACCATCAATGCTGCAAGTTAATAATAATTGAAAATAATTTTAGGGGCCCCTAATGGTTGCCTTGCGGGCCGGATTTGACATGTCTGCCCTATGCAATCTGAGGAATGTCCCCTTTAAAGTGGCTGAAATGATCAATAGTCCAAATTTAATATTGAGGTGGCAAGCAACTAAAGTACCGACACATGTATTTTTCCTGGTTTCATCTACACTTTACTACTAATTTGTTTGACTTTTAGATTCACTCTCTCATTACATTCATAAAACTCACTAATTCCAAGTGTGAACGCGTGGGTGATCCATATACCTGTCAGCCCTGGCTCACGAGTGCTCCTCTGCGCTGCCACTGAACGAGCGGCTGCGGACGTGGTTCCTCAGTTGTTCGATCAGCTCTGGGTTCTGCTGCTGGATCTGCTGCGCAAACTGCTGCCCTCTGACAGAGATAGAGCTCAAGTTAATTCGTGTACTTAATTCAAACTCAAATGATGCGTGATGAAAAATAGCTAAAATAATTCTTAAAAAAATAACAATAAATCTACTATGCATTATTAGTCCTGGATCTACAGCCTGTCCTGGATCCTCTGTTCTGGAACTACAGCCTCAGTCTTGAATCTACAGCCTCGGTCCTGGATCCTCTGTTCTGGAACTACAGCCTCAGTCTTGAATCTACAGCCTCGGTCCTGGTTCTACAGCCTCAGTCCTGGATCTACAGCCTCAGTTCTGGATCTACAGTCTCAGTCCTGGATCTACAGCCTCAGTCCTGCAGTCTCAGTCCTGGATCTACAGCCTCAGTTCTGGATATACAGCCTCAGTTCTGGATATACAGCCTCAGTTCTGGATCTACAGTCTCAGTCTTGGATCTACAGCCTCTGTCCTGGTTCTACAGCCTCAGTCCTGGTTCTACAGCCTGTTGAATTGAATAAAAGCATTCAGTATTCTGTAACCAAAAACATTCTCCCCAACACTGTCTGCACCACCAGACAAACCAAACCAAAGGAATACACTAGAACAGGGGTGGCCAACCCGCGGCTCGTGAGCCGCATGCGGCTCTTTGGCTGGTTCCGTGCGGCTCTCGGGCTTTCACTCGACAAGCGTCAAAAACGCCTCGGTGGTGGCGCTGCCTTTCATTCCATATGTAGTTCTGACCAATAGTAAAGGCCGACTTCACTCCACTAGCCAGGCCACCAAAACAATCTGACGTCGGCGAACGTCAATTCTGGTTGGTCAGATGCGCTGTCAATCACTCTGCAGCTGCTACCTCAGCTGTAGCAAATATCATAACAAACAACACGTTGCCTCGACCCATGGCGTCCGTACGGAAAACAATTCCTTGGTCGCTGGATGAGGGCAACACCTTCCTCAGTTTGAGGAGAGGACACCAGCCTGATCTCGCTGGTTCCACCAGAAACCAGAAGGTGTTTGTGGAGCTAGCACTAAGGACGGAGCAGAATGATTCCCACAAACATGACAATGCAGAGAAAAGTTAAAAAGCTTAAAAGTGACAACCGTGAAATGAAAGATCGCAGCAGCAGAAGTAGAGGCAGACCCGAAAAGTCTGGAGGTGGTTTGACCAAATGGATTAAATTTACGGACATCGGCTAACACCGGCTAACTTGCTAAAACCAGCTAACAACAACTAGCATTACACCAGGAGATAAGCCAACTCTGCCTGGTGAGTGTCTGTCTTCAATCAAATGCAAAAGTATCTGGTCTTATACTGAGCATGTGTCTGTGGTTCTAAATCAGCTAAAGTGGTGTTGGTGTTATGTGTCAAATCTATATCTTTTACTAAAGACAGTTGTGTTTCTGCTGAACACTGGGTTGAAACTTGATTTTTTTTTCTTGGTTAGAGATTGAAAGCATTCATTTCGGAATCATAATTGATGTTCGCTGACGTGAAATTGTTCTGGTATCGACTCGCCCGGTTAGAACCAGGGCCAAACCATAATAAAAAGTACCGGGGAGCGGTTGAAGCGAGCGGTGGAAGCGCCCGCAAACCAGGGAGAGTCGAGTCCAGCCCTTTAGTACTGTACGAGTCAATTTCTGTCATTATCATGTTGATGACATTTACAATAAATCTGTCTGAGCAGAGCACACCTCTCTCTGCTCAGACAGATTGCATGTGTCTGCGCGTGTCTGCTCGTGTGCGTACAGTACGTGCGCGTGTGCGTGCGTGTGTAAGGGTTGGGGTGATGTTTATGTAGTGCACATTTGTATGATGTGGCTCTTTGCTGTAACACAGTAAAAAAAATTGGCTAGAAAATAAATCTGAACCAACATCAATAGAAATACATGAATTATACTAACGCTTCAATTAAGCTGGAGATGTCGGACAGGCCTCCCACTCCAGCGGTCGGCCTTCCCACCGCGTTGGTCATCATTCCTGACATTCTGCCCACAGAGATAAGTTTATAGTTACTCAGAGCTGCCCACACAAATGTTTTGTCATTAAGGAAACAAGGAAAGAGCACTCACAGCTGTTGCACCTGTTGGTTCTGCATCACACTCGCAGCCTATGAAAACAAACACATCCGTCTCACTCTGCCCAAACCAGTTATGATACTAAAAGTTCCCTAAATAAACTGTGAAATAATGAAAAGTTCCTAAATAAATAGTGAAGTAATGACCATTGTAAAGTGTGTGGAGGTTGGAGGTGATGTCTGCATCTTCAATTGTATTTCATTTTTAAAAGAAGCCCTGTTTTTTTGTTTCCAGGTGATTATTACAGAGCAAAAAAGAAAGAAAGAAAGAAAGAACACATAACCAGGGTACAAAAAGGTGCAGAAGGTACAGAATGAAGGACAAACAAAGATTATTTAGATAAGGCCTATTTTTGACCATGTGACCATGTAGGGTCATATAATATTTAGTGTTTTCCTTAATCATTATTAATGCAGTCCCTTCTCTTGGCATACCCACAGCCAATAAGATTTGCTGGAGCAGAATAGCCAAAAACAAAGTGCCTCTTTTGAGTTTAAAATGTAATGTATTCAATTAGGAAGCAGTGCAGGTGAGAATGGGCGGGTCTAACCGGTGCTTGCTTTGAAAAAAAATAATTCTCTCTTCATTTTTTAAAAAGCTACTGACAATTTACTTGTTGCTGTACTTTCATTAAGAAAATCAGAATTATTACGCAATATTTTTAGTTTTGCCATAAAAAGAATGAGGAAAAAGATAATTCACTTTGTCATTTCATGTTTTAGAATGAAGATATGGTGAAACTAAAAAAAAGCTTTCCGTCTGTAACTCCCTGTGCTACCACCAGAGGGAGTTAAATTTGTAGTATTTTTTTTTTTTTTCAAATTTGAAGCTCACCAGCTACAACTACAGAGATATGATTGAGAAGAATGTCATCACACTTGAAAATGTATGGGAAATACTTTTGTTTTAAAGGGCTTAAAACTGCCTGATGTCATAAAGGTAGAATGACATCACACTGGACTCAGAGAGGAGCTTTTAGACAGAAGGGGCGGAGTTCCTTAGTTTGTACCAGAAGTCCCTGATACTAGCGTGGATGGAACAACCCCAGGTCTGTTTTTGATGAGGGAACAATGTTGTAGCCTGGTTAAAAACTCAAAATTGCATAATATGTCACCTTTAATGCTAATGCAAGTTACAACAAAATAACCAGTGATCTGACCAGTGTTTCCCACAGGTTTGAAGGCAATGTGTGGTGGTCGTCGGCGGGGGGGGGGGGGCGGGGGGGGGAGTGGGGTACAGTGGTACAGTGGTAGAGGACAATCTTGAGGTCATGAATCCAGTGAAATTAGTCGCACACCTTTTTACAGTAAAAAGTTACAGTAGATCAAAAGTGACATGTTTTGACTATTTTGGAGGTATTTTGGACCAAAATGCTACTTTACCTCAATATTTCTCAATATTTCTACAGTAAAAGTTTCTGGTCTTTGGTACAGTGGCAGAGGGCAATAATAAGGTCATGAGTCAAGTGAAATTAGTCGCACACCTTATTCCAGTAAATAGTTACAATACTTGAAAATTGCACTAGCGGACCAAATTGTGTACTTTATACATGTAAACAATAGAGTGGCTATCCTCCTGAGGACTCACAATCTGCCGGAGGAATCGTAGGGGGCTGGTGCTATGTGTGCCGGGTGGCATCTCTATAAGGTTTTAATCACAAAAACGTGTCTCCCTGACCCCAGCGCGCTTTCTGTTCGATAAAAATGGGTGACTCCGAAAGGATGTTCCGCTGTTACCGTAAGTTCTCAACAAAACGCGCACCGTCTTTTCCCCGATGCGGGCCGCATGTTCATAGAGCTGAAAGATGCGGGCCACTTTACCGCGGTAAATTAATAGACACAGCTGCTTACAGCGATGATCGCTGATGGAGACGGAGACACGCGGTGTGCACGAAGGGGAGGGGCTGTGTGTGTGTAGGTCTCTGTATGTGGGAGAGACGCGTAGCTTGAGTGAGAGTTACGAAGGGCCGCCACATTTTAAACCCCCCTCCCCGCTGTCAAATTGACCGCTGCGGCGGCACTAGACGATGCATGTTTTAAATAGCGTAACAAAAAATGAATTGCTCTGTGTGACATCACCGTTTGGGTAGTTGAGTGAACCTTGAAAAAGCCTGAAAAAAAAAAAGGTTAGTTCCAGTGAGGTTCAGCGGCTCCAACTACAAAATACTGGATCTTACTACCTCTGTGAAGTCTGTGCTATGCAAGTGGCCGTAGTATACAGTCCCTCTCCAAGGCTTTGATGGAGAGATGAACGGTGAAAAGGAGATGCCGTTCTTAACTCAGTCTAACTCCTTAACAGGCCGGTCAAAGAGGGGAAGTCATCGTCCACACATGACCTCCTGCCACACCAACAGAGTCAAGGGATATCAACTGACACGCCCCTGCTAGAAACAAATCACAAAGTCTTATTATGACCGATACTACAGCTACTGTAGCTTCTGAGCTTTGTCATGAACAAATACAGCTGTAACTATGACCCTTGAACAGGCAAACACATTTACACTTCATAGAAATGCACAAAATAGGTCTGGTCATGCAATTGACTGAGGGCAATAACTCAAGTGCAAATAGTAAATTCAGAAAAATATGTCAAGGTCCTATGCATTCCCCATGCATGACATGAAACAATGGAAGGTTTCATTTCCTCTCCTAAGACAGTCTATGGTCCATACTGAACTTTTCTAAAGGCTTTAGATATCCACATTTTGTCTTGCCTGAAATCAAAGGGGAATGAAATTGTCTTCTGCATTTCTTATAGTACTTATTCATAGGTTGTACGTCAAATAACCATATGTAAGAATATCTCAAAGTAGGGCGTAATTAACAATTGTATTCATTGAAATTTAGTTGAAAATTATTCTACAATTAATCTATTCAGTGTTTCGATCCCGAAGTTCGAATTGTGAATATCGATTAATATATATTAATTGGTCCAAAATAATTCTTAATGAGCCCCAGGAAAACAAGATAATAAATTGTTACACATTAGGTTGTTCCGATTAAAAATAAAAACACAGAATACAGACATTAATACATTTTCAATTCCTGCAGTTATAGAAATATCACATTATGTCACAAAAAGAATCTTCCCAGTATGTTTTAGTCTTAAAGAAGATTCCGACAATTAAAAACGATTACCTAAATTAGTTGAAAACTATTTCAATAAACACTATAGTTTGCGGATTAGTCAATTCATTTTGCCCAAGATCCAAAGTACGAACAGATAGGTTGGCGGCATGTCCAGGACCAGACCATTACAGTAACGTTCAAAATGTTTTGTTTTAATGATCTGGTTGTAAATTCTCTTCTTTTAAAACCCATCCAACGTTAATAACATAATACAAATGATTAGCTAAACACCTCATATTAAACTACTAAATAATTTGTCGCTGTGATTCGCCAATTGGCAACACCTCCTCCAAGACAAATTGATACATGGAATCAATGTTGGTTATTTCTTTGTGTGTATGAAAAACACAAATATCTAAACACAGTGTCGTTTGCTACAAAGTTGGAAAAAATTCGAAGTATAGCTTTAAACTTACCAAAAGAACCTCAGTAAGAGGAGGGGACTGGTCGCGATCCAAATTATGATAGCGTCTTAATGCGTAAAGTATCCGGGAGAACTTTTAGGTGAGGGTTTGTGTGGGTATGTTGGTGATAAGCCGCTTGCAATTCCTCGTGGCGTATTCGGCATGTGCTTATGAGTGACGTGGCAGGGTGAGGGCGCAGTACGATGACGTCACTCCGCTATGTATCTCTCCCCCTTAACTAATTCCCATATGATTATCATATATTTCCCCGACTGTACTAGAGCACAATGACGCATCTTAGAGAATGTGCGAATAGGAGCAACTCGACACTCCAAAGTTAAGAGTGATCAGCAGCTACATGTTATTTAGTTTGAACCAATCCAACTAATAATTACTTGTTTACCCATCAATGTTAATCTTTTTATCATAGAACAATTATTGCAATTAGTTTGTGTACCCAATACCCCACCCGGGTCTTATCCACTGAATCCCTGCTTCAGATTGTGTTTTCTGTATTCTGAATATTATGAAAACATTGACTTGAAAATAATACCACAGTGTAAAACTGATGAAAAGCAGAAGGAAACCAAATAATTGAATTGAACTTGCCTGACTGTATTCCTTAGATTGCCATGTAGTAGTACTTTTCCACTCTTCTAAACTGAACTGCCCGGAATAACAATTGCACATATTATACCCTCAAACTGGATACTTAAACATAGCGGAATTCCATATATGCACGTGAACACATTTGAGGACAATAAATACATAAAAAAAAATCAATTACACCCCCCGAGTGATACGAGAAAAGTTTCAATATCATGGAGTGAGGCTCCTGAATAGTAACAAAAAACAATGTTGTGTTTCTGGTATATGCCAGTTGTATTACTGGTAAATGTTCTCGATGCCATTTATTTTAACATCTCTTTAATTCAGGCGTACACAGACAACAACAAACAAACATTACAGAGGTTTTAACAAATTGTGCACAATGTTACAATTTGGATAATTTTTCTAAAACATAAACTTTACTTTCCACGTATAAATAATAAGGGGTCCCTCAGGACACCTTTATGTTCAAGAGCTTTCAATGTCCCGTGCTTTCATTTACATTTAAAAATGATTATTTTGGTATTTGGAATGACCTATTTTACTAGTTAAAGGCAACGGGCGATGTGTTTCGTTTCGGCTTTATTGCTTATCTTAACAGTAATACGGGAGAAACGGAAAACACTAAGAACAAAATCCTGTGCCTGGCCAATAATGTAATTTTTGAACAGCATATTCCTACCATTCAATTTTTTGCATGGCTCAAAAATATTAAAGTGACATTTCTCTTACCTCAGGAAGTAAGTAAAACATTAACGCCATTTGCTTGAAAGTAAATCACAAACAGGTTAACAATAACGGGCTTTTTATCACCCCAAAGACCAAACAGAACAATATCTCCATCCATCCATCTCTCTTCCCCTGAATCCATTTCTGGGTTCAGGGGGTGGCAGTCGGAGCTTGCACTCAGTTCACAGAGCACCAGCCCCCAAAACAAACAAATAGTAATAACTAATATCACTTCAATGTGGTCATATTGAACACCAAAAATGACAGTGATTTAAAATCAGCCAAAGGCCTGCCCACAGTCGGCCTAGTCACAGTTTTACAAAGTTCATCATTTGATAATTGACGGATGTCCAAAGTTGCAAATGATATTGGCCATTCACATCAAACACATTGGTGGCCACATGACCACATGTACAGGCATGAGCATTGATAAAATACCAACCGGTTTGAGGATTAATGTAACTCTGCCTCATGGAGGAAAATGCATAATTTGCCAGCATCGCTAAAGGAGTTTCAAGGAGCAGAGCGGTTCTGCATTTGTCTTTCTGTAGCTGCAGAAACTGCTCTGTGTCTCAGCACATTCAAGTCCAATTGTGAGGCAGCTTCATCTTCAATACTCGGCAACTCCTCACCTTGATCTTCAGAACCAACGTTCAAGAATCTCCTAAAAAGATCCATAATTTTACACACCCAGAAATAACTACATGACTGTATTATGACTGACCTGTGGATGGACAACATATCCGACTGACCTGCGAGCGTCAGCTGCAAGTCCTGCATGACCAAGTACAAGGGCACTTGTGGGCAAACATTTCCTGAATTTGATAGGCCTAAACACAAAAATAAAAAAGTTAATTTCTTGTAAATTTTGAAATCAAATGTAGAACCTACCATCGCTGTCAGCTGGGAATTGTTTGCTTGAGCAATACCCAATATATTTGTTGTGTGCATAACTTCAACAGAAAAACTTGGCAGCCAGCTTGCAATGCGGGACCCTGAAAACAAACATTGTAAATAAAATATGGCAAAATACGGCAACCACATATTCTGCTTACCATCAAAGTGGAAAAAGTGGTTATGTTGGTTAATGTGTGGTCTGGCCTCTACAGCCGGCCCTGCAGCTCCCATGTTGTCCTCCAGAGCTGGACCTTGCTGTTGGTCTCTTGTTTGAACTCCATCACCATTTATGTTTAATGATTTTCTGCATGTGGGACACGACGTGTCCTGCTCAAGCCAGGAACGCAAACATGAACTAAGAAAGCAGGAAGTGTCACATATAACCTCTCATAAATATTATATGTGTAAGGTGTCAAACAAATCCGGGAACATAAGATAAATATATTGTACTTGTGAAAGAGATGTCCACAAGGAAGTTTACGAGCTGTAACCATGGCATCCCAACAAATGGCACAATCATCATCATTAGCAGCTAGCTCTTCAGGAGTGGCAACAGCAAATCTGTTAATGTAGAGCATTTCATTTTCAACATATTTAGCAACATTGGACCATACAATTTGAAAAACTAAATAGAAAAATAAATGACCTGGCTTCCATGTTGTTTATGACACGTAGATAGTTCTTATGTCTGCGGAGGCGGCGCTGGACTTCATGAAATAGATAGCGCAGCTGCATAAATATGACCAAACTTGCCATTGACAACCAAATGTTACCAAAAAGCTAAAAGTAAATATGAAGACTTCAGTTTGAGCAAGTTATAAAGTCATTACATGATTTCAATGTCGTTTGGCCTCACCAGCATATGGATGTGATGCATAAGGTCAAGGAAAAGCATAGCTAACTCCATGATGAAGTCTGTGTAATAGACATACGTTCCCTTACTTTCCCAAGTCCCATCATGGCTAAGATCCCACAAATGAATTGAATAGCTGTAGAAAGCACAAAACAACAATGGGTGGTTGGTTAGACCAAGTAAGTAGACAGTAGAAAATAACTGCAAAACAAATAATATTTATGAAAATAAATATTTGACTCTTACCGCATTATGACATGACCAGTACGGACTGTCACCAGCAAACACTGAAACAAATACGAAAAATAAATTAAGTTAATTTTATGTAATTCACTGTTTATGGACTTAAATACAGGGAACACACTGTTGCAAGCTCAGGTGGAGCACTGTTCTTTTTCCCTCCAGAGGTTTAGTGATCAAATTCACTGGATTTAACCAAAGAAACTGGCAGCCCAAATTAGCTGTTAGCTATATGGCCTTATGAACATGGCATCGGTTGCCTGTAACAATGGTTTTTGTTCTGTCCCTGTCATAATAAAATGAGAAGCTTTTCTGCTTGCATCCATTATCTTGTCCTTTCGGTTATTAGCCAAAACACATGACCATAGATGATGGTGGGATGACTGATTGGTAAATCGATATCTTTGCCTTTCAACTTATATCCCTCCAATACAGTGACTGCATCACAGGAACACGACCAGAAACACTTGTCTTGGGACGGTGCAGTGCGGCCACAGGTCATGCAGATTTTTGTCGACCCGATCTAAACTCAAATCACAAGTGGTGTGAATTAACATGGATTGTCAGATCCTCACCTCTGCTGCCATGAAGGAGAGAGTGTGCATGCCATGGGAAGCACCAAGAAGTCCACAGCCAACAGCCAGTCCACAGCAGTCCAAGAGCAGAGAGACTAGCAGACACAACACTCGCACATGGCTATTCATGGGTGTGGAGGGTGAAAATGACAGCTGTAAACATTGAAAAATATTATTTGGGGGCACAACAAACAAACGGGGATTAAGGAATTTGGAATGTATATACTGCATTTTACCACCTGACAGAACTACAGCAAGTAATCAAAACAGCACTAAGGTTGAGACATTATTATACACTGCCAACAATCTATTAGATGTAAACTGACGTTAATGTTTGAACCCACGTGTGTGTGAGGGGCGACAGTAGCTCAGTTGGTAGAGCATTGGCCTTAAGGCCAGAAGGTCGTGGGTTCAATTCCCACCTCTGCACCTTCTCCACCGACTCCCACTGATGACTGCTGTCGTTGTGTCCTTGGGCAAGACACTTAACCCCACTTTGCCCAAAGCCCCCACTGAAAGATCAAGGCTATGCTCACAGTCAGAGAGCAGCCGTCCTCCTGTGGACTCACCACCTGCAGAGGGTCAGTGAGGGGCTGGTGCTATGAGACTTGGGTGGCATCTCTGACTGCCACCCCCCTGACCCAGAAATGGATTAAAGGGTAGAAAATGGATGGATGGATGGATGACGTTAATGTTGAAGTATGTAAAAACTTCAGTTAGAATAAACCGCAAAACATAGTTTAATTTTGTTGAAGCGGTTGGATCTTCTTTCCATGAAGAAGCAAATTTGATACTAGGAAGAAGGAGGCAAACATTCAAGTCTAACACCTATTAATAGAAGTGAAGGATCAAGCATGAGCTTACTGGGGTTCAGCAATGTAGTATGCATGATTATGAGGACATTCACTGAAGATTTGTTTGCGAAAAAATTATTAGATGGATTTATATTCCCTTATTCACTCAAAAAATTATATCTGATAAATATATATACTTACATATTCAAATCTGTCTTTGCAGAGCTGGACCATAAGGTGGAGAAAGACCAGTGCGGAGAACCATAAACACCACATGACAACTTCCTCTACTGTCTGCACATTTAATACTCCAAAAATGAAAATAAATTTGTAAAAAATAAAGTTCCAAAACTTGTCTTTCAAGTGCTGTGGAAAAAGGACACACAATTAGATGAACACAAATGTAGCCGATACAAATAACTTTTTTGTTAAACGCAGACCTACCTGCTTCTCACTAACTCTTAGCGGTCCAAACACTACATACTGAATCACCTTAGCAACTAACATCAACGAACAACAGAAAGTGTTTACCAAAACCTGCCAAAATAAAAGGTGGTTAAATGTACATAAAGCACAGTGAAATGTGTTACCAACTCAAATGCATGGGACTCACCCAGACAAAAAGACTGTCTGTAACAAGGTACCACAAAACGGTGGTGGCCAATTCTCTGTTACTTATGTCATTGTTCAACTGATCAGGCTCAACTTCAGAAAGGGCAGGTGTTTCCTCAGCTTCCATAACTGTAAAACCTGGATCGGTGACTGTAGTGTAGGCACTGAAGATGCTCCCAGCAAGCAATGCTACACTCAGGGCAGTGTATGTCTGCAGGCTGGGCCACGGGAATCTTTCCAAAAACAACAGCATTTTGGCGGTGTGTAATATTCAGGCCCTGTGATATGAAGAGTAGGCAGAAAGAAACACGATAAGAATAGCTAAAAAACAGCAGCAGGCATTTCAATGGACCATATTGATCAGGGGTTCCCAAAATTGGCCCAAGAGATCAATTTTTTTTTCTGGCGAAAGAGTGTTTCGCAAAAGAATGTGAAATTGAGCCCACTGCAGTAGTGTCCTTAAAAAGGGGGAAAAAAATCAACCAACTTTCTTAAAGAAGATTCACCTTTTACATACAAAATACATCACAGCTGGCTAAAAAAATAGGGCATCTCTAGATGGAGAGCTTTCTCCATCTAGAGATCTTTTTTGCCAGATTCTTGTATGAAAAAAAGTCAAAGTTGTAAAATGTATAGACTTATAACCAAATCACATATTTATAGAAAAGGACCTGAGAAACGAATTAAAATCAAATTAAAATCCAAACAGGCACCATATAGCGTTAGTTCATAGAGTAAATAGAGTTTCAATAATGAAAATTGATCTTGAATTGTCAGTTTATGTGGCTACATTGTGAAATCAGGAGTGCATAACAGACACCAAAGAGTTCCATAACACAGTGTTAGTGAGCAGCTGGGGAAAAGCTGACAGCAAATGCTAGGCTGATCAGAAGCTACTTATGGGCATTACCCAACAAGAAGCCTTAAGCTAACGTCAGCTAACGTCCAATACCAGAGCCATGACGACATTCAACACTCTAATAACTACCAGGTACTTCCAGTGTTGACATTATGTTAAATTAATCAAGAGAGCGGAGTAACCAAATCACCAAAGTCTACGTGCAAATATGTTGACGCCCCTGTCAGCGTCTGGTTACCTGCTGTGCTAGCATGGCTCATACTTCTGATATAAGTCACAACAGCTCGCATTAAACAACGTAGAAATAGCTCATCTACTTTCTCTTTAAGGTCTTAAAGGTGAAACTCACAACTGTAGACGACTTTATGTAGTCCTAATGTCCACGTCCTGTTAATTTCATGTTCCTTCACTGACAACAACACGCCATGTTTGAGAGACGCGACAGGAAGTGGGCCGACTACGGCATCTGCACATGCGCACTCGCGCGCGTACGTCACAAACCACTGATCAACACGAACATACACTCTGGATGGTGATGTTTTGTAAAAGAAAAATATTGTGCATACTTCTTAGAATTGCTTTTTAAGATAAAGACAGTATGTGATTAAAACCCCCACTTTGTGAAAAACTGTTCATGGGGAACTATTCCACAAATGATAAGGTTTACACAAAATTGTATTCCATATAGATTCAGATTCATGCTGCTAAAATCTGGAACAGTCTTCCTGAAAATGGGAGACAGGCCTCCTCTCTGACAATGTTTAAAACCAGGTTAAAGACAGTTCTGTTTAGCTGTGCATACAACTGAGGGATCTTATACAGTATTTGTATCTTTCTTTTTAATGTTCTGTGATTATTTATGATTTTAATGCTTTCTTATTTTGTTCAGCACTTTGAGTTGCCTTGTGTATGAATTGTGCTATACAAATAAACTTGCCTTGCCATAATAGAAAAAGTTGCATCGATGAGACGGACGCACAAGCATGGGCGTCGGACTGGGGGGGTAAAGGGTACCGAGTACCCAGGGCCCAAGGCGGGGAGGGGCCCTCTAAAGTGTGTCTTTATATTTATATGTATTAGGCATTGTGGTATATTCATATTATTACAATTTGAATGAAAGGGGCCCTGTATAAAAATAACCAACGTTTTAACCTCAGTTTTCCTCTAAAAACAAATTTGTATGCTATATCAGGGCCCTGCCACCCCCTTACAAAAGATCAAATGGTACGACCCACATGTGCGCTTGTTGCTGTGTTGCTGCCGCTGCAGCGAGTTGACTTGTTTGACAAGCAGCGGCAGAAGCGGGAAAAATAGAAGTGTCTTTGCCAAAGAAAGGAAAATCAGGATTTCAGAAAAGAAAAGAAAGACAGGACAGGGAGAAAAAGTGTAATGAGGGCAAGCAATTGCTTACTCAGTTCTTCCACATGAGAGGTGAGTATATAGAGACGTGTTAAGGCCACATCAGGAGAAAACCCAGAGACATTTGTTTCTGTATTCTAAACTCACGGAGAGCTAACAGTGTGCCGTGTACGTGGTAAAAAAAAAACGTTATCCAGAGTGACGCACACAGACGCGCAGCTGTAAAGGGAGCTCACACACACTGCTGTCCACTTCTCCTTCAAAGGCAGGCAGCAAAGAGTTATTTTCATGTACAACCCTGTACCCTATATTCCCACTATTGTCATAATCTGTCCGTCCGTGAGTCTTGCAGTCATAAGTCACGGGTCACTCACTGGCCTCTGCATTGGATCATCTGGTTATAACCATACAAATCACACGCCCCCGCACCGATTTGGAGTTTTCTGGTGACATCTAGTGGTCAAAATAATGTAAATAAGTCTAATGGTCTAAAGGTTTCTAGCTCTACAATTATCTTAGTGTGTAAACAAGGGTGAAATGAGACTTTCTGGTGTGTAAACTATTGCTTTTAAGCCAGAAATGACAACTGACAATCACAGCCCAGACCATGCCCAACTGCAAGCCCCCCTTCTTCTCCACTGGTGCCATTTTTACAGAAAAATTTCAAATGTTCATGTGGGCGGAGTAAGGCTAGGCACAGGTGTTTAGTTGAAAATGGAATAGGCTCATTTAAAAAAAGATTGCATCGATTGAATTTTGCCACAAAGTCTAAATTGGTGGATAATAATGAACCATAAAAAGTATTTTGTTGTATGTTTGTACAACAACAAATAAGTAACTTACCTACTCATGGTCCATACAAATAAGATAAGATATACTACATTTTTTATATGAATAGCCATATACACATCACATAAAGGCATGCAGGCATATACGTAATAGCTATACACTGTAATGATGGAATATAGTATCTGTTTGCAACCCATTAAAGCTACTTTATTTCAGTTTCAGGAAGAGAAGCATCATGGCCAGATGAAGGCACTAGTAGTGAGGGTTTGACCAAGGGCGTAGGTTTGCGTGGGGACCATGGGGACATGTCCCCACCAATATTTGGTGAGGACTAAAAAGTCCCCACCAAAATGACATGATGTCCCGTGACCCGGACGGTCCAGGACACATGTCTTCCGTTTGTGCATACGTTGCGCCTCCTCCTCGCCTCCAGAGCAACAGCAGCAGCAGCAGCACGTGACCCGTTCCGTTCTCTGCAGTGATTGGCTGTCTTCTTCAGCGCCAAACTGAAGCACTGAGCGACTGTTTAATTTTTAAAAGTTAGCCAGCGTGAAGCAAGTGTTTTTTTTCTTTCCCTGAGCGTTGTAGCACGCGAGTAATCAGAGGAAAGTACTGTAGATCTATTACCATTCAAAGTACTTACGTTATTTCTAATCTGTCAGCGCACTGTTTAATGTTCCGAGGAGCTCACACGGCATACAGAGACAGAACAGAACTGGCTCCAATAAAGAAACAGGTTGGTTGAAAGGCTGAAAAAATACTTATTGTGCTCTTACTATCCAAAATGTATAAGTGGGTGTGTTGTGTGAATCAGGATAAACTAGGGATGAAAATATTCCACGGATCCACGATTTACAACCTTTATCTGCTGATAATGTAATTTCTGTGAAATGTGTGACAGCACGTCCTGGTGCAACTGCTGCCGCTTTGTAATGACAGCCGCGGCGCTCAGTGAAAGCACAGCTCTAACATGGTACCGAGCTCGGACCATATGCAGACAGAACCATGTTGCAAGTGCGGGTCTCCCTCGTATCTTCCCCGTTTCTCCCCTGTGTCTCTGACATGTCTCTCCCCTGACTCTTCCCAAAGCGCAACCAGCGCGCCCGAAATTAAAGCTCGGATACCTAAATTTTCCATTGCGTTAACGATGCATGCTGGTTGTGCGCAAAACACACCACAACAGGTCATTTAAGTTTTTATTTTGCATACTTGAGAGCCCTGTGAGTCATTACTTGCCTTTTTGGGTTGAGAGTGGAATAAAAAAAAAGAAAATATAGAAAAATCCACACTTTTACTTATTGCCAAACTCTTGTTAACTCATTGTATTGAGAAATACTATGTAACTTTTGACATTGGCCAAGTTATATAAATTATTCTGCAGTTCATGTATGTCTGTTTTTGATTGTCTATACCTTCTTATATAATTTAGAAAAAATGCCACCTCCACAAAAAAAGATAAAGAGCTTTTTTAACAGTTGGAAAGTAAGTAAGAGAAAGCACAAGTAATAGCCAATTATGAATTGTGATGATTAATCTTCTGTTAACATACATAGGAAACTCAACCAACAAGAGAGAACAATATAGGGAATGTTGAGGTAGAAGCAACAGGCCCTTCAGTGCATCAGGCGAGGTTGGAATTTTGTAGGTATGCATGGGACTATGAATTGTTTTTAGAGATTGATCGTATATGTCAAACAATGTAGTGAGCTAGTCACTGTAGATTCTAATTCAATATTTTTTCCTCTGTTTTTATTTATTATAGGAAATTGAAAGATCAGAGCATGATTTATTTCAAGTATCGAGAGCAGTTCCTGAACTGTTAGGGTGCTTTCACACCTGCACCATTTAGTCCACTTATAACGGACTGGAGTCCGGACCACCTGCAAGTACGGTTCGTTTGAGCAGGTGTGAAAGTGGACCAGTTAAAATTAGTCCGGACTAAAGAACCGCACCGAGACCAACTTATGGAGTTGGTCTCGGTGCGGTTCCGGTCTTGTCCGCTGCTGGTGAGAACGCTGACCGGCCTCGATTTTGCCCTTCTCTGGTGCGTAGCTCCCTTTTTGGTCTACCGAAGCTTCCGTAGCAAGCCGCGCGGTGTTCTGGGTAATACAAACTTTTTCCGTAAACATTGTTTTGAAGACGCTGGAAATGAATCGGGGACAAACATGGTCGAAAGAGGAGGTACAGTGCCTCATAGAAATATGGTCAGATGAGCACATTATTTCCCAACTATCGAGCACCCACAAAAATGCGGACATTTTCGCAATTTTCTCAAAACAGATGAGAGAACGCGGTTTCCAACGGTCAGTTGAACAGTGCCGCATTAAAACCAAAAAGCTAAGACAGCAATACATAAAAATACGGGATGCTCTGAAACAAACTGGAGGCACTTCAAAAATTAAAGATAAGTTTGAGTGGTACGAGGCACTGGATAAAATCCTTGGGACAAAGCCTGATGTGGAGCCTATTGACATCGTGGAGTCAAATGAGGAGACGATGGAGCCCCCAACAGATGACACCGAGACCGAAGCAGATGTCCCCGGACTATCTGCGTCACTACATGGTAAGAAACCTTCTCTATGAACACAGTTACAATGTTAAAAGATTAACAATAGTTATTGTGCTGCTGCATTACAGACGAGGAGGCAGATACTAGCCTGGACAGTGACGTCTCATGTGCTCAGGAGAGTGAACCCACTAGAGCCAGCGGGAGGCTTGAGATACCTGGGGCCAAATCAAGAAAAAGAAAAGCAAAGGCCAGGGGACGGGATGACGACTTCGCCAAATATATGGCAGAAAGCCACAAGGTTTTGGAGGAAATGAGGGAGGCAGACACCAGGCAGTTAGAACAGGATCAGGCTCTACAGAAGATGCTCAAAGCGCAACAAGAAGCAGATGAAAGGAGATTTAGTGCCTTGATGACCCAGATGCAAGCCTCAAATCAGCTGATGGCGAATTGTTTTTCACAACTCATTAATATGGTGAACACACAGGTTCCTCCTTCATTATCCTGGTCTGGTGGTCCGTCCCATCAGAGCCCCCCTTATCATGTTCCACACAGCTCCCATCAGCTGCCACCTTCTGGAGCTCCACCACACCACACCAGTCCAGACTATTATAACCTTTAAGATGTATGTTACAATTTGTTGCTATATCTGTGTGTTGTAACATGCATAAGGTTTTAATGTTTCTTATCAGGATGTTTACCTGTGTTTCATGCTTGCAAACTGAGGAAATGTTAAGTTATATCTAAACACAAAGTATGTGTGAAAAGTTTTCTTTAAGTTCAAGATGTAATGTAATGAAATGTTATGAACAACTTTTTTCTATGCAGCACTTTATTGTGTGTACAATGCACATTTGTTTGAATTGTTGACATTGACAGTCAAGTAAATAAAACTTACAAACAAATATTGTCTTTAAACATTTAAATGTGCTGTAATTCAGAACAGGCACATAAGTCGAAATATTACAAAAAGTCATTGACCAAACAATCACAAAAGTCAACGTAATAATTTTGAATCATCTGCAACAAAAATGTAACTGACTCTGCAAAACTGATCTCTTTTTAAGGTTAACATGAGAACATTCATGCTAATAGACATACTAACAAAAACACGTATTTACAAAGTTGAAAAATATCTACACAGGGCATTGCGGATCTCTGATTGTTGTTGATAATCACCACCTCTCCCCTCTGGAACAGCTTCAACATCGTCATCAGCGTCAGTGTCTCCATTCAAATAATTCTCATTATGCATTTCCACAAAGTTGTGCAAAACACAACATGCTGAAACAATTCGACTCACAAATGTAATATGGGCATCACATGTCTTCAACAGGCAACGCCATCGTCCTTTAAGGTGCCCAAACGCACGCTCAACTGTCATGCGAGACTGACTCAGTTTGAAGTTGAAGTTGATCTGGTCAGCTGTAACCCCTGCTCCCTCTGGATAAGGTTTCATGAGCCATGGGAGGAGAGGATATGCGGAGTCCCCCAGCAGAACCAGAGGCACATCTACGCCTTCAAATGCTTCCGTCCAGTCCGGGAATAAAATGCCATTAACCCCTCTTTGATATAAAGAAGACAGGGCAAATACCCGCGCATCGTGTATTTTGCCTGCACGACCCACGTTTATGTCCCAAAATCTCATGCGATGATCTACTACAGCCTGAAGAATGATAGAGTAGTCCCCTTTTCGGTTGTAGTAAGAGGCAGAGTTCTCTGATGGTGCACGTATTTTAATGTGTGTACCATCAATGGCACCTGCCACTTGAGGGAAACGCCATTTGTCTCTAAACCCCTGTACAATAGTTCTCATCTCTGCTGCAGTGGGATGGTGAATGAACTTTGATTTCAGGACGACGTTAATAGCAGTTACCACCTCTTGAGTGATGAGACAACAAGTGGAAAGTCCCACACCAAACAGATGTGAAATAGATCTATATTCAAGGTTGGTGGCTAGCCTCCAAATACAGATTCCAACTCTAAGTTCAACTGGCACAGCCTGCCTGTATTTGGTGTTGAGACGAGTCAACCAGGGGCGAAGCAGATTGCATAGTGTGTTGAAAGTGGTTCTTCCCATTCTGAAGTTTGCACTCCACTCAACATCTGTCCAGCTGTGAGTCACAAACTGCCACCAGTCGCCAGGTCTTCTGTGGGTCCACACACTCCTATGAAAGCATACACAACATTATTTTTCTACTCATAGCATGTACATGTTGGTATTGTAATGGTTTAGTGACACTAGAGTATGTGGGTACAGTGACAGCATTTTGTTTTTTAATATAATAAAATAGTCAATATTCGGTATTGCAACAATAATCAATAGTAAATAACTGATGATTCTCCGTTTATCCCCGTCAATTTCCCTTCACCTTCGTTTTGCGTAAATAGACCAACAGTTCCCTTAATCCTACATGATGATAGGAAGATAATCTTACCGGAGAGAATTCCGAAAATGCCTCCGAAAAAGAAGTTGGTTCAAGTTTTGCAGTTTGGTTCTTTTTCGGAGATAGTGTTTTGCAACACGTCTTCTCCGCTCCAAAAACAGCCGCAAAGTGTTCTCGCGCTGAATCCTCGATACATGTTGGAACAACTGCAGTATTTGTGCTTGCTGGACCATGAAACGATGATAAAAAAACAGTCACAAACGCGAGCAGAGTAGCACGGTTCATAGTGGAGAATTTGACCGGTTTGTTTTCTTCCGGGATTTTTCCCTCTTCACATCTTGCGCCAATCAGCTTTCACCTACGTCATCCAATACACAGTATTTTGTGAACAGCGCCACCACATGGCTGGCGCTGTTCACAAACATCCACACTGGTTGGTTCATTTGCAAAAACACTGGTGTGAATGAGAACCAAACTAGTTGAGAACTGCAACATTGTAACAACTTTAGGGACCAAGCGAACCACTTTACTGGACCAACAGGTGTGAAAGCACCCTTAGAGCCTCAGGTGAGGGCTATTATGTAGATTTGGATTAGGTTTAAGTCAGTATAGAATGAACGCAACACAAAACTCAGAAGCTCTGATCCAATTGATTTTGTTTTAACTATTAGAAAAAATCCTTAACTGCTTCTCATTCAGTCTACAGCTGAGTTTAGTATAGAAGGCAACACACTATTGCAAATATAGTGTGTGATTACACAACAAATTCTGGGGGAGAAACTCTGGACCCCGTGTCAATGGGTGTAGACTCAGGTCGTAGTGAATGTCCCCACCAAGATTGGAACCAAACCTACACCATTGGGTTTGACAGTGAGGCATAATTAAATATATATATATATAAGAAACGTGTAGTGGGGGCCCATTGAGACTGTTTGTACCCGGGGCCCAGAATTTGGTGCTACCCCCCTGTATATAATAATACGAAACGCAATTTGTGGCGGGCGGTCTCTAATCTGTGGCGGTGCGCCACAGATTAGTCTATGTGTGGGAAACACTGATCTGACAACAATAAAGTACAATTACAGAACGTTTCTTACCATGCTGATGAAGGCAGGGTTGTTGATCAAGCTGGCCATGTCAAAGCCCAACCCAGCCGCTAACTGTGACACAAAGATAGGCAAGGCAAGGCAAGGCAAGTTTATTTATATAGCACAATTCATACACAAGGCAATTCAAAGTGCTGAACAAAACAAGAAAGCATTAAAATCATAAATTATCACAGAACATTAAAAAGAAAGATAAAAATATAAAATCCCTCAGTTGTATGCACAGTTAAACAGAACCGTCTTTAACCTGGTTTTAAACATTGTCAGAGAGGAGGCCTGTCTCACATCTTCAGGAAGACTGTTCCAGATTTTAGCAGCATTAATCTGAAAAGCAGCCTCCCCATGTTTAGTTCTGACTCTGGGCACTAACAGGAGTCCAGTCCCTGTGCTCCTCAGAGTCCGGGCTGGTTCATATGGGACTAACATGTCACTAATATATTTTGGTGCGAGGCTATGGAGAGACTTGTACACAAGCAGAGCTGTTTTAAAGTCTATTCTCTGAGCCACAGGAAGCCAGTGCAGAGACCTGAGGACTGGACTAATGTGGTCGTACTTCCTGGTTCTTGTCAGGACTCGAGCTGCTGCATTTTGAATGTACTGCAGCTGTTTTACAGCCTGTTTGGACAGACCTGTGAGCAGGCCATTGCAGTAGTCTAACCTACTGGAGACAAATGCATGGATAAGAATCTCCAAGTCTGCTTTAGACACTATGTTTTTGATCCTGGCAATGTTTTTTAGATGGTAAAAAGCTGCTGATGTTACTGATTTGATGTGGCTTTTAAAATTTAAGTCTGAGTCCAGTATTACCCCTAGATTTCTGACCTTGTTTGAAGGTTTTAGGGAGAGAGACTGTAGGTGACAGATGACGCTCTCTCTTTGTTTCTGGGGACCAAAGACAATCATTTCAGTTTTGTCTGCGTTTAGCTGAAGGAAGTTGTTTTGCATCCACTCACTGATCTGTTGGATACAGTGAAGGAGTGAGTCCACTGGTCCATGTTCTCCTGCAGTCAGTGAGACATAGATCTGAGTGTCGTCTGCATAGTTATGATAGGAAACTTTGTTTCTGCGTATTAACTGACCTAACGGCAGCATGTAGAGATTGAACAGAAGAGGTCCCAGGATCGACCCCTGTGGGACTCCACAGGTCAGGGCCATATGATCTGAGACACAGTTTCCAATCTCCACAAAGTACTTCCTGTCTTCAAGGTAAGACCTAAACCAACTTAGGGCGGTGCCAGTGACGCCAACCCAGTCCTCTAGTCTCTGTAAGAGGATCTCATGGTCGACGGTGTCAAAGGCAGCACTTAGATCTAACAAGATTAAGATTGAGACTTTGCCTGCGTCAGTGTTCAGCCGGATATCGTTTGTAACCTTAACGAGAGCAGTCTCAGTGCTGTGGTGGGGTCTAAAGCCGGACTGAAACATATCAAATGAGTTGTTGATTATAAGAAATCTAGTAAGCTGTAGGTAGACAACTTTCTCAAGGACTTTCCCCATAAATGGCAGATTTGAGATGGGACGATAGTTGTTAAGTACAGTGGCATCCAGACTGCTCTTTTTTAGCAGGGGCCTGATGACTGCAGTTTTCAGGGCCTTTGGGAATATTCCAGAATGAAGGGACATGTTTACTATCTGTGTGAGTGAAGGTAACAGACTGCTCAGAACAGACTTCAGAAATCTAGTGGGTAGTACATCCAGGCTGCATGTGGAGGAGCTCAAACTGGAGATTATCTCTTGGACAGTTTTATCATTTACAGGTGCAAAGTGAGTTAGCTCAGAGAGCCTTTCTGGTTGTTGGATGGTTATCTGTGGATTGGAGACAATGGCGCTTTTGATGCCTTGAACCTTGTCATTGAAAAAATTAGCAAACTCATTGCATTTACGTTTGGAAGTAAGCTCTAATGGCATTTGAACAGGGGGGTTTGTTAATCTATTAACTGTTGAAAACAGAACACGCAGATTGTTGCTGCAGCCTTCAATCATTTCAGAAAAATACCTTTCTCTCGTACTACGTAGCACCCGGTTAAACTCGCACAACTTATCTTTGAAGATCTCGTAATCTACCGTAAGATACATAACACATAAGACTGCAGTCAAATTGTGATTCATTTTAGACCGTTTTGTTTTGACTTACCGGACTAGTTGCTTCTTTAAGTTTCTGTTCGGCAATTTTCAAGTTGGATTTATATGTATCATTGTCTGGATCCAAGACCAAAGCTTTCTTGAAATATGAAATGGCTTCTGGATATTTGCTCATAGATGTCAAAGCCAAGCTATAACAGAAGCAATGCGTACAGAAATAAACATTTAGTCGTTGTATATACAGTACACACAAAAACAGTGCAGCTTACCCCATTCTTCCATATGCTTTACTGTATGTAGGATCGATCTTTATGGCTCTCTCACAGTCGCTGGTCGCCTCTGTGTAATTACCCAATTTACTGTGCGCTGCAGCCCTGGAAAAATAGAGAGACATAGTATTATATAGACGTAGCATAGGGTTAGTTGTAGTTGCATTCAAACAAAATCACACATAAGGACTATTTTAACTGGGACTCTTTGGACTGCATTAACATTTAGATTAAGAGATCCTTTAATTTATCCCACAGTGGGGAAATTTCACTGTGGCATCACTGATAAACAAGCAGATAACAATAACTATATAATAATAATCAGAATAATCAGAATAATAATAATGAATTGGTTTTGTATAGATTTTTTTGGACACTCAAAGGCGCTTCACATCATCATTCATTCACTCCATACACGGTGATAATGAACTACATTGTAGCCACAGCTGCCATGGGGCACACTGACAGAAGCGAGGCAACCAGTCTGTGCCATTGGGCCCTCTAACCTCCACCAACCGTTCACACACACACACCACACTCCTTCTCGGCAATGTGGGTGGAGTGTCTCTTGCCTAAGGACAGATAAAATCTCAAGTATAAAATCTCTAGCTTTAGCATAATAAGGAAGGGAATCTAATGTTTTCCAATGTTTGCATAATGAAGACGAAAGAATTAAGTGTAAAATCTCTGACTTTAGCATAATGAAGCAAGCAAGAATAAAAAAATACTGTATATTCTAGTGTGTGAAATATATAGTTATAAAGTATACATCTGTTCAAGTCTTATATTTTAATCAATCTATCAACTGTACATTTATTGTGTTTTTAATGCTGACTTTGGGGTTTGTTTTATGTGGTGATTTGTGCCTTTTGTGATGTGGGCTGTGAAGAGCTTTGTGTTGCCCTGTTCAGGAAAGGCGCTAAAGATTGATTGATTGATAAAAGATAAAATCCTGCTCTACACTCACACATTTATCGACATATGTGCACAGAGTTGTCGCTGTTGTGTGTACCTATTTGAGTAGTAAACAGCGTTCCTCAGATCCAGATCGATGGCCTTGGTGTAACACTCCAGTGCACAGTGGTAGTTCTCCTCTTTCATGTGGTTGTTTCCTAAATATAAGATGAGAATGTGAATACAACATCAAAACAAACTCATCATGTATGCAGAAATATGTTACAAAATAAAGCTGGGGTGCTTAATATTAATCATAAATAATAAGTACATTATACAGTCTTACAATGTTGTGATGAAATTAGACCACAACAGTCTTCTTTATTGTATTATAAAACATTGTATCTTTTGTATGCTTATGGGAAAAAAACCTTGTCGGTCTTTATTATCATATCATTTTGTTTATTACTTAATTGTGTCATCTTCATTAGGTCACACTCCCCCCCCCCCATAATACATACAACAAAAGATTTTATTTTTTCCTGCTTTCCCAGCGTCATTAGTTGATGCTTTGGGCTGAGAGCTGATCCAATCTAAAAATGTGACAGAGGGCAAAGACACATGCACGTGGAAACTAGACCAAGGAATTCAATGGATTGCTATTACTAAAGCCCCATTCTCACCAGCCCCACTTAGCCCTACTCCCCCCTCGGCCCTATACTCTACTCAACTCGTTTCTACTCTACTCTACTCTGCTTTTCCTGGTTACGTTTCCATTTTGCTTTCTCATATCTGGTAATCTATCCAAAACAAACCAGTTTCAGGGGAAATTCTTTGGTAACCATGGCTTCCAGCAACACTCTAACCCAGGGGTGTCCAACTCATTTTGGTCGGGGGCCAAATAAAAAAAACATAAAAGCTGGTTGGGGCAAAAAGAGTGTGTATATTATTTTCTGGTAGATTTAGAATAAACCAAAACTGGGCCAAAAATCAAGAAGAGATGCATTTGAAGAGTGATAGTTTAAGAGAAAAAAAGAATCTTTGGCCTAACTTAACTAAATACATTAAAAAGATTAATTTATATGTCTGTTTTCCTGATGGGAGAGTCCTACACTGGTCACCTTTAAAACTCAAATCAAAAAATGGCTAGTGGTCATGTGACCACTAGACTCTTCACTTTTTTCTGTGCTGTCTGTATTATTTTGTATTTTATTTTATTGTATGTTGTCATCTCTTGTCATGCATTTTCCTGCCTAGGGACTACGGATGAAAACTAGCTCTGTAGCTATAATCCAGCATATTTACATTTGTTTTATACTGATGTTCATTAATGTGCATTGTCCCTATCAAATAATTAAATAAATAAAATAATAAAAATGATGTTACGCGTATAACATTCCATAGCAGCCCATTTCCATCAAATGCTTCAAGGTAATGTAACTTAAATTTAAAATAATTTAAATTGCCAATAAAAATGGTCTCAGGGGCCGGATTTGACCCTTGGGCCTGAGTTTGACATGCCTGGTCTAACCAATACAAGCTTGATCTGGATCTAACCAGAGCCAAGCAGATAATAAGAAATACCTGGTGCCAGTAGAAAAGCTCCCAATCGGGGTAGAGTAGAGCTGAGTAGAGTAGAGTAGGGTCAAGTAGGGCTGGTGGAAATGGGGCTATAGTTCGGATTTGTTTGTAGTTTAAAAGTTACACACCCCAGCTTTAAAACATGCAGCACTACTAAAGTAAACGCAACAGCCCTCTTAAAGCCTAGTGGAGCAGTGTGCACACGTTTGGTGCTTTCACATTTCCACAAACAAAGTATTATTAGCTCCAAGTGAACCAGATGTCAGCCCGACTGTGCCAATGCTATCACCTTCGTTCTTCAGTTGTTCTGCTTTCTCCGCGTCCTCTGGAGATGGTGAAGTATCTTGTGACGTGACATCGTTCTATTACAAAACCAAATAGCAATTAATAATAATAAGTCACACGCATTGGCAAAACAAAAGAGTTGACCCCACTCTAACCTTCAGCAAAGCGTTATGGAAAATCTCTCTCAGCGGCTCAATCAAAGCAAGGTGGCCGTCTCTGGAGTTGATTTTAAAGGTTGTCTCCAAACATTGTATTGCCACTGCGTAAAAGCAAACAATTAACTATTCAGTGTTAGTAACAGACAGATTTGAAGGTGTAGCAGCCGACCTACCTTCAAGGCTTTCTTGCTCATCAGAATTTAACGTCCCAGAGTTGGTTTGATCCCGTAAAAACTGGACAATGGAGTAAGCCAGACGCTTTTCCACGGCCATTTTCACCTGAAAATAGAGTAAATAGTGTTTTAAAACCTTTTGATGTTTTTAGGTATAGGAAGATTTTTCATAATTTTAGGAAAGAATTGGCCTCTCCAAAGGGAACGCCTACTAAAACTCAAATTCTTACACACATTTCCACAAAAAAATCCACAAGCAAATCCATTTAATACATGTATTGAGTCATTTACCGATTATACATGCAATTATTTTAGTCATAGATGTCAACTTATGATTTATGCAGCTAAACTCTTCCTGAAAATGTGAGACAATGTTCGGCTCCGCAGGTTAAAACAGTTCTGTTTCGCTGTGCATGCAACGAAAGTATTGTGTCTTCACTTGTTATAATGTGGTGTCTAGGATTGTTTAGAATTTTAATGCCTTGTATTATTGTTTTTTTAAGAACTTTGAGTTGCCTTATATGAACTGTGCTATACAAATCAACTTGCCTTTGCCTTACTTGACCTTAACTGAACCAAAATCCCAGACCCAGGCTATATTCGATTGTATCTAGACTTTCAATCTGAAGTCATTCCAAAAGTCCCCTGGAACATAAATCATTCCCGCCACTGGAACTCTGGCTTGTGGACCTGGTACCCCTGGTTGGGAAACACTAGACTAGTATAATTGTTTGAAGATTTGAGTATGCTTTTTCCCTCTCTTCATGTTATACCACATCACCTGGAATGTTGCATAATGTGACAGTGAATATCGGCAGCAGTATTTAGAAGCCACAGGTCAAGTTACGTGTCAAATCATAATAAATAGTGCCAAAGCCCAGAGGAGAGGAATTGGACTCGGGTCAGACAGGAGTCACTATTTTGATGACAAGACTTAAATATAAATGGACTACTTGGCTCTCAACTTATAGACTCTGAAGCCAGTGACTCAGGAGTGGGAGGCCAATATTCAGGCCTTTTAAAATCATGGCCATTGCAAAATAATAATAAAATAAATACTAGTAAGAAGATATAGTAAGTAAGTAAGATATCACAAAGTGCGGTACAAGGTAAAAGCAGATATGTATATACAATAGAAAATAAAAATCGAAAATAACAACATAAAAACAAGAAATGAACCAAAAGGGATTAAAGACACTCTTTAATCCCTTTTTAAAAGCATCGATAGAGTTGACCACACGGAGGGACAGAGGCAAAGCGTTCCACAGTCTGGGGGCGACAGACTGGAAGGACCGGTCCCCCCGGGTCTTATAGCGGGTCTTTGGGACCGCAAGTAAATTCTGGCCTGCGGACCAAAGAGTGCGGCCAGAACAGTATGGGGTCAAGACTAGGTCCGAGATGTAACAAGGAGCGTGACCATTTAAGGCTCTGAAAGTTAAAACTAAAATGTTTAAATCAATACAAAATTTAATTGGGAGCCAAGGAAGTGAGTCGACTGGGGTGAGGTGAGACCACCGGGGGGTTCCTGTTAAAGGTCTGGCAGCGGAATTTTGCACAAATTGAAGTCTGCACTCTTATTAAGGCATGTAAACAATGAGTTGCAGTAGTCGAGACGTGTGGAAACAAAGGCATGAATGATCATCTCCAAGTCCTTCTGTGACAATATGTTTCAAATTTTGGATATGTTTCTGAGATGATAAAAGCAATTTCTAACGAACTGTTTAGAGTGTGTGTCCAGATTCAGGGCCTGATCAAAAACAACCCCCAGGTTTCTGAGGGTGGATGTGACAGAGGGACAACGTAACGCTCAGGAACTCAAACTAACCATTGGATTTTGCAACAAGACATCAATAATATATGTTTGGTACATGAATGGGCAATGTAACAGTCAAAATAAAATAAAAAGAATAAAAAAAACCAAAGTGCAAAGCCCTAACTCACTACAGCAGTCGTCTTGGAGGAATGTAAAAAGTTGTTGATTCGCTAACAACCATGGGCTAACAACAAATCAGAGAGTCAAAGGAACACAGGAAATTTAATAATAATAACAGATAGGAGCCACTGGTCCATGGGAAACGGGATGACCAATGTCCATACGTAATAAAAACTGTCCCTAAATGTCCTCACATGTCCTTAAATGCAACTAGTTGGACATAGAAGCTGATAAACTCTGACTAAGCAGTGGATTTGGCAAAAAGGCGTCAATAACATATATATGAATGGCCAATTTAAGGGCCAAGAGTATATGTATTTGAATAAAAAACCCAAACTGAACCTAGATTACTGTCATCACGTGATGATGCTTGTGTTGTGATGTCCAAGAATCTGCCACAGTTCACTCCTCCCTCAACGTGTGTGCCATATTCGCCACACGTAAATGTATTGATACACAATGTAAGAGGATAACAACATCACACACACACACACAACGGAATAAAACGAGCAATGCATAACCATTACCCGATGATAACACACTACAACCTGGACAGGCATCGTGATTTTTTTTGTTATTACATTAAAATGGCAGTTTTTTCCTTCAGCATCAGCATCCGTGTGGAGTGATGGTGCAGCCCGGGAGTGAAACAGTTAAATTATAAGAAAAGAATGGACGCGGTGCCAAAACACGACAGAGTTTCAATACAATACAGCATGTTTTCTTAGGATAAAATGCGATCCCGCCCACCTACCTAAGCGCTCCTGGTTTCCTTTGCCATTAACCGCGTCATGCGCTCAATGCACAAGCCCAGCCGCACCGTGGACCAGAGACTGCATCATCTGCGCATGCGCACTGGCACCGACTACGGAAATAAACACATTTTCCACACGAGTCAGATCAGTCAGACACAGAACAAAACTACAATCGCACTAGAAACACACACACACACACACACACACAGGAGCTCCAGGCTGCAGAGGACAGCTCTAGTAAGAACTCTGGTGAAATGCATGGAGTGCTTGGCTTAGTGTGCGCCCGGGGAGGGAGAATGGGTTTTAAACTATTCAGGTGAGTGCATATATGCTTTAATTCAATTCATTGTACATTTTGCATAACCCTAAATCACAACAGCAGAAGTCTCGGAGGACTGTACAAAGTTGTCGATTCGCAGACGAGAAGAAGAAGAGATCAGAGAAAGAGTTCGATTGGTCCATAGGGAGCGGGATGCAATGAACTATTGAACTATAATTCAATTCAACTTTATTACAGACTATAGGTCCTATTAATACAACTATGTATTACTTGCACTAGAATACACAGTACTTTATTCTTGATTCTTATGATGCCAAAGGTAGAGATTTTATACTTCTTCATTATGCTAAAGTAAGTTTTTTCTACTAATTTTGCTAAAGATAGAGATTTTATACTTGTTTTTTTCATGCTAAAGTTAGAGATTTATTTTATTTTATTTTATTTAGTATTGAGTTAATGCAAGCATTTATCTTGCTACTCATTCCTACTGTTCTGTAACTGGTGATGCAACACTGAAATTTCCCCACTGTGGGACGAGTAAAAGATCTTTTTATCTAAATCTTAATCTTAAAGGTATATAAGATTTAGGAAAGAACTGCCCTTTCCACTTTTCTAACAAAACTCTCTGGTCTTAATCTGGTCAAGATCAGGATCAATAGTGTTAATGATCCACCCGGAAGTAGAAAATCCTCCTATATACCTTTAATGTCCTTTAATGTCCTTAAATGCAACCAGGCTATTAAAGCATGCCTGATTGCAATCACAACATAAAGCATTGTGGTGTTTTATGCCTAATCCATGTTCATGTAGTAACATGAATACAATAAGTTCATATCCCGGTTCTGTAATCTCCTGCACGTTCTGTGTGATGTTGTGATTTGTCGCCGCTTCAGTTTGCGGTTACACCTCTACAAACGTGTTTTGAAATACTTCTGATGCATGAAACCTTAACTGAGTGGTCATGAGAAAGGTCACTCCTTAGCAAAGGGGAGAATGCACTGTGACCGAGTGGCCTTAAACGTGCACCTGTTGTTTCAGAAAGCAGTCATAATTAGGTTCACAATAGTATGTCTAACGCACTATCATTTCCCAACTGGTCAAAAAAAGTGATAATAAAATGATGTGAGAAGTAAAGAAGCTTATTACGGAAGCTTATTGCATTCACTTGAATTAAAAAAGTTTCTACTATACTCATAAAAACAGAAACTTTTTTAAATCAAGTGAATGCAATAAGCTTCGGTAGAGAAGATCAAAATTAAGACTTTTTTCTCTTTTGAGCTTGTTTGATTTTCTGTCTATAATACTTTGAGACTCTGCATTGTTAACACTAGAACTCCCAGAGCAGTCACTTTGACGGCTTTTAGTTTTGGAAGCGTAATTAATTAACTTAAGATTTTCAATTAACTGTTTTTGCTGTATTTCAGTTATATTACCAACACTTATTAAAGGTGAGTAAAGGTAAACCCTTATTAATGACTTAAACAATTAAACATTTTGGGGGGGACAATCCTCAGAATTCCGTAGATTTCAATGGGAGCAGTCAAAATAATTTTTCTGGGAGTTACAGTGGTATAATTTTGGGACTCTGAGTGTTAATATAGCCTGCAGAGTCTCATCTTTGTTTGTTGGTGGTGTGCCATGTGATTGAGTATAGCCCCGTTTCCACCAGCCCTACTCGGCTCTACTCTACCCTGATAGGCTCTATGCACGCACCACTTCCGCGTTTTAGCTAAAGCCCCACTTCACTTCCTGTTCGCGGGAAACAGCTTGAGTTTCACTGGAGTTCAGCAGTGGTTTACACAAATTTCCCAAATAATGCTCAAGCGGGAATTAAACTGTGAGGATACTGGGCATTTTTGGGACACAGCAGTGCTCTTTGATTGTGCTGTCATTGTGTTTTTATAAAGTTTAAAAATCGCTCTGAGTGGCCACAGTCAAAGCTCTACCTCAGAGAGAAAGCACAGCATTACTTTTGGGTCAGTCTCACAGCTGAATGTATCAATCTAATTACTAAAAAAACGTCACTAAAACTCACCTAAATGCCATAGGATAGCATAGGCAGGAAGTGAACGGGCTGTATTTTGTTAACAGGAAATGACGTCACGCCTCCCCGTGCATAGCCCATTGGGAGAGCTTCCACTGGCCCTGTTTAATGAATTTTTATTATTATTATACATTTCAAACAAATAGATGCACCATGCCTAAAAAAGGTAGAGGAACACTGGTTTGACACAGTCTTCTTTGTATTTTCGGCAGGTTCTCCAAAGCTGCTGCTAAAATGACAATCCAGAGTAAATGCCTGATCCCGGCCCGGACCTGCTCACACTCACATAACTCACCGAGCCTGAGATGGGACCTTTCACCAGAACAGATCCACATCCAAACTGATGAATTAATCACACGAGTAAACAAGGTGTACAGTGACATCGGATCGGTTCCAGTGGACGATGTGTGTATTGAAAACACATTGAAACCATTGGCGATGGCTAAATTAGATTTAGCAAGTGAGTTGATTCATTCATATTGTAAACATTCTTTCAAAACACTAGAACTCCCCGAGCAGACAATTTTAGTGTTGAAAGTACACTTGCTCAGCTCAAATACAATGCTGGTCTTCCTAATAATGTGACTTTCCGTATCTATATGTATTTTATGGCATTATTAGGATTAAGATTAAGAGATCCTTTATTCGTCCCACAGTGGGGAAATTTCAGTGTTGCATCCCAAGTTATAGAACAGTAGGAATCAGGAGCACACGGCACAACTTATCTTTCATTTTTTTAAATTTGAGGAGTTCTACCTTAACTGACAGGGCCGTCATTTTGACTGCTACATTAATCTGAATGTAAAATTCAAATGTAGCCGTTTTCCGTCGCTTGGCAACCAACATTCTATGCCAGTTGAAGCCCCTTTTCAAGGTGGGCCTGATCCAGAGTTTTACACTAAAGAAGATGTGGTTGCTGTTTACATGTAGCAGTTAGCATTTGGTTAGCAAACTTTTTGCACGGATTAAAAATGAGTAAAGAATTTCAGAGGTCTGAAAGGGAGTTCCAGTGGTTTCAGAATTCTGCAGTGATAATAACACATTTCCTCCTCCAGCTTCTCGACACGTCCTCGATTTCCCTCAGTACATGAACCCTTCCAAGGACATCCGAGCGGCGAGTACGCAGGCCGACAAGAGACTGTCCGAGTTTGATGTGGAGTTAAATATGAAGGAAGATGTTTTTCACAGACTTCTTGCGTTACAGGTACAGTTTTACTCCATACTAAAATAAATATTGAAAGTCATAAAGGAGATGATTCAGGGCCCTTCATGTAGAGTATTTGTTGACACGCCGTCACTTTGACTGCTGTATGTTATTACAAACACATCTTGTCGCCTCACTTGATCCCTGCATTTGTTCATATTACGTCTGCAAAAAGATATTCAAGCTGCTATAAGTTATCGCTGCAGAGTCGTTGGCTGACCCACTTGAACATATTTGGCAATGACACATCGTTTATATTTTTATTATTACAGACAAAGTTCCAAAATAACCTGGGGAAAGAGGAAACGCGGTTTGTAGAGAGGCTGGTTACTCTTGGCAAACGCAGTGGGCTACACCTGAGCCCAGATATACAAGAGGTAAAGTTAAAGTATCACTGACGCTATATTCTTTAACACTACAACTCCCAGGGCAGTCAATTTGACGGCTTTTAGTTTGTGTTTTTACTAGCGTATGTACAAAATGTTTTTGTATGTGCGTATTTTTTTCTATTTCGATTTGTAGTTTTCTATTTCTATGTCATTATCTTTATTATTATGGAATTACATTTTATATTTTAAATCAGATTTGTTCGACCTTTAATTGAATTTTAAGTTGATTTCTTTCTGTGGCCGTTAAAGCACTTTTTCTAAAGTTCTGAACGGGCCCTGGTTCTGCTTGTTTTTTGTTTTATAGTTTACCTGCAGCAGTTAGAATTTGATAGCCTGTTTTTTCAAAGTTTATTTTGCCAGTTTTTGTTTGTTTTTTTACTTCAATTTTTTGGAAGATTTTTTATGAACACAAGAAGAAGAAAATAACGAAATAAAATACAGTCAGCATGGAGAAGTTTCAATGATTCATTTGCCAGTTTTAAATACTTAAAAACTGAGTAAAGGTCAAAAACTTTATTAATTACATATAATAAATAAACATATCAAATCTATACATATATTACATTTCGTCTCAGAATTCCATTGGTTTGAAAGAGGAGCAGTCAAAATAACGGGTCTGGGAGTTCTAGTAGTTTCATTCATAATTGTGAGAGTCCGAGTATTGAATTGCAATGTCTTCAGTTCTACTTTTCATTCACTTTTCAGAAAATCAAAACATGTTCTAAGAGAATTAGTGAACTTTCCATTGAATTTAACAAGAACCTGAACGAGGACAACACATGTCTCATCTTTACTGAACGGGAATTGGGTATGTTTTTGTTTCATAGTAGACTATATTTGCGTGCAGTGTGAGTGATCTGCCGTCGCTTGTGTGCGTCTAGGTGGCCTCGCCGAGACCTTTATTAATGGGCTGGAAAAGACCGTTGACGGGCGGTATACGGTGACCCTTGAATATCCTCATTACTTCCCTCTGATGAAAAGATGTCACATTCCGGAGACTCGACGAAAGATGGAGGCCGCGTTTCATAGCCGGTGCAAGGAGGTAACTATTATTATTATTAGTGTTATTATTATTATTATTATTATTAGTTTACACATTGCATTATACAGAAACAATGCTAATCAATATTTGCATAAGAATCATACAAATAAGGAATAAAAGAAAGTAGGGGAATTCTAATCTGGTTAAATGCATTTTGGGGTGTGTGTGTTTGTGTGCATGTGTGTGTGTTTTTGTGCATGTGTGTGGGTTTGTGTGCATGTGTGTGGGTTTGTGTGCATGTGTGTGGGTTTGTGTGAATGTGTGTGTGTGTGTATCACTGCAGGATATCGTCAAGTTAAGAAATGTAGTTATTCATGTTAGTACACAGCAAAAAATTATAAAATATGAGGTATCAATTGCTTGAATCAAGTTTTTTTTTAATTAAGTATCAATCAATCAATCAACGTTTATTTATAGAGCGCCTTTCCTACACAAGGCAACGCAAAGCGCCTCACAACCCATATAACATCATGCATAAATCATCAAACATTAGAATTTAAGTAAACATAAAAAGACAGATTAAGAGCACAAGATATATAAAATCACACAAGTAGTTAAAAACCGTAAAAAATTAAAATCACACAAGGGATTACAGTCATAAATAATCATAAATAATCATAGCGCATTAAAAAGATTAAAGATAAAAACAAATGTAAAATCATTCACTTGTATGCACAGCTAAAAAGAACTGTTTTCAGTTCAGTTTTAAAAACTGCTAGAGTAGACGCCTGTCTCACACTCTCGGGAAGACGGTTCCAGACTCTAGCTGCATGAATCTGAAACGCAGCCTCCCCATGTCTAGTTCCGACTCTTGGCACTAACAGAAGTCCAGTCCCTGTGCTCCTCAGAGCCCGAGTTGGTTCATATGGCACCAACATGTCGCGGATGTACCCTGGTGCGAGGCCATGGAGAGACTTGTACACAAGTAAAGCTACTTTAAAATCTATTCTCTGAGCCACAGGAAGCCAGTGCAGAGACCTGAGGACCGGACTAATGTGGTCGTACTTCCTGGTTCTAGTCAGGACTCGAGCTGCAGCATTTTGGATGTACTGCAGCTGTTTTACCGCTTGTTTAGAGAGACCTGTGAACAAGCCATTGCAGTAGTCCAATCGACTGGAGACAAATGCGTGGATAAGAATCTCCAAGTCTGCTTTAGACACAATGTTTTTAATTTTAGCAATGTTTCTTAGGTGGAAGTAAGCTGATGATGTCACAGATGATATGTGGCTATTGAAATTCAAGTCTGAGTCCATTATTACTCCTAGATTTCTGACCTGAGTTGAGGGTTTCAGGGAGAGAGACTGGAGGTGGCAGATAACGCTCTCTCTTTGTTTCTGAGGTCCGAAAACAATAATTTCAGTTTTTTCTGTGTTTAGCTGGAGAAAGTTATTTTGCATCCAATCACTGATCTGTTGGATACAGTGAAGGAGCGAGTCCACTGGTCCATGTTCTCCTGCTGTCAGGGACACATAGACCTGAGTATCGTCAGCGTAATTGTGATAGGACACGTTATTACTGTGTATTAACCTACCCAGAGGCAGCATGTAAATATTAAACAGGAGAGGCCCCAGGATTGAGCCCTGTGGCACTCCGCAGGTCAGGGCCAGATGGTCTGAGACACAGTTTCCGATCTCCACAAAATACTTTCTGTCCTGTAGGTAGGATATAAACCAGCTTAGGGCTGTTCCAGAAACACCAACCAAGTACTTTCCAACCGTCCTTAAACAAGCTTTTTTCCAATGGGACAAAGTAATTTAGTCTTATTTCAAGGGAGACATTTATTGTATCTTTTAAAACAAGATCATTTTTGCAAATCTTGTTTAATGGCCGTCAAAATGTGCTCAAATTATGATACATTTAGCAAAGTTTTAGCAATTTTTCATCACTTTTTGCAGTGTAGAAGTGCGAGGGCTTATTGTGTTATTGGGTCTGTGTGATGGTGTAGTTGTGATGCATTAGAAAAAGAGGTGTGTTATGGGGTTGTCAGAGAGTGTTGGCTTCCTCTGGGCCCAGGTCCATATCTGTCTGGTTTAACTAAGGAGGTATTGTTAGGTACTATTATTGTTGCCTCATTCACTTATGTTGCTTGATTCACTTAATATTTATCTTATTTAATGCTTGTTCAAATCCTGCTTTATCGAGCTCTTACTCAACATTACTACAAAGTGTATCATTTTAGAATTTACATACAATCATTCTTTTCAGGTGAACACCAAGATCCTTGAAGAGTTGATTGAACTCAGGGCAAAGGTTGCTGATTTACTTGGTTATAGCAGCCATGCAAACTACGTGCTGGAAATGAACATGGCCAAGAATGCAAGCAATGTGTCTGACTTTCTCGGTATGGAAGGTTCACTCGCAAGGCACACGCACGCATTCTCTACATACAAGGGCCCAATATATCACATCTGTCATGTTCATTTATACGACTTGGGGCATTAGGATCTCATTGAAGCAGTGGCATGGTACACCTATGTAATTGAGAATGCAATGCACACAATGTTTTTAGTATTTTAAAGTATTTAAATGTTTACAGAATATACACATTCATGGATTCTTTCTAATGCTGTGTTTATTACAGATGCCTTCCATGAAATGGTGAAGCCCATTGGGAATAAAGAGAGAAAATACATTCTTGGATTAAAGAAGAGGGAGTGTTTGATGAAGGGCTACAGCTATGACGGACAGATTAATGCCTGGGACTTGCCTTATTACATGAATCAAGTGGAACAGTTCAAGTTCGCTGTGAACAAGGACAAACTAATTGAATATTTCCCACTAGATGTGGTGACAGAAGGACTGTTTGGTATTTACCAGGAGCTTCTGGGCCTCACATTCACTGAGGTTCAACACGCCCATGTGTGGCATGAAAACGTTAGACTCTTTTCAGCACAAGATGCTGAAACTCGAGAGGAGATCGGCCAGTTTTACTTAGACTTACATCCAAGGTACAAAACATAAACACGATCCAGTGGCGTGTCATGTTTACTAACACACGTCTGCTCATAGAGGAGGGAAGTATGGACATGCAGCCTGCTTTGGCCTGAGGCCGGGTTGCCACGGCCCTGATGGCAAACGGCAAATTCCAGTGGCAGCAATGATTGCTAACTTCACCAAACCCAGAAGAGGCTGGCCCTCTCTCCTCCAGCATCATGAAGTGGAGACATACTTTCATGAGTTTGGCCATGTTATGCACGAGTTATGCTCGAGGGTAAATTATTGTGATTTATTATTATTATTATTATTATTGGTTTATTCCTGTTAGAGTTTTCTAAACTCTCATCTTTACAACAGACCATCTTTTCAGAATTCAGTGGGACTCAAGTGGAGATGGATTTTGTAGAGGTCCCATCTCAGATGCTTGAGAACTGGGTGTGGGAGAAGGAGCCTCTGAGGAGAATGTCTGGTCATTACAAAGATGGGAGCCCGGTCCCAGATCATTTACTGGATAAACTGATTTCTTCTAGAGTTGCAAATACTGGTCAGTGTTCAGATGTCCATTATTTATGTGTTTCTGGGTTACAGAGTTTACTCAGTTGTTCATGGTTCATTGTTTCCTCACTGCCTTCAAGGACTAATGAATCTACGTCAGCTGGTTTTGAGTAAAGTGGATCAGTATCTTCACAACAATCCTGGTGCAAAAACTGCAGATGTCTTTGCCAAGCACTTTGAGGAGATTCTTGGTGTTCCAGCTACACCAGGTAATTCACATTTTGTTGAATCCAATAGTAAAAGAAAAGGGTAAATTTGACAAATGTATGTTTTCGTTTCACACACCACACCTACAGGAACCAACATGACTGCCAGTTTTAGCCACTTAGCTGGAGGCTACGATGCTCAATATTACAGCTACTTATGGAGTGAGGTCTACTCCATGGATATATACTTCAGCCGTTTCAAAAAAGAAGGAATAATGAATCCCAAGGTGCACATTTTAACTATGTTTTGTGAGTGGCAAAGCAGACAAATTCTATTGTCACTTTATGTCACTTTTTACAGGTTGGACGGGAGTACAGAAGGATCATCTTGGAAGCTGGGGGCTCTGTGGATGGGATGGATATGCTGAAAACATTTCTTGGACGTGCTCCATGTCAAGAAGCTTTTTTTAAATGTAAAGGACTTTTGCCATCTTTATGATGTATGCACACTGAATTATTTTCCTGAGCAACTTGAATATAGATTTAAAGAATTGTTTAAAGATTGTTGGCCTGCTTTGACGGACAGGCTCCTGATATGACAAAATATTATAACTGCATATTGCAACTTTTCTGTCTCCAATGTACCTTGTTATGGAATAAAACAAGGTACAACTTTTCTGCACATTACTTAATTTAACTGCTCAAAATTATTTTCTCTGAAGATATGAAATCCCTTGTTTGTCTCCAAAAGGGGCCTTTCTGTGTGGAGTTTGCATGTTCTCCCAGTGTCTGCGTAGGATTTCTGTGGGTGCTCTAGCATCTTGTAGTTATAGTAGTTCAGGCAGAATGTGTGTGTTTTTCACTATTTGAGTATGACTTTGGGACAAAAATGCGTTCTCCACTTATTACAGTATCTATTATAGAGCTAAGAGGCAGCCCCATACTGGTGCAGTAGCCCACGATGTGATCAGAAAATACTTTCGCAAGAGGGCGCTGTTGTATTGTTTCATGCATGGTCCGTTTGTATCTATGGGACTTGCGGTTTGCCATAAATCTATTTTTGCAATATTGCTTGGTCAGGTCAATTTGAGGTGAGCGTTGAGCGCTGGTAGTGAACGCTAGAAGGAGAAGGCGCAATTTGATAAACGTTTATTTGTTCAAATTAATATTATCTTCATTTATTATTTATTTGCAACCATGTATTATTGTTATTCACATTTTCACCTGCAACTATTGTCAATAGTTGTATTATTATTATTATTCGTATTATTGTTATTATTACTTAATAATAATCAATAATGCTATGATGTGTGTATTATCGTTAATTATAATAATAATTATTATTATAATATTACCTTACATTATTATTTTTTATATAACATTATTATAACCCTAACCCAACATTATTAATGATGATGGTAATAGTATAAATATTAACAATGATAATAATAACAACATTATAAGAAAAATGCATAAAAAATAATAATACTATTGATATTAATAGTCATAATAACATTTATAGAGAATAGAAGCCCGCAGTGTATTTGATTTAAAATAATTTCATCAAATATAGAAGTATTGGTGCGATAGCAATTATTTACATTTACAAATGAAACTCGTGATCAATATAAAACAAAGCTCGCTCCGTGTTTAAACCATAATGTGAGAGATTGTGTTATGTGCAGAAGTGGGTCAGTGGAGGCATCAGCAGCAGCAGTAGGAGCAGCAGTAGGAGCAGCAGCAGCAGCAGTAGGAGCAGCAGTAGGAGCAGCAGCAGTAGGAGCAGCAGTAGGAGCAGCAGCAGCAGCAGTAGGAGCAGCAGTAGGAGCAGCAGCAGCAGCAGCAGCAGTAGGAGCAGCAGCAGTAGGAGCAGCAGTAGGAGCAGCAGCAGCAGCAGCAGCAGTAGGAGCAGCAGCAGTAGGAGCAGCAGTAGGAGCAGCAGCAGCAGCAGCAGCAGTAGGAGCAGCAGCAGTAGGAGCAGCAGCAGTAGGAGGACAGCCTACTCACCAAGGGACTGTGCAGTTTCTCAGGGCGAAGAAGTCCAGCAGCACTGCGCTGTCGATGTTATTGACCATCAATGCAGCTTTCGTCGGCCCTGATATGGATATGGATGTCAACAAAAAATAGGAAATAATGACAATACACTTGTGGGTGCGGCTTGTACGCGAGAAAAGCCTTCGTTCTCACGGAGGTCGAGTGCTTTTTTTGTCTTTTGTATTTCCTTGATGTGAATGTCGTGGACATTTTGGATTTTTAAATGTGTATTGTAAAGACTTCTGCAAACGCGGTCGGATTGTTCTCTACGCACTATTGGGACACGCAGGTTCATGGATCTAATATAAGCCGCGTTTGTCAAGCTGAGAACAGCCTTTCTGAGGAGAATGTGCGTAATGGGCCAGCTCCGAGTGGCTATATTAGCTAGCTGCTAACATTAGCACTCAGCCCACTCCAGGACCAGGAAATAAACATACCTCACGGAAACATCTTCGGGATATTACCTTAACGCACACCTGTGGAACACGTCTTATTATTCATCTGCAAAAGGAGAAAATAGGTAAGACTACTCACTTTTAGTATATGGGGCCCCAAATAGATGCTAATGCTAGCTCGGGCTAAAGATACTGGCTTTGGGTCAAACACATCGAGTTTATTATAAATGGTGGACTTTTCAGCATGTTGTGGTTTGTTCTTCACATCTTCCATGAGACATATAGATCTATATGTTATGTAACGTTATCGGTGTTGTTCAGTTGGAGTAACAGATGCAGGTCTGTGGCACAGAGCTGTGTGCAGCAGGACAGGTACATGCTTTTCACATCAGTGTCCACGACTGTTTTGTTTCTCCTTTTAGGATTGACTTAACGTGTACTTCCTGCCCATGACAGAAACGTTGTTTACAATCGTTACAAGCGTGCATCTTGTGTTTTCCTATTAATGATGCATGATAATTTTTTTATCCCCACCGCTGTCAGACTGTACAATAAGTCACTTTAAGTCACTGCACAAAGACTGATAAAACCTGCACTACTATTGACACTTCTTCTCATTGCCACTTTTTTGTACATAATATGTCCTGTCCTGTTTGCACATTTCTTACTTTCTGCACAATCTGAGTGTTTCTATCCATGCCAAACGTGACATGTAAATTTCTCCTGTGTGAGAATAATAATGTACATCTTATCTTATCTTTTAGCAGAACCAATCAATGCGCTCAGATAATACCTGTTCTAGTCTTTCTGACACCGACATTGACTGACATTGAACAACTGAGTCACTCCTGAAATTCTTGAATCAATATACACAGACTTGAAAAGTGTAGTACATTTCCTATTGTGATTATTTACAACACTCTTATCTTATGCCAGATAACATGCCATTGAACAAAAGACCTCTTGCTGACTTTCCGTTTTCTCTTAGAAGACAAAATATGAGATAATACAAACTGACCAGAAATGCTCACTTTCCTCATTGATATGAACATATTTTGTTTTGTTGACAATGTTCCCAAGAAACGGCTCTCTTCGAGTGCTGGTGTATGTCAAATCCAGTTTGGCAACATCACAGACGTGTAGTAGACTTTTCTCTCCCAGATGTTCTATCAACAACCGTTACAGTGTTTGAACTACTGCTGCAGCTTTGTTTAAACAATTAGTAAAACACACACTTTGTGCATGTGCGTTGTCTTTCCCAAACAGAACTTTGTCTCCTCTAAAGGCTTGAACCCAGACAAGAATCCAATTGCCTTAAAACATATTCACAGATGATTTAAGACACAATTTTATCCCCTGATCTCTGGGTCAAAAAAGTTAATCCCATAACTTTTACATGCTTAGAAGCTGCACAGAATATCCACACGCTTTCAATATTAGCTTAATATGTATTTGTTTAAGCAGCTGTTAAAACCCATCAAAGACATTAACTTCACACTAGATGGATAGATATATTGATAATGATGCATAACGGCTAGCTAAGAAACATAGCAGTTACTTATATTGTATATATTGCATGCTCCCTGTGTGCTCTTACTACTGTCCTGTAAGTGTGCTGCAAGATTGAAATTTCCCCACTGTGGGACGAATAAAGGTCTCATCTTATCTTTAAATTCACAGTCGGTCAATTGCAAGAGTGATACAATTACTGACAAGGAGTACAGAACATGACGTGCAAAATAAGTAAGAAGTTATATAGTAGGAAGTAGTTTAAAATCTATTGTATCTACCTGCTCTTAAGATAAATCAAACTAGGATTAGACCTAAACCTACCCAGTACTTTACCAGCTTAAATCAGGAGAACATTAATCATATTTGGAAGATGGATTGGTTGGATGTGGCCTCTGAAGGTTAAAGGTTAATAGGCCTGTCTTAGAAGTGCTGGCAGTAATAATGTCAATATATTGATGATATGAAAGATGATTTAACCGTGCTGCTGTGGTTCCTGTCATCCAGTATTTATGCGATTGATCACCGTTCTTGGATAGTTTCTTCCTCTTTGCTGTTAACGGTTTCTGTGACCCATTTTTTAGAGCATCTGTCTCTGCCTCCTGAGTCACACTGAGGCAGAAACAGATGCTCTACAAAATGTGAATTTATATTATGTACATTATAGACACATGATTCAATATTGTGGTTAATTGGTCCTCATATGAGTTTTTATTCATGACTCCAGACATTTTCTCCCCCTTGTGACTCATACCCATTATATTTTAGGGGCAGATGCTTTTCATTTATAGTTTAAACATCATTTTGAATAGTGAAAACAAGGCTAACACATGGGGAAAATGTGAGTATTTGCAGGCATTCTGGACTGGAATCCTGAACCAGTTTCGACGTCTAAGATTTGTATGTATGTGGGGTTTAAGGATTTTTGTATAAATATAATATTGAGTATACCTTCAAAACAGCATTTTCTATCAGGTTTTTGATTCTCCTCTTGTTGGCCTGTTTTCGGGGTTGTGCTCCACTTTCTTGTGTGCTCGCTGACAGAACACTGATACACTGTAACCGTGTAACACAATACAGACACAGAGAGGCTGGGGCAAATAATGACTGGGCTCAAATATTTCTCCTGATGCCCTTTGAGTGACGCACATACAGAGCAGTCAGGGTTCTCACCAGGATTTCTTCACAGCATAGGGGGAGCCTGACCGGTATCGTGTATTCCAGCTACCCCTTGTCTTAAACACAAGTAATATTTTTCTTTTTAGCTTCATTACAACCCCGTCAATGCTTACCAAATACTTTTAATACCATGAATATTAACTATGTAAAAAATCCAACAACATTTTCGCCCTCAAAACAGTTTGGCTCAATCACTAGTTTGCGTATGTCCCATGATTTAGATCTGCTTTTTTAGACAGAAACCTGAAAAAAAAAAATCCGCTCTCAGCCCAGAACGTCAAATAATGACTCACAGGGCTCTTTATTACAAGTATTCCAAAGTTTTACTGTGGACACTGTTTGATCATGTGAGGCGTGGCATTGTTGAGAAAAGGCGACATTAAAAGACGGCAGCCTTATCTCTGTCCTTCTTCACCGCCAGAATCCATCCTGATTATTGTAGAAACTTAATTCGCCTCACCCCCCCCTCCTTGCACCGCTTGTTTTACTCTTGTATATAATTATTAATGATACAACTTTGACTCTTCACCTATTCAGCCACCTGGTAATATATTCTCATTTTGTCTATACCTTTTATTTTAAAATTGATTTAATTTTGATTCCTTATTTGCTCCTTTAGAAATACACAAATCCTGGCTTCTCTACACCCCACCCCCCCTTGTCGACAGCCTGAATACTCTCTAGTGAAACTCTACTGTCTTTCTGGGTTATATGTGTAGTCAGAGAATGTGTATCCCCAAACTGTGGATGAGTTGAGGATAACGGCAGCGGGAGGAAGTGGGGCAGAAACTAACGAGCTGTGTTTGAAGCTGATTGGAGCCCCGATGAATAAGTCAAACGTCTCCCTTGCTCTTGTTTTTCATTTTGTTGGCCTCTTTGTGCCCTGGGGTGAATGTGTGATGCGCTCTTTTAGTCCCAATCAAAAGTTTTTATGCCTCTTGATAATTGCAAAAAATTGTAATGTGCATGGTTGGAACTTGGTTGATCTTTAACAAGTTTCCGAGTAGAAATGGAAAAGATGGAACAATTCTCGATTCATTGACATTTCCCGTCAGGTAGACAGTTTGGACAAACATGGGACATAGAACGTTTTATTCTTGCTGCTATTAACATCATGAACAAAGTTTATTACATTTGAGGACATTTATGGACATTGGTCATCGAGCTCCCGATAGACCAATGGCTTCTATGTGTTTGTTATGATTGGATTTCTCCATTGTGAGATCAATAAAGTTTTATCTTATTTCCTGTGTTTTGACGGTTTGATTCCCTGATCGTCTTGTTAGCAAATAAAAAACTATGTAAAATCCAACTGTTATTCTTGGGTTTCATATGACGTCAGGGCAGTGGTGCGAATCACAACCGTAGGACAGGACGTGACGTACCCTGGCGGTGCAGTCTGCCGGGTTTATACACGGAGATATAGTAGAAGAAGAAGCGCTGTCAAAATGCCATCTTTTTGTGCGGTGTACGCTTGTAGCAACCGCGTAAATAGAGAGAAAGACCGACCAATCAGAGCAGTTCATCAGAGCGGGAGTTAGAGCTGGAGCCAGACGGGCAGAGTTTGTGGTACTAAAGTGTGGATTTAAAGAAAAAAAGGAAGCAAGAAAAAAAGTTCAGGATGACAAGGGACACTAAAATCCCCACAAAATCCGACCTTTATGAAAGCTGTAGGTTCTCTGTCAGCTGAGGTTGCGCTGTTTTAATTTACATTGAGTTCTATGGGGAACATTTCTGGGTAGCCTACGTGAATTTAGTCTGGTTTAGTCTGCAGTAACGCGAGAATCCCCCGAGCACATGAGTTCTTCAGCTCCAAGCTAGTAATACCCTATCCAGTTATTTTAATAGATCTATGGCCCTAAATCACAACAGTAGTTTTCTCAGAGGACTTTACAAAGTTGTCAATTCCTAAACAACAGATAAGAGAATCAAACACAGAAATTAAAACAATAACAAACACATAGGAGCCATTGGTCCATCGGGAGCTCGATGACCTTGAATGTTAATACTATACTTTATTCATGATGTTAATAGCAGCTAGAAAACAACTTGTACTGCTGCGTTCAGCATCTTGGGACTATAAACCTCCGCCCCGAGGGCAGAGCGGTAAAGTGCCAGTGCAGCGGATGGGACTCGTCCTTCAAGATGGACTCTGCTATCTGTGGTGTGCAGAGACTGGACCATTTGCCATTTGCTCTCAAGATTTGCTCTAAAGTAGCGTGGCTGAACCAAAGAAAGAGATAAAATGCTTTCATTAAAAGAGTGATAAGACACGGCCATTATGTCTGTTCATTGTTCTCTGTAAAACTCATTAACATTAGCGTATTGTATTTCATTTTCCCTTTTTTATAATCCTACTTTTTTTTCCTTTTCTTTAAGATATGAAACAATTTAATTTTGGTCTGAATTCAAGATTAATAATAACATTGCACACAAATCAACAATCACGCTTTTGGGTTTCCTACATCTATCTGGATTAGTGAACACCATCCAGCACCACTGCACCATGACCATGACCGTGCTTGCCCTCATTTAGCAGACTGACAGTAATTGAGTCATCAGCAGATTTGATGAGGTTCCTATTCTCATACCTACTCCTCTGACACATTTGTGCAGAGGATTTAGAGAAGTGCGAGCGGCTCAAGGCCATATGACAAGTTTCTGTCAGGCTTTTCTTTCAATACAATGTTAGAGTTGAGGAAATCCCACTTCTACTTTTGTGATCAAATATCATTATGAACTTCTTACATTTTACATATATTTGACTTTTTGTTGTGTATATAATTTGTCTGGAATGGGGCAATTATGGGTTTGTGGGTACCAATTAGCTAATGAGGAGCTATGAAGCTGTGAAGTGACCATCCATTGAATCTAAGGAAATAAAAATCCCCATGCATTTCTCCATAAAGGTTTTGAATTTGAATAAAAATTGTAGTTTTGAACAACATTTTTAACAGGTTTGTTTGGTTTTGTCTCTAATCTGCACGTCGATCTGTGGTTGTTTTCACTTCTGGTGCAGTGCTGTCCTTTGCACTTGATTGGTCAGAAATCTCACGGGTATGCTAGACGGATTTTTAGATCTAATTATGATATTATATTATATATAAATAATTAAATAAAGATAATTTAATTTTTTACAATACAAATTTTGTATTGTGCATTATTAATCAAGAGCTGTGCTGTGTACTCTCCTGGTGCACACTGGGGTAGTCTTGTACAGTTTTTCCAATGTGGTTTTCCTACAAATGGCAAATAAAAGATTATTATTCAAATTATTTCCCCCAATTAGATTTTGTTTTCATAAAAAAAAGAACAAAAATTAGATTTTTGTTTTGATTGTTATTATCATTGAATTGTATTCAGGGCATTAGATAAATGGGCACAAGATTTCTTTTCCCCTTAAAGGAATAGTTCACCGTTTTTACATACTGACAAATGTTCTTACCTTACCTTAGACTAGTTAATACGTACCTGTCTGGTCTTAGTCCGTGCGCTCTGTCATGCAAACGGAGCAAAAACGGGAGCACAACCGCAGCCTCCTCTGTATATTTTGTAGCACCAAAAGGTAGCTCCCGCTAGAAGCTACCAAACTCTTCCAAGTGTTCCCTATTAAATGTATATAGTTACGTGACGTGTTACACTGCAAAGTATAGTAACACAGAAATGTAACAGTCGATTTTCTCAGCGGATAAAACGGGTACTATATTGTGAGGCGTAGTAATCTGAGGAGCGCTACGTCCGCGCACTAACTTCTCTCCGGAGACTTCTCTCTCGCTCACTTCCGTCAATAGAAGCAGCGTGACTTGTAATACACACAGTAGCAGCGAGAGAGAAGTCTCCGGAGAGAAGTTAGTGCGCGGACGTAGCGCTCCTAACTTCTCTGCGCACTAACATTTCTGTGTTACTATACTTTGCAGTGTAACACGTCACGTAACTATATACATTTAATAGGGAACACTTGGAAGAGTTTGGTAGCTTCTAGCGGGAGCTACCTTTTGGTGCTACAAAATATACAGAGGAGGCTGCGGTTGTGCTCCCGTTTTTGCTCCGTTTGCATGACAGAGCGCACGGACTAAGACCAGACAGGTACGTATTAACTAGTCTAAGGTAAGGTAAGAACATATGTCAGTATGTAAAAACGGTGAACTATTCCTTTAACCTTATCATGCAGTTTAGAAACATCGTATTGAACTATATCAAATAAACTCTCCTTTCCAACATCAGCCAAACATTTGGTCGCTCCTTGTTCCAGTTCTTTTCAGCAAACCACAATCTACAACAAAACTTCCTCTGAGCACATTCAAACACTCACTTCATTTAAGACTAAACTGAAAACTAATTTGTTCAAACTTTCTTTCCAGCAGACTGTTAAATGTGTCTCGACCTGCAAAATATTTCATCATGATCTACTGCAGTGTCTCCTGGTGTTAAGCACATTGGGCTCCAGTGCTGTACGGATTGCGCTATACAAGTAAATCTTCTGAAGGGAGATTACTACTATTACTGCCCCACTGACTGGAAATGTGGGCCCAGTGCAGAGACATGGACCAGCAGTTTAGTGTGTGAGTGTGTGCTTGTGTGTGTTTGTGTGTGTGTTTGTGAGAGTGTGTGCGTGTGTGTGTGAGTGTGTGTGTGCACACAGATCAGTGAAGTCAAATTAAACGTCAAAGTGCAAACCACGTCTTTTACTCCAATCAGATAATCCCACTTCCTTTAATACACGTCCCATGCAGTCGTCTGGGTTAAGATTAAACTGGAGATTGATACAGATACTAAATACGATCATTTCCAAATCCAAATAATTTATAAATATCACATGTGTTTGAAGATTTTAGATTTTTCTACTGTTTTTGGGCCTTTTCTATTTACAGTCCAAGGGGAGTTTAATTGTGTAGCACGGTTCATACACAAGGTAACACGACAAGATGATTATTTATGAGTTAATGTCCTCTATGATTTCTTAAAAACACTGAAGATGCAATCCTTCAGTTGTATGCTCGGCTAAACAGAACTGTTTTAACCTGGATTTGCACATTCAATTCAATGTGTTTTTGTATAGCCCTAAATCACAACAGCAGATATCTCGAAGGATTTAACAAAATTGTTAATTCACAAACACAGATCAGAGAACGGTTCAAACACAGGAAATGCAACGATACAGAAAAGAGCCATTGGTTCGTGAGGGACGGGTCACCAATGTCCATAAATGTCCTTAAAAGTCCCAGATCATCTACACTATTCTTTGATTCTCCTGCATCGGCAAAGGAACTACAACTACATAGTGTTCAGTCCTGACTTTGAGCACCAGCGGGAGGCCAGTCCCTATGCTCCTCAGTGCTCCTCAGAGTCAGAGTTGGTTCATATGGGACTAACATGTCTCAGATGTACTTTGTTGTGAGGCCATAGAGAGACTTGTGCACAAGCAAACCTGCTTTAAAGTCTATTCTCTGAGACACAGGAAACCAGTCCATGTCACAAAACCACATATAAGCATTGAGATACACATTTATTGTCTGTAATTTTTTCCTAGTTTGTTTGCAGGGAGAAAAATAGGCAAAATAAGCACAATTCCGATGCACAATTCACAGTAGTTTTTTTCAATTTACATGGACATAAACATGCTGAAAAGAGGTTTTTTGAAAGAAATGAAAATGTGTTTATAAGCAAACAAACCCAAGACTTTTTTCTCCAAGGGCATTGCTTGAGCCTTGTTGTTCAAATATATGAAAAAATCCCATATTCACTCACATTTTGTGATCTGAACAACTAATCGATTAATCAAAAGAAGCATTGTCCAATTAACTGATGATCAAACAAACGACTTTGATTACAGTCCTATATTGCACAGTCCCCTACGGCCCCCGCTTTGTAACCTCTGCCTTATTGCATGCTACATTTTCAGTCAGTGTTCTCGTCGTCAGGATGTGGCTTTTATACATAACAGTCTCCTTTTCTGACCTCAAGTAGTTCTATTGCAGACTATTTTATGATAAATATAGTAAAGTTATATTTATTAATAAATCACAACCACACAATCACAGGCATTAAAAATGTGTGACTTTCCTGTTTTCATTGTTACATCTTTCTTAAACTCTTGACCTAAAGCGCTCTATGATCCTGACACTGTTTTATCAAAGGATTTATTTTGTCATTTTTGTCTCTGTTTCGCGTGTTTGTTTCATGGAATAGATAAGTAGTAAGTAGTAGTAAGTAAGCTTTATTTATATACCGCCTTTTCACTGCAGATCTGAGTCTCAAAGCGGTTTACAATTGTTATTTTTGGGAGTGGGGCCAGTACAGGAGGCGCATGCACAGACCTATTGTACATATTTTTAGTGGTAGGGGAAACCGGAGCACCCGGAGGAAACCTACGCAGACACAGGGAGAACATGCAAACTCCACTCAGAAAGGCCCTGGTCCAACCGGGATTCGAACCCAGGACCTTCTTGCTGAGAGGCGAGAGTGCTATCCACTCAGCCACCGTGCCGCCCGGCTATTAAAGATAATTACTTTAATATTCACCAGTTGTGTCCATCACTGTTGTAAATACATGGTGTGACTTTCTGTCCTTCTGTCTTAGTTTCGTTGTACATGATGTAAGGCTGTAGCCATGTAGAGACTTTTCATCTTTAATTCCAGGTACGCGCTGGGACAATCTTGTTGCATAACTGGTGATAACTCTGAAACGTGGAATGCGGATGTTGAAATGATCTTCGTTGTTATTTTGAGCCTCGTCTTTTGAATTCAATGCTGTAAGCTGAAAGTGTCTTGTTCTGTCAAAGGCACTTTGTCTTTATCAACGATCAGATTACGCTCCCTCATTTCTACGTAGTCAAAGAAAACAATCATTGTTTTGTTATCTACAGTCACGCAAGACCAGTGAGACCCAAAAACTCTGGTGAGAATCGAAACTGGAACTTCAGGTTCCATGGAGTCTCTGTCTGTTACAGACACCTTCTTGTTTTCTCTCATTCAGCTGAAATCCTAGACATCAGTTCCTGTTGCGTGTGTTGTGTTTATCTCCTCTTTTTTCTCCCAATGAAATTGTAAAAACTTATAGAATTTCAGATTCCAAAAATATATCAACATTTATTTCAAACTCGATGTGAAACTCTGATTGTATGGTGCTGAATTTATGTTAAAAGGTATTTCAATAGTTAAATAAATGGAACAGTTTGTAAAATCCATTGAATAAGCACCTGTATTACCTCATGTGTAGGATAATTGCACCGGCAGGCTCTGACATTGAGCCCTTACATGCAGGTATTTTTGGCGTCTCTCACATCTTTTGGATCAGCTTATTCGGACAGAAAAGTGATATAAAGGACCGCCCACTCAGCCTGTTTTACGGGTGTCACAATATGGATATTTAACCTGAGTTTTTGTTGTTGTCATGGTATTTATCACCTACATGCTTTGTAAAGGTGTTAATAATTCAGTTCAGTATTGCAATATTTTGTGCAAGCACTTAAATGTATACAGTAGAGCAAAGTATTGCAATATTTAATTTTGTGTTTTCGCTGGTAATTTACATTTGCGTAATACATACCACAAAATGGCGCTTGTCCTGAAATAATGTCCTGTGCCCTAAATGTTTAAGGATAACATTTTTGCACTCTGTGCGGACCATAATACATGTGACATGGGTTGAGCAGTCTTCTTTTCCTCAATTTTAGTAATGCTTTTGAATAATATCAGGGACATGAAGCACAATATATGGCAGAATTGAATCACAATACTTGCTGTATTGCAATATGTTAAGAATCGTGGCCCGTATCGCAAACTATGGAATTACTTAATTGGCAAATGATGTCCAATTTCCACCCCTATCGCTTTGTCCTTGCCCTCGGTTCACGGGTAGAGGAGATGAGGCTGAACTGCACCAAACCGCATCGACCTGTGTCTGTGGTCATAGGCCTCATGTGTCAGGAGAACAGGAGGCCCTCGCAGCACAGAGCTGTGTTAGTGCTTCCCTGGCTCTGAATGCATGGACTGGCCTGTTTCATTCACTGCTGCTCACAAGAAGCCACAAGGAGCACTGCCAGACTGGAGTCACATGTTCACCATTCACACAAGCTCTCACAGCATGAAATGTCTGCAATAAGATGGCATTTGTCTCATTTCCAAAGTGTTTACAAGGTCTTGTGTAGCAGTGGGTCAGTGTGTTGTCAAGTGAGTAGAAAATCTCAGACAAGAGCTTAACATGTCTTGCTTCAAAAATGAATGGCTCCTGATGGACTAAATCTGGGCAGCAATCATTCCAGTAACATCTAGGTCAGTGGATATAAGCCTGTGTGGTGGCTCTTGGCAATGGTGTGATAGTTTAGGGCTGTAGATGCAGGCCTTGGGAGTCAGTCTTCACTTTTCTGCATCAACATTTATTTATAGTAAAATGAGTCACTCAGAATAACTTCTTGCATGTTTTTTTTTTTTATTGTCCATAATTCGGCAAATCATTAAGTGTTACTACCCTCTTCTTGTGTGGGAGCCTGTATCTCATGCATGTACTTGTTGAAGAGCTCTTCTGACTTGCGTCGTCAGACAGCCGGTGCTTGTTATGAGGAGTGATCAGTGCCAAGCCCTCTGTCATCCCCTCTGGTGATAGAACCAATGCGGCTTGCTTACGTCTAGTATTGCTGCTGCTCATGGGAGTGGGAGGTACACAGCCCCTCGATAGTGCATGCATTTAAGGGCGTGTACAACTAGGTCTGGGAATTGACAAAAATGTGATGATTCTATAGTATAATATTGAATTATTGAATTATTTGGGCCACAATTCTTAACATACTGCGATACAGCAAGTATTGTGATTCAATTCTGCAATATATTTTGATTCATATCTCTCATTATTCAAAGGCATTACAACAATTAAGGAAAATTAGACGAGCAGTCTTATTTTGTCAAATGTCACATTATGGTCTGCACATAAACTGAAGTGCAAAAACCTTATCCTTTAACATTCAGGACTAGGGCTGGGCAATAAATCAAATTTAGGCACTTAATCGGCTATTGAAAAAATCAAATTTGTGAAAAATGTGAAAATTGTGAAATCGAAGGATATTGTGAGAGCTCCAGCAGCACATGAATTATACTTGCAATATCAGAACAGTCTGTACAAGACATTTTAAATACGTATTGGGGGAAACAAATAAAAAATAGTTTTGAAACTTGAATATTGAGCAGAAAGATCAAAATATATTTTTAAGGGCAAAGTCTGTCTTCGGTTAAAATCGAAATCGTCCAAAGCAGGAAATAAATTTGAGATTAAACTTTTTTGCCATATCGCCCAGCCCTATTCAGGACACAGGACCCTTATTACAGGATAAGACATTGTAATTCTCTGAATAGACAACCTCTCACAGGAATGGTAAGCTCCCAGCACAGAATTTACATTATTCAAATACAGTAAGCCAAAGTAACAAAAAGTAGACATAATAGAGCAATATAAATCTTACATGTAAATTGGTGAACTAAAGCCTAGTGTATAGTCGCGTGGCGCGGAGCTTACGGCGGTGACGTGACGTCACTTCACTTGCACAACGCGTGGATCACCGCAAGCCCCTTACGTAGGGCTCCGCGCACCCTCAAAAATTTCTAACCACGCAGCCAGCGCCATAAGGAAGCTCCGCTGTGATTGGTCCGTGTGTGATTACTTTCACACGTCGGAGCAGACTGCTTTGTGCTTCGAAGGAACTGAAGGAAAAGCAGTTTGGGCTCATGGCAGAGCCTGATATACGCGGAGACTGGACTAGAGTTCTGTTGCATATCTAACTTATATATAACTTATAAACTGTGCAGTCGTTTCTTTTGCACTGTTCCTGTCTTTGTTTGAATCTGCACTCGTAGCTTATCACGTCTGCATTCCTGCTGCACTTGTAAATAGTTCAGGTTTGTCTCAGATATTTACCACTTATTGTTTTGCTGTCTGTGCTGAATACAATTTAATAATAACTGTTTCCAACAAGAACTGTGTCACAGCATCGCAGTTAAATGAGTTGAAACAATGAATTTAGAACTATCACATAAACCTACACTAGATACACATGTAATGATTTCTCAGGCAACTCCTGTGAGATCGCCAAACGTGTTTGGTCGTGGGAAACAACATTATTTTCAAAACTCCATAAAGGGAACGCGCAAGTGTACCACCAACTGTGGTTACGTAGAGCTAACGTAACCAGCGCAGCGCGAGTGTACGCAGGCCTTAAGAGAAAACACAAAAGTGAGACAGATAACTATTTGATGAAAACATACTTTGCTTTACTGTTAATTGCGTGCAGAAAATATTTCGATACTGAACAGAATCGATTTCCCCCACCACTTGACACAACACAAAGCCCTATTTTTTTACTGGTATTGAAGCATTAGTTAAGAAATATAGCTACTACTTATTTTCTATTTTGTATATTTTATCTGCTCCCTATGTGCTCTTACTACTGTCCTGTATGTGCGCTGCAACATCAAAATATCCCCACTGTGGGACGAAAAAGGAACTCTTATCTTATGACGAAATACATGATGATGGCATTAAGGTACGAGATGATGGATGGGAGCAGATTGGGGAACTGTAGTTCAAAACACAGTATTGGACAACATTTCATACAATGTGGTTAAAAAGGCTGAAAGGGAGGTAAAGTTACATTCTCCACATGCTTCTATTGACCCGAGCACATTCCATAGTATGTGTGTATGTGATAAAGGTCTCATTAGCTTATCTCAATATAAACAAAACTGCATACACACCTAAAAACCCTTCTGTCAACTATTCTGGATAGAAGTACATGTGTGTCTAGCTAATAGGGATTATCCTCTAATGTCGCAGAGGACAGGGGGTCGCAAACTTTTCACTTCAGAGCCCTCAAAAACATGCATGTGATTAAATATAGTTTTAAAAGAGATTCAGTGGATATCATTTAAACATCCTATTTGAAGCACCGACACTTTAGATCCGCATCTGGGGGCCTCCAAAGGTTGGCCACATAACTAACAATTGAGATTTAGTCAATAAAGTGTAAAATATTGTCGTCAAAAGGTGAATTGTTATGGGAGAGCTCTAGAGCTTTTTAATGATCAGTAAGAGGGGGAGGACTGCAGCACTCCAGGCTTTAGGAACTGAGAGGTCCATAAAGCTCCAGTTCAGAACCAAAAGAAGATGCATGAAAAAAATGTTTATTTCTTTATTTAAAAAACACGATCATCTGCTTGTCATTATATAAACCACTGTTATCTCAAAGGTTTTTTTTATTACGGTTTTAACTTTATTTCAAATATGACCTAAAACTGATGACCTGCCACCTCTCACCTGCAGTACATTGTTTCAAACTGCCTTTTAACGTCCTTCTCTTGTCCTTTCAGTGCCTGAGTATGTCTAAGCGGAGCTTCTTTGTGCGGCTGGTGCCGTGCCGCTGCTTACGGGGAGAAGAGGAGACGATAACATCGCTGGACTACTCTCACTGCAGCCTGGAAACTGTTCCTAAGGAGATATTTAGCTTTGAAAAGACTTTGCAAGAACTCTACCTCGACGCAAACCAGATTGAGGAGCTGCCCAAAGTAAATATCACTCATTTTTAGTTTCAGTTCTAACGTGAACACCCGGCCAAATAAGACGCTGTATTTCGAGTTTCACCGATCATCATTTCTCTTCTTATAGCAACTGTTTAACTGCCAGCTACTCCATCGACTGAGCCTGCCAGATAATGACCTAACGGTGTTGCCAGCTGGTATCGCAAACCTCATCAATCTCAGGGAGCTCGACGTCAGCAAAAACAGTAAGAAATATTCCCAAGATTTGTTCAACTCTCTATGCAAACTAAAACAACAACAAGGTCAATCTGAAGTTTGACCTTCTGTTATCATTCACTCTGTTTTGACTCTCCTTGTTTCACACCTTTTTCTTCAATAACTGACTGAATCTGAAAGGTTTCTAATAACTTTTAAAACTGTATATTGATCCTCATCACCATTTTCGATTCAGGTTTATTTTTTAAGAAACTACATTATTTATAAAGCACATTTAAACAAAAATCTGCGGCACAGAAGTAAGCTGTAGAATAAAACAAGCAAACCAACAGATAATGCAAATAAACAGATCATAAAAAGCTGTGGTTCCACTAGTTTAAAGAGACCCAGTAAAAGCAATTATGATTTGTTCTTGTTGACCTATTATCTGTACACACAAGATGCAGATGTAATTTAAAGTTTTACCTACAGCCTCCTTTAAAATGTGTTTTCAGGTATACAGGAGTTTCCAGAGAACATTAAAAACTGCAAAGTTCTCACTGTTGTAGAAGCCAGTGTGAATCCAATATCAAAGTAAGTTTACTCTCAATTCTCCGATACAAACCTGAATCATTTGGGAACATCCGCTCTCATGCACGTGTTTATTTTAGGCTTCCGGAAGGTTTCACACAGCTCCTGAGTCTGACACAGCTCTACCTGAACGATGCCTTCCTGGAGTTCTTACCGGCGAGTTTTGGCAGGTCAGTCCGTGCCCTCTCCCCATAATATATACAAGCAAATTTCATGTTTTGTATGTTTGTTGTTTTTTTTTTGAAGCACTTTTGCCTTGTGTACAAAGTTTGTCATATAAATAAGCTTGGATTGAAATGATTGTTTTTGTTCCATGCTCCAGAAATTAACCTTGTCTTTTACCGCAGGTTGACCAAACTTCAAATTCTAGAATTGAGAGAAAACCAATTAAAGATGTTGCCAAAGTAAGTAAAATATAACTCCTGTATGTTCAAGCTTATCAACAATGAAGTGAAGAGTCTGAAGATCATTTATTGTAATCCGGCTCTATTACCTCATGTCTCCTGTGCGCCCTTTCCTCCTTTTTGCTGTAAATTCACTCCCTACGTCTCGCTAGTATTACATTTCAAACTGTTATATAAGAGCCGTCTCCTGCTCCTGGGGTTTTATAATCTCCCTAAAGAGTCCAAAGACAATCTTGTAGAAAGGGTCAACAGTTGTTCTTCTTTTAATAATGTATTTTTGACCTCCTTTGGGATATTCTTGCAGTATCTGATTTGAATTCTTGCTTCCGTATGTTGGCTAATGGAGCATGTCATTTTCTGTAAGTCAGAGTTTGACCCCATCTCGGTTTTTATCCTTAAAATATCAGACAATAATAAAGACAATCATATAATACGTCATTTATAACCTTCAACCCGGCCAAGTTTGAAGAGAATCTATGACACAGTTGTTAAAAAAAGCTTTCATACAGAATGGTTTAATGTGGCTCTATGGTAAATAAAGGATAATTATTGTTGTCCCTTAAATAATACTTATAATAAACATAGAGTAAGAAGATTGTATCATGTTGTCACTGTTTAGCGGTCAAAGAGAATTGGTCCTTTTAGAATGTCATTTTTGGATATTAAAATTGGCGCGTAATCAGGTATAAAAATGTGCATAGCCATTTAACGGTTATATTTCTGTAATCCACATTTCATCAGTGTTTGTCCAAATTCTCATAACATTTTGAGAATGTGTGTGACTTATAGCACTATTCAATTTGATGTAATCTTTGCTACAGGACCATTTTATTATAGGGGCACCTCTCTGCAGTGAAAGCTAAAATGCAGACATTACATCTTCTTGAATAGATTAGATTTAGCGTTCCAAAATGGACTCCCTCTGTAGAATGTGTGCTCCTGGCTCATGGACTATACATGGCTCAAGGTCATCCAAGTTACTCTAAACTACTGTTACCTGCGTTTGTTTAGCTGAAAAAGCTAAAAAACAGTCAAAAAACGCCAAATCATACAATATTTACTTAATAATAAAGCACTAAACTGTACATTTATACTTAGACAAAGGGTGCCACGGTGGCCTATGTTTTTTACTCCTGGTGCCTACCACTAAAAACATCAAAGTTACTCTAAACTCCTGTTACCTGTATTTGTTTAGCGGAAACTTGGTGCCTATGTTTATTTATTTATTTATTTGTAATCTTTCATTCAGACACACATAGAGTCCATATAACACAAAACTAAAAAAGCAAATTTCCAGACAAAAACAGACACCCAAACATACAATATTTACTAAATAATATAGTATTAACTTGTACACAATTATACTTAGACAAAGGGCGGCATGAGTTTTTCCTCCTGGTGCCTACCACTAAAAACATGTTCAATAGGTCTAGTTCAATTGGAGTATTCTGCGTCTCGCTTCTGTTATCACTGAGAGTAATTGTAAAAATATCAGTACTCCAAAATTATTTATAAAGCGCTTTTTGTGACCTTGGTCTGTAAATAAAGATGAATTACCTACTTACTAACTTACTTACTTACTTATTATTGTCAAATGTTTAGCTCCATTGGGGGTGACTTGCTCTCTTGCCAAATTAGTGCCAAGAATGCAACAAAGCTGGTTTTAGCCTCACACACTCTCTCAGCTAAACAATGCTCCAACTCTCGCAAGTAACCAAGGGCATAACATGCACTTTGGTTCTACCTTTTAATTTTTATTTACTTGAGAGCAAAGACACTACAACTACTTAGTAACTACAGCTGATATTGCACTACAGGAAGCCGTCATCTCGCCATAAAGTGCTGTGACCTGAATATGACATCAAATCTTGAAGGCTGCCCTTAAGCTAAAATATGTCACATTTTCCATGAGGTAGACTTTAGTTAGACCTTTGCTTGATGTGGGTGTATCATAACAATACTTTATTACACTACATGTTTAATACTGTCTGTTCCCTTTTTGTATTTTGGTAGCTATACATATTATTTCAACTTGATATTTTTTCCATGTTAAAATATGTTTTGTTGTTAACAGAAGTATGCAGAAGCTCACACAGCTGGAGAGGCTGGACTTGGGAAGTAACGAATTCACTGAAGTGGTGAGTGTGATGATCCGAGACGTTTATGGACATTTATGAACTCTTACGGGCATTGATCCTCCCTCTCACTCTGCACCAATGGCTCCTATGTATTACTATTGTTGCATTTCATGTGTTTGAACGGTTTGATTCTCTTATCTGTTGTTGGTGAATCGACAACTTTATAAAGTCCTCCAAGACGACTATGTTGTAATCCAGGACTATAGAAAATTACATTGAATTAAATTGGCATACAGTACTTGCCGGACCAAAAGCCACAACTTTTTTCAAGATCTTTGAATCTTTAGGCCTATATAGAGATGCGGCCAACGTATACATGTACTTTTATTTTGTTAGAGCGCCCCCTGTGGTGCATTTTAGATCTATCTGCTGTCAATCTTCAGAGCTGATGACGAAGCACATATTCCTGCTTCCTGTTGTGTTTATGTGAACAGCAACGAGAGACACCGGACTTGTTTTACGTGAATAGGGCGATACACAGAGCAGAATTTGTGGGCTTTTTGACCGTATCAAGTTTTAGTAGAAATATCATTGTCACCATTCCTCCATCGGCTGTTGCCTAAGTTTTGCATTATGAAAATCTGCGGCTTATAATTAAGTGCGGCCTATATCTGGGCAAAATGTACTTTCTTTTAAAATATCGCGGTGCGGTTTATGTACAGTTGCGCCTAATGGTTCAGCAAGTCCTGTATTTATCTTAATCTCATCTAAGACTTAGATTTTCATTCATTCAAGTCAGTTATTTAAAGTATTTGTGCCTTTCTCTAAACTGTCTTCAACTTTTTACAGCCTGAAGTTTTGGAGCAGCTGACTTCAATCAAGGAGCTTTGGATTGATGGAAACAGACTGACATTTTTACCTGGGGTATTTCTGTTTTTCTTTGTTTGTTGATTAAACATTATGAAATAGACTTAAACCTCTTGCCTCAACTTTGCAGTCAGGCCCAGGCAATAACGAATTTATTTCACTATCATCGCTACTTTGTGTTTTTTCTTTTAGATTCTCCTTTTAGAATCAAATTGTAGAAGTACACACCTTATTCTCAAGGAAATTCTCTTTAATTAAATACTGGTTCTCCTTCCTCAAACCAGTGGGATCATTTTTGCTCTCATATTTCCTTAACAGCGTGCTAGAGCGGCTAATAACCATTGTGAATCTTACTGCTATACTACTAATACTTAAAAACTTAGGTGTAAGCTTCAATCAATCATCAATATTTTTTATGTATAGAACAATTTGTCTACAGGGCAATTCAAAGTGCTTCACAAGAGTAATTTAAAAACACAGATTAAAATGTACAAATTCAATGAAATATACAATCATTTCATATTAGAACAGAGCAGCATAAAGTATGGGGTTTAAAACTCTTATTAAATGTGGGTGTAAAAAAGGAGATAAAATAAAAAATATAATCAGTGATACACACAGCTAAACAGATATGTGTTCCACCTTGTTTTGAACATGGTCAGAGTAGAGGCCTGTCTCACAACCTCAGGAAGACTGTTCCATATTGTGATTGGAATCCACAAACCGTAGTATCTCCTCTATTTCATGTTCTAATCAAAACTATAATTCGTACCAGTCTCTGTTTCAATTCACACATTCATTCACCATCTGTTATAAAATTATTCATCTCTGATATGCAATACCCATAATTTCTATAACTTTTCACCTTTTATTGTAATTTTGAGGTTTATAACAAACTCTTTCCAGAATCTGGGGATGCTAAAACAACTGACATATCTCGACGTATCCAAGAATAACATAGAAATGGTCGATGAGCAAATATCTGGATGTGAAAATCTGCTGGACTTCCTGATTTCCAATAATGCCCTTGTACAACTTCCTGGATCGATTGGTAAATACACACACACACTATTGTATTATTACACAAACAGTGACAACATAAGAGCAGGATTTTTATTGTGAAATATATTTTTTATACATTTCTATTTTTGCATTGTTTTTAATGTGTGATGAATACAGTGTTTTTTTTTTATCATAGAAAAGAAGTAATCAACAAAAATTTTTTAACTGTTTTTTATACTTTAGGCTCATTAAAGAAATTAACCGCATTAAAAGTGGATGAGAACCAGCTCGTGCAACTACCAGACTCTGTTGGGGGGTGAGTAATCTGTTTTTCACAAAGTTTCTAACATATAGACATAGACAAACCTTTTTGAGCCATGACACAACTTTTTCAGTAACCCTTTCATGGTTTTCTCAAAAAAATTGGTCAATATATCTACTTTCTTGGAACTGAAATATACTTCTTTTTGCCTGTCTCTCCTCATACTGTATCTCAACCATTTGGTAAAGGCCTATCACAGGAGAGTCCAACCTTTTTCAATCTGAGAGCTACTTTTATACAACAGAAGAGGCAGAGAGCTTTTTGCAGTTTTTATAAAAATCTATCTAATAATTACGACAAAACAATGAACCATGATACTGTATAAACCTATATCTATACTGATGATAGATGTGTATTGACTCAAAATGTGTTCATTCAAGATCATTTGTATAATTCTAAATCCTTTGGCGAGCTACCTGAAAGGAGCTGGTGAGCTACTGGAAGCTCTCGAGCCACAGGTTGGAGACCCCTGGCCTATAATAATAATAGAAAATAAAAAAAAACCATAATAACAGATTATTTGTGTTGCTACATCTTAGAAATCCAAAAAACTAAAAAATGCATTGCTTTCTTCAAGGAGTGAATGTTAAAGGGTTAAAAACAATCATGAAATTGTTATTTGTAGAGTTTTCTGCTGCTGGACACCTGAACTCTTAAAACGGCCTACCAAAGTGCTGTACAGATGATAAGAAACCTCACAATAAAAAACAATAGTAATAATAATAATTCATAAAAGTTAATTCAGGAAACTCTGCAGCCTTCATTAAAAAAGCAAAGTCATTCTGCACAAGTGAAAAAAACAAAAAGCTTTAAAAAGTCAAAATTTTCTCATTATATATAGTCTCTGTACATCCGGTGTTCTGCATAAATCTCTACATCGTTCGTGTCTGTTGTCATTACTTATTTACGCGTCCATCTGATGTTTTCCAACCACAATGATTAACTTGTGTGCCTCTAATATGCCTGATTGAGCACTTTCACACGGATTATATTAAAAGCCTTTGGTTTATCTTAATCCCATGCATGGATTTTCATACAAGCGGGCGTCTTTTAAATCCTGTTTGTTCTTTCATTTTTCCTGCTGGACAAGCCTTTCTTCCACAAGGATCTTTTTCCACTTCATTTTTTCTTTCATGGGGAGAATATAAAGAAGAAATAGAACTCATGAAAGGCAGGCATGCAAGTAATATATATTTAGTTATTCTTCTACAGCTTTAAGACTGATGCAATAGTTGTGCCTTAATTTTTAAAAGTTATTTGCATATATACTGTCGTTCGATAATACATATTGTGACACACCACCCTCGCTGTGTCAAGGATCCGCAGGTCACTCCTTCCTGCTGCTGTCAGACTGTACAATGAACTGCTGAGCCTGGACATGTGCCTTTCACCTGTTCTGATAATTCACTAGTCACTTTACCTTCTTTTACCTATCTTTTACCAGTCTGTGGTAGCTAGTGCTGTGTTCTTCGGGGTTTGTGTTGGGGTGGCAGTCTGACCTCGAGAGACAGTAACCGGATTGACACGCTGATCAAGAAGTGTGTCTCTGTGATGGAGAGAAGTGTGGACTCTGTGGGAGCTGTGCTGGAGAGAAGGATGAGGGCTCTAATGCAGGGCATCCTGGGTAGCTCAAGACACCCTCTGCATGACACTATGGCCGCTCAGAGGAGTAATCGCAGCAACAGGCTCCTATCGCTACGCTGCCGAACAGAACGTTTCAAAAGATCCTTCGTTCCTTCGGCTGTCAGACTGTATAGCAAACCTGACTGACTGTCAAACCTGACTAACTGTACTACAACAACAAGAAAAATGTCTTCTGCTGCTGGACACCTGAATTTCTCCTATGGGGGATCAATATAGTATCTATCTATCTATCTATCTACCTGCTGTTATTACTACTACTGTTTACTCTGGTCATATTCTCTCCTGCTGAAGTACAATACCAACCCTCTGTAAATGCCGAAGGACTGCTCCTAACTACAGTGTAGACTCAAAGTGTAATTATCCATGAACCAAGAGCAATTACAGCTCCAGAGTTTATGTTATGATTTTATTATCTAATTATCTTAAATAATAGATCCTGTTTGATGTGTGCATAACCTGAGTGCTCTCATTTTTTCATTTTAATACTGCTGTGATGTGCACAACTCTGACATAGAACATTCCCCACTGAGGGACGAATAAAGGTTTATCTAATCTAATCTTATACAGCTTGTTTTATAATTTTGGAAAGTACAAATATATTGAATTTACATTGAGTGATATTTTTTAGGTATCAGAGCATCCCTAGTTTTGCAAATGTTGAAACCATAACCAACCATGATCAAAAATGACAATCAATTGCGTCGCTATAGAGTGTGAAAACAAAACCTCTTTTGAGCTATGTAATAATGATAATAATTACATAGCTCAAAAGATTTATTTGTCTTGCACTTTGCAAAAACAGTGTTTACAAAGCGCTGCACGATAAACATAAAGCAATAAAAAATGTCAAAAATTGTCAATCAAAAAAACATCCTTCATCCATTTTTCTTCCACTTCATCCGTTGCTGGGTCGTGGGGACAGCAGTCTAAGCAGATCAATAAAACAGTCAATAAATATATGAATAAAACAGTCATCATTTTATATCAAAAAGTCATAATAATGTAAAATATCAAAAAAAATACAGGAGAATGAAGCCGACACACGACAAGAAGGTCAAAACAAAGACAATGTAGCTGTAATCGAGCTCTTTGATTTCTCAGGATGGCGTCTCTTGAAGAACTGGACTGCAGTTTTAATGAGATCGAAGTCTTGCCTTCCTCCATCGGCCAGTGTGTCAGCATCCGCACCTTTGCAGCAGATCACAACTTCCTCAGCCAGCTTCCCCCTGAGGTGAGTGTTTCCTGCCCTGTCTGAGAGCCTTTCTGTGGTTTTACTGATGTTCAAGCAGCTACAGCAGAGGTGTCGAACTCATTTTGGTCGCGGGCCTAGTTTGAAAACATAAGAGCCGGTTGTATATAAGTACATTTCTCCATTGTGAGGTCAATAAAGTTTATCTTATCTTGAGTGTTTTGATTTTATTATCTTTTTCTATTTTTTGTTTTGTTTACATATTTTTGTATTATGACAAATTTTAAGTATTTAAGTATGGATTTTAAGTATGGACTATGTTTGGATTTAATTACAACTGGATCAAACATCAAAACAAGATGTAATTGAAGATTCATCATAGTTATACAAAACAAATCTTTGGCCTAACTTAACTCAATTATATGTTATTTCACCTTTTAACATATTCAATTATATGGTTAAAATAAGTTTCCCCATTATCATCAATACTGCAAGTTTTATGATTTTGACATGCCTGATCTATCGCTAGCTAAGAACCATAGCAGCTACATACTATATATTATGTGTTGTGTGCTCCATGTGTGCTCTTACTTCTGTCCTGTATGTGCGCTGCAACATTGACTTTTCCCCGCTGTGGGACGAATAAAGCTTTATCTTATCTTCGTAACTTTGGGTGCTCTTCTCAGATGGGCAACTGGAAGAATGCAACAGTTCTCTTCCTCCATTCAAACAAGCTGGAGTCTCTTCCAGAGGAGATGGGCGACATGCAGAGGCTGAAGGTCATTAATCTGAGCAACAACAAGTGAGTGAAAGAAACCTTCCTCTGACCTTAAATCACATATTGATTTGAGTTTTATAAGTTTCTCTGTATCCAATTGGTCTCAACAGTGTGTATCGTCTGTGTGTGTGTGTGTGTTTGTTATACATGGACCCTTACAGTATATGCTTTGTTACAGGTTAAAAAGTCTTCCCTATAGTTTCACTAAACTGAACCAGATGACCGCGATGTGGCTCTCTGAAAATCAGGTGATCCATTTTTCCCGCTTTACGTTGCGCAATGCACAGTGCCAATGTCAATGCCAGATCTATTTGTATACTACTTTTTTACAACAACACCAGTGGCCCAAAGTGCTTCACAGACACAAAAGATACAAAAATGAAAGAAAACGGCAGAAAGATTCATGTAATGGTAAAACAGTAAAACTCATGTTGTGTTAAAAGCCAAAATGTACTAATGTGTCTTTAGACTAGATTTAGACTAATCCACCTTAAGAATACACATCCGCTAGATTTACAGGTCGTGTTGTGCGGCGTCTGAACTGTACACACTGACCCCGAGAGTATCATTAGCTACTGGTGTAAAAAGATGCAGGTCGAAGGGAAAACGCATTCAAAATTCAGCAAACCACTTCCCCGATACCTGATCGAAATGTGCCAAAAGACAAAGCCGGCGTGACGCGCTGAAGTAAACTCAGAACTCCATTACGGTATTAGAGGACACGCATTCCCCCGTCTGTTTATAGCAAAATGGGTCACACGTGGGTTACGCAACTTACCTGCATTGTGAAATCAATTGATGTTATCAGTTCCTTTTGAAGCCTCAAACAAATATCTTTCTTTTTTACAGTCGAAGGCCTTGATTCCACTTCAGAAAGAGGAGGATCCAGACACTCATAAGACGGTCCTGACCAATTACATGTTTCCTCAGCAGACAAAGGCAGAGGATTGTAAGTGCGCCTTCTCTACATATTTAGATAGATAGATGAGACTTTATACTTCTTTTTATGCTAAAGTCAGAGATTTTAGACTTAATCATTGCTTCTTCATTATCCTAAAATAAATAAAGATATATATTTAATTTATGTATTTATTTCAGTCTCTTCACTCTAGTCTACAATAGTCTATAAAGCATAAACCAGAGACTGAAAGGGCTTTGGCTGAAGTGAAATACTTATTGAAGCCAAACCCCATTCAGATTAATTGCTAATTATAACACAAAAGAACTCTTCATTTATCTTTTGTTGTGTGCTCCTCATTCCCACTGGTCTGTAACCGCTGATGCAACACTGAAATTTCCCCAAACTGGGACGAATAAAGGATCTCTCAATACTTAATACTGATCCACGTAGAAGAAATGCAGGTGTGCAGCAGCAGAAACGCATCCATCCGCACAGACAAATAAATAGATAATTCTAAAAGTCACTAACAAAAGTAATAACGTCTAACAGCACTTTATTCCCTGCTGTGACCTAAAGTGTTGTTGAATTTAATTAACTAGTATTTTTACACCTGCTGCATTTCTCTCCACCAAAACATGACATTCTTATCTCAGCTGAAAGTGTGCGCCGCATGTGACCTACAAGAGTCCTTTGTTGCATTTTTTATTAGTGACCTTGTTACTTGAGCCACAAGAAACACTAGTTCATCCAACCTCTTGTCGAGAAACCATTTGCTCTGGTTTCTGGTTCCAGTAAATATTAATCACATTGCACTTATTAGCTGCCACGCATCTTGTATGTGGGTTAAAAACTGTTGAGTAGCTTAGTTGTTCTTTTTATACAAACAGACTAGTGTGATTTGTGTGTGTATGGGAACAGTCACACCATTGTTTTTTTAATATATATATACACACACAGAGACACACACACACCAAATTGCTTCCAAAATGACATCTAGTTGAGCATTAATCTTGTGTCTGTGCCGATGGTGCAGATTTGCAGCCTCCCTTCCTTAATAGCTCTGGAATGTTCATCTTGTCGTTAAAATAGATTACACTCGTTTCTTCTTCTTTTATCAGTGTAGGGTCAGGACTACCATGACATGTTTACGGAAGGATTCCCTCAGTCTGTGTCAGAAGCAATGAAAACAAGCCTCACTTCTGTCAATCTACCCCCGGGCAGATGTGGCCACAGTAATAGTTTACCATGTATGGATTGTATGAATGATGCAAAGTTTTATGATTAGTGCATAAATATTAGTGCAATTTATTTAGCATTTTGCTTTTAGGAAACTAATAGCTTGATGTTTTTGCCCCCTCTTGTGGTCTAAACGTGTAGTCGCAGATATATCATTTTAGCCAATTCAACAGGAAATCAGAGTGGACAAATTATATCGAGTAACTAAACCTTTGCATTTTAACTGTCGTGATTTCAGACATTCCCAACTCTGATTCTGAGAGTTTCAACCCTGCTCTGTGGGAAGAGCAACGCAAGCATCGAGCTCAGGTGGCATTTGAATGCGACGAGGATAAGGACGAGAGAGAAACTCCTCCAAGGGTTGGTATTAGTGCACATGAAAGCCACGCTCTGTGAGAAACTGCGGCTCCGAGTAAATCCAAATAATACACAACATCTTTTGTTAGGAGGGAAACCTGAAGCGCTACCCTACACCCTATCCGGACGAGCTGAAGAACATGGTGAAGACGGCTCAGTCGGTGGCTCACAGACTCAAGGAGGAGGAATCAAGCGACAATTGCATGAGAGTTACGGAGAGGAACCACATTGGGCTGCAGGACATGGGAGTTAAGGTCTGTTGGGAATCAAGGTTTTTCTTGTTTTGAGGAAATACAACGCCAGTAATAAAATAGTATCTTTGCATTCTAAACCGGACATTGAGAAGGGTTAGTCTTTAAAAGTAAAGGTCATGGCAAAGGACAACGGTGATTTGAGAAAGAGGTCAAAGAAAGACGATCAGGAAAGGCGATCCTTTTTTCGAGCACATGGCCTTAAACATACAACCTGTGACCCATTTACATTTATATACAGTATATTCTCAAAAACCACACAATTACGGTGATTAGAGTAAACGGTGCTAGATGATGCTTTGTCTTTCAATTTAGTTTGGAGCATTAGGGCAGTAGCTGAATTTAGATCAATTTTTATGCCTGCTTATCTCTCAAATATTATTTTTTTGGTCACATGTTTATTGTGGTTGTGTTCTAAGAATTACGCTCAATAAGAAAGATCCGCTAAGTAGCAGCTCAGTTTTTTTCAAGGGTGTAACAGCCCTCACCACAGACTTTCATACATTTTTCTAACTCACTACTGCTGAAGTGCAATTGCGGACACATCAGACCTTGTTGTAGCTCTGAGTGCTGCTGCAGTTGTCAAAGGCCGTGCATACACTGTTAAAAAAACAACAGCTGTAGAGAACACCACACAGAGGGGCAGGAGCAGGACATGGGGCTTACGGCAGGGGTGTCAAAAATTGTTCCAGAAAGGGCCACTGTGGCTGCAAGTTTTAACCAAGCAGGAGCACAGCAGACTCAAACCCATTTCCTCAAGTAAGTCCAGTCTTGAGGAAATGGTTTGACACCCCAGGGCAACGGGAAGACCACAGTAGTCCTCTGAATTAATCACAGTAGTGCACACAAGCCACACAAGTTTTCTTCTTACTTTGGATAAAAGTAACTGTAATCTTATACTATAGAGGTTAAATGATGTTGTTGGCGAATACACACAACACACAAGCCGCACACTGTAAAAATATCACACAAAAATCCACAAAGCAGCGAAAGGTGAACCGCGTGAGGGACCACTGTATTCTTAATGATGGATTAGTATGGCATCGTGTTTGTTTACTGAATCTGGTTTGTTTCGCTCTGTTTGCGTGAAGGTGATTGAGGCTCCATGTCCGAACGGTATGACTGCAGTACCAGAACAGACCTCTCTCAACACGTACAGCGAAGACCTGTCCACACCAGAGTCGCAGGATAATTCCGAATCCTTCACGTCGCACAAAGGTCAATTCAAATCTTCTGAGGCTTCGCTGACAAACCATGAAGATACACTGGAGGTAACCATTCAAAAAAAAAATGAAAACACGTTGAAATATAGCTATATCTAATGCTTTGAATCTCATTGTGTGATGTGACCCTAGGATTCTGAGGACCTTTATGATGAAGAGGAGATGAAGATTGCAGAGATGAGACCCCCACTTATTGAAATTTCTATAAACCAACCTAAAGTGGTCACGCTTAGCAAGGACAAGAAAGGTACGAGTTCAGCCATTTGCCGTAAATCTATCAAACGACAGCACAGCGACTGTAGGGTAACTTATTTGTGTTTTGTAGACGACTCCAGGGATGCCGATTCGTTGCTGGATGACACGGTCGCTAACAGCAACCAGAACAACAGCAACTGCTCATCACCTTCTCGCATGTCGGACTCGGTCTCCCTGACCACTGACAGCAGCCAGGACAACTCTCTCTGCACACCAGAGCGAGAGGCTAAGATGGCGTTTCTACCTAAACTGTAAATATCTTTATAAATCAGGGAGGTCAAACCGGTCCTCAAAGGGGATTGGCTGCAGGTTTTAGTTCCAACCTCACCCATTTCCTCAGGTGAGTCCAGTTTTAAGCTGAAGATTTGAGGAAATGGAACTAAAACCTGCAGCCACGCCGGACCTTTCTAGAACCGGACTGTTACCCCTTTTATAAATCGTCTATATTTGGTCAAAGTACAAATAACGTGTTTGTTTTTTTAGGCGGGAAGATGAAAACATGAACCAGGCAACAGAAACCACTCCATTTCTGCACAACGGCAACGGCTCAGAGACGTCTCTCCCAGCTCTTTTGAAACCGCCCTCCCAGCCGCACAGAGCAGGAGACTACGATCTGTCAGTGGAGGCTAGACTCACGATTATGGAGAAGGAAATGGACAATGGCATGCGAGACACGTACAACAAGTGGGACCAGATCAATATGAACATCTCTTCCAATAACATGGTTAAGATGGATGAATTAAGAACAGGCAGGAACGGTCATGTGCAGGAGGACATTCACACTATGCACGGCACTAGAAACAACAACATGGACTTTTTACACAATGGGAACCAGCAGGTGGTCGATGGTCTCTACCTGAGGCCCGATACGAGTGGGACAGTGGGCAGCGATCTGTCTCAAAGCACAGAGGAGCTGTCCCCAGAGAAGCGCTGCCAGCCTCCGCAGGTGATGAAGTCCCACAGTGTCAGTAACATCGAGGCCGGTGGCATGAAGGTATTTTCTTTCGAAGGAGATGGGGACAATTACAACGGCCCGACGGTGAACAGGGCGGGGGCTGGCTCCGGAGCTCAGGGTCAGAGTATCGTCAGGAGTAAGTCTGCGACGCTGCTGAACGACCAGTCCCTGCAGGTGTATCCCAGCACCACCATGTCCTCCTCAGATCTGCTGTCTTCATCCAAACCCTGTGCCAGCTCCAGTCGGTACCCTGTGTCTTCCAGCATGGCCATGGGTGCCCCACCCCAGTACAACGTGCAGTACACAAGCAGTGCGGTGCCAAAAGACGGCATGTGGGGTCAGAGGCCGCCCAATGCCCCTGGTATGCCCCCAGAGCATCAGGGCTATCTACCTCCCCTGTCTCACTCTTTAGCCAACACAAACTACTCCAATCGCAACCAGGTGCCTCCCTACCCCCTGCCGCCCCAGCACAAGGCCCCCCCCATGGTATCCAAACTTCCTGGGGACATGTGGTCCAAAGACAGACTTCCAGCCACAGGTGGACAGCCAAGGAGCAGCACCTTACAACGTCAAAGCAGTAGTGCTTCTTCTGTGTCCATAGGTGATCCCAGGCGTGCGCAGCTGCCTGAGGGGGATTACCTGACCTACAGAGACATCCACACCACACTCGCCAGGGGCCCTCTGGCAATGAGCCACGCCATGCAAAGACCCCTCTCGGCACGCACTTACAGCATAGATGCCCCTGGAGGTGCCAGGCCATATAGTGCCAGACCACAGCCCCATGAGCTTCCAGAGAGGACCATGTCTGTGAGCGACTTCAACTATCAGCACAGCCCCAGCAAAGGGCCCAACACCAGGGTCAAGTCCGAGCACAGTCTTCTGGACGGGGCTGGACCAGGTCGGGTGCCAGCCGACTGGAGAGATCACGTGATGCGGCACATTGAAGCCAAGAAAATGGAAAAGGTAATATACAATGACCATTATGCCACTCTGATGAGCAGTAATATCAAGAGTTTTTAGGACGCACACACACACACACACACACACACATTTTAATCATTTAGGTTTAATAACATATCTATGAAGTCTACTGCAAAACCTACTAACCATTAATTGTGTTCTGTGCTAACTGCTGTATGTATGTACTCAATAGCATGTTTGTCTTTCATAATTTTAATTTATTGTTGTCAATGTTTTTTTTTTGTCCGTTTGCAATACATTTGCATGACCACTCCATGTGGTTCCTCTCTTCAGAGCATGCTGTCTCGCTCGTATAATTCCAATAATGCTCCCTTGAGCTGGTCTCACTTCGGCAGCTGTAGGGATTTGCATGCGAGCCAAGGCTCTCTGGTCTTTAGTGCCAGAGACGGACACCCCTACACAGCCCTGGGCCCTTGTGTGAGTACTGCCTCTAGATTAGCGAACACTAAGCCCGCTTCTGATAGTTTCACATCCTTTAGACCACAAGGAAATGTCTGTTTCCTTCTTGCCCTGATGTTGAAGTGATCACTGACAGACTGAAGTCTCCCTTCCGCTTGTTCCTCTGAATTGCAGCCTGTGTTGGTGTATTTCTCCTGCCTTTAACCGAGTGTTGATGTGTTTGTAGTTTTAGTATTGGTGTGTATTTCTGAGGAGAATTTTGTGCCATCTTGATTTTGCTGTTGCAGAAAATAAATTGGGTTCACAATAACATGCCAGATCAGCATGGTACAAGATCATGTTTGTTGCGTGCATTTTCCCTTAATCTACCTCAAACTCCATGTATTTTTAAATTCATTTCATCTTTATCTCATCATATTATATTCACTTCATCTTCAGAGGTCATTCATAATCTCTGGGGGGTGAAAGGTAAGCAGCAGTTGTGTGTAAGGTGTAACTGTGGTCATTCTGTCTTGGTTTCATTCTCATTTCTATTTTACATCAAATTATAATCTCCATTTTTACTGATTGACTTTTTACCCTTTCAGGATGAAGTATTTATTCCTCAAGGTCCACAGAGTTTCACCCTGGATCCTCACAGAAAAGTATGTATGCAACTTCCACCAGGATTATTATAATATATACATCTGGAATTGTTGGGCCTTTTTTTAGGCAACGCACGTTTTTATTAATAGCACAGTTCATAAAAGTCGAAGTGCTCAACAAACCAATATAGAAAGAATCACACAATACGTAAATCACGTAAATAATCACGGTACATTAAGAAAGTGAAGATACAATTCTTAGTTGTGTGCACAGCTAAACAGAACTGTACAGAGTAGAAACCTGTCTCACATTTTCAGGAAGACTTCCAGTTTTTAGCTGCATAAATCCGAAACGCTGCCTCCCCATGTTTAATCCTGACTCTGGGCACCAGCAGGAGGCCAGTCCCTGTTAAGTTGGCACATATGGCACTAACATGTCACAGATATACTTTAATGCAATGTCATTTTTACATTATAGCGCAGGAATGTAGAAATATATAGATACTTTATTGATCCCTGTCGGAGAAATTCAGGTGTCTACTAGCAGCAGAAACACATCCATCCATACAAACAAAACAAATAAATGCATCATCCTATAAGTAGCTAACAATAGTCTATGTAAAGCCGCTTGTCAAACACGGTGTGGTAACGGTGGATGTTTCTTGTAGGTGCCTTTGAACAACGGTCAGGTGGCGTCTGCCGGGCGCCCGCAGATGAGCCAGTCCACTGTGGCTCGGCACCCGTCTCGAGAGCAGCTCATCGACTTCCTAATGCTCAAAGTCTCACACCAGCCACAAGGACACCCGCGTATGCCCCACGAGGCCCTGCACCAAGAGGTCTCACATCTGTCCTAAATCTGTTTGGTTATTCCATAAAAAAATAATAATATTAATCTCTCATCGTTATGCTAACACTGCACAAATATGACCGTTTCTCTTTCAGTATCATGTGATCGTGGAGAAGAATCCAGAGCTGGGCTTCAGCATATCCGGAGGAGTCGGCGGTCGAGGGAACCCGTTTCGTCCCGATGACAAAGTGAGTTCCTCTGACTGTAAAGTTTGTGAGTCTGGGTGAAGCTGGGTTGCCTTAAGGGGTATATTTATCACCCGTTTTTGTGTGTGCGCAACATATATGGACATCGGAGCAAACTGATCAATGCGCGCACAGAGGTAGACTCAAACCACTAAAATGGCAGCTCCTGGTGAAACGTGACAAACTGCTACATTTCATCCACCATCTCTTCTTATTCTTTAACACTGACAGTAGAGAAAGTAAACGTTTGGGCTGAGACAAAAACAGGAAAGCCAAGAATCAAGTGTTTTTTGTTGGTTTTTTGACACTATTATTCTTAAAATGATGGATAACATGCCATATTATCTCAGCGAGGGCCACACTGACATTAAAGTTCGTGACCACTTCTTTAGACTTTACTCTCGTTGGTCTCGTTCAATTTGACCGGATCAAGTTCAATGGGGAAAATATGCTTCACAAATCGGTTTCAAAGAATGCAAACTGACTTATAATACTTCAGACAGAAGACTGAGGCACTCAAAAGTTACAAAAATCTTTAAAAGCCTTTATTTGACATGGCAAAAAGAGGTTAAAATTACGCCTACGCGTTTCAGCCTTCTGGCCTTCTTCAGGGCATACTCGAGAGGAGTGTCTCAGTACAGATTTAAAGAGAATGGTGCTTGTCACATGGTCAGTGGGCGGGCCTACAGTCACAAGGTTTAAAATCTGAAAAAAATATTGAAACTCCCAAACAAAGTGCATAATATTATGTACACACCTATAAAGAATACAATATATAAGAAATATAATCAATGGTCTTTTTGAAAAGTACTTAAAGAAAAGGAGAATAGTCCAACTCCCCATTTAAGCCTGGGAATTGAGTGGCTTTTAAAGTATATATATCCAGTAGGACTCTCTTTGAAGTAATGTCTTGAGTCTATTTCCTCCTCTTATTGTCTCTGGAATATGCTCAATGCCACAGATCTTCAGGCTACTGCAACTTCCATGGTTGGAGTCTCTGTGGTGTAGAGCCATTGGATATTGTGGGTTTTTTGTCCTTATAGCTTGCTTGTGTTCGGCCAGTCTGTTTTTCAGTTTCCGTTTTGTACGGCCTACATAGAAGCGGCCGCAGGGACACTCAAGTCTATAAACTACAAAGGTAGTATTGCAATTGATGATTGTTTTGATGGTGAAAGTTTGTCCAGATGAAACTCCATAAAGTGATTAGTACGCTGAATATGGTCGCAGTATGTACAGTTTCCACATCTATAACAGCCACTTTGAGTGTTCAGCCATGTATTTGATTTAAGGGGTGGAAGGTAGCTGTTCACCAGTTTAAACCAGTTTATAGATGTGGAAACTGTACATACTGCGACCATATTCAGCGTACTAATCACTTTATGGAAGTTTCATCTGGACAAACTTTCACCATCAAAACAATCATCAATTGCAATACTACCTTTGTAGTTTATAGACTTGAGTGTCCCTGCGGCCGCTTCTATGTAGGCCGTACAAAACGGAAACTGAAAAACAGACTGGCCGAACACAAGCAAGCTATAAGGACAAAAAACCCACAATATCCAATGGCTCTACACCACAGAGACTCCAACCATGGAAGTTGCAGTAGCCTGAAGATCTGTGGCATTGAGCATATTCCAGAGACAATAAGAGGAGGAAATAGACTCAAGACATTACTTCAAAGAGAGTCCTACTGGATATATATACTTTAAAAGCCACTCAATTCCCAGGCTTAAATGGGGAGTTGGACTATTCTCCTTTTCTTTAAGTACTTTTCAAAAAAGACCATTGATTATATTTCTTATATATTGTATTCTTTATAGGTGTGTACATAATATTATGCACTTTGTTTGGGAGTTTCAATATTTTTTTCAGATTTTAAACCTTGTGACTGTAGGCCCGCCCACTGACCATGTGACAAGCACCATTCTCTTTAAATCTGTACTGAGACACTCCTCTCGAGTATGCCCTGAAGAAGGCCAGAAGGCTGAAACGCGTAGGCGTAATTTTAACCTCTTTTTGCCATGTCAAATAAAGGCTTTTAAAGATTTTTGTAACTTTTGAGTGCCTCAGTCTTCTGTCTGAACTATCAACATTGGTCCCTCCACTGAAGAGCACCAAAAGTTTACTTTTTTCCTCACTTTTTTCCTCATTTAATTTTTACATCCAAGAAGCACTCCAGCCCCGTCTACTGTTTTCAAAAAGTTTAAGGAGACTTATAATACTTTTTAACACTGCTCGATTCGGAATTAAACTCTGACACTCAGGCTGAAACTCTGGCTGGGTGAATGGTCCCAGGGCTCCAGAGTTTGTGTCACTGTGACACGTTACAGATTGTGATTGGTTGAAAGAATAGAGACAAACTGAGAGTGATGTATTTCATATCACGCTGACGCCTTTACTAAACATATCTAAGCTCAAAATCAATATAAAGTTACAATTTGTGAATTTATGAGCTAAAACATTTAAGAGAAATATCTAAGAGTGTATATATCTAAAAGTACTTTTATGATAAGGAAGAACATAATTGCATGTGTAGGTTTCATATCTCAACAGTTAAGGTTTCTGTTCCTCTCATGAAAGAGCAAAGAGAATCCATTACAAGTCTGCGTCACCAGCTCCTCATGAATGCTTTGATATTGCGTCGTTGGGACATTATGTAGATGTCTCTGTGATCCGAGATGTTTCAAAGATCGCATGAAAGTGGCACAGAGCAGTTTTTCGCATTTTAAAACACAATTATTGCCCATAGATTTGTTTTTGGCCACTTCCACAAAAACGACATAGTTGGTAAAGTTAAAGAAAGGTTTTTGTATTTTACGTAGATCAATCATTTCAATCGTGATCGTGAGACGCTTGGTGGGGTCTTATAACTATCACAAAATTCCGTAATCAATCCGTTAATATGTAAACTGCTACGCAAAAGTTGGCATATTAATGGTTTAATTATTTAATTAAGTGGTAATTCTGAATTCAGCCTAAGCTTGAGCCTAAACAGTCATTTTAAATTTTTTGCCATTTTGCTACATTCTACATTACTATGTAAAAGAACTAGAAATGGTAGTGGAATTGGGGGTACGCAGGGGTGAAATAATTAAATAATCAGTGAATTAAATACTGACCAACCAAATAAATCAGTTCATATATATGGATATAGAAAAGTCTTCTGCTATGTATACTCTATTTCCTAATTACACATTAATTTAAAGAAATTAGTTGATGTAACATTTTCTGTCATTGATTTTTATTTATTCTTTCACAATAATAATGAAAAGGTGAAAGAACTGGTATTCTCACTTCTGTAACTAAGCACATGTTCAAAGTATTCTCCCTATTCTAACAATAGTGTGTGTGCTGCACTTTCCCCACATCAGATCAGAGTAAATATTTTACGTGACTCACTCTTGTTTTATTTACTTGAAACTCCTGCAGGGTATTTTTGTAACGAGGGTTCAACCAGAAGGACCCGCGTCCAAGATTCTGCAGCCGGGGGACAAAATACTGCAGGTACTAAAACATTTCCACACACATTCTCCAGTCACTGCTGCATTCTGCTAAAGTCCAGCTCATCCTTTCTTTCAGGCAAACGGCTACAGCTTCGTGAACATCGACCACGGGAATGCAGTGTCCCTCCTCAAGACCTTTCCAAGCACTGTGGAATTGACTATTGTCAGAGAGCTGCAAGCATAGACTTCTTTTGATTTTAAAACCACACCAGAAGAGACCATAATGTTGGCATCACTATTTTTTATACATTTACCAGTTTCAGATACTTACAATTATTTATAGTAGCTATTAAAGAGCCTTGTTTTGATGGGAAAACCACTGGACATAGTGGATAGAGTTGGACTGAGATGGACAAGTGCAAGACCTTAAAAAGGCCATCACTGTGGTATAAATACTGAATATTTTTTTAAGCAAGAGGTAAAATATGAACTGGCGAACTTAGCAATTGTTCCTGTGGTCTCTGTACAGACGCATCCTTTCCTCTGGTTTTTAATTTACAAAAGGACGATTTAAATCAGACCACTAGAGAGCGGGGTCTCCTCTTTTTCTTCTTTTTTTTTTTTACTTTACCACTTTTGTCGTCTGAAGTGGCTTCGTTTGGTCAAAACCGCATTCTGCAAAGGACAGTGTTACGTGTTTTTTGTGTGAAATCGAATGTAGATCCAGGTGGTTTGTCGGGAAATGGCGACACGACGGACGCTCCCTTCGTGAAACCCCACTATCTGCACAGCGTCTGTCGGACCACACACACACACACACACACACACACACACACACACACACACACACACACACACACACACACACACACACACACACACACACACACACACACACACACACACACACACACACACACACACACACACACACACACACACACACACACACACACACACACACACACACACACACACACACACACACACACACACACACACACACACACACACACACACACACACACACACACACACACACACACACACACACACACACCGCACGTACAGAAGAAACCTGAAAACGAGAGAAACTTAAGGAGGACTTTCCCGTACGTGATCTTTTACCAAGACGAGAACAACGGGATGGAATTCAAATATCTGTGAAATCCGAGAGATTTTTTGTTTGCCTCATTTTTAGATTTTGTTGCGTTTTTTGTCATCCATTAGATACAATGTGGCGGTTATGCTAGTTAACCAAAGCAAATTAGATACATTGTTAGAGAGAAAAAAAAAGCCTTTGTATGAGATTAAAGCAGAACAAGAGCAGGCCACGGGATTCTGAACGGGCTGCTTCTTCCTGACAGTGGCTGGCTATAGACTTTCATCGTTTTGAACATGTATAATTTTTACACAAGAGATGACCACACTCTGCCTTGTATATTAACTTTTACTCATCACTTTTAAAGCACTGTCTGTCGGTTTGATTTGCTTTGTGTTTTTCGCTGTACAGAGAAAACGAGATTCGGTAGACGAAAGTGTAAGTGCCATAGACCTTGAACTGTTTCGGGAAAGAGGGGAGATCGACCCCCCCCCCACACACGGAAGTCTAGCAATACTCAAAATTCACATCTGAGGCACTGGTTTAAAAAGCAATATGTAAAGTTTTTATCGTTAGCAGTCACACATCCAATCGCATTTTTTGGGAAACACGATCTTTTATCAAGACCTGGTTTTAATGTTTGTTTTTTTTCTTTCAAATACAAATGAAATGATGTGCTAAATTATATGATGTGCATTGTGTTCAAGTGAATGTCTGGGTCACTTTTTTCCCCCTACGCGGTTCACAATGCTGATGTTAGAACCAACAGCTAAACAAAAACATGTGATAAGTGATTTTTTTCATAACTTGTGTCTGTTGCATGAATTACAAATATATTTATATGCATACACAGTTGCTATGGAAGTATATGTTTGGAGAATGTTTTCACAGTAGCCCTCTCTTAAAGACAATTTTAATAATATGAAATCGATGGTATCATTTATAGTCCATGATCAATGCGTCTCCATACCAGCATTTTTATCAGAAGTCGCGTCTGCCACTCAACCTCTCGTTACCATGTTAAAAATGACACTGTGGAAAAGTACTATTTTTCTTATTTAGGATTTGGAAAGTTTGGATTTTGGAAAGTTTGAAAGTTTACTGATTGATGTTGAGATTTGTTCACCCAAAATGTTTGTCACCGTCACTAACATTTTATTTTGCTTATTATATTTCCTGTTGTGTACTGTTTGTTTTCATTGTTTTTACAACTCTGACAATCTCGGGAGATCAATACCACAATCTTCATGTCAGTCTGTCTTAATGCTTCTTTTTGTATTTTAAAAAACCCTTTAGGCACCAAAGGACACTTTTTATACAGCGACACAACATGTGATAGCAACATTTTAATTGTATTTATTTACAGTACTTGCTGGACTAGAAGCCGCTACTTTTTACCTTGGAACTCCGCTGTCTGATGTAGCGATGCGGTCAATATATGTATTTTTATTTTTGTGAGAGCTCCAGGGTTGCAGGAAAGGATTTGGACACGGCTCTATCAGCTCTAGAGCTAACGACGTAGCACACTTTCCTGCTGATACAAGAAAAAGCAGGGAATTAGCAGGACATGTTTTTATTTGGTTGGGGATAATCAGAGCAGATAGTATTTTGACTCCATACAGTTCTAGCGGGAACGTCATTGTCAAATAGGTTGGATTTTGAAACGTTACTTAACATTAAGACATCAGTGGGAGGCTTATATTTAAGTGCGGCCTATATGCGAACAACATTTACTTTCTGGTAAATATTTAGTTGGTGCGGCTTTTATGCAGGTGCGGCTTATATGCAGGTGTGCTGAGTAGTCCAGCAAGTACTGTATGTTTTTAGTAGTCCTCTATCTTGTATAAAGTTTCAAGTCTCCACCTTCTGTCTGCTCCACGTCAAATCTCTGAACTCTGGCGCCTAAAGGGTTCATGTATTTAGTGGTCTTTAGTGGTGTTTATCAGACATTACTAATAGAATTGTAAATTGATAATTAAAAATATCGAATTATTCATTAGTGACTAGCGATTGTAAAACCAGCAATAAATTTAAATTCAGCGGCACCTCAATGTAATGTTCAATATAATGGTGTCTCTGACCACACCCACCGTGAGAGAGATAATATGCATTTATCAACATTCCAGCTTTTGTACATAATTATTTGTTTGAAAATTAACCTGTGGAAAATTAAAAAAAGCTCTTTAACGCATTGTTGTGAAGCGTTTGTTTCTGTGGGACATATAATGAATGATAATAATGCATCAGTTTTGTTCCATGCTTTTCTGGACACTCAAATACGCTTTGTGTGTTATTTTTTCACTTCATACACTGTGATTATTGTAGCCACAACTGCCCTGGGGTACACTGAGAGAAGCAAGGCAACCAGTAGGTGCCGTCAGCCCACCACCAACCATTCATGCTGACACCAGACTCATTCTATGCAATGTGGGCCTAAAGACAACAATAGTTTATATGTACTGTATGTAATCTTAAACATGTATTTAAATTCAATACAAAAAAATGCATTGGCTTTGAAAAGGGAATTCTGACCTTTCCAAACACCAGCTCTTGAGTTCACTTACCAAAGGAATTCTACATTGGAGTTTCGAGATTGTTCCTATCAGCTCAATCATCAGAGGACTTTGTATGTATGTGTGGTACCGCGGTGAAGTTAGTTTGAAGTTGGATATCCGACAGACATTCAACGGTCATTCCCTCTCGGTACACCTCTCCTTCTCTCTGGGTTCAGAGCGACTCGAAAGCCGCTCCAACATTTTAGTGCACCCCTACTACACACAGTACGGTAAACACGCGCAGACATGTACGCTGGTCTAATATTTACATATAAAAAATCATTTAAAAAATCTTTAAAAAACTTAAATGACAAAAAAGAGGTGTACCCCCTGCAGCTAGTGGAGGACTATGATCCTGACCTGATTTGGAGTCAATTGATCACATGACCTGGAAGCTATTGAGCTAAAATGCTATTTTATTACATATAAAAATTCATTAAAAAATACTTAAAAAAACTTAAATGACAAAAAAAGAGGTGTACCCTTTGCAGCTAGGGGAGGACTATGATCCTGACCTGATTTCGAGTCAATAGGTCACATGACTTGGAAGCTATTGAGCTAAAATGCTAATATTTACATATACAAATTCATTAAAAATACTTAAAACACTTTAATGATAAAAGAAGAGGTGTACCCCCTGCAGCTAGTGGAGGACTATGATCCTGACCTGATTTGGAGTCAATAGGTCACATGACTTGGAAGCTATTGAGCTAAAATGCTAATATTTACATATACAAATTCATTAAAAATACTTAAAACACTTTAATGATAAAAGAAGAGGTGTACCCCCTGCAGCTAGTGGAGGACTATGATCCTGACCTGATTTGGAGTCAATAGGTCACATGACCTGGAAGCTATTGAGCTAAAATGCTAATATTTGCCTTTAAACATTCATTAAAAATACTTAAACGACAAAAAAAGAGGTGTACCCCTTGCAGCTAGTGGAGGATTATGATACTAAACTGATTTGGAGTCAATAGATCACTTGACTTGGAAATATTTACATGTTAAATAAATATTTAGAGATTGAAAATGAAAAAAGTACTTGTACTATGCAGCTAGTGGAGTAACATGATGCAACACTAGTAGGGCTACCATGAGATGACTTTATTTTTTCATCATGAAAATATATTGAACATAGCCCTGTCCCTTGTTTCTCTTCTTCACTGGCATAACACACATGCCCAGCTCTTTTCCATTGCATCCTCCAAGTCCTTGCTTTCCAACAATACACAAGAATCATGGAACCACCTGTCACAGTCATCACACTGTATCTGTTCAATTGAAAACAAAAATAAGTAGTAGTTTTTTTCATAAAAGAAATCTTATTTGTACAATGGAGCTGAAGGGTCATCTAATTTTCTCTTTTATTTTCAGAGGCTATGAGAGTAAAGTCAGAATATTACAATATTACAAGATTAATCAAAATCGAAATATTATGAGATTAATCTCAAAATATTATGTGGTCCGGTTCGGAGACCACAGCCATGGGTTCTGGTTAGGAGGCCACAGCCAGGGACCGGAAGGGGTCTGGTTCGGGGACCACAGGATTTCATCTTTGCTGTTTGCGGACAATGTTAAGTAAGTAAAATAAGTAAGTAATCTTTATTTATATACCGCCTTTCACAGACCAGAGTCAAAAAGCGGTTTACAAACATGTTGTCCTGTTGGCTTCAACAAACCAGGACGTGCAACATGCACAGGGACGGTTTGCAACCAAGTGTGAAGCGGCTGGGATGAGAATCAGCACCTCAAAATCTGAGGCCATGGTGCTCGACCGGAAAAAGGTGCATTGCCCTCTCCAGGTGGGTGGGGAGGTCCTTCATTTTGTTTGTTTTTAAAGCTTTGAATGGACTGGCCCCTCCTTACATCTCGGACCTCATCCAAATTCACCACCCGCCCCGCGCGCTGAGGTCCGAGGGCCGGCTCCAGCTTGTGGTACCTAAGACCAGACTTAAAACCCCAGGGGACAGGGCCTTCTCTGTGGCTGGACCAAAGCTGTGGAACTCCCTGCCCCCCCACGTCAAAACAGCTCCCTCGTTGGAATGTCTGATGAAGGGGAAGAAAATTGATGGATGGATAATGTCAAATTATTATGAGATCCATTTCGAAATATTATGAGTGCCTGGGCCCCATAAGAGACCTGCTTGCGACCCTGGGGAGAGACTTGCGGAGCGCAGGAGAGAACTGCAGACAGAGCAGGTCCAGCCTCTGAGCACCTTGGTACTCGTAATGTTTTTAGCCAATTGCTTCAGTATGTTTTTATAAAAAAAAACATATATTATTCTACATTTACCTGTTTATTGAGGAGCAGAAGAGGATCCAGCACAAGGTCCAGTGGAGTATCAGGAGGGCCAAGAAGGACTTTGGGAAAAAGCTGGAGCAGAAGCTGGCTCAGGGAAACGCCTGCGACATGTGGAGAGGACTAAAGAACATCTCCGGCTTTGGGCAGAGTGCCATTGGGACAGCGGATGGAGACCAGCACCGGGCGGACGAATTTAACCAATATTTCAACCAGTTTGATTCTCCCCCCCCGCACTCTCCATCACACCGGACCAGGTGAGGAGTCAGCTCCAGAGACTGACTCAGAGGAAATCCACAGGACCGGAAGGGATCAGTCCCAGGCTGCTGAGGACCTGTGCAGACCAGCTCTCTGAGGTCCTCTCTGAGGTCCTCAGCTACATGTACAACCTGAGCCTCAGCCTGGAGAAGGTCCCTGTCCTGTGGGAGACCTCCTGTGTGATCCAGGTTCCTAAAACAGCGCACGCCAAGGAACCGGCTCACTACAGACCAGTCGCACTCACCTCCCACTGACCTCCCACCTGATGAAGACCATGGAGCGGCTCATCCTCACCCACCTCCTCTCTGTGGTCAGCCCCACCCTGGACCCGCTGCAGTTCGCCTACAGGCCCAACATCGGAGTAGAGGACGCCGTCATTTACTTACTGCAGCGGACGCTCTCCCACCTGGAGCCTGCAGGGAGCGCTGTGAGGGTCATGTTCTTCGACTTTTCCAGTGCTTTCAACACCATCAGACCGGCGCTGCTGCGGGGGAAGTTGGAGGACGCAAGAGTGGACAGTAGCCTCACTGCATGGACCATCAACTACCTCACCGCATGGACCATCGACTACCTCACTGCATGGACCATCAACTACCTCACTGCATGGACCATCAACTACCTCACTGCATGGACCATCGACTACCTCTCAGACCGACCACAGTACGTGCGGCTGCGCAGCTGTGAGTCTGAGGTGGTAGTCTGCAGCACTGGGGCCCCTCAGGGCACTGTCCTCTCACCGTTTCTCTTCACCATCTACACCTCAGACTTCACACACGACACACACAGCTGTCACCTGCAGAAGTTCTCCGACGACTCCGCCATCGTGGGCTGTGTGTCTGAGGGGAACGAACTGGAATATGGGTCGGTTATCAAGGACTTTGTCGACTGGTGTGAGTGCAACCACTTGTGCTTGAACACCAGTAAGACCAAGGAGATGGTACCTGTGCTAACACCAGTAAGACCAAGGAGATGGTACCTGTGCTAACACCAGTAAGACCAAGGAGATGGTAATCAACTTCAGGATAAAACCACTTTCCCACACGCTGCTGAACATCCAGGGGGAGGACATTGAGCTGGTGGACAGCTTCAAGTACCTGGGTGTTCACATAAACAATAAACTGGACTGGTCCCATAATACAAACGCCCTGCACAAGAAGAGCCAAAGTCGCCTCTTCCTTCTGAGGAGGCTGAGGTCCTTCGGAGTGAGCAGGCCGCTGCTCAAGACCTTTTATGACTCTGTGGTAGGCTCTGCCATACACTACGCTGCCTTGTGCTGGGCCCCGGGCAGCACAGAGCGGGACAGCCCCCTGGACTCTGTGGAGGAGGTGAGGGACAGGAGGGTGCTAGTCAAGCTCCTCCAGCAGACTGTTCCAGAGACGGGGTCGTAGTGATGGACGTAAAGCGCTTTGGGTGACCTTGGTCTGTAAAATGCGCTATATAAATAAACATTACTTACTCACTTACATTAGGGTGACCAGATTTTCAAAATGAAAAACTGGGACATTTTAATACCATAATTATACGACAAATTCTCACCACAAACGAATGAAGTGAAATTTTATTGCAGTCAAAATGTGGCTCCCAAACAATCAAAAGATGCAACTCAGAGCAACTATACTGAAAGTTCACCCGAGTAATGAGCAGCGCTTTCAAAGTTTCCAGTCCCATACGGTTTCTCTCATCAGTCCAAGTATTGTTCATAATTGAAGAAATGTGCTCAACAGGGGCATTTGTGCCAGGAAGGCACATGGCAAACTGGCAGATAACAAAAATGTTTCTGAATGGAACATGTCTGTACTTAAAATGTGTGAACATTTCTGCCCAGCGCTCATCTGCAGGTGTTGAAATTGTGTTCCACTGTTCAATCTTTTCTGATGTGTAAGTTTTGAGAGAAGTGACTTCATCAAACAGCTCTGTTTCAATGATGTCCATCTGTGGCAGCTTGGTGGAGACATACCTCAGGGAGCACTCAACCTCATCCCACTCTGGTGCATGTGTTGCAGGTATCGGCCGGTACAATATCTGCTGACAGTTTATTATTATTTTTTTATTTGGGGAAGGATTGGGATTGAAACTGAAATTAAAGCTGCACTAACTGACGTTGGGATTTTGAAGCCGTGGACTCGCTGGCCTTGCTCTTTCTGCTCCCCTCCCCGCACCCACGAAGCTATCGCCCCCCCAAACACACTCACTGTTGGGACGGAGCTAGCCTCTCCCAATATGGATAATACATGGATATGGATTTGCACGTGGATGGCGTGACCATAGAACGATAGAACCGGGAAGAGCGGAGGAACGGGACTTTCTTTTGGATGGCTGTCTTGCTGTGTAAGCAGTAACCGGTGACGAAGACACACGAAGCTTCAGGTTAGCTCCTTGGCTTGTTGTGCTAACTCAGCCGTCTATGCTAACGGACCTGTAGATTTCTCACGAAAGTGGGGGCCAGTGGTGCACTGCGATTGGTCACAATCTGCGACCCGAAACACATTCTCTTCCTTGTTTCATCAAAACTCGATCTAAAATATAATGTCACGCCAGCACAAATCTGCGCTACTTTTTCTTCAAAAGGACGTATATCCCAATGCACTACATGGACATGGATAGCATTTTCGTAATGAATACAAAAATAAAGTCAGTTAGTGCAGCTTTAAAAGAAAAGAGACAGTCACACTCAACTTCGCTCCAGGCTCTCTGCTTGCCGACTGACTTACTTGTTTTATTCACACAATATAATACAATACTCATCTAAGTATACATATTCAATACAACTCACATTGAATATTCATTTTCACAATATTCACTTATCACATTCAAATCCAGATCTGATAATAAGCACAGGAATATAGTTAATTGTATAACAGATATCCTTTAACACATTAGATTTATTCTAATACACATGCCAACTTGACATTGTCGGAGCTGCTTTGCTTAGACTTCACTTTTTATAATATTTCTAATCAATAACATAGTGGTTACTTCAAATACTTAACCAGGATAATAAAGAGAACACAAACTGACGGTGAGCCCATCTCTCAATGTAAAATGTAACAGCCCAAAGCTAATGGCTAAAAGCTAACGGCTAACGCACAACCGTTTGCCTAAAACTATACTTTTTCAGTAAAAACGAACACATTAAACACCTTTTGTGTGGCAGTAACGCTCTTGTGTGATAGTACAAACTCGCAAATATAATGCTTGGGTGTTACAGTGCCAACCTGAAATTAAAAGAAAAGAGACAGTCACACTCAACTTCGCTCCAGGCTCTCTGCTTGCCGACTGACGCGAAGCAGGAGGCGCGGGCGCCTTAAAACTGTCTCCTTACCAGCACTGCCCTCTAGTGGTAGGCGTCAATACTATCTATTTTAAATGTATTTAATTATACGGAATAATGTGACCACACATAGTGGGCGTCACACGCTCCCTGACAAAAGAAAAGATGGCTCCCGACATGAACAAAATTTTACATTTCCTCAGTAAATATTTCTACAACACCAAACCATTCCAACCCATTTTCAAATGTCTTTAAAGTCTCAAAAGTTTAAGCAACACACACCCCGGGTGTCTGGTAATTATAAGGTAAGTATGAAACTGGTGGTAGGTAAGTGCCAAAGTAGTATGGCCTATACATAGGTGGCATGTAAGTCATAACTGGGTAGTTCTGAGGAACAGAAAAATATGGTACGTTTCCATCAACTAAATTAACTGTTCCCTGCGTATACAAGGAAGGCTGACCTAGTGTCTCATAAGTGAACAAATGACGTGGCCTTCTATCTCGTGCAGACCTCCTAACCTCGGTGTGGTCTATCGGGTGAGTAGACAGTCTCTGTACTGGGTCAGATGCTGCGTTGTCCCCGGGTCCTTCTCCCTCAGGCATGGCAAAGGCACTTTCATCCTCCAACACCTCCTCACACATGAGAGGTGCAGTAGATGAATCCTCGGTCTCTTCTCCATCAGATGGGTGTGGGAGCACAGCTGGTGTGTCCTCAACAGGTGTTCTCTCAGGTAAGTGTCTAGTTTGTCTGTTTGGCGGTTCTCTTGCACATCCTAACGCTGTACTTGGCTGGCACGAGGTTTGCTCTTCAATGTTTTGTCTTTGTACAGACCTTTCAGCCGGTATTCTCAACCAGTATCCAACACAACTTTCTTCATCCGAGTCACTTTCTGAGTTATCACTGATTTTGGTCTGTTCTTGTGCTTGTACAACTCTCCTTTTTGTTCTGCTTGCTCTTGGATTGTTATTTTTAGGTCGTTCAGAGTGTATACTGATTTCAACAGGTAAGTCATTTACTAACAACAGGAGATTACGATGTAGCGTGCGTGTCTTTTTCCTTTCTCCATTCTCAGGATGAACAACATATATTGGATTTTGGCCAAGCTGCTCTTTGACTAAATAAATAGTCTTTTCCCAGTAGGATCTCAGCTTGCCGGGCTCTCCACGTTGACTGAGATTACGGACTAAAACTCTGTCTCCTGGCTGTAGTACCACACCTTTTATTTTCTTGTCATATGTCACTTTTCTACGGAGCCCTGCTAGGGCCAGGGGTAAAAAAATAAATAAACTGTGCGCACAGATTATTAAACTGTGCGCACAGATTGTTAAACTGTGCGCACAGATTACTAAACTGTGCGCACAGATTACTAAACTGTGCGCACAGATTATTAAACTGTGCGCACAGATTATTAAACTGTGCGCACAGATTGTTAAACTGTGAGCACAGATTGTTGAACCGTGCCCACAAATGCGTCAGATGAGATGTCACTTCCGGCGCCGCGTCATACCCGGTCTACTACTACCGTTAATATAATAGATCCATGACTACTACTGATTACAGAGACTATTTTTGTTGTATCGTGTTTTTAGTGTGAGATGACGTCGAAAGTTCCAACGTTTACTTTTCAACGGAGACAGGACAGTACGTCTGGTTATCACTGCTGTGTTCCACGATGCTCAAATTCGGCCAGATTTAACTCTGCTTTAAGTTTTTTCACATTCCCTGGAGATGCCTTACTGCGAAAAAAGTGGATCGTGAAAATAAGAAGGGACCAGTTTAAGGTTACGTCAAACACACGGGTCTGTTCTCGCCACTTTGAGGCTGAAGATATGATCCAGCCCACCACCCCACAAGGACGTCGTATGTTGAGGAAAGGTGCTGTCCCGGTGCTTTTTGACTGGACCGGGTATAGCCTCCCTGCTCCACAACCGGGTGTTTGGGAGCGAACGGAGCGGCCAAATCCTCCCGGTTTTGACCCTGAAGAGGATCCAGAGTTGGGGGTGGCCTGCTCTGACCACGACTACTGCTCCACCACTTCTGAACCAGCTGCTCTGGATTTAACACAGCTAGCCCTTAGCAAAGCAGCGGAGTCCCAGGCTCAAGTAGAGGCGCTCCAGAGAAGGGTCGAAGAAATGACCATCAGTTGCAGGTTCGGTCTGCAACGCTTTGCTGGCTCCGATGAAGATCAGGTTGTACACAAGGTAAGCTAGAAAGCTTTGAATAATCCAAAATGTAATAATTATTAGCATTGTAAAACAGCAAGTATAGAATACTGTATGGTGAATGTATGGTAAAATACTGTATATAGTGCAAGAAATATGTTGTCATTTGATATTGTATATTTATGAAGTTTTATTTAAGCAAAAATATGATTTGATTGAATTCTCAATTACTAAAATATTTGATAGCTGCAGTTCTACTGGTTCATGGCCTTTTTTCCATATAAATGAGATGTTACTAACTGAGGATCTTGTGCCCCTTGCTCAGGTTTTCAAGTTATGCCCACCTGATGTCTTTCTGGAGCCAGATAGAACCAGCCTTGCCTTGCATGGTGCGCGTGACCAGCAGTCAGGCAGAAACGTCTGGACAAGATGTTCGCCATGCTTTTCCAACCTCACTTCAACCCATTGATGAGTTTTTTCTTTTTATGAATTATCTAGCTTTGGATCTGGTGCAGAAGGATCTGGCTAATAGATTTTTTATTCACCAGTCCACTGTGAGCCGCATCATCACCACTTGGGCCAATTTTTTATATCAAGTGTTGGGAGCTATTGGTATTTGGCTGGATGAGGAGGCCGTACAACATTATATGCCAGAGGTTTTCTCAGAGTACAGTGACACACAAGTCATCTTGGACTGCACAGAGCTGCGCTGTCAAACACCTGACTCCCTCTTGCTGCAAAGTGAGCTGTACTCCAGCTACAAATCGCACTGCACTTATAAGGGACTGATTGGAATGGCTCCTCATGGCGCAATCACATTCATCTCTCCACTTTATGAAGGCTGTGTCAGTGACCGGGAAATTCTCAAGCAGTCAGGCCTTGTATCTCTGCTGAAGCCCTCAATGGCTTTTATGGTGGACAAGGATTTCCTTGTGAAAGACCTGGTCCCCTGCAAAGTCCACATACCCGCCTTCCTGAAGAAACAGAAACAGCTGTCTGGAGCCGCAGTAAGGAAGACTGCCAGGCTTAGAGGTCACGTGGAGCATGTCATCAGAAGGGTGAAGGAACACAAATTGTTCAGGACAGTGCTCCCCTCGTCTTCAACTGGAAATATTAATCAGCTTTATGTTGTTGCCTGTCTGCTTGTAAACTACGAGAACGGACCTTTAGTGAAAGCCTGGGCCAGTCCCTTTCCATAATCATCATCGGCCTCTATGGACCAATACCAATGTTTTTCTATCATTTCATGTAGTGTGTTTGATTTTCTGATCTGTGTTGTTTTAGGGCTATGTATATGTTTGGAGAAAGCTAAGTTGTTTTTGTAGCCTTGTCCCTTTCCATAATACTTAGATACATGTTGTATCCACTTCTCTAAACCCTTGACTTAGCAAATAAATGCATTAAGACTTCTAACTAAACTATGTTGTCCTTTTACTTATGCTATTGGGCTATGCAGAAATACACCATAATGTCCTTAAATAGATAATTAGTAAATACTCGGTCTTTATTCTAATTGTAGCAAAGTGCAATTTGTGGGAGTTGTGCCCAATAAACCAGTCTATGCAGATTTGGTACCAATCAGAACAGAAATTGATTTGTAAAATGTAATATTGTATTTAAAAAATGACACACACACAAGTCAAACACTAAATCATGAACAGAAACAATAAGATGCACTAAATCAAAATCATGCACATCCAGTAAACACAATAACTTTGCACTACTTTTTTTAAGACTTCTAGCATTTACAGCTAGTTAAGAAACATTACTATTTATTTTGTGTGCTACTGTCCTGTATGTGTGCTCCAACAATGAAATTTTCCCACTGTGGGACGAACAAAGGTTACCTTAAGGGAGGGTTCTCAATTTGAGGATAAATATTTGGAGATGTATGTATAAAAAAAAAAACAAATCACATCGCTCCTTTATGCTTAATATCACTGTGTCATCCCTGTAAATGCGCTGCACAAACATGTTGTCATTTGCACTGATGACAAAATCACACCAGGTCATGCCAGTGATGAGCAGCTGTCCCTGTATCTGCCAGTAGTACGCATGGCTCTCCTTAAGCTTATGTTGGCCATGCTGCACTGAGAGGTACTTGCAGTCAATGTAGCTCTGCACATTCGGGCATTTCAATTCGACCAAGCCCCATGTGGGTCTCTCCAGGGGATCATACACCAGCCCATCAGGTGACGCTCCGAGCCAGGGCGCATCAGGATGAATGACCAGTCCACATTGTGATAGGTTCACGTTCTTCATGGCTGCGTACTCCTTTAAAGCTCCCGCTTCCATGTCGAGCCCTCTTCTCATGATGGCAGTAGGTCTTGTGCCCCTAAGGATCCTCTCAGCCAGGTTCTCTGCAGACGTAGATCCTCTAACATGGCAGACTTCCCTGAAATGAGAGGAGGTCACCCTTTCTCGTCTGAGACTATGCCACTCAGCTCCTGCACTTTGACCTCTGGTTGAAGCTTCAATTTGGTGACACTGGGCCAAGGTCACGTGCAGGGAGTGCAGGTGAAGCTGCTGCTGAGAGGTGGCCACAAAATGACACTCGGTTGGTGGTAGATGGTAGTCATCAAGTGGCAGTTTGGGAAAGGGTGGTGCATCCTTATGTATGCAAACACCCTGGGCTGAAGGCGGAGGGTGGTGGTAGGACAGCACGCTGCCAGCTTGCACTTTTCCAAAAGCTGAATCTACCAGTGGCTTGTCAGCAGAGATGTTCATCTGGCAGATCAATGGCAGCACATCTGGGTCAAAAGCAGCATAGTGTGCTGAAGGATCAAGTGTTGGCGGTACTGGCAGTTCACCCCTGTAAGCCTTGTAGAGCGTTGATCTAAGGAAATATGATAATTACAGTTAATGCAATTGTGCATCGGATATAATAACACAATGTGAAAACAAGTTTTCCAATTAAGGTTGCCTGCAACGGTTTTCAGAATGCAGAATTCTGCAATTTCAGATTATCATTATCTACTTTTTATCCTGCCCTATATGTGTATACCTTTACACAGATTGATTGAAGCATTTACAGCTAGCTAAGAAACACAGCAGCTACTTATATTGTATATCGTGTGTGCTCTTGCTACTGTCCTGTATGTGTGCCTCAAGTAATGCCTCAACTAACAAAAAATAAATAAAAAAATACCTTTTTCCACTTGTTGCAGAAGCTCCTGGTGTGGCCTTCATAACCACCATTGTGTCCACTCGCCCCGGCTTCACACCGCTTCACACCTGTAAAGTTGGTTTAAGATAGGACACTTTATTGATCTCACAATGAAGACATTTACATGAGCTATACCACATAAATTATTACCAACCATGGTTCGCGGTTTATGCCACTTTTGCTTTTCAGTGCAGGAAAGAACAGGTGGCACCACAGACATCCCACTCTCACAATTATGTGCAGTCTGGTACAGCAGAGCAACTATGTGGTTGCACAGTGCCTGGCCAGCCACACAAGAGCAGGAACTCCCAACAAGCACAACTGGGGTTGATTCACGGAGTGTAATCTGCAACAATAACAGAGGGTTTTAGAGGAATTGTCTTACGGTGTCATGCTTTTTTTAATGCAATGTAAAAGGCAGCCAAGTAGGGTGAAAGTATATGTACAATTGGAAGGTTTAGAAATTATTTCTGTTTGTTTAATAACCTTTCATGAGTAATCAAAATCAGAGCTGCCAGACAAATTCTCGTCCTACTTAGCTGCCTACCAACGTTTCAGCGTGGCTTCCCCTATATTAAAAAGCATATTTGAACATGTTCTACAGAACATAGAACTACATTAAGTCCAACAGGACAACAGAACAACAGTCCAACGGGACAAAGACAAAGTCCAACGGGACTGAACAACAGAGATGCCAGAACGATGGCCGTGACTAAGTCCTACTCTCAGCTGGTGGGGAGCAGAGGACTTCTTCATAGAGCGGTAGCACCGGGCTCTAACTGTCACCTCGCCTGTCAGAGAATTTTTACCTGACACTGGTAATTAGAAAAACAACTTTAATCGTAACACATGTACATAACATTAGCTCGCTACGAATGGGTCATTGCGGGTATTAAAAGGCAGTCACATTAGTTAGCATGTTAGCAAGAGTTAGAGCCTGTGAACTTACCTTCAAAGTTTATGATGTACGAACAAACATACAACTTAAACCCCTTCTCCATGAGGCTCTGTGGAGTTATCGACACACTCCTGACCAGTCGTTGGACGTCATTAACCGAGACTTTTGGGATCTCGATTAAACAACGAGTGAAATCTGCCATTTTCCGTGGTAGTTGCATAGACTGTAACAGCAGTAGACCGGGTATGACACGGCGCCGGAAGTGACATCTCATCTGACGCATTTGTGGGCACGGTTCAACAATCTGTGCGCACAGTTTAATAATCTGTGCGCACAGTTTAGTAATCTGTGCGCACAGTTTAACAATCTGTGCGCACAGTTTAACAATCTGTGCGCACAGTTTAGTAATCTGTGTGCACAGTTTAACAATCTGTGCGCACAGTTTAACAATCTGTGCGCACAGTTTAGTAATCTGTGCGCACAGTTTAACAATCTGTGCGCACAGTTTAACAATCTGTGCGCAGTTTAACAATCTGTGCGCACAGTTTAACAATCTGTGCGCAGTTTAACAATCTGTGCGCACAGTTTAATAATCTGTGCTCACAGTTTATTTATTTTTTTACCCCTGGCCCTTGCAGGGCTCCGTACTTTTCCTCTTGCACTAGATTTTTTACTGTTCTCACTAGCAATGCGGTATGCCTCTGACATGCGCTCGGCCCATTTTTCTGCATACCCCTTAGGTGAGTATGTTTCTCCTGCCTCAGCTAAACCAAACAACATATCTACAGGCAGGCGGGGATTACGGCCATAGAGCAGAAAAAAAGGCGAGTATCCAGTTGCCTC
>OZ035823.1:10089698-10150804 GCA_964034765.1 Knipowitschia caucasica | reverse complement strand
GCGGAAGGTTCCGCAGTCAATCAATGACGGAATAAAGAAATACAAAACCAATGGTTGACTGCGGAAGGTTCCGCAGTCAATCAATTAGGATTAGTAAAGGCTGTGATACTGAAAGCGGTAAAAGGAATTAGGGAAACAATATTAATACTAGAAACTTGCAATGGCTGAAGCCATTGCGATTGACTGCGGAACAGATCTAATGTGGAAATCTGCTAAAAAAAATCCTTGAAATCCTTTAAAAAGCCTTGAAACTGTTAAAATACTTGATAGATATTTGAAACTCCTGAAGTCCTTGAAATTGTTGAAACCTTTAAACTCCTGAAATCCTTGAAACTGTTGAAACATTGAAACTCCTGAAATCCTTGAAACTTTTTTAAACCTGGAAACTGTTGAAAGTGTGGAAACTCCTGAAATCCTTGAACCTCCTGATATCCTTGAAACTGGTTAAATTCTTAAACAGCTGAAATCCTTGAAACTACTGAATGTATTGAAAGTGTCCTTGAAACTGAAAAATCCCCTCACCGCTGAAACAATTTGGTTCCTGTAACTAAGGAAACCTGGTCTGTGGTCATTATCTGGTGGTGGTCTGAGTCTTCGTTTGGGTCTTGGTCTGGTGGTATAATGCAACCTATTAGGTTGCATTATACATGAAAAAACCCTATTAAGTTGCATTATACTGGTTTACATGGAAAAATCCCTATTAAGTTGCATAATACTGGTTTACATGGAAAAATCCCCATTAAGTTGCATTATACTGGTTTACATGGAAAAATCCCTATTAAGTTGCATTATACTGGTTTACATGGAAAAATCCCTATTAAGTTGCATAATACTGGTTTACATGGAAAAATCCCCATTAAGTTGCATTATACTGGTTTACATGGAAAAATCCCCATTAAGTTGCATTATACTGGTTTACATGGAAAAATCCCTATTAAGTTGCATTGTACTGGTTTACATGGAAAAAACCCTATTAAGTTGCATTATACTGGTTTACATGGAAAAAACCCTATTAAGTTGCATTATACTGGTTTACATGTAAAAACCCCTATTAAGTTGCATTATACTGGTTTACATGGAAAAATCCCATTAAGTTGCATTATACTGGTTTACATGAAAAAAAACCCTATTAAGTTGCATTATACTGGTTTACATGAAAAAACCCTATTAAGTTGCATTATACTGGTTTACATGTAAAAACCCCTATTAAGTTGCATTATACTGGTTTACATGGAAAAATCCCTATTAGGTTGCATGATTACACTGAAGTCCTTGAAACTGCTGAAGTCCTTGAAACTGCTGAAGTCCTTGAAACTGTTGAAGTCCTTGAAACTCTTGAAATCTTGAAACTGCTGAAATCCTTGAAACTGTTGAATCCTTGAAACTGTTGAATCATTGAAACTGTAGAAATGTCTGAAAGAGCTGAAGTCCTATTAAAATGCATGGGCCTATTAAAATGCATTGCAGAATTCTCAATGCAGATTTTTGTCCGATTGCGGAAAAACCGGAAATCGCTGAAGTCCCAAAAGTAATAGCAATAATCTCCCAAACATGTGGAACGTTTTGATGTATAACTTGTGGAAATTGTTGAAAATGTGAAAGCTGTGAAACGTGTCAAAAAAAATGACGGAATAAAGAAATACAAAACCAATGGTTGACTGCGGAAGGTTCCGCAGTCAATCAATGAACATATTAGACATACACTGTGCATAAACTAAGCTGTAGCAACCACATCATTTAAGTTAATTTAGGATGATAAATAGAGGGGGGAGTTTAAAAGTCTTAACTTCTTTCCACTCTTTTTTGAGCTGGATTGTTGTTAATAAAACAAAACTGTACATCTGTACTTTTTCTATTCTGTTGTTGTTTTGTTTGTTGCTGTCCTTTTTTCTTGTTTGCCATGGCTTGAAATAAAGTATTCATTCATTCATTTATACTGAATGTGTAAAAACGTAGGCCCACTTGCACACTATTAACACAATAATGTTATATTTACTTGCTTTTATTAATTACCATGCTGGTCATTTTTTCTCTTTTAACTTTTAACATTTCTACTCACTTAACAAGGGTAAAATGGATGAGGTGTTTTTTCTGACCAGCCGATAAGAAGCTGGTCACATAATTGACTTTTAAATATACCACAAACACAATTCCTGCACGACTCAATCTGCAGCGTTTCACTGATTCACTGTAATCCAGTGAATAGAATATTTCTCCTGCCTCTACTGCCACCATTTTGTGCTCTTAGGGAACTTTTAAGTTCAAATTCAGATTCAGTTTATTTGCCATTTGCAGTAAAAAAAACCACATTGGAATACATTAGCAAAAAGTCTCCAGTGTGCACAGACAAATACAGACATAAAACAACATTAAAAGACAAAAATAAAACAAATAAAACAGTCAACAAATGTCACTGTGAAATTGATCGACTAAAACAGTTTCAAAACAAGTTCAAATCATTAAAGTGCTCTGTTCACACTGATAACAGCTTGTGGATAAAAACTGTTAGCATAACGAGATGTCCTGCATCTCAGAGAGCGATATCTTCTGCCAGAGGGAAGAAGCTGGAACATGGCTTTCCCAGGGTGGCCAGAAGAGTCATTAACAATCCTAAGAGCTTTGTTTAAAAGTCTGGATTTATAAAGAACCTCCAGAACAGGAAGCTCACAGCCCACGGTCCTCTTTGCAGAGCGGAGCACCTTGTTTAAAGCTCTCTTTTCTTTATCTGTGATGTTTCCAAACCACACAGACACAGAACCAACAAGTAAACTCTCAATGGTGCAGCGATAAAAGTTAAGCACAATCTTAGAGTTATTATTGGAAAATTCTCTAAGTTTACGCAGAAAGTAGAGACGCTGACGAGCTTTCTTAACGACTCGGTCAGTGTTTTTAACCCATTTCAGGTTAGACAGAGTTAGACCCAGAAACTTGCACTCCTCTACGATCTGCACCCGGGAGTTGTCGATTACGACAGGCAAATGAGAACTGTTGCGACTGAAGTCGTAGACCAGTTCACATGTTTTGGATGCGTTCAGCTGGAGGTTGTTAGTTTGACTCCACTGAACCACATTTTGTATCTCTGCTCTATAAGAGGATTCATCATCGTCACTGATGAGACCGATGATGATGGTGTCATCAGCATATTTAATGATCAAGTTTGAGTCAGAGGAGGACACACAATTGTGAGTGTACAAAGTAAAAAGCAAAGGACTCAAAATACATCCCTGAGGAGAACCAGTGCTCACAGAAACAACATCAGAAAAACAGTCATTGCTAAAAGTCCTCCTCTCAACTCTTAAGAGATCTCACCTTAGGAGCACTCTTAAGAGCTAGGATTCTTTAGGAATAGCTTTTTTCTTAGAGTGATTGTCTGGAGTTTGTCAGAAAGAGAGACAGAGAGGTGCTTGATTTGAAAAAAACGACACAAGCTCCTCCCCCTTCCTTTCTGATTGGTCTACACCTACGTTTCCGTAACACATTTAAATGTTAATCAGAGAACACTTTATACATATACATTATTAATACACATGCCCAGGTTTTCAGAGTTATATGTTAACGTTTTAATGAAAAAAATTATGTTTTTATGCACAAAAAAAGCGATCGCAGAAAACCCGGAACAAGCTATTATCATGAATTGAACATTATAGGAACATCTGCAGAGGATCTGATTATGAATATAGGTTCAGTATATACATGATTATGGATATAGGTTCAGTATATAAATGATTATGGATATAGGTTCAGTATATAAATGGGTCACTCAGCGCGGATGTTCAGAATTCTTTGTTCAGTTTTCATGTAGTTCCAGAGCCTAATAGAGGCTTGATTCGGAGGCTCCGTAAAAACAAACAACTGAGCATGCGTGAAGCTAAGAGCATCAGCGCCGATGATTGACAGCCCTTGGCATGACTCGATTGGTTAACGTGGACGGCATCGTGGATTCTGAGCTATAGCTAAGAGAAGGGAAGGCGGGACTTCTCTGTAATATTAGAATTTAAAAAATTACTTATTTCACATCAACATTTAAGGCCAGGAGGTCAATTTAACACATTTCCTAAAATGTGTAATTCATTTAGAGTTACAGACTATCACTTTAACTAGGATCTACTCACCACTTTTAGGGGAAATTCTAAGAGTAGGTCAAGATTCTAAGAAAATTCTTAGAAGCCACTAGGAGCAACTTTTAGCACTAAGAATCTTTAGGAACCGGCCCCTGGTCTAAATCTCTAAAACTATTGAGAAAAATAATACACTTTTAGCACTAAGAATCTTTAGGAATACGGCCCCAGGTCTAAATCTCTAAAACTATTGAGAAAAATAATAATATATAGGTTGGATCAAATTGACAACCAATGATAACAAAGACTTCCCAGTTTATAAACGTAATCTTGTAAGTTTTCTAGAAATATATAATCACACCTCTTGAGACTGGCCTATTCACTATGACCCTACATTTCACTGTCCATTTTTAACTGTTTTTGCTTTTAACTTTGTACTTTTTACAACACAACCTTGAGTGCCAAGAAAGCCATACAGTATATACAAAACATGTATTATGATTATTATTATCATTATTACACATCATTTTCAACAGTCTCTCACACAACCATGTTTAAGGTGCACCTCACAACACAGAAAAAGCACAGATTTGCAAAAAGCCTCTCTCTCAATGGCCCTCTCATATCATTTCACCAAAACAGGGCTCAGTTTTGCCACTTGACACATGCTGCATTTGTGTTGGTTTCTCGTTAAAGAGAGAAACAATAACAGTATTCATAAGTTAGCGTGCCCGCACAAAGCAGACCATTGAAATCTGGATCTCATTGAGCAGCGAGAGAGTGCCTCATGTTTGGGCTATGACCTTCGAGGGCGGAGACAAACACTTCCTCCTTATGGTGAGTATAAGCGGCCAGGGAATAGCCAGAGCCGCCTGTTATGAGAGGAGGGGGGGGGGGGGGGGGGGTTCTGGGCTGGGGTAGTGGGGTGGGGGGGCTTTTTCCTCCATACAAATCGGGTGGCACACGGCAAAATAAGCAGACACTGTGCTTACTTCAAATCTGGCAACACTTGACAAGGCCACCCAGTCTGCACATATACACAGGAGAGACATGCTTTGTATAATGGGAGCTTATAGAGCAGGCATGGGGCAAAGTCAGGCCCGTGGGCCAAATCCGGCCCGCAAGACAAATTTTGGCGGCCCCTTAAATGATTTCCAACTATTATTATAATCTTGCAGAATTGATGGTTATGGACTACCAAGGAATTTACACAGTAGGCGTAAACAGCGCGTACGCGTTTACCGCGCGCTCTCTGCGCGTAACTTTTTTTGGAGTATCTACACTGACCGTGCGCCCAGGTCCGCGTCTTCTGAGGCTCTCTCTGTGTAGTCTATGGAGCATTGTAGAGGACAGTACGGGCCAGAGGACTGATGTAGAGCAACACAAATCACATGCATGTGTTTGTTCTCATGGTCTCTGTGCGCTGGTTTGGCCAGACGCCAGACTTTATGAAAGAAAAAAAACTATGTCCGGAATCACTGTAAAACCTGCTGCTCCTCCTGCTGATGTTTAGACACAAGTGCTGTGTGTGTGCAGATGCGATCTAGAGCCAAGGACCACTAGAAAAATCATGTTTTACATGAGATTTCAATGGGAGACGCGTTGGTGCACAAAATTAGAAATCCATCCTAAATTAGAGCGCAGCTTTGCGTCATACATCCGTCATACGCGCGTATAACGCTAGAAGTGTAAATATCATCATAAATTTACATGGAAAAAGTTACGCGCGTCTGCTGCGCGTATAACGCGTACGTGCTGTAACGCGTGATGTGTAAATTAGCAGTACCAAGGCTTTTTATACATCATCATCTATCTTCTCAGGAAAACATGCTAAATTCAGTTATTCTAAAGCTTTGACCCAACACATCATAAGAAGTTAAATAGTTAAATAGAAAACAATGTATTTAACTTTATATTTGGTCCAGTTTTGGTTAAATCTAAACAAAGTGAAACTCATGTCCCATAAAAGTCATGTCAAAATAGCATCAAAATATAAAATGCAGTTATAAGAAAAGGAAATTCCCTTTATTATTTCAGCCCCAGACCAATTCCTATTTTTTTATTCGGCTCCCGACTAAAATTAGTTTGACACCCTTGTAAAACGTAGCAAATGTTTGAGAAATCAGTTTGTAAAAAGCTGATTTCTTGTGTTGTCAGTGAATTGTGTGTGAAAGAGGGAACGTGTTGAACTGCTTTCTGTGTATGCAAACTTCCACTGTTCAGCCAAGCAGTTAATTCTAGATAATGAGGCGTGAGGAGCAACAGCGGCTGCAATACGAGCTCAGAAACGTTGAGGATGTTTGAAATATCTCAGATGGACGTCCAAAACAACAAGAAGAATTTCGAAAGTCGGTTTCAGTGATGAATCTAAATTATTCGCGATTATTTTATTTCAATGTATTTTTGTGTATAGCCCTGAATCGCAACAGCAGTCGTCTCGGAGGACTTTACAAAGTTGTCGATTCCTTAACAACTGATCAGAAAGAGTTTGAAGAGGCGAATAGTCGATTTGTTTCAGTGAGAAGTAAGAATGGATTCACTGCAACAATAATAACACACAAAAAGGTCCATATATCACAAAAACATTAGCTCTGATAATGGGGCGACAGTGGCTCAGTTGGTAGATCATTGGCCTTTGAGCCTGAGGGTCGTGGGTTCGAGTCCACCACAAGACTTTCATCATTGACCCCCACTGATGTCTGCTGTCGTTGTGTCCTTGGCAAGACACTTAACCTCTGGGAACACCAGCCACAGTGGGGCGGCTGTGGCTGTAAAGTGCCAAACTGCCGTTGTGTCCTTAGGCAAGAGACTTCACCACTTCACCTTCACCTCAAGACACTTGCCTAGAATTAATCTGGTGTGTGTGTGTGTGTGTGTGAATGGTTGGTGGTGGTCGGAGGGGCCGATGGCACATACTGGTTGCCTAGCTTTTGTCAGTGTGCCCCAGGGCAGCTGTGGCTACAGTTTATCACCACCAGTGAATGAATAATGACATGAGAAGCCTCTTTGAGTGTCCAAAAAAAAGCCATATAAAACCTATGCATTATTATGATTATAAGGCTAAAGATAGTTCTTAAACTCGCAAAAAGGGGAGTGGCCTCCTCCTGGTGCCCAGGGTCAAACATGGGGAGGCAGCGTTTCCAATTTATGCAGCTAAAATCTCACTCCCACTGATGTCTGCTGTCATTGTGTCCTTGGGCAAGACACTTAACCCCACTTTGCCTGAAGCCCCCACTGAAAGATCAGTGAGGGGCTGGTGCTCTGTGTACTGGGTGCAGCTCTGACTGCCACCCCCCGGACCCAGAAATGGATTGAGGGGAAGAATATGGATGAATGTTTCTAGCTTGTTTTGTAAAGCACTTTGAGTTGGCTTGTTTATCAACTGTGCTATACAAATAAACTTGCCTCAAAAATATTAATTGCGGTTAAAAGTGTCTCAAACCAAGATATGTCATCCTTACTTCATGCATGTATTCTAATTCCTTGCTGTTATATTCATTGCAAAGGACCTAATTTCAGTCTTTGAGATTTTCTAATTTTATAAATTATAAATATGTTATATGTGATTTCAGTCTGTACCATAATATCATCCACAAAGTTAAAGCTCAAAACCAAAACATGTGGTTACAGTTCACCTCAAATCAGACATTTAACATAATGACATATTTAGTAATAAACAATTCATAACTCACATAAAGAGGGACCGCTCTGGTGCTGACTTTCTCTGTGTTGTCGTCAGTATCCATTGGAGTCCTGCTGAAAAGACACCATTTAGAATTTAGTCTCATAAAAAGTTATTCTAACAATTTATTGGCAATGCCACAAATGGGAAAAGGCGTTTTTATCAGACAAAAAAGTGTTGTAAGAATGTTATTTCTTATTTCTTAATTCCCAGCACTTTGACTGTTTCATTTCAAACCAATAGAATTTGGATAAATTCCGCCAAAAAGATTTAGTCTCTCACCAGATTCATTAAAGGAAAATAGAAGGGTTGTTTTGCTGTTTTTCAACCTTTACTCACTTTCGGTGAATGTAACTTGAAACACGGCAAAAACAGTTATCTAAAAGGCTAAAGGCTAAATGCTAAATGCTGACAATAAACAATGTGTTGCTATGGTAACTCCTCACATTAAAAAAGTTAATTTCATATACAAAACAATGACCTAGACATAAAACACATAGATACAGAATAAGTCACAAAGATAAGATAAGAGAACTTTCAATGTTGCAGCGCACAGGACAGTTTTTCACTGAAATAAAAAAAAACATTATGAAACTGATCATCTTTGACTGAAATTTGCAGAAAAAAATATTCAAAATGTAAAAAAATGCTCAAAAATAAACATGATGAATATGTTAAAGGCAAATATGACATTTTGAAATTTTAATCACATTGAAATTTGTAAACTGAAATTTTAGTGACTGAAATGCAAAGACAAAAATATTCAAACATGCTTTTTCAGGGTTAAAAATTTCAAATGGAAAAATTCAGGCTCATTTCATATTCAAAAAATCTTCTATATACAGTCTGACAGCAGCAGGAAGGAAAAACCTGCGGAACCTCTCCTTCACACAGCGAGGAAATATATGAAAAAATGTAGTAATTACACTTTCACAAACAAAACCCGTCAAATCGACTGCTCTGGTGTCAAAGCTCAGGTGTTAAAATCCACTGAAAGTTGCATCAACACCACATTACTCACACACACACACACACACACAGCGTTGCGTGTCTACAGCACAACCGAGGTCCAAACACTTTCTCCTCAGGACACAAATATCCGTATCACGCTGTGTCCTTTTAGATCAGGTTCAAAGACTATAAGTGTAATAAATAGGACAGGAGCCACAGGCCTGGGTGTCTCTCTTTAATCCCATCCCCTCGGAGTCTGTGCGGCATTGAACGTGTAAAGTGATACAGATTTTGTGTTGTCAAACAGTTTTAGTCAGAAAGAACATCCCTCGGTCAGAATAATGTGGGTTAGGGTTGGGTTAGGGTTGGGTTAGGGTTGCCGCTCAAGTTTGCAGGTCAAAGCTTGTACAATGAGGAGAAGAAGAAAAAGAAGAAGGAGAAGGAGAAGAAGGAGAAGAAGAAGGAGAAGAAGGAGAAGAAGAAGAAGAAGAAGAATGAGAAGAAGAAGAAGAATGAGAAGAAGAAGAAGAGGAAGAAGAAGAAGGAGAAGAAGAAGAGGAAGGAGAAGAAGAAGAAGAAGAAGAAGAAGAAGAAGAAGAAGAGGAAGGAGAAGAAGGAGAAGAAGAAGAAGAAGAAGGAGAAGGAGATTTTGATTTTTAACAGACCTTTATTTGTCCATTAAACAGGTCAAATGACATCACATGTTACACATAGTAATGTATAGAACAAAGACAGTTTAAAAATCCGGACATGAAAGTGCAAAAAGTGCAAATACTGGCAATAAATAAACAATGCAACACATCACACACTTCAATTCATAGGTTTACAACGATAAAAAGGCAGAAAAAAACAGAAGGAGAAGGAGAAGAAGAAAAAGAAGGAGGAGGAGGAGAAGAAAGAGAAGGAGAAGGAGAAGAAGAAGAAGAAGAAGAAGAAGAAGAAGAAGAAGAAGAAGAAGAAGAAGAAGAAGAAGAAGAAGAAGAAGAAGAAGAAGAAGAAGAAGAAGAAGAAGAAGAAGAAGAAGAAGAAGAAGAAGAAGAAGAAGAAGAAGAAGAAGAAGAAGGAGGAGGAGGAGGAGAGGAGAAGAAGAAGAAGAAGAAGAAGAAGAAGAAGAGAAGAGAAGAAGAAGAAGAAGAAGAAGAAGAAGAAGAAGAAGAAGGAGGAGGAGGAGGAGGAGGAGAAGAAGAAGAAGAAGAAGGAGGAGGAGAAGGAGGAGGAGAAGAAGAAGGAGGAGGAGAAGGAGGAGGAGAAGGAGAAGGAGAAGAAGGAGGAGGAGAAGAAGGAGAAGAAGAAGGAGAAGGAGAAGAAGGAGAAGAAGAAGAAGAAGAAGGAGAAGAAGGAGAAGGAGAAGAAGGAGAAGAAGAAGGAGAAGAAGAAGAAGGAGAAGAAGAAGGAGAAGAAGGAGGAGAAGGAGAAGAAGGAGAAGAAGGAGAAGAAGGAGAAGAAGAAGAAGAAGAAGAAGGAGAAGGAGAAGGAGAAGAAGGAGAAGAAGAAGGAGAAGAAGAAGAAGAAGAAGAAGAAGGAGAAGAAGGAGGAGAAGGAGAAGAAGGAGAAGAAGAAGAAGAAGAAGAAGAAGGAGGAGAAGGAGAAGGAGGAGGAGAAGGAGGAGGAGAAGGAGAAGGAGAAGAAGGAGGAGGAGAAGGAGAAGGAGGAGGAGAAGGAGAAGAACCTTTATTCGTCCCACTATGGGGACATTTCAGTTTGACACATATACATCAAGGCAAGCAGCAAACACTTCCGCGCTCCTTATAGGCAAAGGATGTGCATATTTATGTGTGTGTGTGTGTATGTATATGTTTTGCCTGCGCTCTAAAGTGTTATTATTTAAACTATTATTTTTAGACTTTAAAACTGTCTCCAAACATCAATGAGCTCATTCTAATCACGCACATTAAACATTAGCTCCACAAACACATTTCTTGAAGTAAAAAAGCAGTCTTCCTAAGAATGTGAGACAGGCTTCTAATCTGACAATGTTAAAATCCAGGTTAAAAACAGTTCTGTATCGCTATGCATACACAACTGAAGGATTTCATCTTTACTCTTTTTAATGTATTGTGATTATTTATTATTTTATTATGTGTGATTTGTTCTAGCTTGGTTTGTTAAGTCCTTTGAGTTGCTTTGAGTGAACTGTGCTACACAATTAAACTTGCCTTGCCTTGTCAAACATACAAATAGCACTCATAAAATTAGTATTTGTTTACCTGCGATGGTGGCATTATTTATATTTTTTAAACCTGAGGCTGATCTGCTACAGTGCATGTTAAGATGTATTTTGAAATTCAGTAAAAAAAAATAACAATAAAAATTCAGTAGAAAAGTATTGCAAAAAATTCACGCAAAGTAAGACATTATTTCTAACATAGAATAATATAAAAATATGGGTTGAATTGTAAAAAAAAAAAGTCTCGCCATGTCTTTTCTCGCAGGATGTGTAATAACTATGGATCTATAACGCATGCACCTCGCTTTACCTGCTGCTGCTTCTCTTCTCCGCGTTGGGCTGTGAAATCTCGCGGCTCAGTCTCGTTACATTGACTCAAATCGCAGAAATATAACTTGTAAATAAGCGTAAAGTCTCCAGAGTGTCCGCAGAGTTCATGTCTCGGAGCAGCAGTAATAACTTGTGTCCTGATCCAGTCCCTCGTCCGTCTGCCACACTGGAGACACCGGCTGCGTCCGAATCCAAACACACGTACTTCCTTATTCATCTCCTTTGTTATTCTTTTCTCTCTTTGTCTGTCCTGCTTCTAATCATTGACCATTTCTTATCTAAATATGACATAAATCACCTGAAAAACAGTTAGAAGTTACAAAATGCGTTTATTTGGAATTTCCTTGTTGAGGCGATAAGGAAGGAGGTCTCTTGATTTTTAAATTTAGATGTAGCCCAGGAGCTGCAGGTGCCTCTGGTCCAACCCCTTTTTCTGTGAGCTACGTTTTGCGAGTTATACTAAAAGTTTGCAAGGCGTCTTACATATAAATGCATCCACCAATTAAATCATATTTACTAAGTTACATTTACTAAGTTGTGTGGACGTGATGTAGAAAGCGAAGAGTTTCCAGGGCTGTAAACGTGACAAAAAAACAAACAAAACTTTTCATGCTCGTTCATGCTTTAAGTGTAACCATAGACTGTAAATATCAGTGTAACATGTATAGACATTGCCCGGGGAAGTGAGTGATTGTTCCTTCTGCTAAAGCACTGAAGTACTTACTTACTAATGTTGCAGCGCCCTCCTGTGGACAACTCACGAAAGGGTGTTTGTGTATATTTTTTCATACCACACAACCGCGGTGAAGTTAGTTTGAAGTTGGATATCCGACAGACATTCGCCGCAACATTTCAGTGCACCCGTACTACACACAGTACGGTAAACACGCGGAGACATGTACGCTGGTCTAATATTTACATATAAAAAATCATTAAAAATACTTAAAACACTTTAATGATCAAAGAAGAGGTGTACCCCCTGCAGCTAGTGGAGGACTATGATCCTGACCTGATTTGGAGTCAATAGGTCACATGACCTGGAAGCTATTGAGCTAAAATGCTAATATTTCCATGTAAAAATTCATAAAAAATACTTAAAACATTTCAATGATTAGTAAGTAAGTAAGTAAGTTTTTATTTATATACCGCCTTTTCACTGCAGATCTGAGTCTCAAAGCGGTTTACAATTGTTAATTTTGGGCATTTGTCTCTCGCTCCACACAGAGATGGGAGCGGGGTCGCCAGTACAGGAGGCGCATGCCAGAACTATTGGACATATTTTTAGTGGTAGGGGAAACCGGAGTACCCGGAGGAAACCTACGCAGACACGGGGAGAACATGCAAACTCCACTCAGAAAGGCCCTGGTCCGACCGGGATTCGAACCCAGGACCTTCTTGTTGAGAGGCGAGAGTGCTATCCACTCAGCCACCGTGCCGCCCATTGATAAAAGAAGAGGTGTACCTCCTGCAGCTAGTGGAGGACTATGATCCTGACCTGATTTGGAGTCAATAGATCACATGACCTGGAAGCTATTGAGCTAAAATGCTAATATTTTCCTTTAAAATTCATTAAAAATACTTTTAAAAAACTTAAATGACTCAAAAAGAGGTGTACCCCCTACAGCTAGGGGAGGACTATGATCCTGTCCTGATTTCGAGTCAATTGATCACATGACCTGGAAGCTATTGAGCTAAAATGCTAATATTTACATATAAAAATTCATTAAAAATACTTTTAAAAAACTTAAATGACAAAAGAAGAGGTGTACCCCCTACAGCTAGGGGAGGAATATGATCCTGACTTTTAATACAGTACAGTTTTATTACATCGGTTTTAAATTTGTTGCATTGGCTTCCCGTGTGTTTCAGGATCAATTTTTAGGTTCTTTCACTGGTTTTTTTCATGTCTTCATGGTCTTGGGCCTTCTTATTACTCATAACTGCTTTTAGCCAAAGAACCATCCCGGTTCTTGCAGCAGACTCCTCCATTACCAAAGCCAGGACACACACTCAAGCTGAGGCATATGTAAGTTAGGGTGACCATACGTCCCGATTTACCCGGGACCAGGGCTGGACTGGCCATCGGGCGTACCGGGCAATGCCCGAAGGGCCGATGCCCATATTTGGGCCGGTCTGTCTGCCACATACAAAAAACATGTTTGTGAAAAGTGTAAATCCGTTGAGAAATGTTTGAGGGGAGCGCGCGTGTCCGCGGGGCTCCTGCTGTATGTACTCGAACGGGATTCCACCACCTCAGCGGCCGCAGTGTTCCGGCATCCAGCGGCTCTGAGCTGGACGCAGGAACCGCTCACAACACAACACGGTGAGCGCGTAGCCAAGACCATAAACGCGCACAGGACCATGCATGTCTTTTCGTAATTTGTGCACCCAATAAATACACCGCTGAAGAAAACAGTCCGCGTCTCCCCTCTCCTCTAAAATAAAGCTCGGGTACCTAAATTTTCCATCGCATTAAAAGTTCATCTTTGAGCCCAAAAGTAAAATGTTGTGAACAGATTAAACAGATTTAGAGCCAGCTAATGGCTGACAATATGCATTTCAGAATTTTTTTTACCAATTCTCATCCCTGTAACAAACAATATTGTCTGTGCCCACCTCCCTCACTCTGAGAAATGTTTATTACTCTGTTTAATGTAGACTATTGCACTTTATTTTTTTGTTGAAACTGCACATATCCTGATCCTCTACAGTATTTGCTTCCACATACTGTATAAACCAGGGGTCGGCAACCTTTAGTGCCCCTAAAGTGGCTCCTGGAGCCTTTTCAAAAATGTCTGAAAATGGAGTGTGAGGGCTATATTTTATTTCTAGTTTGAATGTGGTTTCTGGAGGAGGAAGAACATTCTTAACGTTTTTCAATGCTGCAAAAACTTGTATGGGTAATATTCAATTTTAACTGTGTGTGCGCATGGATCCCAAAGATAAAGAGAGTCGATAAGACTGCACTAAGAATGAGAATGAACATTTGCTTTTAGTCAATGAGGAAGGACTGCTTTATGTTTGCGATTTAATGAAAAGTTTTGTTGCAACAGGAGGAACAATGAAGCTTTAAACACCGTTCACTGAAAGATTCATTCATCATAAAGTCAGAGCACCTATTTTCAGACTTCAAAAACCTTCGCAAAGACGGTGAAAGAAAACGCCATTAAGGACATTCAGCTCCAGCAAACTTCAGCCTGTGATCGATATGAACAGACAGTGATGCAGGTGAACTCGGAGCCAAAAACAGATTTATTTACTATATTTGTACAATTGCAAGAAGGTTAAACTTAAAGCAGAGTTGTCACGTGGTGCGTCATTCTCTCCAGGACACGCTGCAGTGAAAATACACATTTGATAATCATGAATGGTTTTTATGTGTTTAGCCTTTACTTTGTCATTTAGATATTAGTCTAATATAGCTAATATAGCTTATGTAGCTAATACAGCTTCAGCCCCTGTACCTTCATATAAGCCTTATACAAAGCTGGTTTTCTTTTTGGTTTTTTTGTCAAATAGGGCTCCTTGAACCTTTTGAGTTGCCTGGGCCGCTAAAAAGGAAAAAATGCCCGGGCCGTTTTTTTGTCCCAGTCCAGCCCTGCCCGGGACTGTCCCGATTTTGAGCACTGCGTCCCGTGTCCCGGCGGATTTCACAAGCCCCATTGTTTTGTCCCACTTTTACGCACGCTCCGTCCCGGGTGTCCCGATTTTTTTAGCCATGCATATGCAATGGTAAAAAGCTAATACAGCGCACAGTGGCTGAATCTTGTTGCCAATCACACAGTTGCCATAGCAATTTATAATATGAACCAATTGAAAAGATGAACAGTCCTCCGCGTGTCTGTAGCTTGATTCTCATTGGTCCATGGCATTGACATTAGATGTTCACAACAAAACGCTATGGATCAACATTTCTTATGCTGAACATGCCTAAAAGAAAGTCGAGGTTAACCCAAGAGCTCCTGGAACAGTACCGTTTCCTCAGGAAAGTACCGGGTAATGAAAATGCTGCCTTTTGTACACTTTGTAAGTGCGAGTTTTAAGTCGCTCATGGCGGAAAAGCCGACGTGCAGAGCCACAGTAAAACTAGCAAACACAAGAGATGGGAACAGGCGGGAAGTAGCTCTGTTAGCCCATTTTTCGGGCAAGCTGCGGCTGGTGATGAAGAACTTAAACGTGCTGCTCAGGAGGCCACATTTGCCTATCACCTTGTGAGGCACAATCACAGCTTTCGTTCAATGGACTGTACAGCTGGGCTGACGCGGAAATTTTATGACCAACGTTTTACCTGTGCTCGCACCAAAGCGGAGGCAATTGTTACGAATGTGATAGCCCCACATGCTATGGAGTTGCTGCAGGAGGACACCGCGGATGTTTATTTCGTCTCCGTCGCAGCGGACACATCAAACCGCAAAGCAGTAAAACTTCTCCCTGTTGTAATCCGCTACTTTACATTGACTGAGGGCGTGAGCGTCAAGATACTCAATTTTGTGTCACTACCAGGTGAGACATCCACCCTCCTATTTAATGAAGTCGAGCGTAGCCTGTCAGCTTTTGGTCTGATGGATAAAGTGATTGGCTTTTGTGCGGACAACACAAACACAAATTTTGGAGGAAAGGCAAGAAGAGGACAAAACAATGTGTTTTACAAACTTGATCAAGCCACCCCCTGCAGTTTGATCGGAGTAGGCTGTGCAGCACACATTGTGCACAATGCAGTGCAATCAGCAGCAGACACACTTCCCTGTGACATAGAGAACTTTGTTGTCAAGGTATTTGGATACTTTCACATTTACACCGTCAGAACTGAGGAGCTGAAAGATTTCTGTAATTTTGTTGAGGTTGAGCATGCCACGCTTCTGGGGACTAGCAGAACACGCTGGCTTTCACTGGGGCCTGCTGTTGAGAGGGTCCTGAAGCTTTACCCAGCTCTTCAGTCCTACTTCAGGTCTCAAGATAAGGCTCCTAATTCTATTCTAAAGTTTCTTGAAGACCAAGTGTGCGAGGCATGGCTTTGGTTTATTCATAACCAACTGACACTTTTCAATGACACCATCAAACAACTGGAGAAGGAGAAGAGCTCTGCCATCCATTCTGCCCTGTACCTCTCCAGTCTTAAGGAAAAGCTTATGGAGAGGAAGGCTGCACTCTTCATGGGCTTAAAGGTGAGTTGTATGGATCATATAAAACTATAATAATACATACTTGTACACATTTGATAGCACTGTTATTTTTTTATTTGCATACAGTTGTATAAATTATAGTGTAAATAGTAGGGGTGTAACGGTTCAGCTATCTCACGGTTCAGAACAGTTCACGGTGCAGGACCCACGGTCCGGTGCATCACGGTGCTAGTGCGATATAATTGGCTAATAAATCAGTTTTGAAATAAAATAGCCTTAATGTTCATTATTAAAGGGCCCATATCACGGTTTTTGACTTTTCTCTGCTTTAAACATGATTACAATGCTATTTGGCCTTCATACACAAGCCCACAGTAGTTTATTCATTGATTCTGTCAATCTTTTGTAAGAGAGCAATCTGTCTCCTTCCCCAGCGTGAGGCACAGAAACGCTCGGGTCCACTTCAGTGACAAAAACCACACTGATGACGCGCATGACGCGCATGACCCCGTTTGCTTTGTATTTAAAATAGTTGTTAAATACTTTTGTCAAAACGGGGTAAACAATACACAATTAGTATGCTGTTTTTTGTCAAAAATAATAAAAATAAAAATAAATTAAAAGCCGGCGGGAGGTGATTGACGGATCAAAACAGCGAATCAGAGCGCACAGGCTCCGGCTCCCGAGTCCAGCGTCTGTGGCTTGGTCTCCGGACACCACATAGAGCTGCTGTTTTTATGCTTTTGTCAGCAACTAAAAGTGTTAGGATCACGTCAATTTGAATGAAGTGTGTTATGGGTGTAAATATGTGACACACTATTTGGCCCGAAGAGGAAGAAAGTGGCTCGACTTTTTTCATCTGTTCATCTCATGGATCTATTATAATACCGGTTCATCTGCGACACTTCACTGAGACTGTTCCAGAACTACAGAGACAATGGAACTGGACTTACTCAAAAGCTGATCTGGAAACACGTTATTCCCACGGTAAAAGACGTAACTCGGACCCCCTCGATCTGTAAGTAGTGACGCTAACTCGCTGTATACTTCTGTAAACTAAATAACTAGGCTCTGATTGTGCATCGAGGACATAGGGCTCGATGTGACGGATTGTCATTGTTGGAAAAAGTTTATTCTTATGTATGAAATTACTAAGTACAGGTGATTAACGACAAAAGCGTGATGCTACGTCACCGTGCGGGCGGGGGGAGGCGGGCTCACAGGCAGAGGAGCAGACTCTTCTCTGGATCAGCTCGTTTGAGTCGAGGTGACGTCACCTCTATACAAGAGATGGCTCTAATCTCACAAGCTTTGATTGTTGTGTGGTGTATCATACACATTAATATCACACATGTGTATAGGATTGAGTGTGAAACATGAAGAAAAGCGTGATATAGGACCTTTAAGCAGTTTTTGTAATTTCAGAAATACATTGAAAATGCTTTCTAATTTTTCAAAGCTGCTTTACAATAAAATGTGCCCTAGGGCTAAAAAAACACACACACACAAAAACCACAGTGCTCTAAAGTTAAAGAAAAAAGTGCACTGGATTTATACTTTACCGCAGCCTGGCCATCATCAGCAGGAGAAACGTTTGCAAAGGCACGCGGATTTCATTTGTAGCACGGTGCATTGTTACACCCCTAGTAAATAGTAAATAGCAATTTAACAGTTCATGGTTTTATTGATTGCATAATGAAATGTTTTTTGTTTTTTAATTTAGGTGAAAAGTCTTCTGGTTGGCTTCCAAGAGCGCCACCAAGTGGATGTGTTCAAGAAAGGCGTCCAGAACTTCTATGACTGCTACATCTCATACCTCCATACCTCCAGGAGTGGGGCTCTCCATTCACTGAGCTGAAGTGCCTCTCCTGGACACTGCTAGAGCATGTAACAAAAATTAAAGATTTATCCATTGATTAAAAAGGTCTGGATTTTTAAAAAGGTCACATTTGTAATTTAGTTAACATGTTTTTTTCATATGTTCTTACCATTAACAAGTTGATATTACCTGTCTGGACTGTGTCCGTGCGCTCTGCCATGCACATCGTAGCACAAACTCAGCCTCTCCACAGACTGTATAAGTGAAAACAAATCACTACCCGTTAGAAGTCATGTCTGGCACTAAAAGCCTTTTAGAAAAAAATAGCCGTCGCATTATTTTTTCAGTAAGGAATATCATCTCACTCCACCAGAAATAATCAATACCTACTCTGTCTGCGAGGGCCTGGAACTCACAACCTCTGTCCTGCGATGGCCTTGAACTCACTACCTCTGTCTGTGCGGGGCCCTGGAACTCACTACCTCTGTCTGTGCGGCCTGGAACTCACTAACCTCTTGTCTGTGTGGGCCTGGAACTCACTAACAATCTTTGACTGTGAGGCCTGGAACTCACTTAACCTCTTCTGTGAGGCCTTGAACTCACTAAATACCTCTGACTGTGCGGGAGAGTAGCTCACAGGAGAGTTTAAACGCAGCCTAAAAAACTGCTCAAAGAGAATCAAGTCTGTAGCCATAGTCCAATGTTACATAATTGGTGTGATGTATATTTATGTATGTATTGAATGTGTCTGTGTGATTAGAGAGTGTTGTAATTTTATCTGTATTTTAATTAGCCATTCATTCATTCTATTTATCAAATTCTTTGCACAGCTGTTAAACCTGCTGTCAACGTGTCCTCTCACTAAAACTGTTTAATCTGTTCACAACATGGAACTTTTAATGCAATGGGAAAATTTAGGTACCCGAGCTTTAACTTCGAGGAGAGGGGAAGCGCGACTGTTTTCTGCAGCGTGGTATTATATTGGGTGCACAAATTAACGAAAAGACATGCATATGGTCCTGTGCGCGTTTATGTCTTGGGTACATGGGCAACGTTGCCGCTACGCGCTCCCCGCCGTGGTTGTGTTGTGAGCGGCTCCCGTTGAGCGGTTCCTACTCTCCAGCTAAGAGAACCGCTGGATGCAGGAACACCTTGCGGCCGCTGAGGGTGGTGGTATCCCATTCGAGTACATACAGCAGGACCCCGCGACACACCGCGCTCCCCTCAACATTTCTTCACGGACTACACTTTTCACAAATCTGTTTTTTGTATGAGGCCCAGACAGACCGGCCCAATAATAGGCAACTGACATTCCGGGCATTGCCCAGTACGGCCCGATGTCCAGGTCCCAGCCCTGACTGTAAGAGTCTGTCTCGTGGTTTCACATGATGCAGCCTCAAGCTCTGTCTCCTACACTTGGTCCAAGAAAAATTTTGCCTCTGCTCTTCACAACCTGCTCTCCAGACAAAACCCGTTTTCAGGTTGTCCACAATGAATGTACAGTATAACAACTTTCCACCACTTTTCACAAACAAACGCTTTTCTCCTGTGTGGATCCACTGATGATCTTTGAGATGAACTCTCTTGTCTAAAAATCTACCACCAAAACGTCCCAGCTGAAGGGATTTTCTCAAGTGTGGATTCTGCTGTGGCGCCCAAGATGTACAGCATGAGAAAAACATGTTCCACACTGGATCACACTCGTAAGGTTTTTCTTCCAGTGTGGATTCATATTTTTTTTTGTGATTAAAAAGACATCCTCTCGTGAACAAACTGTTTCCACACTGACACATCATACGCGTCTCTCCGTGTGGCTCCGAAGGTGACGATGCGATCTGTGTATTCGAAAAGTTTTTACTGCAGAGTCACATGCAAATGGTTTTTCTCCAGTGTGGATTCTAGATAGTGCCGAGAGAGGTGAATAATTGTGTAAAAGTCTTTCACACAGGTCACATTGGTGAGGTACTCTCTCCTGTTTGGACACGCTGATGTAGTGAGAGCAGCTGTTTTCCCCTCCGAAAAAACTTTTCCACACTGTCAACTAACTCCAATGGTCTATCTCCCTTGGTGGGATCCTCTGATCGATCCTTGAGAGCAAACTCTCTCAAAAACTTTGATCACAAATGTCACAGCTGACCGGGTTTTTTTATTTTTTTTTTTATTTTCTCCGGTGTAATTCTGCTGTGGACCTTGAGACTTCCTTTTGTAGTAAAACTGTTCCACAATGATCACACTCGATGTTTTTCTCCAGTGTGAGTTCTGTAGTTGGATCTTAAGTTCGTAAGCAGATCTGCAGTCCTTTCCACACTGATCACAGGTGTCCCCCATTCTGTAGATGGACTTTGTTAGTTCTGCAAACAAACAACAAAGACATTGTAAGATAGTTTATAATATTTTTTACATTGCTGTGGTCAGCAATAATACAGCTATACAGGTGTCAACGGGGTTGACACCTGTATACTTCAACCCGGTAACAATTACCGTCCTAAAAATTTTCCAAAAAAAACGAATCTCAGAAACCCCGGACTGGTTGCGTGGTAATCCACTGAGTCTGCTGCTGAAAAAAATGTGAGACTAAAAATAATATTGCACTACCTGCTATTGATAACAACAATAGTAATTTACAAAAAAAAAGTAGATTAAATCCGCAAGCGGCAATCGAACTCCCTCGTCAAAATGTAGGTGGCGCCGCCGGCACGTCATATTTGCGTCCGTAAGCCGTAGAAACAATGTACGGAAAATTATAAAGAACATCATCATTGGTTGGCTCCCCAAGAAAAACTTTGCTCATTTTCAATGGGGTTGAGGTCAGGAACTGGCTAGGCACTCCAAGTACTTTCAAATGGCTTCTTACGGAGCCACACCTTCGTTGTCCCGGAGCGTGTGTTTGGATCAATGTCATCGGAAGAACCCAGCCACGTTTCATCTTCAAGCCTCTCAACTGATGGAAGGAAGACTATGGCATCAAAATCTCAGCATCGATACATGGCCCCATTCATCTTTCCTTAACACAGATCAGTTGTACCTGTCCCTTACAGAAAAACAGCCCTAAAAAAAAAAAAAAAAAAAAAAAGCTGCAAGCCCCAAAGCATATGTTTCCACCCCCATGCTCACAGTAGGTATGGTTGGTTCTTGGACTACTCAGTATTCTTCTTCCCTCCAAACACGGCAGCAACGAGTTGAATTATACCAAAACAGTTCTACTTGGTTTCATCTGACCACATGACCATTCTCCCAAGCCCTCTGCTGTATCATCCATGTCTCCCTGGGCAAACTTCAGACGGGTCTGGACCATCACTAGCCTTTCAAGCAGGGGACACGTCTGGCACTGCCAGATTTGATTCCCTGTCGTCGTAGGTGTTACTGATGGTAACCATTGTTACTTTGGTCCCAGCTCGTCTGCAGGTCATTCACCAGGTCCTCCCCGTGTGTTCTCCGGATTTTTGATCACCCGTTCTAATGATCATTTTGACCCACCCGGGATGAGATCTGCGTGGAGCCCCAATCGGGGAGATTATCCATGGTCCCTTCTGTGTCTTTCCAATTTCTGATAATTGCTCCCCACAGTTGATTTTGTCCGACAACAAGGGCCTGCTTGCCTATTGTAAGATTCACTCTTCCCAGTCCTGGTGCAAGGACTACAATTACCTTTTCCTGGTGTCCTTCGACAGATCTTTGGTCTTGAGGCCCAAGATACAGTCTGCCATAGATTTTTCCTGTTTGAAAGTGACCAAATACTTATTTTCCACCCATCAATTTAAAAAAAAATTCTTAAAAATCCTACAATGGGAATTCCTGGTTTATTTTTTCTTTTTCGCTAATGTGTAGCTAATGATGAAAATTACAAGACCTCATAATTAAGTTGGAGAACTTGCAACAATCGGTGGCTGACTAAATACTTTTTTGCCCCACGTATAATCTGTGTCATGTGTTCATTTATAAACAGTCTCCATTGGATGACCATGTGACTAATACATTTTTTTTTTTATGAACAACTATTGATGGTAACCTTTTGTAGAGATGAAGTGGAGCGAAATTTAGCAAAACGGTGAAACGGCCCAAGTCTGGTTTATGTTAGGTGAGGTGTACATTTCCCATGGGGAAAAAATGGGAGAGTTAGACCGACGCCACGGCAAACAGGCAATAAGTCTTGATTGTCATTGACTTTTTGAATCAAAGGGCAAAACTGAATTATGTAAAATTTTCAAACCTTTTGAAAAACTAAATTTACTGTCCCCAGTAAAATCTTTGACATACTCTGTGGGGGGCGTAATAGGGCGAATTATTAAAATATTCCACTTTCCACAAGGGAAAAACAACTTTGACCCTGGAGTTGAACAATGCATAAATGTTTGTGCAAAATCAGACTTTTGCAAACGGGAGAAACTTTGCCATTGTCCAAAAATGGCAAAAGAAATGTAACTTTTTGCCCGCTACTCCGCTACTCGCTGCTCAAACAATGTTTCACTGATCAAAATTCCCTAGGTCATTATGAAGGTACATGTGTTGAGATGATGTGAGCGATTTTGAAGCAAATCTTTGAAACGGCGCGGAGGAGTCTTTTCCAACCGACAAGTAAAAATCATCGCTTCATATTTTGCAAGTCCAATTAAATTTCATGGGTTTCCGGTTTTGTCAGAGGGCGTGACCATAATAACCATGTTGTTGGTTGAAGGAACAGTAATTTTGTGCCGTAGCAACAAATCTGCTGCGCTACTTATTCTTCAAAAGGACGATATCCAAATGCACTGCCATGGCTATGAGCTTTTTGTAATGAAATAACAAAAATAAAGACAGTTAGTGAAGCCTTAAGACAAAATGTTTTTTTTCCTTTTTCAGAATTTCTATGGCATGTCAATGGCAATAAGGACCAGCAGTGTTTCAGAATGAGAAGTCGTCAGCCAAGTTCTGAAACTATGAACTCAAATCAAGTGGATGATGGAATCCTTGCATTTTTCTTTTAATTATGACATTAATCTGTAAGTTTATCTTTGGACATCCATGAATGTTTTTATTTTCTATATAATCAAGTTTCTAATTTATGCTTCCGTCTGCAAAGTTTTACCAATTACACATAAAGATATTAGGATAGTATAATAGGATTGTGTTATTTTAATTTTCCCTTTGATAATTTGCAACTTTCCTATATTCAAAGCTGTCCGATTAGTTACTACATTTCCCCCGACTTCTGACACAGCAACAGCAAAACTACTTATTTTTTGGGGTGGACCCATCTTCCAAAATCCTCCTGCTTTGTAAATAAAATTGTTTACACAATCCGTTACCAATAACTATATTGATAACATTTAGTGTAACTCGGACTGGGTCATAAATAAATTTACAGAAAAAACTGTCACGCAAGCACCGCAACATAAGGAGTGACGTATGGGAAAATGTGTTAGTGCCCATAATCAGAACAAAACAATGGGAGGCTGCTTTTTCAGATTCATGCTGCTAAAATCTGAACAATCTTCCTGAAGATGTGAGACAGGCCTCCTCTCTGACAACGTTTAAAACCAGGTTAAAAACAGTTCTGTTTGGCTGTGCAAACAACTGGGGATTTTATATTTTTATCTTTCTTTTTAATGTTCTGTGATTATTTAAGATTTTAATGCTTTCTTGTTCAGCACTTTGAGTGGCCGTGTTGTATGAATTGTGCTATACAAATAAACTTACGTGCCTTGGCTTGCCTACATAAAAGCGCCCACTCAGACAGTTAGGCCCTTTTGGGGTCCGATCCCTGCATAAGCATGTAGTTAATAGTGTTAAGGAGCGTTTCAGGCACCAAAAGCTTCAAAAAGCTTTTGACCGCGCGTAAGCTGACGCGGTTAATTTGTGTCATTTTGGGTGCTTCAAACTTTTTGACCGATGACTCCGGTGGGAGGAGCTTCTCTGTTGCCGGTGTAGTCCAGAGTAGATGGCGGATTTCCGAGAGCATCTTGCTTTATTTGTTGTTCAAAAATTCCATACAACCGGCGTCGTAGGCTTCACACAACGTGTATGGGTTACACGCATACTTCAGAGGCGTGCAGTGATTTGGGGCGAGTTTCCACCATTTACCCCAGAGCTGCGTATGGACGAGGCTCGCTTTCACGGTACTCATCGAATGTCATAGAGCCCAGTTTGATTGACCTGCTCACAACCGCATCGAGCTACGCATCGCCGCATGGACACCAGCTACCGCCGCTCGATTCCCGCGGAAGAGCCCTGTCTATCTGCCTAGGTATGAGATTTTCTGAAAAATATCTACAAATAAATAGGAGGGCGACAGTAGCTCGTTTGGTAGAGCATTGGCCTTTGAGCCTGAAGTCGTGGGTTACAAAGCCCTCCGCAAGAAACCTACTCACACCGCCCACTGATGACGCTGTCGTTGTGTCCTTAGGCAAGACACTTAACCCCACTTGCCTGAAGCTCCCACTGAAAGATCTTCAGCTCCATGTGACTCACCACCTGCAGGAGGGATTTCCCCCAGACCCACCTCTCCAACCAGTGAGTGTGGAACTGGTGGCAGCTGGGGGCCACCCCCCCCCCCGACCCAGAAATGGATTAAGGGAAAAAAATTGATGGATGAAATACAAAATGGAAATAGCGTCCCCTATCATGGATCACGCCCGAAGAGATAGGAGACATAAAAGACATATAGGACATGAAAAGTTAATTGTAATAACATTGAGCAGGAATACACCCCACTAAATGTCATATCACGAGGTCTTTTGGTGATTATATAGAATAGCGACTGTCAGCTCATTGGTAGAGCATTGTCCTTAAGTCCCAGAAGTTGTTGGTTCAATTCCCCACCTCTGCATCCTTCTCCACCGTCTCCCACTGATGACTGCTTTCGTTGTGTCCTTGGGCAGACACTTAACCCCCAACTTTGCCCAAAAGCCCCCACTTAAAGATCAAGGCTATGCTCACGACTCAGAGCAGCCGTCCTCCTTGGACCTCACCACCTGCAAGGGTCAGTGAGGGCTGGTGCTATGAGACTTGGGTGGCATCTCTGATTGACACCCACACCCCTTGACCCAGGAAATGATTAAAGGTAGAAAATGGATGGATATTTTTGTCATGACTTTTATATCCCTCCAGCGCGGAGCTCCAAGCTAACCGCCTACCACGGGGTGTTGAGCGGGCGTTTTTTTTTTCTGAACAACCCGTGAACCCAAGGAGCTTTTTGTTACATGACTTTCTTCTGTTAAAAACGATTGTATTTAGAGAATCATTAATATAACGATGATATATTGCAATGATGGCCCTCGTTTGTGCATTTGAAGTCATTTTGAAGGTGCATTGTGACACTGTAGTGAAGTTATTAGAAAACTGATCAATTAAATGTTCACTGTTTAACAATGCAGGCCTGCCATCTCAGTTTACCAAGCATGTTTTAAAAGTTTTTAAGTAGAAACAGCATTGTCTGCTACTTAGTACTTAATATCTTTAGATTACCCAAATTATTTTTTATTTTTTTTTATTTGTTTAATGAAGAGTGAAATTTTTATCATACCATATACAGATTACATGTTTGCTCTTTTCTTTTCTTTTCCCCCCAGAACCCTGCACAACAGAATGAGATGTATACACATTCGCATATAAACATGTGCAACACAATCATAAACACATCTAGAAAATATACTACACAGGCACATCGAGGATAGCGAGATTAAAGCAAAACATTCAATCATTTCCAAAAATGAAAAAAATAAATAAATAAATAAATAAAAAAAAATAAAAAAAAACAAAAAACAAATAAATATATAAATAATAATAACAAGAAACCCGTTGCAATGGCTGAAGCCATTGCGATTGCGCGGAACCAGATTCTGAATGTGGAATTTAGCTGAAAAATCCTTTGACATCCTTGAAACTGTTAAATAATTTAAACATCTTTGAAACTCCTGAAATATTTGAAGTTCCTGATATACTTAAAACTTTATCCTTTATTAACTGGATTACATGAAAAAACCATATTAAGTTGCATTATCTGTTACATGGAAAAATCCCCATTAAGTTTGCATTAAATACTGGTTTACATGTAAAAAATCCCTATTAAGTTGCATTATACTGGTTTACATGTAAAAATCCCTATTAAGAGTTGCATTATACTGGTTTTACATGTAATAATCCCCCTATTAAAGTTGCATTATACTGGTTTAACGTGTAAAAAGCCCCCTATTAAGTTCCATTATACCTGGTTTACATTAAAAACCCCTATTAAGTTCCATTATACTGGTTTACATGTACAGAAAAACCCATTAAAGTTCCATTATACTGGTTTACCCCCCTATTAAGTTGCATTAAACTGTTTACATGTAAAAAAACCCTATTAAGTTGGCATAATACTGTTTACATGGAAAAATCCCCATTAAGGTTGCATAATACTGGTATACATGAAAAAAAAACCCTATTAAGTTGCATTAAACTGGTTTTCACTGGTTTACATGGAAAAATCCCTATTAAGTTGGTTTACATGAAAAAACCCTACATGGTTTTACATGGAAAAATCCCTATTAGGTTGCCACTGAAGTCCTTGGAAACTAGCTGAAGTCCTTGAAAACTGTTTGATAAACAGTTGAGAGTCTGGTTTAACATAACCTTGAAAAATCCCTGTTGATTAAGTTGCATTATACTGGTTCCTATTACAATGGAAAAATCCCAGAATACTCAATGCAAATTAATGGCAGAATTCCCAAGTCCCGAAGAAAAAAACTTGAAAACTGCTGAACCATTTTTTTTATGAAAACGTTCACAAGTTGTGGAAAGCGAACATGCACCAAACTGCAGAAAATGCTGAAAATGTTAAGAAAATCCTGAAAACTATTAATTTGGTGAAGCCCCATTATAAGGATCAATGGGAAAAATCGACCGATTTTTGTCCGATGCGGAAACCCCGGAAATCGCTGAAGTCCAAAAGAAATAGCAATAATCTCCCAAACATGTGGAACGTTTTGAGAATAATCCTGGTGGAAATTGTTGAAAATGTGAAACTGTGAAACGGGTCAAAAACAGGAAAAAGAACGGAATAAAGAAAACCAAATACCAATGGTTGACTGCGAAGGTTACCCCGCAGTCACCCCCAATCAATAATCAAATAAAAATAATAATTAATGCCAAGGAAAGAGGGGGGGGGCAGTCAACCCGAGGCAGAGTTCTTGATGATTTACCAATAATCAATAAAGGAACCCCACATTTGTTCAAAACTTTTCTTCATACCTTAGGTTGCCATATTTACGTTTCCAATATAAGAAATCCCAAACAAATCAATCACGAAACCATTGGGAGATTAAAGGATATAGCAGATTTCAGAATAGCAAAAAATTGCGCCTTGCTATGAGTGATGTAAAGGCTAGTACATTGGATTGTAGCAGGGTCACTCAGCACTGAATTAAATCGGAAATGGCCAAACACGGCTAAAAAAGATTAGACTTCCACCTGATTTTAAGGCCTTAGAAAGTATATCCCCCATATCTGCTTCCAGAAGTTATGTAGTTTGGGCATAAAAAGAACATGTGGCTCAAATTGCAAGGCTTGTCTGGCATCTCTCACATTGATCTATGACCTGAGGAAAAAATCAATGATAGATATGATATAGAATAGTGAACCCTATATAATACTTTAAACTGAATGAGCATGCATCTTAATGGAAGGTGTACTTGAGCGACAATAGATATAGCTTTCTTCTCATTGTTTGTTCTGAAAATGTAATACCCATTGTCCTGCTCCAACTTCTTCTAATCTTATCTGACGAATGCACATCTATTTCCATGAAGGTGTCTATATATTATTGACATAATTGACTTTTGGGTAGTTTAAAGGATAAGAATTCTTCCCATGATTGGGGGTCAGGAGTGAAGGATATTCTGAAAATAAAGAACCTTGAACAATGTCCGTATCTGAAAATATCGAAACAGATGAGAACAGGAGCTATTTACAGAGGACTAGTCGGTGAAACACAAAAAAGTGCCATCTTTATATAAGTCCTCTAACGTTTTTTGAGGCCTGATTGTTTCCACTGGTTTAAAGGCAGCATCTGTGAGACCGGGAGGAAAGAAATGATTGTTTGTGAAGGCATTTTTGTTTGATGCAGATATAAACGTGACAGTGGCTCCGGTAACGAGACACACCACAATGTGGATAGAACCACTGGGTTCTTTTGTGTATGACGAGAGGGGTTTACGTGAATCGAAGAAGTCAAAAGCGCATCAAGTGAGGAAGAGGTACAGACAGGTTTCCAGTCTGCACCAAGCAAATTCCGTGACTGGAGCCAGTAAATTGATTTATGAATATTCGCAGACCAAATAATAGTATAACAAATTGGGTAAAGAAAGGCCCCCCACTGAATTCAGCTTTGTAATAAAGTTTTCCTTCACTCTTGGAGTTTTCCATCCCCATAAAAAAGTGTTATAATTTAAATATCTAAAAGTTTAAAAAAAGATATTGGGCAAAAAAGACCGAATGCATTGAAAAAGAAAGAGAAAGCGTGGCAATATGTTTTCATTGTTATTTATTATTCGTCCCAAAAGGACAAAGGTAAAGAGCTCCAACTGTTGAAAAGTCCAACTAAATTTTGATCATCAAAGGGGATAAATTAAAGTCCACCATGAGGAAAGTGTGCGGTCACGTTAACTTGCCTAGATATTTGAATCCTGAAGAGCAGAGCTTAAATGAATGTACCCCCTTCCTGCTTGAGAGCTAAAGCTGAAGTGTATCTTGGGGAAGCATTCACGTCTTAAGAAGTTTATTATGTAGCCTGAAAATGATCACCCCCCAAAGCTTTTCAGAATGATAATACGGTGGAACACTTGTTTTGGGACTTGGATACATATAGAAAGCAAAACATCAGCATAAAGTGACCGTTTCAAATCAATACCAATCACCCAACTGATATACCCCTAATGTAAACCAGTATAATGCAACTTAATAGGGTTTTTTCCATGTAAACCAGTATAATGCAACTTAATAGGGTTTTTTCCATGTAAACCAGTACAATGCAACTTAATAGGGATTTTTCCATGTAAACCAGTATAATGCAACTTAATAGGGTTTTTTACATGTAAACCAGTATAATGCAACTTAATGGGGATTTTTCCATGTAAACCAGTATTATGCAACTTAATAGGGATTTTTCCATGTAAACCAGTATAATGCAACTTAATAGGGATTTTTCCTTGTAAACCAGTATAATGCAACTTAATAGGGTTTTTTTCATGTAAACCAGTATAATGCAACTTAATGGGGATTTTTCCATGTAAACCAGTATTATGCAACTTAATAGGGATTTTTCCATGTAAACCAGTATAATGCAACTTAATAGGGTTTTTACATGTAAACCAGTATAATGGAACTTAATAGGGGTTTTTACATGTAAACCAGTATAATGGAACTTAATAGGGGTTTTTACATGTAAACCAGTATAATGCAACTTAATAAGGATTTTTACATGTAAACCACTATAATGTAACCTAATAGGGGTTTTTACATGTAAACCAGTATAAAGCAACTTAATAGGGATTTGTACATGTAAACCAGTATAATGCAACCTAATAGGGATTTTTCCATGTAAACCAGTATAATGCAACTTAATAGAGATTTTTCCATGTAAACCAGTATAATGCAACTTAATAGGGATTTTTCCATGTAAACCAGTATAATGCAACCTAATAGGGATTTTTCCATGTAAACCAGTATAATGCAACCTAATAGGGATTTTTCCATGTAAACCAGTATAATGCAACCTAATAGGTTGCATTATACCACCAGACCAAGACCCAAACGAAGACTCAGACCACCACCAGATAATGACCACAGACCAGGTTTCCTTAGTTACAGGAACCAAATTGTTTCAGCGGTGAGGGGATTTTTCAGTTTCAAGGACACTTTCAATACATTCAGTAGTTTCAAGGATTTCAACTGTTTAAGAATTTAACCAGTTTCAAGGATATCAGGAGGTTCAAGGATTTCAGGAGTTTCCACACTTTCAACAGTTTCCAGGTTTAAAAAAAGTTTCAAGGATTTCAGGAGTTTCAATGTTTCAACAGTTTCAAGGATTTCAGGAGTTTAAAGGTTTCAACAATTTCAAGGACTTCAGGAGTTTCAAATATCTATCAAGTATTTTAACAGTTTCAAGGCCTTTTAAAGGATTTCAAGGATTTTTTTTAGCAGATTTCCACATTAGATCTGTTCCGCAGTCAATCGCAATGGCTTCAGCCATTGCAAGTTTCTAGTTTTTTTTGACACGTTTCACAGCTTTCACATTTTCAACAATTTCCACAAGTTATACATCAAAACGTTCCACATGTTTGGGAGATTATTGCTATTACTTTTGGGACTTCAGCGATTTCCGGTTTTTCCGCAATCGGACAAAAATCTGCATTGAGAATTCTGCAATGCATTTTAATAGGCCCATGCATTTTAATAGGACTTCAGCTCTTTCAGACATTTCTACAGTTTCAATGATTCAACAGTTTCAAGGATTCAACAGTTTCAAGGATTTCAGCAGTTTCAAGATTTCAAGAGTTTCAAGGACTTCAACAGTTTCAAGGACTTCAGCAGTTTCAAGGACTTCAGCAGTTTCAAGGACTTCAGCAGTTTCAAGGACTTCAGTGTAATCATGCAACCTAATAGGGATTTTTCCATGTAAACCAGTATAATGCAACTTAATAGGGATTTTTCCATGTAAACCAGTATAATGCAACTTAATAGGGTTTTTTCATGTAAACCAGTATAATGCAACTTAATAGGGTTTTTTTTCATGTAAACCAGTATAATGCAACTTAGTAAGTAAGTAAGTAAGTAAATTTTATTTATAGAGCACCTTTCACAGATAAAAATCACAAAGTGCTGTACAGGGTAAAAGCAAATAAGTAAATACAATGGAAATAAGACAACAACAAAAAAAAAAAAAAAAAGAAACTAACTAAAAGCTGCCCTAAAAAGAAGTGTCTTTAGTCCCTTTTTAAAAGCATCGACAGAGTTGACCACACGGAGGGACAGAGGCAGAGCGTTCCACAGTCTGGGGGCAACGGACTGGAAGGACCGGTCCCCCCGGGTCTTATAGCGGGTCTTTGGGACCGCAAGTAAATTCTGGCCCGTGGACCTGAGAGTGCGGCCAGAATAGTGTGGGGTCAAGAGGTCCGAGATATAAACGGGAGCCTGACCATTTAAGGCTCTGAAAGTTAAAACCAAAATTTTAAAATCAATACGTAAATTGATTGGGAGCCAATGAAGTGAGGACAGGACTGGGGTGATGTGAGACCACCGGGGGCTTCCTGTTAAAAGTCTGGCAGCGGAGTTTTGCACAATTTGTAGTCTGTTAAGAGCACTCTTATTAAGACAAGTAAACAATGAATTGCAATAGTCAAGACGTGTGGAAACAAAGGCATGAAGGAGCATCTCCAAGTCCTTCTGCGACAATATTTTCCGGATTTTAGATATGTTTCTGAGATGATAAAAGCAGTTTCTGACGAGCTGTTTGCAGTGTGTGTCCAGATTTAGGGCCTGATCAAAAACAACCCCCAGGTTTCTGAGGGGGGATGTGACAGAGGAACCAAGTGAACCAAGGTGCTGTTTGATGTCTTGAATCTTATTGTCAGGAGCAAAAATCAGGGTTTCGGTCTTGTTAGAATTAAGCTGCAGATAATTTGTGGTTAACCAGCCTTTGATCTCGGACACACACTCTAAGAACTGGGAGATAAGGTGAAATTCAGTGTCTTTAAAAGAGCAATACAGTTGGACATCATCAGCATAGAGATGATAAGATACATTCTTAAAACGATCGATAATTTTCCCAAGAGGTAAGAGGTATAATAAAAACAATAAAGGGCCCAGAACAGACCCTTGGGCAACACCATAAGAAAGTTGAGACACATCAGACACAATATCATTTACTGCAACATTGAAAGTTCTTCCACAAATATATGATGTGAACCATTTAAGGACACAACCAGAGAAACCCATCGTCTTTTCAAGGCGATTTATCATAATACTGTGATCCACAGTGTCAAAAGCAGAGGTCAGATCTAGCAAAACCAATATTGTATAGCGACCAGAATCTGCCGCCATCAACACGTCGTTAGAAACTTTAACACTTAATGGGGATTTTTCCATGTAAACCAGTATAATGCAACTTAATAGGGGTTTTTACATGTAAACCAGTATAATGCAACTTAATAGGGTTTTTTCCATGTAAACCAGTATAATGCAACTTAATAGGGTTTTTTCCATGTAAACCAGTATAATGCAACTTAATAGGGTTTTTTCCATGTAAACCAGTACAATGCAACTTAATAGGGATTTTTCCATGTAAACCAGTATAATGCAACTTAATAGGGTTTTTTACATGTAAACCAGTATAATGCAACTTAATGGGGATTTTTCCATGTAAACCAGTATTATGCAACTTAATAGGGATTTTTCCATGTAAACCAGTATAATGCAACTTAATAGGGTTTTTTCATGTAAACCAGTATAATGCAACTTAATAGGGTTTTTTTTCATGTAAACCAGTATAATGCAACTTAATGGGGATTTTTCCATGTAAACCAGTATAATGCAACTTAATAGGGGTTTTTACATGTAAACCAGTATAATGCAACTTAATAGGGTTTTTTCCATGTAAACCAGTATAATGCAACTTAATAGGGTTTTTTCCATGTAAACCAGTATAATGCAACTTAATAGGGTTTTTTCCATGTAAACCAGTACAATGCAACTTAATAGGGATTTTTCCATGTAAACCAGTATAATGCAACTTAATAGGGTTTTTTACATGTAAACCAGTATAATGCAACTTAATGGGGATTTTTCCATGTAAACCAGTATTATGCAACTTAATAGGGATTTTTCCATGTAAACCAGTATAATGCAACTTAATAGGGATTTTTCCTTGTAAACCAGTATAATGCAACTTAATAGGGTTTTTTTCATGTAAACCAGTATAATGCAACTTAATGGGGATTTTTCCATGTAAACCAGTATTATGCAACTTAATAGGGATTTTTCCATGTAAACCAGTATAATGCAACTTAATAGGGTTTTTACATGTAAACCAGTATAATGGAACTTAATAGGGGTTTTTACATGTAAACCAGTATAATGGAACTTAATAGGGGTTTTTACATGTAAACCAGTATAATGCAACTTAATAAGGATTTTTACATGTAAACCACTATAATGTAACCTAATAGGGGTTTTTACATGTAAACCAGTATAAAGCAACTTAATAGGGATTTGTACATGTAAACCAGTATAATGCAACCTAATAGGGATTTTTCCATGTAAACCAGTATAATGCAACTTAATAGAGATTTTTCCATGTAAACCAGTATAATGCAACTTAATAGGGATTTTTCCATGTAAACCAGTATAATGCAACCTAATAGGGATTTTTCCATGTAAACCAGTATAATGCAACCTAATAGGGATTTTTCCATGTAAACCAGTATAATGCAACCTAATAGGTTGCATTATACCACCAGACCAAGACCCAAACGAAGACTCAGACCACCACCAGATAATGACCACAGACCAGGTTTCCTTAGTTACAGGAACCAAATTGTTTCAGCGGTGAGGGGATTTTTCAGTTTCAAGGACACTTTCAATACATTCAGTAGTTTCAAGGATTTCAACTGTTTAAGAATTTAACCAGTTTCAAGGATATCAGGAGGTTCAAGGATTTCAGGAGTTTCCACACTTTCAACAGTTTCCAGGTTTAAAAAAAGTTTCAAGGATTTCAGGAGTTTCAATGTTTCAACAGTTTCAAGGATTTCAGGAGTTTAAAGGTTTCAACAATTTCAAGGACTTCAGGAGTTTCAAATATCTATCAAGTATTTTAACAGTTTCAAGGCCTTTTAAAGGATTTCAAGGATTTTTTTTAGCAGATTTCCACATTAGATCTGTTCCGCAGTCAATCGCAATGGCTTCAGCCATTGCAAGTTTCTAGTGTTATCATTATCATCATTTATCCATATAATATTTATTATAATCTTTTTCTTTATCATGTATATTATACATAGAGTAATATATAAATATGTGTATAAATAAATATATGTGTGTTGTGTGTATATATATATATATATATATATATATAAATATATATATATATATATATATACATATACATAAAGTGTTCATGTTATATACGTGTGTTAATTATGTGTGATAATCTGGTCCTGAGTAAGCTCTGATGATGTGGTGTAAAAGTCTAACTTACTATTCACAGTATTAATTTACCATTGTTATATGACTTTCTACCTTTTCTGACTATTATTTACAATAACACAGTCTTCAAAGATTAGATTCCATTATTAAGTTTGTCCATTAGAGGATCCTTATTTTTCCCTTTAATCAATATATGGCCCCGTCCCAATACTCGCACTTCCACCCTCGCGCCCCTCATTTGCGCGTTCCCGATAAAGGGTGCGAGTGCGTAGGGTGTCCCAATTCTCCAGGGAGGTATTTGGCCCCGCCCCCTTTGCGCCCCTGATCCACACTTCGCCGTAGCCTGCATCTATGCACACTCTGGCAAAGGATTCTTTGCGGTACACACCAAAACGTCGGGAAAATGCATTTAAATATAAATTTTGAAATATATATGCAGTATGTGTGTAAATAAGTTTTGCCATGTTACTTGGAAAGAAGCATAAACGTTTGATGAAGAATTACGGACATTGTGTTTTAACAATTTAATAACTTTTTAAAGCAAGCGTTTATATAACATTCAATTTAAACTTTACACTTAGTACAATAATCTTAGAATGTATAAAAACTGACCAGATAGTTAGTTACCCACATTTAACTTAAAATTATACAGCTATCTCTAATTAAAAACAACTAATATACATGTATTTTAACGTGTGTGAAGCAATTCATTTTGTTTCCCAAAGGGTCAGACAAAGTTACCTTTAATTTTTATAAAGTTTAGGTCTGAAAATGACCATCTCTTGACGAGTCGATGACGTAACCTGCACTCAGTGTGCACTGTCCCAATTCGGCCTTTTTTGCACACTTGTAACCTGCGCACTCCAACCCTGGTGTGCACTTCGAACAAATGCACACTTCGTAGAAGTGTGTAGGGTGCAGTGTGGGTATTGGGACTGGGCCATTGTTTTCTCTAACTTGTAGGAACAACCAATCACAGCGTCTGAAATGATGACTCATACCTAGCAACGGGGTTCGGCCACGCCTCCTCACTAAGATAAGAGTTGTTGTCAATTCCTAGCTCAGAGTTCTCTAAGAGTGTTCTGGAATAACTTTTAAGCTAAGACTCCTAGCTAGGAGTCTTTAGGTTAAGATAGGAGCTCTCTGAGAGGACTCTTAGAATCTTTAGGAATACGGCCCTGGTTCTGGCTTACCCGGTTGGTGAAGTCAAATACTTTAAATCTTCAACAGAAATGGCTCAAATCTGGCTGGATGTAGTCCCGTCCAGGTTCAGGTTTGGGACAGTAAGAAAAAATATAGCAGTTGAGTAAATATTGTGGAATAGCCCTGAGGAATATTTTAGAAATAGTAAATGAAAGATTTTACATTGAAAATTTTGGAACAAATATTCAAATGTATAATGTTGGTTTGTAAATACGGCCACAACAGAATGACTGAAGTGAATACACCTGGAATAGCGGGCTAATTACAACACGCTAATGTTGTGATATCTTTCTAGTGTTCACATGCTCAGAGGAGTGCACTCTAACCTCTAAAGGAGGCAGATCAACTAACAGCACGTGCCAAAGCACATGTGAAAGTATATTTGTGCGCCTCTTATCAAAGGCAAACAGGAAATAAAGCTGGTGTTTTAGAAAGTCCTCCTCCAGCCGTCTCGCCTTCTCCTCGTCTGAGAGTGTGAATTATAAAGAGACTGGAGTCTCATTTGTACGGATGATGTAAGTAAGTAAGTAAGTTTTTATTTATATACCGCCTTTTCACTGCACATCGGAGTCTCAAAGCGGTTTACAATTGTTGGGTGGGGGTGCCAGTACAGGAGGCACATGCCATACCTATTGTACATATTTTTAGTGGTAGGGGAAACCGGAGCACCCGGAGGAAACCTACGCAGACACGGGGAGAACATGCAAACTCCACTCAGAAAGGCCCTGGTCCAACCGGGATGTCAGACACTGACGATGAGGAAAGGTTTTAACATTTTTTAAACCAAAAATAGACATAATGGCACTTTGCATGTGTTTGTGACACTGATGTGTCCTGACAGTGCATCTCCACTCTCCTGAGTCCTGACTCATATTGTCCTGGAGGAAGGCCTCGTCCTGTTTGTGTTCATGGACTTTTTGTTTCTTTGTCTGTGATAGTTTACAACATACTATTTGAACAGAGAAAGTTCCACCTTTTCTTTCCATTGCATTGTGCTGGTGATGCTTCAGTGACGCTGTATTGAAAGTGAAGCTGTTAAACTGGGATGTTATATTGTTTGTCTTGTCAGACGTTTTCTCACCCAGGATAAGTGAGTGTTATTTGAGATTGCCGTGTTGTTGTTGCTGTAACGGTAATCTACCCCTGACGTCACCGGCGCGGGCACTCAGGAGATCATGAGCCACAGAGCCCAGGGTTTCCTGGAGACCATCGACAGCACTATGTCATGTTTTTCCTGTAGAGTCGTATGAAATTCTGTCTGTGAAATCTTTTAATTTAAACAAGTGCCTGTAATGATTGTAACGTATATCTAAAAAAAACTAAACATTTTAGACTTTGCAGCTGTAACGTAAGACATGATATTTCACACTTGCCCATATGGGAGGCATGAAGCTCAGGCACCAGCTTGTTAATATTTTATTGTTACTGGAGCAGTCTGTGTTAAAGACGCAGTCTGGCGGGAGACTCAGAGATAGTCTAAAACTAAAGTATAACTAACAATTATACAGTAAATCCACGGCACAATAAACACAGTTAAAGCTGTTTGAATTGAAATTACTATTTTCTGTTTCATGAGGCTCATGCTGGCCCTGGATGTAGATAAACTGGTTTATATATTTCATATCATTTTATAGTCTGGCATTTTTCAGGCAAGGTTCAGACAGGCCGCTTAACAATCCATTCATGTTTGGACACAAAAAAAATGCCTTTTGTTTTGTTATTCAGTTCTGTAAATGGAGCTGTATTCTCTCATTTTCTGTCTCAGGGTTTTGAGGAGCACCATGTGCAGTTACACAACCATGTGTCCCGCTCCGAGGACGAGGAGTTGTATGTGGTTGTTCAAGGCTCTCGTCTAACTCACGTGGCAGCTGCTACAACAGGAGACGATGGCCAAACAATACACTTCATAATTCCAGGTAGGCTCTCTCAGTTCATCCGGATTTACAGCTTCTACCTTACACATACTTTTGTTGTTTCCCTCTAGGCCATGATCTCCCAGAAGCTGTGTCCGTCACACCTTACCGCTGCCTCGAGGGCCGGGTTGTGCGCTGTGAAGGTGAATCTTCTGTCCAGTACGTTAAGGATGTGGTCCAGGACATGGCAGAATACTTAAACTCAAGCAGCCATGGACCTCCCAGTTATCCGGACATTCAGAAGATCTTTTTTGAATGGACGAAGCGAGACGGACAGTTTGGAGACATAAGAGACAAGCTCAAATTGTTGGATGAGAAAATAACGATTGCAATGGCCAACCTGGCTTACCCTCCGGAGTGGACAGAGCAGACAGGTCAACACCACAGAACAGGTGAGGACATGGTGTACTGTATATACTGTATATATATATAGCATCTTTCTACCATATATCGAGCAACCACCCACTCATTATCACCAGTGTATGCAGAAAGGGGGATAAAGTGTCTTGCCCAATGATACAACGTCAACATTCACCGACGGATCAGGGCATAGCGCAAGGATAAAAAGAAAAACAATAGCATCGGGACTTGTCAGGACAGGAGTCAAATTCTGGTTTGGGCGATTATAGTACGTGTTGGATTATTAACAGAAACTGAACTTAAACTACATCAGCTACATTTTCAGTTTTTTTTTGTCCACATATAGCCCTCACTTGAATATAAGCCGCAGGTTTTTAGGTTGTATTGTAACACTTAACCGACAGCAAATGGAAGAACACAAAGCAGATAGACAATAGACTGGTCTAAAAGAGCATCCTAAACTGTAGCTACTAAAACTTGGTGGAGTCAAAGCAATAATGCCATAAACGTTTCTCTGACAACAGCCCATATCACAGAAAAAAAAGGTTCTTCTAATGAGGCAAAAGTGTATTTTTGTCAGGTCAGACTCAAGCAGGTCTGAAGCAGGTCTAAAAGCAGGATTAAAACAAGACGAAAGCAGGACTGGGGCTGGACTGAAGCAGGACTGAAACAGGACTAAAGAAGGACCAAAGCCGGGCTAGAGCAGGACTAGAGCAGGACTAGAGCAGGACTAGAGCAGGACTAGAGCAGGACTAGAGCAGGACTGATGCAGGACTGAAACAGGACTAGAGCAGGACAAAAGGGCGACAGTAGCTCAGTTGGTACAGCATTGGCCTTTTTAGCCAGAAGGTTGTGGGTTAGAGTCCACCACAAGACCTTCTCCACCGACTACCACTGATGTCTGCTGTCGTTGTGTCCTTGGCAAGACGCTTAACCTCTGGGAGTGGGAGTGGGGCGGCTGCGGCTGTAAAGTGCCAAACTGTTGTTGTGTCCTTAGGCAAAACACGTCACCCCCATTGCCTAGAATGAGTCTGGTGTGTGTGTGAATGGTTGGTGGTGGTCAGAGGGGCTGATGGCACTTACTGGTTGCCTCACTTCTGTCAGTGTGCCCCAGGGCAGCTGAGGCTACAGTAGTAGTTTATCACCACTGTGTAGGGAGTGAAAGAATAATAACATGTGAAGTGTCTTTGAGTGTCCAAAAAAGCGCTAAATAAAACCGATGCATTATTATTATTATTATTATTATTATTATTATTAAAAGCAGGACTGAAACAGGACTGGAGCAGGACTACTGAAACGGGACTAGAGCAGGACCGAAAAAGGACTTCAGCAGGACTAAAGCAGAACTGAAGCAGGACTAGAGCAGGACTAAAGCAGGACTACTGAAACGGGACAAGAGCAGGACCGAAACAGGACTTGAGCAGGACTAAAGCAGGACTGAAACAGGACTAAAGCAGGACTAGAGCAGGACTAAAGCAGGACTACTGAAACGGGACTTAAGCAGAACTGAAACAGGACTAGAGCAGGACTAGAGCAGGACTAAAGCAGGACTGAAGGTCCTCTGACGAAGGCATAGTCTACCGCCAAAACATGACAAAGAATTGAGCAGTACCAGCTTCTTTACACTTTTGTCTCCAAGCCTTAAACATAAAAGAAGACATAATTGCATTAACTTTTTACATTTGAAAAAAGCAGGTTTTTAGTCCAGCATTTACCGTAATATGAAGTTTCAGGTCTCTTTTCATTTTCTGCTTTGTACTTAGTGTTTATACGACCACAGAGATTTTCTATCAGCTTGTGTTACCAACTCTACATGAGCTCTGTCTTCACCTTTGAGTTTTTCCATCACACGTGTTGGACGAGCCAAGGCCCAGTGAGACAAAGACCGAGCAATTACTGGCATTATTCCTCTTCTTTTAGATCACAGGGTTCTGCTTTGGAACTGGCTGCTGCTGCTCTCATCCTTTTTTTATTAGTACACTTGGACTGGATTTGCTTTCACTATTACTCTTCTGTGTATTCTGTATCTGATCATGGAAAGTTGACAGTTATTATTTAGAGAGGATGACGGCAACTTCATTTGTGTTTGATATTTATAGGAGTGCATTCTTTTGACCATGTGACCCTGTAGTATCATATAAATGTAGTATTTTTCCATGAATAATACATTTAACCCTGAAATCTACCACTTTAGGGCATCTCACTTGGTTTTAGGCACTTTTACCATCAAACTGCATCTCTCAAACATTTGGTAAAAGCCTATAATTAAAATCAAAAAAGAAAAAAAATATGTTGCTTTATTCTAGTGACCATTAAAGGGTTAAAGCAGTCGTCCTTTGGCATAACCACCACCAATCATATTTGCTGGAGGTGAATAGTTAAACCAATGGGGATGGGCCTCAGCTTTCTATCCAGGATTTGATTCGGGCGAAAATTAGACCAATCAGGAAGCTGTGGGGGCGGGTAATTGACCTTCCCTTTAAGAGATGCAACAGGCGGTCACCATTGCTGGAAGTAGAATAACCAAAAACAAACATACTGTACATTGCTGTATATAAACATAGCAGAAACCAAAAGTTAACATCTGTAAAGTTAGATAAGATAAACTTTATTGATCTCGAAATGGAGTATTGTACATGTCAAATGTGGCATAAATAGAATCACTCAGGTTGTGTGAAAAGACAGGAAATATGTTTTAAAAAATGATATGTTAAACTAAAATGATATTGTCTTTTGTGCAAGATGTATTATGTACACAAAAGCTATACTAACTATACAGGTCACTTATTTGTACAACATAACATTATTTTATCATCTCTATGTTACAATATTGAGAGATAGATCCAACAAAAGTGAAATGAGAAAGCACTGGGTCAGCTTTGGGTCTTGTTCGTGTTGGTCTGTGGGTTCAGGCGATGTGTCGGCGAAAAAAACACACACAAGACGTTATTTCCTCTCACTGATCCATCAAATAAAAGTATTCTTTGTTCAAGGAATGTTTTGTTCAGAATCTTTGTTTACTGTGAGAGGCCAATTGTCAAACCCCAAATGCTACTTTTCTGTCTTTCTATATATGTTCAACCAGACTGCAAAAAGTGATGGAAAATAGTCAAAAAATTGCTCTAATTTGGCAAAATGTATCGTAATTTGAGCGCTTTTTGACTGCCTTAAAACAAGATTTGCCAATGGGACAAAGAGCAAAATGGTCTTATTTTAAGAAGAAACAAGAAATATGTCCCTTGGACTGAGAAAATAAAGCAACAGTTCTTGAAATCAGACTAAATGGCTTTGTCTCATTGGCGAATCTTGTTTTAAGACAGTCAGAATGAACTCAAAATAAGACAAAAACCACCCGATTCAAGCAATTATTACTTCATATTTATAGTTTTTTGCAGTGCTGACTAAACTCTAGACCAGATGCTAAAGACTGAAAGTGAACGATCCATGATGATTTATAATTTTCTCGCATTTTCCCAGTTTATTGCATTTTAAAACAAACAAGAAACTCTATAGTTGAAATGGAGATCACTTTTATATCATGTTTATTTTTTTATTTGTCACTTTTTTTCCCAGCGTATGATTCTCAGCACAGCAAACAACTTCTGCACTTGGCCGAACACTTGGGTCTGGTCCATCTTTCTGGTTTCGTCACGTATCAACTAAAAAGTCAAAGGGCATGGACTCTTCCCAAACAGGATGCGGAGACTATTCTTTCAATCCCTCAGAGAGAAAATCTGTAAGTGATTCTATGTTTTTAATTCTGTGCCGCTAAAATACATGCTTTTTCCATCAATATCACTCAAGGGTCTTATTTACTGTATATGTACCTCTATTTTGCTTTTCTGTTCAGCTCTCCGGAACCGTGTGTAGGTGTCTGCTGCATTTGGTCCAACAGTTCTAGCATTCTGAGGTTCTGTCCGGGAAAAAGCACGTTCACTCTCACCCTACGAAACTCGTCGGACAAAAGTTCCCACGAAACAATCCTTTTGACCTTTCGAGAGCGACTTAAAGATCCTTCCACTCTCACACGGGTTAGTGCGGCCCACAGTAAAACTCATACTGTACATATATTCTTATTGATTATGTCATTACCGTAAACATGAAAATAAAAACACACATTGTCACACTTTCTTTTATGTGTTGAGTGAAGTTGAGAAAAATGTTTGAGGTCATAAAACACATTGTAAATCAAACCCCGGGCACTCAGGTCCTTCTGCATACTTCTGCAACGCCAAGGATCATAACATGCAGTATTTTTGTGTATTTTCTCAGGTCAGAGCTTGTAAAGTCTGCGGTGATGAGGACCACGAAGGAACAAAGACTTTGAATGGCACAGGTAAGAGGAGTTTGTGTCTGGCATAGTTATAGAGTTCATCTTGAGAGGAGAAAGTCGCAGCAAATGCCAAAGTCCAACTACTTTTTTTAACTCTAGAATTCCCAGTGCAGCCAATTTGACGGCTTTTTGCTTTTGAAGTGTGCTTTGTGATCTTTTTGTATCAATCAATCACATTTTATTTATAAAGCGCTTTTCATACAAAAGATGCAACACAAAGTGCTTTACAGTTTGGTTAAAAACAATCCCGCCGGCCCATGACCCCTCCCCCCGACCACCCAACAGACCCACCCCAAACCACAGACAAACACACACACGCTCTCATGAACACACACACACACACACTATCATATGTAGTTTATTTCTACGTCATTATTTTTATCAAATGATCTTAGATTTTTTAAATGTGAGTCATTCTACCTTTAACTCCCAATGTAGTCAATTTGACTGCTCTATTCATTTGAATGTGAACTTCTAATGTAGCTTTATTTGGTCGCTTGGTAGCCAACATTTTATGGCAGTCAAAACTGGACTGGTTCTGGTTCAGCTTGGTTTTTCAATAGAGAAGAGGAGTGCTAGTTACCATAGCAACATACTGCTTACCTGCAGCAGTTAGCATTTAGCTTTTTTTTTTGTTTAGCTAATAAACGGTATTTCCTTGCTTTAGCACTTATTAAAAGTGAGTAAAGGTAAAATAAACCTCATAAATCACATCTGGTGAAAAACTAAAACGTTTTTTGGGGAATGTCTCAGAATTCCAGTCAAAATGACGGCTCTGGGAGGTCTAGTAGCTCCATTAGTCTGGGAGTCTTAGTATTAAACCTGATTGAAGGAGTATTATATAATCCTCACGTGGAAGACCCAGACCGCAGGACCAGCCTTTCATGTTTTCTCTAAAAGCTTTTGTCTTCAGCTCCAACAGCTCTGTGGCGTCTTCTTCTCAATAATTGATAGCTTTGACCACATCTCTGCACTCCTACCATCAGTAAACAGAAACAGATTTAGCCCTGTTCTGTCTTGTTGCACTTTGAAACCTGACAGCCTGAAGTAGAATCCATAATAGGGATGTTTATTTTGTGACATACACTACGTGGCATGCAACCAAACGTACTATAGATACAGATCACTGCAGCTTAAAGTCACAACTCTTTCTGTCCTGAGCCCAAGTATATTGACTGATTTGTCTGTCGAAAGAGAGTTTATGGTAACTATGGCTGCGGCAGGCTCACATCGACTTGTTTGGACGAAGCAGGAAGTGTGTGTCTTCTATTATAGACCTTAACTCCAGCCTCCGTCCGTTTAGTCTCAGAGAAATGGTTTTGGAAAAGAACATCACTATAGAAAATGTAGCAAGTACGTAAGTGTTGAGTATAGAATATTGGTTGATGAAAAAATAAATACTGTTTGTGGATTGTCTAAAAGAGGGTTATGGTTCCGAAACGTCAGACTGCAGTGAGATTATAAATAGCTGGTCTTTTTGTCATTTTTGCTCTTTTTAAAATCAGTACATTGGCTTTAGACAGGTGGATTCATGCATTTGCCAACAAAATAGGCAGTAGGGGTTCTGTAACTTTTGTCAATACGAAGCCTAAAACTAAGGCTGAAACTAACTCACACCCTCCACTGCTAAATAAACCGTAAAGAAGTATTCATTAGTATTCATCATTGTGGCCCTAGAGGCTTCGGGAAGATGGGTCAAATGCAGAGGACTCATTTCCTTAGGTGGACAATAAAATAGAACTTAAAAAGAACAAATCAAGCTGCATCTTCTGTGGTGTTGTTTGTTTCGGTCCGTTGCTGTGTTGAGCAGAGACGCCCAGACTTCCCTTTCCTCCAGCTCATCCGGGGGAATCCTGAGTCGTTCCCAGGCCCGTGGAGAGACATAGACCCTCAAACATGTCCTGGGTCTTTTACGAAGTCTCCTCTTTTCTCAATGTGGTGAAGCAGTGGCTCTACTCTGAGCTCCTCTCTTGTGACTGAGCGCCCAGCCACTCTGCAGAGGAAGCTCAATTCGAACGATTGTGTCCGTGACGTCGTCCTTTCTGTCATTCCCGAAAGCTCATTACCAGAGGTGAGTGAGGGGATGTAGGTTGACCGGCAAACTGAGAGCTTTCCCTCCTCACCACAACAGTCTGATGCAGCTCTGATTACAGACCCTGCTCCCTCTTCACCACAACGGTCTGATAGAGCTGCCACATCACTTCATACACTGCACCTATCCGTCTGTCAATCTCATGTCCATCCTTCCCTCACTCGTGAACAAAACCCAGGGATACTTGAACTCCGGCCACTTGTGGAAGGACCTCTCTGAATAATTTGTTGTTACCTGTCATAATTTAACTGAATTGTGGTGTACAGAGAAAATCAGTATATAAAAAAAATATATGGAACCCCCTTCTACTTACTGTCTTGTGCTCGGTCCCCTTTGAGAACCACTTGTATAGAGTAAAACAAAACAAATAACTCTTGTAAGCTCAGGAAACGGGACATAATTTCTCAATCATTGCAGATGTGCCACGGGAGTTGTGTGTTGAAGAGACCCAGAAGTACAATGTAAGTGACTCTTGTGGCTTTTCCTCCCTGTTTTCTCAAAACACACATATGAGATAATTTGATTTTGTTTGATCAGGGCGTCAAAGAGCCTTCTGTTCCCTCGTTGGATGCAGACCGGTTTGGAGTGTGCCCATCCATGCTATCAGGTATCACATGTACTAATGTTATGTCCAGCAGAAATATCATGTATTTTATGTAGTTTTCATCTATGAGTTATGGTCGTATCAAAACACACATCCATGGACCACTGCCGCCTCTTGTCGGTTTCACCAGTTTTTGTGAATTTATACTACATACGACAGACATTTTGTTATTGTTTAACTTCACCCATATAGTTAAGGCCCTAATGGGTGGATATCCAACGACCATAAATGTCAATAGATGTCACAAGTTTATAGGATCATCTTGCTATGGCATGACTTTTTGTGGTATGAAAAGTTTGAGACCTCAGCTTTAATGGTGAAAAAACGACACCCCATATTCTGTCAGTCTTCGGTGTTAGAAAGAATCTGCCTTGTCAGTGGTACTAATGCTTTGGAATGGGGTCAGAGCTGGCCCACTTTCAGCCTGGTTTGTGGAGATGCCTGAGGGGGGGTCCTCTGTCCTCTCGACCCCCCCTCACCCCCCAGAGTGGTGGTGGGACAGTGGGGCTCTGTACCAACTCTGAACAGGATGAGCTTAACAACCCCCCAATAATGTTGTCGTTTTGTAAGTTTGACAAAAGGTGACATTTTGTGCCGGGACCCACATGTACCGCACAGGGGAGCTATGTGTTTGTCAGTGCCGGTAAAAAAAAAAACATACAAAAACTCTGTTGCGGGTTTCCTAAATGTTTCAGCCGTTGCCGTGGTTACTGGGATTTTAGTGTTTGTTCATGTGGAAGGAAGCGCCTGAAGCCAAGTCTCGCGCCCGCTGAGAGGATCCCATAAACTTAGAGTGATGATAAATGACACTGCTTTCTTACAGCGTTCCCGGTTGGAAAGTGCCATTTTACAGTCTAAACAGTCAATACATTGGGTAAATACTGTAGCAAGGGTTAGGGTATCATGTGATTAATTATAAGAATGTGAATGGATTTGTTGGCAGCTGACAAAGAACCTCAACCGATGCCTTGTAGAATGTACGGCCCCACGCTAATGTTTTCTCGGTGTGCAGTGTGCAGTGCAGAGGAAATGCCTGTGCGATGCCCAGGATTTCCCTTACATTACTGCAGGCATGGTTGGAGCACACATCAAAGTCTGGATGGAAAGTTTACAGTGTAGAGTGCTCAGAAAGTGGTTTTAATGCGTTGTTTTGACTGTGCACCATTGTAGTTTTAGACAAGAGCGTGTCTAATGAAGCTTTTTATCGTGTACTATCTGTTATATCTATACTGTCTACTATGTACTATCACCTACTTGTCTGTGAACTAGAAAATATACATATTGCACCATAAATTCAGAATAAGAATAATTTTTTTTGCCATTGTATGTAACAGGAAGTCACAAACTTGTTTTGGGATATGGTGAAAACAAGGTATCAAAAAGTTGGAAATTGTCTCACTGCAATAAGAGATTAAATGAAAAGTTAAAAATGTGCCAAATTGGTCCAAATGTATCTTGATTTGAGCACATTTTTGACTGAAACAAGATTTGCCAATGGGGAGAGCAAAATTATCTTTTTTTAAGTAAGTGTGTAATCTAAGCACATTTTTACAAACAAAGGTCACCCAAAGTGCTTCACAAGGTTCAGAGTTAGATATAAAGCAACAGTTCTTGAAATGAGAGTGAATGGCTTTGTCCCATTGCCAAATCTTCTCAGAATGTACTCAAATTAAAATTCAAGCAATTATTACCTCATATATTATCATTTTTTGCAGTGTAGGCATGCATTAAAGAAATCTCTCAACAGCTGTAATATGCTAATACACACAATAGACTTTTAACAGTGTAGATTATCAATGACCAGAGGTATGATATTCACCTGCGTTTCAGCACTAACTGTTTTTCAGCTGTGATTACAATGGTGTGTTTGGCAAAAAATCAATGAGTAGACATGACAACCACTTCCTTTTTTTCATTTAAGGGCAGCACAAGAAATTAAAAAACCAATTGGTTCAGGGAAAGGCACAGGACAGAAATCTGCAACGTGTTCTGCATCTTCTTTGTGTTGTGATCACGTAACTGACTTTGAATAGATGTTGGCTCTGCTCTCCATCCAAAATATGTCTGTGTATTTGACAGTTGTTACAAAACTTGCAAAAATTAAGATACGATAAGATAAGATAGACTTTATTGATCTTACACAGGCAATAGTAGTGCAGGTATTTTTATTTTATTTATTTTTTTCAGTCCTAGTGCAAGTGACTTAAAGTGACTTATTGTACAGTCTGACAGCAGTGGGTATAAATGCCCTGCGGTCAATTTATTTTTGAATAGCCCTAAAAAATAGTCATCTCGTAGGACTTTACAAAGCCTAAGTCCGTAAATCAAATTAAACTTTTGATTTTGTTTCAGTAGATGCTGAGAAGAACTTCACCAATGACCAAGACGACACTTCTGAGGTAGATATACAATAGCTGCAGTATTCATCCAAAATACATGTATCTATATATTTTTTTTTTTATTTTCTAATTCTGCCTGACCCTTCTTTGCAGAGTGACTGTGCTGGTAAAACCCTGCACATTTCTGGGGTGACAAAGACCGACAGTCAGTTATGGGACACCGAGGACACAAGCCATAACCCGATGGACTGTTCTCCCGTGGACATTGTTGATCTAAGGTACATAGCTCCTTAAAGGTCCCGTATAATGCTTTGCTTAGACATCATTACACTTCTATTTGCCCTTCATAAACATGCCCAAAGTTGTTTTTTCATTGACTCGCTAAAGGTTTAGTTAGTGAACAATCTTTCTCTTTCATTCACGACAGGCAGCAAAACAACTCAATTTGGGGTGTGAGACAGGGGGAGAAATCAAAACAGCGAATCAGCACATTAGATACGAAAAGATAAAACCTTATTGATCTCACAATGGAGAAATTTACAATACAGCCTCTCCCTAGTCCAGCGTATGGTCCTGCATCTACCACATCGAGTTCTTCTGTTTTTTCTACTATTGTCGGAGAGTAAAAGTGTTAGCATCACGTCAACTTGTAGAAAATGTGCTTTATATGTGAAGACACTATTTGGCCCAAAGACAAAGAATGAGGCGAAGGTGGCTGCACTTTCTATTCACTATTTCTGCCTCTGAAATCCTCAATGTGTCTGTTTTTCTGTCTGCTTCCACTGGCAGAGAACCAGAAGAGCAGTGATAAGCTTGTTTCAATTGAAGTGACATAAACTCTATGCAAAAAATGGCTATAATTTCACAAGTTTAGAGGGTTGTATGGTGTTTAACAGGGAGGTATTATCACACATGTGCTCAGGATGGACTGTGATGAAATGAAAAAGAGCGACATATGGGACCTTTAATGTTTTAAGATTTGTATCAGTATGAAGTCTTGTGTATTCCAGCCCGGGTCTAGTGGCCTTGGAGTTGACCAGTGAGGACGACAGCACAGATACAACGTCACCAGTGTCTCCTTTTTTGCTCGATGTTGACAAAAACAACGGCAAAGATTCTAGTCCCTCCTCTCCGTTAACTTACACTCGCAGCCAGTCGGCCTCTTCTTGTGAACGCACTGCAAAAGTATAAGATCTTTGTCAAGATGATCATTGTCTTCTTTTGCATGACGTCTAAGTAATCTTTTATTTTATTTTTCATAGGAACCAAAGCAAGATGTCAGACTACGCTCTTATTCCTATTCGTCCTCCAAAATCGGCTTCCGTAGAGACCAGTCCGCCAGGGATGTCAGTCCTGGTCAGTTTGCTTTCATCACCTCACGTTTAAGCCTAAAACTAACAAAACTGACTAAACCTGCTTGTTAAAGAAACACCATGAGCTTCCCGGCGTTTCTTTTTCATGCTAAATACTGCATGTACCAGTGTGCGATACTAAAGGCCGGCATTTAACACCAGAACTCCCTTTTAATAAGTGCTAAAACTGGTGAATATAAGTTGAAATACAGCAAAAACAGTGTGTTGAAGCTCCTGGCATGTAAGCAGTGTGTTGCTATGGTAACTAGCACTTGCTCTTCTCTGGTGGAAAACTGAGCTGATCTAGAACCAGTCCAGGACTAGTCTAAGACCAGTCTAGGACCAGTCCAAGACCAGACGAGGACCAGTCCAGGACCAGTCTAAGACCAGTCCAGGACCAGTCTAAAACCAGTCCATCGCCAGTCCAGGACCAGTCTAAGAGCAGACGAGGACCAGTCCAGGACTAGTCTAAAACAGTCCAGGACCAGTCTAACCCCAGTCCAGGACCAGTCTAAAACCAGTCCTGGACCAGTCTAAGACCAGTCCATTGCCAGGCCAGGACAAGTCTAGGACCAGTCAAACACCTGTAGAGCCAGACCAGGACCAGCATGTCAAGACCTGTCCAGACCTAGCACCTTGGAAAGAATGAATGAATTTGAACTTAAATTTTTACATTCCATAAAAAGATATTTTAATGATAATAAATTACATATACTGTAGCTACAAAAAAAATCACATAGTTCATGAAACCACTACATACATGAGCTAAGTAATTACACTCCCAAAACTACTGTAAGACCCGTCCAATTGACTGCTGTGAGAGTTCTAGTGTTAACTGTCTATATTATCTTAAAACATATGAATCTGAAGCTTCTTGATCCTAGTGTGACTCTGTGTGTACTTTGTAGATCACATGGACAGCGTCAGTTATGGCCGATCTCTCCTTCAGGCCCTCTCTCTGTCTAAATCTTTGTCTCTTCTGCATTCTTGTAGTAAGTACTAACATCTTCTCAAGGGAATCAACAGCTTTATTTAGAAACAGAAACTTTCATTGCCCTTTTTGGTGAACAGGAAATTCACAAACAAGGAATTTGTTTTGACATTTTGGTGCAATAACAAAAAGTACAATTATAGCTGTAATATCCATGCATCCATAAACATGAATAATACTAACATGGTCATTGGTATTGTACCCGTAAAGCTGGGGTTAGGGCTCTAAAAAAAGTTTGTGCATGTTTTTAAATCTGTGTATTGTTGGCCTGTGTCACATCTATTGATCATCTTTTTCAGACAGAAAAGTAAAAAGACACTACCCTCCATCCCAAAGTGTCAAATGTCTTTCTTATGCAAAACACAAATGCAGCATCTTGTCAACATTTTATTTAACTGACAGGGAAAGCAATAAAAGGTTCAAGCACAACTGACTTTAAAGTAAAAATCCTTAATTATCCAATTTTTTACTGTCTGTTGGGACAAACAAAATTACTTCAGCTTTAAGGGATCTGTTGCGGCTTAGAAGAAGCAATTGTGTTCTGGGCTATTAACAACTTTAAACAAAACATTATTTTGTTTGACTATTGCATTTGTTCAGGAAGTCAAAATTATGCCTACAATCGGAACCTGAAATTGTGCAACAACAATATTCAGTGCCTCTCGAAAGTACTAATACATCTTACACAACAACAAAACATAGCAATTATAGTAGGTCATGTGAAGTGAAAGCAAAATTATACATGTGCAGGCTGCGTAGAATCCCCATTTCAGGCAAATTTTATTCTAATAATGTCCTGTATTTTGCGCCTTCCACCCTCCCATCAACTCTTCCCACATTTCTGTCCTTGCTAAAGGAAAGCAGTCCCATAGCATGATGCTGCCCCCCCATATTTGACTCTGGGGATGGTGCACTGAGAGAGAAGCAGTGTTAGTTTTAAACCATGCGTAACATTTTGCATTTGGACCAAAGATCTGATCACACGTGTTGAATGCTTTCGTTCGAGACTTTCTAGTTACACATTTTTAGTTACCACACGGTCATAAGGCCAGATTTGTAGCGTGTATGACTTATATGTTATCTGTGGAATTCTGCAGCTCCTCCAGAGTAACCATTGGCCTCGTGTTTGCATCTGTTATCAGTATTGAGCTGTGAGTTTAGGCAGACAGCAGAGTCTTGGTAGATTTGCAGTTGTGCCACACTCTGTCCATACCCAGATGGTTGATTAAACAGTCGTCTGTGAGGTGTTCAAAGCTTATATAAGTTTGTATAACCCAACCATGCTTTGAACTTCTCCACAACGTTAACCTTGACCTCTCTAGTGTGCTCTTTAGCCTTCATGATGCCGTTTAGTGACCAATACACGCCGACCATTTATCTGAGCCCCACACCAAACCGGTGTAGTAGTCGTAGTAGTAGTAGTAGTTTATTTGGGCAGTTTTACAATATTTTGTACTTTTTTTATACGATATTGTTAAAGCTCAAAAGGAGAAGGCAGAAGCAGAAATCTTATATGTGCCTTTCCCATTGTCAATACTACGTTTAAGCCACTGCCAAAAGATTCACATTTTCACATGACTCTCCGGATTTTTACCATCATCATCATCATCTTGTTGACGTAAACAAAAAACACAGAAATAGTTAGCCATTTATGTTCTATATTTCACAGCAAAATAATCATACCTGTAACTATACTTAGAGAACAGATTACACTCAGGAGGCCTCTCTATTTAATTGTTAGTGCAGGGTGTGGACATACAGCAGTCATTAGGAATGTTCTAAAGGCAATTTAATGAAGCTGTGTGAAAACTTGTGCACGCCCGACTTTTCATTTTTTTATTTTAAAATAATAACAGAATCATGCATCAATTTGCTTTCACTTCACAATTTGTCTGTTTTGTCTTTGTGGACTTTCAGCTAAAAATCTATATGTTAATGGTTGCAAACATGACAGAACTTTTACAATCCTTCGGCCTGAAATCAAACCACAGATTTTTTCTTGGAGATAAATAACCTGTTTAGCGGTGGCTACAATTACCCTCTAACCGTTTTTGTCTGTTTTATTCACAGAGCAAAAACCCTCTGTGTCGGAACTGTCACACGAGAAAAGGTAATTTCTATATTAAAATTTGTGAACGCTGGAGGCTATGGTGCGTAACCATGACCACTGGGTTGCTCGGCGATCAAAGGGCCTCTGTGTATTCTGCGGCTGTTTTTTTTTTTTTCTCATGACGCCCTTTTGTTAGTGAGGAGCAGAACAGGTTTCACTCAGTCCAGGCCCTTTGTTTTGATGTTTTACCACTCGGTGTCAGCGGTGACACGCTCACCACTTGTCTCGATGTGTTTGGGCTTTTGTACTGTGCCCAATGAAACTCGACTCTAAAATGTCTCCGTACACTGTAATTTTGAGAACTTAATTATTATTTTTTTCCATTTGCTTACGGACGTTTCCTCTGGTGGAGCTAACAGGCTATACCTCCTCATTATACAGCTGTGCTTTGTTTGTTTGTTTTGGCTTTATTTTGGAGATTTTTGAAGTGGTTAGTGGTTGTGTGTGTTCTATTTTCAAATTATAACATCACAGAGGCACTCCAGGGAACTCTCAAATGTGTAGTTCATACAAGGCGGCCCAGGAATTCACATGAAATGGAGGCTTTTTGCTTAGATGAATGCGAGGCCTTACCATCAGAGAGAATACAGAACCAAATCCACCACTTCCACAATAGACTCCAAACTGTCGTGGATGTTAAAGGGGAGGTATATGCTATTGAGAACTGGAGGATTGAGACTTCTAATCAGTGTCATTTGAGTAGTTGCTTTTGCCGTTATGATTTTATTTGCGAACTTGTTTTTTTGACAATAAATGGCTTCACACAACCACTAACAATGAGCGAAAAAAAGTGTTGTTACCTATCACAATATCATATAACAAATCTGCCTTTCAAGCACAACTGTATATACGTCTTACAGTACTTGCTGGACTATCAAGCACATCTTTATACAAACCACAGCAGCTGCATTGGAGAGAAAATAAAATATTTTCCCTCCACATATACTTGAATGCAAGCCACAGGTTTTCATGTTGTAATATAACACATAACCAATAGCTGATGGAGCAAAACTAAACACTGTTGACTCAAAGCACTCTGGTTAATCTAATCTATTTTTAAATTCCTACTAAAACTTAATGGAGTCAAAATAACAAGTCCATAAACTCTGTTCTGAATCACATAAATATAACCAAATCAAATAAATTTTATTTTTATCGCCCAAAATCAGTCCTCAGGTCGTGGGAGTCCAGGGTTTTGAGTCCCACCAGTGCGTTCATAAGCATCAAGGCAAATTGACCATGAAATCAAGATCTATTCATCCTGCGGCCGGGTTAAAAACAATTTAAAAAAGGACAATTGTTAAAAAAATTATATAAGTAGCAATTAGCAGTCTGGTCATGTAAGGTGCATTCACAGCAAATGTGTTTTAATGAGTGTATGGCGCATTAAAAACAATGTATTGAAACAGTTGTGTATGTATGAGGCATTAAAAACATTAAAAGTAAGTCCTGTGTATTTCCCAACACATATTTGTATTAGTTCTCTGTAGGGCTGGGCAATAAATCGAATTTAGGCAATTAATCGGCTTTTGATAAAATCTAATTTGTGAAAAATGTGAAAAATGTGAAAATCATGAAATCGAATGAAGGATATTGTGAAAGTTCCAGCAGCACATTAATTATACTTTCAATATCAGCACAGTCTGTACAAGACTTTTGTATTAGATAGAATAAATAATAATAATAATAATAATAAATAGAAATTGTCCAAAGCAGGAAAAAGTATCGAGATTTTACTTTTTTGCTATATCGCCCAGCCCTAGTTCTCTGCTATTCACATAAACTCACTAAAGCAGAAATGTATCAGCTCTGGAGATTTGCAGATGATGAGAGCTGTGTCCAAATCTGTTCCTGTGCTTTGGTGGCGCTCTAACAAATTAAAGAAAATAAAAAATACACACATTATCTGCATCACTATATGAATTTATGAGTTTAAATAAGTAGCAGCTTATAGTCCGGCAAGTGCTGTAACCCATTTGTCAAAAACATCATCTAATACACTCTCTGAAACCCATACTTTCTCGCGGGAATGTCTTGACTCTTGTAATTCCTTAAGTATTCATCCCCTCACAGCATGTGTCATTTACATGCAGAGTGTTTTTACAGGGAGATTAGTTTTCGCAGACGTGCCCAGTCTGCCGAGGACGCGTGCAGCCTTGAGCTGGTTCAGTCGCTACAACATCTCACCCTGTCCGAGTTCCTCAAAGAGTATGTGACGGTTCAAAACTAGTTAATCTCTAATTCCTCGCCGAAATGTCATTAACATCAGTCATTTTCTAACTTTCCAACTAAATGATTTACTAACACAGAAGCTGTACACTTCAAAAAGTCATGAAACATAAGTAAAAATAAGCTCAAATGTATCACAATGTGTCTTAATTTGAGCACATTCTGACTGTTATAAACACGATTTGCCAATGCGACAAAGCAAAATGAGTTTGTTTTAAAAAGGTACAAGAAATATCTCACTTGGAATGAGAAAATAAGATGAAATGGCTTTGTCCCATTGAGAAATCTTGTTTTGTCTTGTCAGAATGTACTCAAATTGACACAAAAACATCTCAATTCAAGCAATTACTAGCTCATATTTGATCACTTTTTGCAGTGTAGCATGTCTTCCCCTCATTTGCTAACACCAGGAAGTTACAATCTTTTTGTGTCTAAAGTGGGTCTTTGTGTGTGTGAGCGTTTACCTCACTAATGAAATCCTGTTTTAGCTTAACATGTGATTTGGGTACACAATGTTCCGAGCGGCTGCTGTGATTTTCATGCAGGATTGAAGAGGAGGAGCAGGACAAGTATAACATGCCGGTGAAGGTGGAGTCAGACAAACACAAAGTGATCCGGACTTTCAGTTTCCTCAAGAGCAGAATGTCCACCACACGCAATAAATCCAAGGTAACAGGTTCTGCTGCACGCGACGACACACCGGTACATTCTGATACATCGCAGAGGCCAGTCACGTTTCATATCCAAAATCATTATTGTTCAAATCTATTTCAATTCAACCGGTGTTTGTATAGACCTAAATCACAACCGCTGTCGTCTCTTGAACTTACGACTTTACAAAGTTGTGATCAGAGAATTAAACAGTTCAAACCTAAGCGTTGACGTTGACTAATGTGTATTTTAGCTATTCGTGTTGTCTATTCGCCATCAGCAGATCAGAGAATCACACATTTCAAACACAAGAAATGCAATAATGACAGTACAGTAGGAGGCATTGGTTCATAAAGAGAGTGATGACCATTGTCCATCCATCCATTTTCTTCCCTTTAATCCATTTCTGGGTCGGGGGTGGCAGTCAGAGCTGCACCCAGTACACAGAGCACCAGCCCCTCACTGATCCTCCTGCAGGTGGTGAGTCCACAGGAGCCTGGATCTTTCAGTGGGGGCTTCAGGCAAAGTGGGGTTAAGTGTCTTGGCCAAAGACAAAATGACAGCAGTCATCAGTGGGAGTCAGTGAAGAAGGTCTTGTGGTGGGCTCGAACCCATGACCTTCAGGCTCAAAGGCCAATGCTCTACCAACTGAGCCACTGTCACCCCTCAACCATTGTCCATAATTGTTTATTAAAGACAGAGCAGAAGGTAAACACATACGAGGCGTTGGTCCATACACTGCAAAAAGTGTATGGACCATATATATGGTCCATACACTTTTATATTTAATTATTTGGTATTTAAACAAGACGCTCCGCTCTGCAAAGAGGACTGTGGGCTGTGAGCTTCCTGTTCTGGAGGTTCTTTATAAATCCAGACTTTTAAACAAAGCTCTTAGGATTGTTAATGACTCTTCTGGCCACCCTGGGAAAGCCATGTTCCAGCTTCTTCCCTCTGGCAGAAGATATCGCTCTCTGAGATGCAGGACATCTCGTTACGCTAACAGTTTTTATCCACAAGCTGTTATCAGTGTGAACAGAGCACTTTAATGATTTGCACTTGTTTTGAACTGTTTTAGTCGATCGATTTCACTCGATTTCACAGTGACTTTTGTTTACTGTTTTATTAGGCCCGAGCCCCGAACGGGGTAAGGGCCTATTGCTTTCACAATGGTGAAAACAAATGGTGGCGGTGCGTGACGGACGCGTCAGCGCCCGTCACTCACCAAAACGTGACGGTTGTGTGCGTAAACTCAAAAGCTTTAAAATTATGTATCATGTGCCATTGAAACCTATATTGTTTTTGCTCAAGACGTCGAAAAAAAAATTCCTTTTTTATTTATTTATTAGGCCCGAGCCCCGAACGGGGTAAGGGCCTATTGCTTTCACAATGGTGAAAACAAATGGTGGCGGTGCGTGACGGATGCGTCAGCGCCCGTCACTCACCAAAATGTGACAGTTGCGTGCGTAAACTCAAAAGCTTTAAAATGATGTATCACATGCCATTGAAACCTATATTGTTTTTGCTCGAGACGTTAACAAAAAAATTCCTTTTTTATTTATTTATTTATTTCTTTCTTTTTTCTTCTGCACTTTGAGCCTTAATTTGACCCCCTGAACATGCATGAAAAGTTGTTAATTTTGGCCCAAAAATCAGACCTGGCGAAAAATTTGATATTTTGGTGTTTATTTTTATGGGACTCAAAAAATGACAGAACAGCGCCACCTACAACAGCCAAAATAATACCCCTATGGGACTTTTCGGAGGTCAAAATTGTCGTAGAAACATGAGATTTGGTACACATGTTTTTCAAGTCAAGACAAGAAAAAAATATTATTATGGCCCCGCCCTCTGACAAACAGGAAGCCCATAAATTTCACTGCAAAATGGAAAAATGAACAGCAAAAGTTTTCATACATGTCGGTTGGAAAGCGACTCCTCCTCGGCCGTTTCACCGATTCGCCTCAAAATCGCTCCACATCATCTCAACACATGTACCTTCAAAATGACCTCAGGGATTTTTGATCAGTGAAACATTGTTTGAGCAGCGGAGCGGCAAAATGTGACCTTTTTTTGGCCGTTTTTGACAACATTAAATTTGCTCCCGTTTGCACATACAAAGTCTGATTTGCACAAAACTTTAATACATTGTTCAACTCTAGGGTCTAGGTCATTTGAAAGTGAATGTATTCAAATTGACACATTAGCGCCCCCTACAGACTATTTCAAAGTTTTAGATGGGCATTTTCAAATTTAGTTTTTTCAAAATGTTTGAAATTTTGCACATACATCTGTTTTGCCCTCTTGATTCAAAAAGTCAATTGGGTCCAAGGCTTATTTTTAACCCAGTTGCCGTGGCGACGACAAACGCTCCCCATTCATTGCAAATGTACACCTCACACAAACATCAAACCAGCCTCGGCCGTTTCACCGATTCGCCTCAAAATCGCTCCACATCATCTCAACATATGTTCCATCAAAATGACTTCAGGGAATTTTGATCAGTGAAACGTTGTTTGAGCAGCAGAGCGCCAAAAAGTGGCGTATTTTTTTTTCAGTTTTTGACAATAGAATATTTTTTTCCGTTTGCACAAACAAAGTGTGATTGGCACAAAACTTGAATCCATGGTTCAACTCTTGAGTCTAGGTCAATTGAAAGTTCAAATTTTGAAATTGGCTCTATAGCGCCACCTACAACAGCCAATTTAAAAATGCCTATGGGAGGGGTTCAAGGTCAAAATTGCCGTAGAACCATGTAATTTGGTACACATGTTCCTCAAGTCAAGACATGGAAAAAATGTAATTATGGCTAAGCCCTCTGACAAACAGGAAGCTCATAAATTTCATTGCAAAATGGAAACATGAAAACCAATCATTTTCATACATGTCGCTTGGAAAGCGACTCCTCCTCGGCCGTTTCACCGATTCGCCTCAAAATCGCTCCACATCATCTCAACACATGTACCTTCAAAATGACCTCAGGGATTTTTGATCAGTGAAACATTGTTCGAGCAGTGGAGCGGAAAAATGTGACCTTATTTTGGCCGTTTTTGACAACATTAAATTTGCTCCCGTTTGCACAAACAAAGTCTGATTTGCACAAAACTTTAATACATTGTTCAACTCTACGGTCTAAGTCGTTTGAAGGTGAATTAATTCAAATTGACACATTAGCGCCCCCTACAGACTATTTCAAAGTTTTAGATGGGCATTTTCAAATTTAGTTTTTTCAAAATGTTTGAAATTTTGCACATGAATCCGTTTTTCCCTCTTGATTCAAAAAGTCAATAGGGTCCAAGGCTTATTTTTTACCCTGTTGCCGTGGCGACGAGAAACGCTCCCCATTCATTGCAAATGTACACCTCACACAAACATCAAACCAGCCTCGGCCGTTTCACTGATTCGCCTCAAAATCGCTCCACATCATCTCAACACATGTACCTTCAAACTGACTTCAGGGAATTTTGATCCGTTAAACGTTGTTTGAGCAGCGGAGCGGCAAAATGTGAGGTTTTTTTTTGCTCTTTTTGACAACATTAATTTTGCTCCTGTTTGCACAAACAAAGTCTGATTTGCACAAAACTTTAATCCATTGTTCAATTCCAGGGTTTAGGTCAGGTTAAAGTGAAATATTGGAAATTGGCCCATTAGCGCCCCCTACAGACTGTGTCAAAGTTTACATGGGGAGCCAAACCAGCTCTACTTATCATATTCATTACAATTTGACTAAGTTCTTCTATGGCTACGGAAACAAATCATCACACGGCGGTGCCACCTCCTTTTAGCGGTGCTGCGTGGTACGGTGTGGAGCGGCGCATTGCGGCTTGGTGCGGGGCGGCGTGGTGCGGGACGGCATGGTGCAGGGCGGCTTGGTGCAGGGCGGCTTGGTGCGGGGCGGCTTGGTGCGGGGCGGCGTGGTGCGGGGAGTGCGCGCGGTGCAGGGAGTCGCGCGGTGCGGCGAGGGCCGTTCGACGCCGCTTGCGGCTTTAATTTATTTCTTTCTTTCTTTCTTTCTTTCTTTCTTTCTTTTTTCTTCTGCACTTTGAGCCTTAATTTGACCCCCTGAACATGCATGAAAAGTTGTTAAATTTTGCCCAAAAATCAGACCTGGCGAAAAATTTGATATTTTGGTGTTTATTTTTATGGGACTCAAAACATGCCAGAACAGCGCCACCTACAACAGCCAAAATAATACCCCTATGGGAGTTCTGAAGCTCAAGTTTGTTGTAGAGTCATGAAATTCGGTACACATGTTCCTCAAGTCAAGACAAGAAAAAAATTATATTATGGCCCCGCCCTCTGACAAACAGGAAGCCCATACATTTCACTGCAAAATGGAAAAATGAACAGCAAAAGTATTCATACATGTCGGTTGGAAAGCGACTCCTCCTCGGCCGTTTCACCGATTCGCCTCAAAATTGCTCCACATCATCTCAACACATATACCTTAAAAATGACCTCAGGGATTTTTGATCAGTGAAACATTGTTTGAGCAGCGGAGCGGCAAAATGTGACCTTTTTTTGGCCGTTTTTAACAACATTAAATTTGCTCCCGTTTGCACAAACAAAGTCTGATTTGCACAATACTTTAATACATTGTTCAACTCTAGGGTCTAGGTCGTTTGAAAGTGAATTAATTCAAATTGACACATTAGCGCCCCCTACAGACTATTTCAAAGTTTTAGATGGGCATTTTCAAATTTAGTTTTTTCAAAATGTTTGAAATTTTGCACATAAATCTGTTTTGCCCTCTTGATTCAAAAAGTCAATTGGGTCCAAGGGTTATTTTTTACCCTGTTGCCGTGGCGACGAGAAACGCTCCCCATTCATTGCAAATGTACACCTCACACAAACATCAAACCAGCCTCGGCTGTTTCACCGATTCGCCTCAAAATCGCTCCACATCATCTCAACACATGTACCTTCAAAATGACTTCAGGGAATTTTGATCCGTGAAACGTTGTTTGAGCAGCGGAGCGGCAAAATGTGAGGGTTTTTTTGGCTCTTTTTGACAACATTAATTTTGCTCCTGTTTGCACAAACAAAGTCTGATTTGCACAAAACTTTAATCCATTGTTCAATTCCAGGGTTTAGGTCAGGTTAAAGTGAAATATTGGAAATTGGCCCATTAGCGCCCCCTACAGACTGTGTCAAAGTTTACATGGGGAGCCAAACCAGCTCTACTTATCATATTCATTACAATTTCACTAACATTCTTCTATGGCTACGGAAAAAAATCATCACACGGCGGTGCCACCTCCTTTTAGCGGTGCTGCGTGGTACGGTGTGGTGCGGCGTAGTGCGGGGCGTTGTGGAGCGGCGCGTTGCGGCTTGGTGCGGGGCGGCGTGGTGCGGGACGGCATGGTGCAGGGCGGCTTGGTGCGGGGCGGCGTGGTGCGGGGCGGCGTGGTGCGGGGAGTGCGCGCGGTGGAGGGAGTTGCGCGGTGCGGCGAGGGCCGTTCGACGCCGCTTGCGGCTTTAATTTGTTTTATTTTTGTCTTTTAATGTTGTTTTATGTCTGTATTTGTCTGTGCACACTGGAGACTTTTCGCTAATGTATTCCAATGTGGTTTTTTTACTGCAAATGGCAAATAAACTGAATCTGAATCTGAATCTGAATCTGAAAAGTGATTCAAAAATAGTCAAAAATGTCTCTAATTTGGCAAAATACATCTTCATTTGAGCACATTTGGACTGCCTTAAAACAAGATTTGCCAATGGTACAAGCTAAATTATTTTGTTTTAAAAAGATACAAGAAATGCCCATCCATCTATTTTCTATCCCTTAATCCATTCCTGGGTCAGGGAGTAGCACTGTTCACTGAGAAAATGAGAAAATAAAGCAACCGTTCTTGAAATAAGACTAAATGGCTTTGTCCCTTTGAGCAATCTTGTTTTAAGTAAGTAAGTAGTAATCTTTATTTATATACCGCCTTTTCACTGCAGATTTGAGTCTCAAAGCGGTTTATAATTGTTAATTTTGGGCATTAGTCTCACTCCACACAGAGATGGGAGCGGGGTCGCCAGTACATTAGGCTCATGCCAGAACTATTGTACATATTTTTAGTGGTAGGGGAAACCGGAGTACCCGGAGGAAACCTACGCAGACAGGATTCGACCAGGATTCGAATCCAGGACCTTCTTGCTGAGAGGCGAGAGTGCTATCCACTCAGCCACCGGCTGTTTTAAGACAGCCAGAATGTGCCCAAATTGAACTAAAAACCACTCGATTCAAGCAATTATTACCTCTTATCATTTTTTGCAGTGTAGGGAGCAGGATGACCAACGTCCATAAATGATTATACATGTGTAGAGAGGAAGGGAGATTCCTTTAGTGAGATCCTATGCGTGACGTCCGACTTATCGGTATTTTAGCTATCCCAGAAAACATGTTTTTTTTTTAGGTCAGAATGTTAGTGTTCCTTTTAATCATTAATCTTGGTGCTGGTAGCTCAACCTTCAATGGAAAGCTGTGTTTTTGCCCAGAACGACGGGGAATCCTCACACTCAGTATACCCTTAAATGGAAGCATGTTTACTTTGCGAATAGAAACTAGACAAAGATCACTTCTGCTTTATAGCGGATTGCCAAAGTGTCACTTACACGCTGTTTCTTCTCTGAGTGGTCTTATACGTACCATCTAACAC
>OZ035823.1:9987198-10084698 GCA_964034765.1 Knipowitschia caucasica | reverse complement strand
CAATAGGTATGAATGCAACGAGTGAGTGAACGGAGGGTGTTTGGTCGGAGGCTTTGATGGTCCAGTGTGTTCGGCGTCTCGCTTCTATCATCACCGTGTGGAGAGAATGGAACTATATCCGTAAAGTGCTTTGGTTGATCTTGGTCTGTAATAATGCGCTATATAAATAAAGATTACGTGCTTACTTTTGTATAGCCCTAAATCTCATCAGCACTCTCTTCTCGGAGGACTTTACAAACATTGTCGATTCCTTAACAACAGATGAGAGAATCAGAGAAGACATTTTGAACACAGGAAATGCAATAATAACAAACACTTACATGTAGAAGCCATTTTTTTTTTTTGTCTTTCAAAGAACCACAAAAAAACATTTAAACTCAAGACAAAATCAACCTTTTTGAACACATTGGTCCAGGGAGCGGGACGACCAATGTCTATAAATGTCCCGGTCTGTCCTTAGACATTTCAATTTATTTTTTTGTACAGCCCTAAATCCCAACAGCGGCCGTCTCGGAGCACTTTACAAAGTTCAAAGGGTCAAACGATTCAAAAACAGGAAACACAGATGGAAAATAGCCTACTTCACTTATTCTGGTGCATTTACAGAAATGTTTATTAATGCACAATGTCTCGGTCAAATGAACTAATAAAATTAATAAAATAACGACAAACACATAAGAGCCATTGGTCCATAAGGAGCGGGGTGACCGTAAACGTGAAGAAATGACCATAGATGATAAGATAAGATAAACTTTATTGATCTCACAATGGAGATATTTACATGTCACATTAATAATAATAATACATTTTATTTCTTAGGCACCTTTCCTGACACTGAAGGTCGCCTTACATACAAGTAAAAAAGTGAATTTTGAAAACAGTTAAAATATAGTTAAAATACTAGCCTGGCCCTAGTCATCCATACACACACACGCTCAATTATCATCCCCTGCATGTGGTATGGTACGACCAGGCTATTAAAATACAGTTAAAATACAAAGTTAAAAGCATCATGGACAGAGGAGAGTGTGGATCACTAAGATTGTGCAAAAAGACAGAAGTGTGTAACATGTTAAAAATATAGTCTGTGCAGGATTCAATGATGTACAAATGTCTAATATGCTTTTTATTTGTTACAGTTTTCAGACGAGAATGGAAAGCGAATGGCTCGTCTTTATGGAGAATTCTGCAGTCATCACATGGAAGCAGTGGGATTTTTCAAACAACTTCAACTAAATAACAAGAAATTTCAAAACTTCATCAAGGTGCAATTCAGCAGCTTGCTTTAAAGTGGACAAATTGTGTGTCACGTTGTTGTTCATTTGTTGTTGTCATGGTTTGTTTTTCCAGCAACAAGGAAATAATTACCTGGTTCGGAGAAGGGAGATCCCAGAGTGCATCTTGCTAGTAACGCAGAGGATTACAAAGTACCCCGTTCTGCTGGAGAGGATCCTGCAGTACACTCTAGGTAGGTCCACTGCTGCCCCCTACTGGCCACGCCACACAGTCCTCACTCTCTTCTCTCTCTCAGCGGACTCCGAGGAACACGCTGACCTCTCCAAAGCCCTGGCTCTGATCCGAGAAGTGATAGCAGAAGTGGATCTCACGGTTTGTAACCATGAACGCCACCAGAGGCTGCAGGAAGTGTGGACGCGCATGGAGAACCGCAGCGCCGCTAAACTCAAGAACGGACACACTTTCCGCAAACAGGACATGATGAGGCCCGGACAGAAGCTCACGCATGAGGGGGTGCTGCTCTGGAAGTCTGCCACGGGACGACTCAAAGGTGAGACACACGTGAGAACAGGCATGTCAAACTCAGGCTCAAGGGCCAAACTCGGTCCGCAAGACAGTTTTCAGTGGCCCCTAAAATTATTTTCAGTTATTATTTATATTAACTTGCTGCATTGATGGTTATGGGCGACCGAGGCATGTTATAATAGGTTATATAGGTAAATATTCTTAAAAAGGTCACATTTGTTTTTGGTTAACATGTTTTTTCATTTGGAGCAACTGTAAAAATCACACAGAGTACCTTTAAATATAGAACAATGTGTTGAACTTTATATCTGGTCCAGTTTTTCTTGAATCTAAACAATAAACACATGGTATTGTTAGAAAAATGTCAAAATACCTTCATAATGTAAAAAGAAAAAAAATTATAAGTCAAGAAAATCCCTTCTTTTTTCGGCCCCTGACCAGAATGAGTGTGACACCACTGTATTAGAATAAAAGAAATGTTTTAAATATTTTAATTTTAAATTGCATTTTTCTGATTGAAGAGTTACTTTTATAACTCAGAAAACAGATTGATTTTCTTATACAGGTGCGCTTGATAGTCCAGCAAGGAGTTTTTCTTTCAATCATATTAAACTCAGTATTTTTTAAGCCCTACATTATCAGCCGCAGTTTTTCTATCTTTTTGCGCACCCTGAGTGATCCTATTTATGCCAATTGTAACATGTACATTTCTCCATAGTTTTATCTTATGTTGCTTGATTATCTAAGTTATGTTTTGCTTCTATTTCCCGCAGATGTCTTGGCCCTTCTTCTAACAGACACATTAATCTTCCTACAAGAGAAAGATCAGAAGTTTGTCTTTGCCGCTGTGGTAAGATCATTGCATCCTCCACGACAAACTATAAGGATGATTTTTAATTTAAAGAAGTATATAAAAATCTGGCCAAAAGTGGTACTGCAACCTCTCCCACTCTCCCTGACTCAAGCTGCCAGGTATACAAGCTGGGACCATCATATCTGAATAGACAAGAGTTTGGTTAACAACAAATTCATAACCAACCCCTTTTTCACAAAGGCCCCAATAGAAATCCTTGTCTTAATCCTTGTTTTGTTATTAATGGTTTGAGAATCATAACAAGACCTATTTTAGCTCTGCGGCCAGATGGTACTTTACCGGTGAGATTAGCTCAATGCAGTGAGTTCTGGCAACTCGGATCACAAACTTTCTGATTGGTGAAACGGTGCAGGGCGGGACATCGAAATAAAAACAAACAAGATATAGGGGTTATAAAACTAATTTTAAAATTCAAGTATCTCAGCTGAAATATTGTTATTGTTAAAGAAGTATTCAAAAAGAGCAGGCTTATTGATGCCTTTTGACAGACAGATTAATAATTTGACATGAAAATCGTACATCTTGTTAGCTTAAAGTTTAACATGTGCGTTCCAAAGGACCAGAAACCCGCAGTCATAGCACTGCAGAAACTAATAGTGCGAGAAGTGGCCAATGAGGAGAGAGGGATGTTCCTGATCAGCGCCTCCTCCGCGGGACCCGAGATGTACGAGGTGCACACCAGCTCCAAAGACGAACGCAACACCTGGATGAGGCTGATCCGGGAGGCGGTGGAGAAGTAGGAAGAAATATCATGAATTATACATAACGGACACGAAAACTGGGTCAGTATTTACCTGGTTTGTTTGAACAGCTGTCCAGAGGAAGAGCAGGACTACACCAGCGAGTCCGAAGAGGAGAAACGAGCGGCCGATGCTCGTATACAAAAGATCCATCGGTTGCAAGGTTTGATATTTTATTTTGAATCATTTGGAAGATAGGGGCTGGTGCTATGAGACTTGGGTGGCATCTCTCATTGCCACCCCCCTGACCCAGAAATGGATTAAAGGGAAGAAGATGGAAGATGGATGGATCATTTGGAAGATCACCTTTTGAGTCAATATATCTACTTTAAGCTTGCAACTGAATTATTTCTCTTTGGGGGATCTCAACCCTTAGGTAAAGACCTATAATAAAAAAAAATATGGGTTAATAAAAACACATTTTTAAAGGGTTAGGTTTAGGGTTAGGGGTACATCTTCGACAATCCAAAAAAGAATAAAATACATGCTTTAAAAGGAATAAAAAAGGAATTCTAATTTGGGTGTTTTCATGGATTCCTTCTGGTGCTTAATGCTCAGTCTGCAAATGAAATTCCTCACAGATATTTGAATGGAATTGTAAAGACAGAGTTGTAGAAGGGGGTGGTGTTATACCATAAGTTTCTCTCATCTGCATGTGTACTAGTCGTTATTACTCTATTACTCTATTTTTTTGGTCAACAAACAGAAAGAACAACAAAAACCATAGCTTTGTAGAGACCGAAAAGACTGAAGTTTAACACTTACAAATACAAAAAACACAAACTTACAACTCAACTTTGCCTTCGCATTGAAGTTATTTTTTTCACTCCACCCACATATAGCTATGAGTGGGTGTTTAATAAATAGTACAGTACTTGTTCATTTATTTTTACACCTCTGTCTATGACGTTTGAATCGATCCGTACAACAATGAACTAAATCGTTGGTGTCTTTTTGTTTCAGAAAGTCTCATGAGTTATGATCATCAGATTTGCTCCAGTTTAGAGGAAAAGCTGCAGCTCTACACTGAGCTTTCGGCTGTCAGTGTGAAGAACGGGAACGCACCCGAGCCCAGACTCCTGGTTCCACTGCAGGAGAACCCGCCACAGGCCACAGTTCTGCTCAGTGCTGCTCTGAGAGAAGGTCAGACTCACTGTGGTCAAGACTTTAGGTTTCATTTGAGGATAAACTGTACGAAACTGTATGAAACTGTAAACTCCTGTATGTTTCATTTGTTTTTAGCTGAAAAGTTGAAAAAGCTACTTTCACCAAAGACGTATTCACCACCAGGAGGCAGCGTGGAGTCAGACTTTGAGACCAGTCCTGTTTCCCACTTGGAGGTTTCCTTCTCGTCTGCCACTGATCCTGAGGCAAAAGAGAAGATTTGGTCCAAAGACGACTCCGACTCGTTTTATTTGATGGAAACACAGAAAAAAGACATGAACTCAAAGGTCCTTTTATTTGAACCTTTCTTTCATATAATCATAACTTTCCTTAATGAGATGAGGAGAATTTCTTGATTTACTGGCCAGGGTCTGGCTAGTACTCTGATGGGAGACCTCTGGGGACACCAGGTGCCACAATTGGGCGGCTGTAAAGTGCCAAACTGTTGTTGTCTCCTTCTGTTTTTCTACCACAATGCAGCTGTGGCTACAATAGTAATTTATAGTACTACTTCATCATACCTGAGAGAGTGAAAAAGTGTCTTTGGGTATCATGAATAGTGCTTTATAAGAACAGTGTATTATTATAGATACCTGGCGGTGTAAGATTTGTATGAATGTTTCAATACATTCTGTGCAAACTACATTTCCACTGAGATAATTATTATTCATGAGTCTGAAGAGTTTATATTTTATAGGCCCCCAGTTATACATTACATAAATGTACCACTAGGGGGAGGTAAAGGCAAAGAAATGCTGTAGGAAGAAGACACAGAAGACAGTACAAACAATTATACAAATGATTAACATTTACTAATCTTTCTCCTGTTTTATTCTTTTTACAGGTTTCTCAAAGTGTTCTAAGCCTGACACAGTTACTCTACAGTCTCAAGGTAATTCTATTTTGGAGCTGCCACATAATACATACTTGTTTAAATATATAGAAGCCTTTGTGACTCCTATACGGACACCCGGACACACCAGGACAGTTCACAGTCCACCCAAAGTTTTAAAATTCAAATAAAATGTAAAAGCAGTTTATGGCTTCTGAATAGAGCGTTGTGTTGTAGGACTTTCCTGTTAGTGTGACTCCAGCCGTCATATTTACATATAACTGTATTTGGCAACATGTCAAGTTAATACCATCGCTAACGTACTATTGTCTGCTATAGAAGAATCAAACCTTTAAAACTGAATTTGATTGTGATCTCTGTGCTAGGCCGCAGTGACCCTTCAGGACAGCTGGTATGAAGTCCAAAGACTGCTACAATCAGAGAGCGAGCGCCCTTCCCCTCGCCCCCAGCGGCGCTCTCACTTCTCCAGCGTCCGAGGAAACACTCTGCAGGAACAAGAGAAACAGAGAAACCTGGAGAAGCGACGAGAGGAGGTGGCCACTGCTCAGAGGCTTCAGGATCAACTACGGCAGGAGAAAGAGCGCTGGGAACGAGACTGTTGGACCAGAGAGGGCCTACAGCTGGAGCAAGAGAGGCGGATAGAGGAGAGAGAGGGACTGTGCCACCTAGAGGCTGAAAGACTGCGGCGCGAGCGAGAAGAGCTGGACGCGCAGTTAGAGGAGTACCAGCAGAGTTTAGAGAGGCTCAGAGAGGGCCAGAAAAGTGTGAAGAGAGAACGAGAGCGCCTGGAGAACCGACACAAGAGGCTTCAGCTCTGCAAAGACCGTGACCAGCGAGACACCGGGACAACGCACATGGTCATACCGTTAGAGGCACATTCGGTGAGATGCTAACCCGGAGATTACCATAAGATCAAAGAACAAAACATCACAAACATTGAAGAAATACATGATAACACATAGTCACACACACTTGTATAGAGCTAAGGGCTTCACTAAAAGGGCATTCAGATTCAGACTTCTTTATTTTTTCCACCATGGGTCAGCATCGGGCATAAAAACACATACAAAAAAACAGGAAATGTCAAACAATAATATAAACGATATGAATTGGAGTCCATGCAAACAGATGAACACGATACAACAATACAAGCTCAGACACACACTAAAGAATGCGCTATATAAAAAGATTACTTACTTACTAAAGTCCACTAAAGCTGCAGAGAGTTCAGCAGTCTAAAAGTGCGTTTTTATTGCACTGCTCTCTGGCCTCTTATTAATGTGTTTTGCTTATTATTATTATTATTATTATAAGTGATAGTGTTCAGTTTCTTGGCCGCGTGTCGCTGAGCTGAAGGTTTGTGGTTTCAATCCTGCTCCTGACCATAAACATAATTCTTTGAGCTGTCTGACCCACAGGTTTGCAGGTGTGAAACCAGCTCCTGTTGCTAATTGCTGCTGTGTGTCCTTGGGCAAGACACTTAACCTGCCTCAACCCCAGTGTCTGCGTACACTAGTGTAGTAATGTGTGTGTGAGTGGGTGATTGGTTCTTTGGTGTGAAGTTTTACTATTTGATAATGATTTAAAAACATGTAAATTACAGTAGATTTGCACTTCTTGGCCTGGTTCACCTTAAAAGTATATAAGAGGATTTTCTACTTCCGGGTGGATCATCAAGACTATTGGTCCTCCCAATTATCGATCATTCTGGTGATACGTGCTCGTCAAATAAGACCAGAGAGTTTTTTCAAAAAGTAGAGGGGGCGGTTCTTTCCTAAAATTCGGGAAAATCCTCCTCCTCTAACTGGACTAGTTCTGGTTAATGTGGGGGTCCTTTTTTTCAGATGTAAAACAACTAAAGCCGTCAACATATGTCCACACGTCATTTAAGTCTGTTCACACGTCCCAAGTGAACCACAGAACCAGAGTTGGTGCAGTTAAAGTGAACCAGATCAACAAGTGTGAGTGCCGTTTTTGTAGAGATTTGAAACAACAATTCTTCTTTGTGCGTCTGAACCTCAGTCTCCACACAACTTTGTTATGATCGATAATATTGAAACTAGTGCAAAAGAATGCCACAGTAGAATCATTGAAACCAGAGGCATGTGGCTCAAGGTCCAATCAACTGTGTTTTTTTATACACGATTAAATTCTTCAATGGTCTCTTTGTCTGAAAAGTGCACCACTATAAAGTTTCCCTGCAGCTACAACAAGAAATGATACTGTTTGTTTGTTTGTTAATGTATTTATTTGCAATACATTAAACATTTATTGCTTAAAAGGAGTAGATCGACGTTCAAAAAATACTTTTAATGCTTACTTCTACATACATGTTATGGTCAAAGGGGAGATATATTGCCGGTACATTACAAAAATAAACAGTGCTAACGTGCAGGTGATCTGTTTCTAGAACATTCTCATCTCTTGTATTTCAAGAGCAGTGTTGTCTAACAAAGGGTTTCGGAGGCATTTAAGGTCCTAGTGCTCTACATCTACTGTTGTTGCCCCAGGCTTTAGTTCACAGGGTCAGAGACAGATCGAATGACATGCACAGACACACACACACGCACGCACGCGCACACACACACACACACACTGGTCTATGTTAATTTGCTGTGCACTCTCAGCTCATTGCAGGAAAGGCCACATCGAGGTGAACTTTAGGTCAGAGAACTGGGGGGTCCTGGTGCAGAGACTATAAGTAACTTTTAGAATTATGTACAGCATTTATTTGTCTGTGTGGAAGGATGTGTTTCTGCTGCTGCCTTTCTCCTACAGGGATCAATAAAGTAATAGATTAAGATTAAGAGATCTTTTCTTTGTTACACAGTGGGCAAATGTCAGTGTTGCATCACAAGTTCTAGAACAGTAGGAAAGAGGAGCACACAGCACAAGATCAGTGAACAATAGCTATACTGATCAAAATAAAACAAAATCACTGTCTCCAGAATCAAAGTTTAAGATATCTCTCTAGATGTTTTAATGATAATGATAATAAATCTTTATTTCAGACTCAAGGTCCATTGAAAAGATAACACAAAGACACCACAAGACACAGACAAATACAAAAAGTATCAGTAACACTTAAGATTAGCCCTCACTAATTATGTGATAATTATTGTACCCTAGACCTAGCCCTATCCCTACCCCACATGGGAAAGTGTAATTTAGTAGTTTGTTAGATGTTAAATAAGGACTAACAAGTGCTTAATTAATACCAATTCATAGAAAATTAACCATTAATTATACACAAATTAGCACTTAATTCACTGGTAATGTGTGAGGGCTAAACTAAAGTGTGCCCAAAGTATCTATGTATCTAACTTATTCTTATTGTTTAATTATGATGTACAAATAGATTCCTTACAAATATACAGTATGTGACAAATCCACCTCCACCCTTTCCATTTCCCTCTGATTTAACTCCAGGAACTGTTTGTTTGTTTCCTCAGTCTGCAGACCCTGACGATGAAAGCTCTGTATTTGTCAATGCGGCCAATTCTGGCATCAACAATCGTCATGCCAACCACAGAGAAAACGACCCCTCTACCCATAACTGTCTGAACGTCCTGCTGGCTCGATCCAACAGCAGACGGCACCCCAGCGCTCCGAGCACACCACACCCCGAGTCCGGCCCGGGCTGGGTGATGGGCCCCGGATACTTCAGCTCCCCAACAGGAGGTCTGGAGAACAAGCCAATACCCAGCGGTAAGAAATAGATGGATAGACACTTTATTGATCCCCCAAAGGAGAAATTCTGGACTTCTCAGACTTGCTGCCACCGTGGTTTGCGCATTTGCTCAATCATTTTGTTGTCAGAGTATAATGGATTTATAATTTTTTTATCAAGTTTTAGTAGCTACAGGACTATTGTGGAAATACACTAGTAAGTAATTAGTAAGTAATCTTTATTTATATACCGCCTTTCACAGACCAGAGTCACAAAGCGGTTTACGATTGTGGGCAAGAAATAGATGGATAGACACTTTATTGATCCCCCAAAGGAGTGAATGAGTCATGGAAGCTAACGGTTAAAGGTATATAGGAATTCCCAAATTTTAGGAAAGAACTGCCTTCTCCATGTAGATAACTTTTTCTGGAAGTATTTGAACTTGATTTCTCCAAATAGAAGCCAAACTTAACCTGTCGAGTAGAAACTTTGCGACTGAAGCATCAGTGAGAGCAGCAGTAGCCGGTGTGGATACAGCCGCATGACGTGAGCCCGCTCTGCTGAGGAGAGGTGTGCGTCACTCTCTGCTCTTGTGGTGTGTACGGGCCAACAGTGAGAAGCCCAACCTGGGCTTTCAGCGCTGCCATCGTGTGAAATAATCTCCCAAAAACACTCTGGTCTTGTTTGACGAACATATCACCAGAATTATTGACAATTAGGAGAACCAATAGTCTTGATGATCCACCTGAGAAACACCTCATCATTAAATGATGTTCTGACCAGTTAAAACAATTTACTATCTGATACATTTCAACATGAAAACCTGCGGCATATAATCAAGTGAAGCCTATATGTGGACAAAATGTACTTTCTTTTAAAACTGTAGTTGGTGTGGCTTATGCTGTATACAGGTGCGCTTAATAGTCCATAAAGTACAGTACAATACAATACAATTTATTCTTGTATAGCCCTAAATCACAACAGAGAATCAACAGTTAAGATAAAAAATATTGAACACATATGTATTGATGTCCATGAATGTTGATAAATGTCCATACATGTTGTAGAAGGTTAAAGTGTCCTGGATCATCACCACAGTCCTTTTTGTTGGACACTAACTGCCCAACAGACATCGGCAAGGAAAAACTCTCAAAAACCCAGTGGGAGAAAAGTGAGAAACCTCAGGGAGATCCACATTGAGAGAGAGATCCGCTTAACATGGACTGATGGGTTATAGATCCAGGACCTAAGCTACAGAATCAAAACACAAGATAACAACACAAGTTAATCAGCTTTACATTTGTTTTTGGTCAACAAGTCAAGTTTATAACATCACTAACTTACTTTAGACTATATTATAGAGCAGCATTATCTTGTATACATCTCGGTCAATCCTAATACCCGCCTGGACCTAATTTTCCAACACTAATTCCTACCGTTACCTGTGAGAATAACAAACAAGCCGAGGCCGGTATGATGTGAGCCGATAGTTAATCAGTGTCTAATGTCATTCTCACAAACATCATCCCCCCGACCTGAGCTGATGCCCGCGACAGCAAAGAAATCAATGTTTCTTCTCTATCTGTGGACTGACAGGGCAGACAACGGCACGCGGATCACAGTTCACAGGGAATGATTGACCGATACAGACATCGATCTTTAAAAAATCTTTACAAAACTCATTACAGCCTTTTAATGAGTCGTGTTATTTAAGGGCAGGGTGTAAATGATTCAGACTCGAATCAAGCTGCGTTCACGTCCAGTTTGTCTTGTGCTCCACATGTTTGTTGGCCGCAGCTGTAGTTTGTGTTTACTAATGATAGGAGAGAGCGTTATCTCTGGTGTCATCGACCATATTATTAACCTTTCCTCGTTGTTCAATACACACAGTGAAATTCAAGACAGCCGATAAGTAGCCAGGGTCGAACATGAGGCTGAGGTCAGTGTTTTCTTTACCCAGACACACAATTGACCAAGAATAGATATTATTTTATTATTTTTTCTTTGTTTTAGATTTGCATTCAAATGGCCCATATTTAAAATAATAAGAATAATACATTTATAATACATATTGTACTGTAAAGTAATTCTGTGAAATGTTATTGGTTTGACCTAAACATATTTCGTTGGTCACTGAAAACAGCAAGTATTGGCTGCATATAAGACACTGGACACTGCTAACTCACTAGCTAAGCATGGCTAACCTCTTTTTCTGCAACTGTTTGTGTCACACTCACTATTTTGGTCTTAACCCTCTCAGGGCCCAATTACATTTGAATGACAGGAAAAATATAAAATTATCAAATTGGGTAGTAATTAACAATCCTGACTTTTCTTTTTGAGAGAGTCCTTCACAGGCAATGCATTCTGGGATGTTGCAGATTTGCAACATTGGCCTGCTGTGGTAATTAGAGCTGACCCGGGGAAAAACCCAGAGGAGATATATTCTACTAGTTGTTATTTACTGTCACTTTAAGTCTCTAATGACCTGCAATAGGACTGAAGAACCAGCACTGCTATTGCCACTTTTTATTGTACAAAAAGCATATCCTGCACAGAGCATATTTTTTACCTTAACATGTTGCACACTTCTGTCTTTTTGCACAATCTCCAGTGTGAGCTCAATAAAGTTCTTTTCTTATCTTATTTTTTACATATTCATCTTTTATTTTATGCAGTTTTGGTTTCAACTTATTAGAGGTTGGTAGTAATACTGACTTTAAATTGATGCCTAGAAAATCTATTGCGGTGAAACCAAGGAGACTGACATTTTGGAAGTGTGACAGCTCCGCCCCCTGGTGAGCAGGTGGAAAACTGTGTGTAGCTAAAGCTCAGTCTAACAGTGGTACTTCTGAGTAAAAACAGGTCAAAAATAGATGGATGTGGAGTAGTAAGGAAAGAAGAAATTAAATTGTAAAATCTGCAACACAACAGGGTTAAAAGTCTGTGGTTTAATGCTTTGTATGATCCTGGTGTTTTTATATTCATATTTATTTGTGAATTCAGATACGCTCCCTAAAAAACTGACCAATCAGGTGCCCCCTCTGTCCCCGAAATCGGCTTTAGCTAGAGCAGCAATAGACCAGCACCAGTCCTGATTGCAGCATTTAAGCCTGTTTGAGTTCGCTCCAACAGTCTTCTTCTGGAGAAAGACAAACTTAAAAGTGACATCAGCCCAATCGTCCGCTCCCACTACATTCTAAGATACAGAACCTCTTGTTTAGCCTCAAAAGGAATTTCTTTTCAAATACAAATCCTCCATTGTGCTGCAGTAAAAGCAGAATCAGGATGTGACCTCTGCATACTTCTACTCATGCATGTGAGGATTGTCTTCTCATGTATGAATGTATGTGCAGTGCATTTTTCATGTGATCTCCGAGACAGATGAGAAACCAGAATGTCCTTGTATGATACTGTTGTCTGGCAATTGTTGAACTTTTGTTTTTACATAAGAAAAGCTCCCTGAAGACTTTGAAAAGATATCGGCAGATTCCCATATGGCTTGTATTAAATAAGATAAGATAAAATACACTTTTGTTGAACTCACAATGGAGAAATGTACATGTCACATTTGGCATAGATACCAATGATAAAAGCCGCCCAGAGGTTTCTCACTTTCCTCCCACTGGGTTTTTAGACTTGTTCCTCACAGATACAGGAAGGTATAAGGACAGAGGTGATGATCCAGGACACTCCACATTCAACATTTATGGACTTTTTCAACATTTATGGACATTGGTTGTCTGCTCCTTATGGTCCTGGGTTCGAATCCCGGTCAGAACAGGGCCTTTCTGAGTGGAGTTTGCATGTTCTGCCCGTGTCTGCGTAGGTTTACTCTGGGTCCTCAGGTTTCCCCTACCACTAAAAGCATGTACACTAGGTATGAATGTGGTGAGGGAGTGAATGGATGGTGTTGGTTGGGGGGCAGTGTGTTTGGCGTCATCACCGTGTGGAGAGAATGGAACAATGTTATTAAACTTTATTACAGACATTACACAAAAACAATAATAATCAAAAAATAAGCATACATAATTACAGTTGACTACTGTACCAGTGACGCCACAGTTAACTGATTCTGATGTTGGTCAGGCTCATTATGATCACATTCTGACATTGATTCAGTCGACAAATAAATCTGTACATCAGGTTTCTTTGGACAGCACAAAAAGTTTGAATCAATCAATCAACGTTTATTTGTAGAGCGCTTTTCCTACACAAGGCAACGCAAAGCGCCTCACATCCCATATCACATCATGCGTAAATCAAACACATTAAGAGCAAAAGATATATTAAAAACATTAAAAATAAAATCACACAAGTTAAAAACTTTAAAACATTAAAATAACAGATGGGATTAAAATCATAAATAGTCACAGTGCATTAAAAAGATTAAAGATAAAAACAAAGATAAAAAGATAAAATCATTCAGTTGTATGCACAGCTAAACAGAATTGTTTTCATCCTAGAAACTTTAAAAACTGCCAGAGTAGACGTCTGTCTCATATTCTCAGGAAGACGGTTCCAGACTCTAGCTGCATGAATCTGAAATGCAGTTTCCCCATGTCTAGTACCGACTCTGGGCACTAACAGGAGTCCAGTCCCTGTGCTCCTCAGAGTCCGGGCCGGTTCATTTGGCACAAACATGTCACTAATATATTTCGGTGCGAGGCCATGGAGAGACTATCCCAGAGAATCCCAGAAGAAGCAAATAATTGGCTGGCACTCTCCCACTGAGGCCTTTTCAACAGGATTCTTAGGCAGTCATTTTACGCCACATTTAGCTTCTGTATGCTCGATTGTCTATAGTTCGACCACAGATGTGCCGTGTATAACAAAGTACAATAAGCTTTAAAAAGTATCTTTTTCACTTCATCTGTACATGCACCAAACCTGCTAGTATTTGCTACTCAATATCAGATTATTTCCACACATTTTGAATTGGGAAAACTTTAAGATTTCATCATCTGTTGTCCGGCAAATCATTATGACACTCTTTCTGGCATTATATTTGATGTCATATTCCATATGATTTCTCAACGTTATAAAGTCCTATTTAAATAAAGATTACTTACTTACTTTCTAATGGCCAATGGCTCTATGTGTGTTTTATCATCGCATTTTCATGTGTTTGAACTGATTGATTCTCTGTTGGAGAAAATTACGGTTTTGTAAAGTTCTCCAAGATAACTACTGTTGTGACTTTGACCCATACAAGAATACATTCAACTGAATTATCAAAAACCTGTCTTAAAACATACTGTATTTGATGATTCTTATATTATATACCCGTACTTTGTCACATCTGTTTTAGGATTCATATCAATGATCTAGATCGTGGACACATTTCATGACGCCTGTTCTCCTCTGGTTCCTCTTCCCCCGACAGATCACAGAGACGGCTACATCAGAGAGGCTTGGCCCACGGCGGCGGACTCTTGCTTCACGCTTTCACATCACACTGACTCTTTACAGTTGTTTTCCGCCGCCGCCGACAGCAGCGGAGAGGAGCCCAAAGAGGAGACCGTTGTGTACCTCTGAAGAAGGAACTCTCAGACACTTAAAAGAATATTCAACGTTATTTTTGCCAAGCACAAATGCACAGATGGAGCTTGAAAAATGTTAGAAAATACAATGTTTTTGATGTCCTCGGTCGCAAAAATGTGGTTCACTGTTGTCTGGAAGTTTTGACAATTTTCGTTTCTTTGTCGTGTCTCTGTTGTGTCTTTAAAATTCTCCGCTGTTGCTATGGTTTTTATTTCACACGATTCTGGGAAATGGCACTTTATTTATTGAATGTTCTAAACGCAGTAACATTAAACGTTTCAAATACCGTGCACTCTTTCCTTCGCTTTACAATCTGATGCGAGACGTGTTTTTAGTCATTTTTGGACCACATTGCAAAAAGCGTTGAATAATAAGTCCAAAATTGCTCAAAGGTTTATGTGTCAGAATTTGAGCACTTTTTGACTGCCTTAAAACAAAATTTGGCAATGGAACAAGAAAAATAATCTTGTTTTAAAAGTATACAAGAAAGAAATAGAAGGACCCAAACGCAGGAATGCTAAAAATAATGTTTTAATAAAATGAAGTCCAAGGTCAAAACCAATCTTAAAACTCAATCCAGGACGAAACAGGGACAAAACCACAATGGACCAACAACAACGGGAGAGGAGCCCAGGGTTTTAATACACACAGGGACACACATTGGGGCGGGACAGGCAATTAACAGAACAGACATGAGCAACACTGAAGAACCAATATGTCAAAATAAAAGCCGAAAAAGTGGTCAAAAAGTCCACACAAAACATGAAATTTAGATTGGCTAATGTGGTTGATGGTTCTTTCCTTTGCTCTATGAATGCCCCTTTGTGAAGCATCTTTGAGTGTCCAAAAAAGCAATGTATAAGCACACATTTTGATCATTAAAAGTTATATTCCTGAGTGTGGGTTATGACATTTACGGACATTGGTCACCTGCCCCTTATGGACCAATGGCTCTACGTTTTTTGTGGTTTTTTATCATTGCATTTCTTGCGATTGAACTGTTTGATTCTGTGATCTGTGTTGGCGAATTCAACCGCTTTGTGAAGTCCTCTGACGTCACTACTTGTCACGTGCTGGAATGAAGGAAGGGCCCACAAAATTATGATTTATTGAACGTATAAAAATGAAAGTCCAGGGTAAAAACGAACCAAAAATCCACACAAAACTCAGGAATATGGACGGGTAAAGACAATGGAGCAGCAACAAGGGGAACAAGACAGGAAGTCAAACTAAAAAACAAAACCGGAGAACCGAAGACAAGTCAAAATAACAAAAAATCCACACCATGACACTTCTGTTGTGATGTAGGGCTATACAAGAATACATTGAATTGACAGGGAGTGAGGGGGCTTCCACCTTGTCGTCCTCATTGTGCACATGTCGCGTGTGTGTGTGTTTTGTCCTGCCTCGGCTGAGTTCCTCTCACCTGTCATCGATGTTGTGAGCGGTGACACTGTATCATTTTTCATGTGTTCAGTGGAAACGTGGTCGGCGCTTGTCAACACGGCTCCATTCATTGTGTTGTCGACGTTATCAGTCTTTTGTGCGGTGTGTTGTCAGCCATTGTGTAGCAGCCGCATGTCTTTGAAAGGACTGCATTACAGACTCAACACGGAAGAATCAAAACAGACTCAAGAACAGAATACACTGAGGATGATTTTGAAGCAGTTTTTAACAGCTCTGGGAAGGTTGTGTGTGTGTGTGTGTGTGTGTGTTACAGAGACACGCACATGTGTCATATGTCACTGTGATCCTCCGTCTGACTGATATCCCCCCAGTGCGAGGATCAGTCGTTAGTCTCACCCAGCAGCTGTCTTATTGCAGGTTCATCTTCTCCCCTTTGTCCTTCTGGATTCCTTACAGCCAGGTATGTGTGTGTGCGTGTGTGTGTGTGTGTGTGTCTGTGTGTGTGCATGTAACTTAGCAACAATAACCGAAGTTGTTTTCTCCAAAGTATACAAGTAAATTAGTAGAATGCCCTTGATATCAGTTGGTAAGTTAGATTTATATAGAACATGACGACACACTTCTCCAAATCTTCAAACTAATACAGGTTTGAAAAAGGGATTGGATGAAGCCGATTGTTTTATCTCAACCCCCTCTCATCTCACCCATCCAACACGACACAATAATACACAGAATACAATACAATTAATCAACATAAACTGCAAAAAGTGATTGAAAATAAAGAAATGCGCATTTTGACTGCCTTAAGATTTGCCATTAGGACAAGCAAAATGAACTGAGATCCGATAAATATCTCTCTTCGAATGTGAAAATCAAGCTGAAGTTCTTGAAATAAAACTACATGGATTTTTCCCATTGGCAAACCAGTCCCAATGTGCTCAAGTTAAGATAAAAAACACTTGATTCAAGCATTTATTCCCACTCTGCAGAAGATTCAGTAATATACAATACCCTACCAGAGACACACAACCCAAACTCTCTCTTTCTCACCCACACACACACACACACACACACACACACCAGTAATTTTACTTCAAGAATGTTGTCTACATTTGATCATCCTTGCTTCAGCATGTGAAAATGTGAATCTTGTCCAAAAAGTCTGTTTACTTCTTTAATTCAACGTTCAATGAATTACTACTATTACATTCCCCAAACACAACAGACTCATTACCCGCAAAGTGAGTTTTAAAAATTAAAAATAAAAATGTCAAAAAGTTGTATACCTCTAGTTACAATCTGCACCAAGTTTTATTATTGGCAGAACAGGGTTAGGGTTAGGTAAGTATTTTCTCAAAAAGGGGTGAAAATATATTTGTATGGCACTGAAATACTGGCTTTGACTTAAAAGCCTTTCAAATATTTTTCTAATGGCACTTATCTGTTTTAAAAAAATGAATAATTAATATCAATAATAATAACTTATTGATTATTATGGCTCACAGTAAAAACCCTAAATGTAACAGAGAAATTATCACGTGTCGCTTTGTTGTCAAATATCCGTGTTTTTGCGCCTGAATTCAGTCATTTAAAAGAAACCAGGTTGATCCACATTTTTGTCGCTCCTTTCACAGAAAAGAACAACAGTTAGAGCCGACACGGGTCATTTGCTGCTGGTCATGAGCTCGATGGTAAACTCCCGCTCTGTGATCAGCAGGAAGAACCACACGGTGCATGGATCAGTGCATCAGGCCAGTTTTACGGGTTCTACTTCCTGCTTCTCTGGATCATCAGCATCACAGCAGCAGGCAACAGAAACCTCATCAGTCTGAGAGCAGGGGCAGGACCAGGGACTACACAGCAGTCACATACATGCTCCTATTTACACTCGGACTCCCAGAATTCTGAGACTTTTGAGTTATTTTGACAGCTCCCATAAAAATCAATGGCATTCTGAAATAGTAAGAAATGTATAGGTTCAAGGTTTTTTTTTTACTCACTTTTACTAAGAGCTAAAACTGGTTAAAGCTGCACTAACTGACTTTATTTTCGTATTAATTACGAAAATGCAATCCATGTCCATGTAGTGCATTGGGATAAACGTCCTTTTGAATAAAAAGTAGTGCAGATTTGTGCTGGCCTGACATTATATTTTCGATCGAGTTTTGATGAAACAAGGAAGAGAATGTGTTTCGGGTCGCAGATTGTGACCAATCACAGCGAACCACTGGCCCCCACTTTCGTGAGAAATCTACAGGTCCGTTAGCACAGACAGCTGAGTTAGCACAACAAGCCGAGAAGCTAACCTGAAGCTTCCTCGTCTTCGTCACCGGTTACTGCTTACACAGCGAAACAGCCATCCAAAAGAAAGTCTCGTTCCTCCGCGCTTCCCGGTTCTATCGTTCTATGGTCACGCCATCCACGTGAAAATCCATGTCCATGTATTATCCATATTGGGAGAGGCTAGCTCCGTCCCAACAGTGAGTGTGTTTGGGGGGCGATAGCTTCGTGGGTGCGGGGAGGGGAGCAGAGAGAGCGAGGCCAGCGAGTCCACGGCTTCAAAATCCCAACGTCAGTTAGTGCAGATTTAATATATCTGGAAGAACGGCAAAAACAGTTTTTTTACATTTGTGCTTCTAAAACTAAAAGATTTTTATTTAAAGACCTTATGACGGGTTTTTTAAAAAAAAATAGTGGATATCAAAATTGCATGACAATGTCAATTTGAAAGAGATTCCGGAAAAAAAAATCCTATATTTTATAAAAAGAACGTGTTTTTCATGAATTTAAGTTGTCTATGCTCTAACCTGTGTGTGACGTCATAGCGGGTTACGCCCATGCATTGAAAACCATGGATCTATGCCACAGGACTGCCTTTTCTCTCTCCTCTCCACTGATGCCCAACACAATACTGCCCTCTACAGGTAACAATTGCTCACTACACATAAATTGCCGTTTTGAGTGTGAAAAAATGTCCAAGCTGGGATTTGAACCCAAGTGTCTGGATTGGCAGTCCATCGACACAACCACTGGACTATCTCAGTGACAACGAAATGTTACATTCTAGTAGTTATTTTAGACTCGCTGTACACGGCCTTGTCATCTTGAATATCCGCGAAAAAAGAACGAATACCAAATTGTAAACAACTTACAGCGTTGAAACGTACCCGTTCTGACGTCACCAAGGGCTGTGAAGTTTTTTCGTTTCTAAGGGCGTTGCTATGGGGTTATTTCGATTTGGGGGGATCAGACAAAAAAAACAACAACTGATTTTGAAACCTTTAGTAGTTTTCTTCTAATATAAAATGGTATTAAAACTGTATTTCTAAATAAATCAAACCCGTCATAAGGTCTTTAACGTTCAGTTTCATAAGAATTGTGTTAGTATCTTGTATGTTATCGTCGACAAAGTGGTTCGCACTTGTGCTTCACAGAAAGAAGGTCCTGGATTCGATTCCACTGCCAGACAGGGACTTTCTAATCCGCCTGTGTTTGCGGAAGGTTTCCTCCAGGTGCTCCAGGTTTCTCCTACCAATCAAAACATGTAATCATGAATCATGTATTATGAGTGAGTCTTTCGGAAGTCGATGGTCGGAGGCCGAATGGAAATACAATGATTCACCAAAGCTTGTAAAGTGGGCATTTCTTGTGAGGAGAAGTTTGCATGTTCTCCCCATGTCTATTTAGGTTTCCTCCGGGTGCTGCAGTTTCTGGTTAACTGTATACCGCTTTGTGTGACCATGGTCTGTGAAATGTGCTATATAAATAAAGATTACTTACTAGATAGTGTATTCTGGAGTTGTGTAAAGTAAAGCAAGTAAAGCCTGGCAAGAAAACTTATTTAGCTCCGTCATCAGTTTTCTCGAGACAGCGATATTCTGTTCACTGAATAGCGTTAATACTTCTATGACATATTCGTGTTTGGCTCCGTTAACTTTTGATGCGGTTCCTTCTGCTCGCCCTGACAAAAGTTACACCGTTTGAGCGTTAGTTAAAAGAGAATTGTCTCATTAAAATATGGGACAGAGACTTTCACAGCATCTGACTGTGTCCTGTGGCCCAGAACCAACCCAGGGACAGACATCTTCAGAGATATTTCATAATTGCTTTGGGCTTCCACATCAATCACATTAACAGAGAGGAGGGGGAGAAAACTCTGGGCTCCCCCTCCTCCCCCTCTGTTACATCATCGTTATGTATCTAAAACACAATATCGTACTTTTATGCTTTTTATTAACACTAGAACTCCCAGAGCAGTCAATTTGACGGCTTTTAGTTTTGGTTTTTCATAACTTGACTTTTTTCTATTTCTACGCCATTGTTTTTATGAATTGATCCTTTATTTTTGAAACGTGAGCAGTTGGTTACCACAGTTACCATAGCAACACACTGTTTACTTGCTAGCAGTTAGCATTTGGAAGCTGTTTTTTGCCGTATTTCAAGTTATATTCATTAGAACGGTGAAAAAAAATAAAAAATAAGAATAACCGGTTTAGAATGTTACTTTTTGGGGGAATTTCTCTGAATTAAATTTGTTTGAATGGTAGCGACCAAAATGACAGCCTGTCGAGTTCTAGCTAGTAGTTTCGTCATTCTTAGTGTCGGGGAGGTAATGGAATGATTTCAATACAATACATGTGTAGATGTGTTTTGGCTTGTTTTGAAACTGTTTTAGTCGATCGATTTCACGGTGACACTTGTTTACTGTTTTATTTGTTTTATTTCTGTCTTTTAATGTTGTTTTATGTCTGTATTTGTCTGTGCACACTGGAGACTTTTTGCTAATGTATTCCAATGTGGTTTTTTACTGCAAATGGCAAATAAACTGAATCTGAATCTGAGATGTTTAATGAGTTCAAGTTATATTCGTTCGGTAAGCGATGTTGTTAGCTTAGCCGTAGCACCAACTCAAAACCACTTCCCCGTCTACCAAACCAAACATCCAGCCTTTTCTTTTCTTTGTCACAACGGGGAGAGTGGGTGGCAAACGAGAAATGGGCATTTTCTGTTCAGCCATTTTAGGTTTTAGAAAATCCAATAACTAAGGTCCGCGCACTCGCGAGAAACAGGAAGGGGGTAAACGCATCCCATTGGTTCGTTGGGGATGAACGAATCCCATTGGTATATTTTTATCGGTCCGCTCCAAAATAAAAAAAAACAAGTTTAAAATGTAACTTTTTGGGGGAAATTTGGGTAGCGGCTAAAATGACAGCTTTGGGAGTTCTAGTCGTTTCATAATTCCAAGTGTTAGTCCTAGTGTTGGAAAGAAAGGGAATGGTTTCATATCAGTACTTTTACTTCAATAGCTACTACATACTTTTGCATCCTCGGATCATAGCATGTAGTTTGTTTTCCCAATCAATCGATACCAATACGAAAACAAAACAATTCCCACAGCTCTTGATAAACTGCGTGGGATTATTGCTGTGTATATTTCTACATCCTCCGAACGCTGTACAGTTTTGTCAGCAGCGGTGTGGCCTCTCCCTCCTGTAAACCATCTGCATGTCATTACACTGAGAACAAGGAAATCCAATAGTAGCAGCGCCTCCAAGCATGTGCTCTCACTGCAAAAAATAACACAATACGAGGTAATAAATAATTGCTTGAATCGAATGGTTTTTATCTTAATTTGAGCACATTCTGACAACAAGATTTCTCAATGGGACAAAGCCATTTAGTCTAATTTCAAGAGCTGTGGCTTTATTTTCTCGTTCCAACAGAGAAATCTCTAGTATATTTTTAAAACAAGATTATTTAGCCTGTCCCGATGGCAAATATTGTTTTAAGGCAGTCCGAAGGTGCTCAAATTAAGATTTAGATTAACAGTGGGGAAATCACCAAATAGGAATGAGCACACAGCAAAAGATATTTACACATAAATGCTATCAATCAATCAATTCAAAACAGACAATAAAAAACAAAACAATATAAAAACAATGCAAATACATATGAAACAAAATTCAGTAAAAAGGATAAAAGTTACAATAATTAAGAGATCTATGCTTCAAATTAGTCGTATGCAGCTAAATAAGCCAGAGATGAGGCCTGTGGCACAAGCTCAGGGAGATATTCTAAAACCAAATAAAATCTCTAACTTTAGCATAACAAAGAAGCAAGTATGAAATCTCTAGCTTCAGCGTAAAAAGAAACAAGTCAAAAAACTAAAATAAATCAGAATCCTTGTATTGCCATGTGAGAACAAGAAGTCACAAACTAGGAAACTGCTTTGGCTCTCGCTGCAAACAGGTTAAAGCAGAATAAAATCAAGAAGGCATACGTGAATACAAATCTACACACATTTCTTCAGTTTGCCACTCACATGTAAGCCACGTGTTGCCAAATTTGAGCCATTTTTGGCTTATTTTTATTTCATTTTTTGCAGCGCTCCTTCATGTGGGATCACTGTGGTGTGTGGATGCAAATGCACACCTGCTGCACATTATGTTTGTGATCTCAGTGAAGGAAGCGTCAGACAGACAGTGCCAGCTCTCTCCCTCTCGCTCTCTGTCTGTCTCTCTCTTCCCCCCCTCTCTCTTTCTCTCTCTGTCTCTCTCTCTTTCTCTCTCTGTCTCTCTATCTGTCTCTCTCTGTCTCTCTGTCTGTCTGTCTCTCTCTCTCTCTCTCTCTCTGTCTCTCCGTCTGTCTCTCTCTCTCTGTCTCTCCGTCTGTCTCTCTCTCTCTGTCTCTCTTTCCCCCTCTCTCTTTCTCTCTGTCTCTCTCTTCCCCCCCTCTCTCTTTCTCTCTCTGTCTCTCTGTCTGTCTGTCTCTCTCTCTCTCTGTCTCTCCGTCTGTCTCTCTCTCTGTCTCTCCGTCTGTCTCTCTCTTTCTGTCTCTCCGTTTGTCTCTCTCTCTCTCTGTCTCTCCGTCTGTCTCTCTCTCTCTCTGTCTCTCTTTCCCCCTCTCTCTTTCTCTCTGTCTCCCTCTTTCCCCCTCTCTTTCTCTCTCTTTCCCCCTTTCTGTCTCTCTCTTTTCCCCCTTTCTCTCTCTCTCTCTCTTCTTTCCCCCTTTCTGTCTCTGTCTCTTTCCCCCTTTCTCTCTCTCTCTCTCTCTCTCTCTCTCTCTCTCTCTCTCCCTTTCTCTCACTCCATGTGTTTTTTGTGCATGCTCTGAATTCCTTCACTAACAATGACTGCTGTTTTACCTGGGGCAGCAACAAGCATTGGCCACTTGCCCAGAAAATCTAATTTATTCATGGGTGAAACAAAACCTGACAGAATAATAGGAGCCGGCTGTCTTACACTACAGAGAGCAGAGAGGAGGTTTACATTAGAAGATAAGCCAGCAAGAAGGTTCTGGGTTTGGTTCCACCTACAGGCCTTTTCTGGGTGGAGTTTTGGTGTTGCCGTAGATTTCCTCCAGGTGCTCCGGTTTCCCCTACCACAAAAAACATGTACAATAGAGCAGGGTGAATGAGTGTGTGTTTGTGAGTTGGACGACAGATGCAAATTAGGCAAAGGCAACAATCCATAGATGTAGAAAACAAAAAGGAAAAGGGCCGATGCACTCTGACTTAGTAACATGAGAATTCTTTAACGTAGAAGGGACTTTTCAATCCAGAGATGTGTGTTCATTAATATGTACTGTCCCAAATAGATAATAAAAATAGAAAAAAATAACAGGGGAAGGCAATACAGTCTCATTGCTGGTAAGTGTAAAGTTGCAGGCGTAATTCTGTTGTGATTAAGTGTTTAAAAATACTGTGATCTTTTCTTATTTTCTTAATCTTTTTGCTAAACCTTCCACAATTTATCATTTTTTTTTATACCAGATAGTTTGAACTACAGAAAATTCTTCTTCAGAGTGATTACGTGATGTTGTGTGATGTGTCTTGTCGGCTATTTTCTCCAGTTTTTACCACGATCTTCCCACTTCTTCAGGACAGGTCCCAGGTGCGTGACCGTAAAACAGCCCCCTCGTCCCGGTTCATTGTCCCGGCGGCACAGACCCTATAATATTTGTTTCGTCCCCTTCCTTAGCGTGGTTCTCTCTTTTATAGTGGTCGCAGATTTGAGTTGATCTTGTTCTGCTTTGTGGTTTGTTGCTCGTGGGTCTTTGCCGTCTCCTTTTAGTGTTAATTTTTTGTCTTATCTTTTGGATGGACGGGTAATTATCTTTGTTTTTATGTGGTTTTAACTGGTGCTAATATTATGTACTTGGTCTTAAAAACTTGTAGAATCCATCAGAAAACTAAATGAACCTTGTTGTTTTTGCTGCAGTGTGATTTCTCGCTCAGGAGCCAGACTTGCATGTTTTAAGTTCATATGGAACCCAGCGACCCAAAATGAAATTCCTCAGAAAGCCCACACACAGTTTATGAATTCAACCCAGGATTTTTTTTTTTTTGCTAAAGCTTTTAGTGAAAGAACTTTTTAGCTCAAGAAACACAGAATTCTCCTCGTAAAGCTCAGCACTGAACTGAAGAACTGCTTTGATCTGACAGTCATTATATTTGAATGAAGTCTACATGTTTGCATCGCACTCTATCTCTATGAGTACACATTTCTTTGCACTAGTTAATTATATGTAAAAAAGAACAATGAAAATGTATTATTGCGATGAACTGGATGGAACACAACTGATAAGTATTGCTGATTTTTTGTTTGTTTGCATCAACAAGATAAAAATGACAATGGCAAAAATCAGGAATGTCATGTGAAACTTTTTGCTTCTGCCTTCTCCTTTTGAGCCTTTTTTATTTTTTTTTCCTTTTTTGTCTTTCTTGAATTATTTGTGCATGTTATTGTGTATTGTAAAACTCCTCAAATAAAAATACTACTACTATATGTTTACACTGTATTATACTATATGAGGTTCATTAGGCAAAAAAATAAGATATTAGAGAGAGTTGTGCTGTACTTAAAATCTACATATCCTATTCAGTGTTTGTGTGCTTCTCATTCTTTCAACTTTTCAACTTTTTTTTTTTTTTGCAGGAGGATCTAAGGACAGTGAGAATACAGGATATTTAAGTACATTGAAGGACTTTTTATTAACATTTATGGACATTGGTCACCCTGCTCTCTATGGACCAATGGCTCCTATGTGTTTGTTGTGCTTGCTATTTGTGTGTAGGAACTGTTTGATTCTCTGATCTGTAGTGAATCAACAACTTTGTAAAATCCTCAGAGATAACAGCGGTTGTGATTTAGAGCCGTACAAAAATACATTTCATTGAATTACTGTTCTGTAGCCGGTGATGCAACACTGACATGTCCCCACAATGGGACAAATACAAGAATCTCTATCTCTTAATCTGTGAGTACTCTGACCAATATGAACCCTGTTTGTTGAGTTGAAGATAATTCACATTTAACGATGAGTCATTAAAACCAAATGCTGGGAACAGGTTATAAATCTTCCTTCTGATGAATCCACGATGAATGTTGTTCAATGTTGGAGACGAGGAAAAACGATGAATCAAACAGAGACAGTTCCATCTCCTGCTGCGTATTGATGAAGGGTAATGAATGAAAGAGGCACTTGTCACTCTGGGAAAGGAAATTACTTTTAATGCAATTACTATTAATGAATTATTAAAGCAGAATTCCCTGATTCTGACAGGGTTTAAAGATGCTATACCCGATTTTTTTTCTAATGAGTTCATAAAAAAATTACTACATACGAGTTGTATTATAAACCGTAATTTAATTGAAAACTTAATCTGTGTATGAATTCAGGCCGTAAAAAGTGCTGAGTAGAGACTTTAGCGTGACGCCCGCTCTCCTCCAATCACAGAACGAGACTGCGTCCTCTAGCCTCTACAACGATGGTAAACAAGAGCAGAATGGAGGTAGAAATATCCTATTCAGTGATGGGCGTTACTTTTCAGTAACGAGTAATCTAACTAACTACTTTGACTGTAACTATAACGCCGTTATCATTTCCGACATCCCGTTACTGCGCGTTACTCAAGTCGCACAATGAACTTCTCTTTTTACTTCGTGATAGGACTCGTGCGTGTGTTGTCATGAGAGAAGGAGGATGAGAAAACCTCTCAGCAATTATTGCCTGATGTAAAACATATTTCCTTTACAATCTACATGTCTACAGTTGAGAGGATGGCTCATAAATTGTGTTTTTGGAACAAATATGGGTCTTAATCGCGCTCAACCACGGCTTGTATCACCGTGAGGCCTCAGAGGAGCGCATGTGAGCGCAGAAGTCGGCTGCATACAATTCCATCGAAAGGCTCCTTTCTCTTTCTGGTTTATCTGCTAAGGGCTGCAACAGGTTTGGCTAACATACATATAACACATTTTTAGATAATCCGGGCGCTGCTTGTGGATGGCTTGGTGGAGTTGGGCCTGCTCTCGCAACCAGTGGCTTCTGAGGGGACTGATGAGAGTATCGTGCCTGCGGGAACCCCAAAGCGGGAGGAGAAACCTGGACCTTCAGATGGTTCTCCCCCTGGGACAAAGAGAGCGGGCGCGGGGGTTGATGAACCGCCTAACCCTCTGTTCACCCTCCCCCGGTATGACCCACACTCTCCTCCCACCTCTCCTCGGTCCTTGGATGCTGCCCGACGCGCTGTGCGCCTGGCCCGCATTAAAATGGAAGCTGAGCAGAAGGAACGGGACCGCAGTGCCGAGCTCGAATTTCAGGTGCGCAAGCTCGAGATAGAGGCTGACAAAGACGTCAAACTGCGCCGCCTTGAGCTGGAGGCTGAAGGTCGCCTCCCTCCCAGTCCTACTCCCGGCCCTGGACCCACCGCGCAGGCTGCAGCCCACTCCCCATCCGTTCACGGCGGCGCCCTCGATGTAAGTACATTTATTCCCCTTGTACCCCCCTTCAGAGAGGGAGAAGTGGATTCATATTTTGCTGCATTCGAGCGCATCGCCTCGGCCTTAAACTGGCCACGCGATATTTGGCCTCTTTTGCTCCAATGTAAAATGTACGGGAAAGCCCAAGAAATCATTGCAGCCATGCCTCTTGCTGACAGTCTGCGGTACGAAGCAGTCAAGAGCGCCATACTAAGGGCATATGAGCTGGTCCCTGAGGCCTACAGGCAAAGGTTCCGAAGCCATAAAAGGGCCCAAAGCCATACCTACATTGAGTTTGCGAGGGAGAAAGGAATGTTATTTGACAAGTGGTGTTCGTCTGCTAAAGCTCAGAGTTTTGCTTCGTTACGTGACCTTATGTTGCTGGAGGATTTTAAGAGAAGCCTCCCGGACCGTGTTGTGGTGTATCTAAATGAGCAGAAGGTGAAGACCATTTCGCATGCTGCTGTTTTAGCTGACAAATTTGTGCTGACTCACAAATCCGTATTTGGCGGAGGGCCTGACAGGCCTTGCGCACCTGCTCCTAGGCCTACTTCTCCGAGGACTGACAGGACGGGCCCGGACGAAAGGGAATGCTACTACTGCCGCACTGCTGGGCATCTTGTTGCCACGTGTCCTGTACTCAGACGCAGACCAGGCTCTCCGAAACCTAAAGGTCTTGGGCTAATCAAAACTGAGGTTAGCCTAGCTCCTAGCACCTGCCAAGACCCAGATTCGTGTTTTGACCCATTCATCTTTGAGGGAATAGTTTCTCTGCCTGGCAACGCACCTGACCAAAGACCCATCCGCATTTTGAGAGACACTGGCGGGTCTCAGACGTTAATCTTAGCCAGTGCTCTCCCCTTTTCTGAGCAGTCCTCGTGCGCGTACAAAACTGTGCTACGGGGAATAGAAATGGGTTACTGCCCGCAGCCAGTACATTTGGTGCACATCGAGTCCAAACTCGTAAATGGGACATTTCCCGTTGCTGTTTGCAACGCGTTGCCAATTCCAGGGATTCACATGTTGATGGGAAATGATGTCGCCGGGGGCCTGGTAACTCCACCCTTGGAAGTGGCTGATTCCCCGCTGGACAGTATGGATATTTGCTCTACTGAGATTTATCCTGCGTGCGCGGTTACGCGTGCCCAAGCCCGCCGTAATCTCAAAGATGATGTTAGTTTGTCTGACACATTTTTATCTGACATTTCAGCAGATTTTGTGCCTACAGCTGAGACCCAGGCTTCCCAAAGCTCGACTCCGCGGAAGGCCGCGTCGCCAAAAATTGACAACCCAGCTCTGCCTTGTTCACGTGGGCGGCTCATTGCGGAGCAGAGATCTGACCCAACGTTACACAACTTGGTTTCCAGTGTGGTGAGTAGCGAACAATGTGACAAAGCTCAGATCTGTTACTTCTTGCGCGAGGGTGTGTTAATGCGTAAATGGTCTCCCCACGTCACCCATGACAATGTGTTTGCGGTCTACCAAATAGTTGTGCCCTCCTGCTACCGTAATCAGATTACAGCAGTGGCACATGAAAGCTTGTGGTCGGGGCACCTAGGCGTTACAAAAACTTACAAATCGCTGTTAAGACAGTTTGTGTGGCCTGGGATGAAAGCGCTGAAGGAAACTTTTCTTTCTTCACCCACCGCAGCCAATGTTTTAGATTTCGTAAGCACATTCCGTGAGCGCGTACTGAAAGCCAATTTACTCGCTAGGGCTGCCCTACAGACTGCACAGGCAAAAATGAAGCGTCAGTTTGATAAGAGGACGCTGGCTCGCTCATTCAAAGCGGGAGATGAGGTGCTCGTTTTGATACCCGTGCAGGGGGATACGCTCTCTGCTAAATATACCGGTCCTTATGTGGTTAAGGAGAAACTGTCTGATACTGACTATATTATCAGCACGCTGGACAGGAGGCGAAAAACCCGCGTGTGCCACATTAATATGTTGAAGCAGTATCACTCCCGCGTTACACCGACCACGACGGAGCCCTCCCTTCAGTGTGTCTCCGCTCTGATTGTGGCTGACCAGGCCGCTGAGAGCGGACTGAAGATGCGTAAGGAGCATAGTCCGCGTCTCCCGAACTCTGAAATGCTTACGGTTTTACCTGCCCAACTGAAGCATTTGAGCGCTGATCAGCAGGCTGACGTTCTGGCTGTTGTGGGACAATTCAGATGTCTGTTTGGGGACGTACCAAGTTGCACCAATGTATTGGCACATGACGTAGACGTGAAGGACGCGCGTCCCATTCGCCAGCATCCGTATCGGGTGAACCCCACAAAACGCGCGCTGATGAAGCAGGAGGCTGAGTATTTATTGGCCAATGGTCTGGCTAAACATAGCACTAGCGCTTGGAGTTCACCCTGTTTGGTGGAGGAAAAACCTGATGGCTCGCCTCGCTTCATCACGGATTTCCGTAAAGTTAACGCTGTCACTGTCCCTGACTCATATCCCATGCCCCGCATGGAGGATTGTGTGGACAACCTCGGTCCTGCTAAATACGTCACTAAATTGTTGAAAGGTTACTGGCAAGTCCCGCTGACTAAGCGCGCGTCGGAAATATCGGCGTTTGTAACGCCTGATTACTTCCTGCAATATACCGTGATGGCGTTTGGAATGTGCAACGCTCCCGCAACTTTTCAACGCCTGATTAATGTCGTTCTACAGGGCCTGCCCAGTTGTAATGCTTATCTGGACGACTTATTGATCCACTCCGTTACCTGGAAGGAACACGTACACGTCCTACAGCAGGTGTTTTCCAGATTGGCAGCTGCCTCACTCACCCTAAACCTCGCTAAATGTGAGTTCGGGAAGGCTCACGTTACATATTTGGGACGTGAGGTTGGCCAGGGCCAAGTCCGACCTATTGAGGCTAAAGTTTCCGCGATAGACGCCTATCCGCCTCCCACCACTCGGCGTGAGCTGCGCCGCTTCCTGGGCATGGCTGGGTACTACCGAAGTTTCTGCCGAAATTTCTCATCAGTGGTTGTCCCACTGACCACCTTATTGAGTCCTAAAGTTGATTTTAAATGGACTACTGAGTGTCAATCCGCTTTTGACAGCGTGAAGTCTCTGCTGTGTCATGCACCTGTCCTCGCTGCTCCTGACCCGTTGCGTCCCTACAAGCTTGAAGTGGACGCTAGTGGGGTCGGAGCAGGTGCAGTCCTGATGCAGGAGGATGCGAGTGGTGTTACCCATCCGGTAGGTTACTTCTCCCGAAAGTTTAATACACACCAGCTCCGCTACTCCACCATAGAAAAAGAGACTTTGTCACTGTTGCTCGCTCTCCAGCACTTCGAAGTGTACCTTGGGTCCAGTTCTGTGCCAATCGTTGTGTTTACCGACCATAACCCTGTAACCTTTTTGTCCCGCATGTATAATCACAACCAGAGGCTGATGCGGTGGGCCTTGATGGTGCAGGATTTTCCGTTAGAGATTCGACATAAGAAGGGATCAGAGAACGTGTTTGCCGATGCCTTGTCCAGATAAGGTGATGGCTGCATAACTTGTGTGTGTTCTGATGTTTGTTTTTGTTCAAAGAAATAATGTTAGGGTGGACAGTGTCTTGAGGGGTGGGGTGTTACGGCTCCAGGTCTGGGCCGTTTTGCGCAAGCACCCCCTCCCTCTCCCGGTGCGTCTCTCTCTGTCTGTGTGTCCGGCTCGTTCCCGCGAAGTCTAGGGCCCGCTTCCCGGATGCTGCCATTCGCCCGGAGTCCTCCTGTATGGCCAATAGGAGCTCCGCCCGAACCAATCTGCGCCACCAGCTGACCTGCCCGCGGCCAATAAAACAGCGGTGTGACGTCCAGACGGGGCGGCTTGTTTCCAATACAAGTGCGCCAGCCTTGAGAGACAGACGTGTGGTGGAGAGCTGACACCTTTGAGAAACCTTACGAGACCTTACGAGACCTTATTAGAATTGTGACTTGTTACCTGTCGAAGGAACCCTTTTTGTTTAGTTTACTGACTCTAAGTTTTGTCCAGGACGTTACCTTTTCTGCCTAGAAATAAAAGGCCATTTACTTTTGCCAATTACATCTGGTTGTGTATGTTGCATTTCCTTTCCCCTTCTCAGAGCCAAGTTTAGGGCTGTAACAGCGGGTGTTGGTGTTTAGTGCTTACAGCACCGAGAGAGATGAAGAGTGAACAGGACTTCAGCGGCAAAACAGCCTTTTTAAAGATGGAAATATTGGCACTATTTCAGACTCACTGAGGTTAAAGGTAAAAATGCGCACCTCGAGTGCACATTATGTTCTAGAACAAAACGAAAAAGTAACGCAATAGTTACTTTTACTGGTAACTAGTTACTTTTATAGTGGAGTAACTCCGTTAGTAACTCAGTTACTTTTTGGGAGAAGTAACTAGTAACTATAACTAATTACTTTTTCAAAGTAACGTGCCCAACACAGCCTATAATACATAAGGTATAATACCTACTGTATACAGTATACCTGCTCTGGCTGTAACTGCAGACACAGCAAAACAGCCCAAACGACACAACAGTGAGGAAGAGAAGAGGAAACTAAAGCGAAAAAATGATCAAAGAAGAAATCAAGCCGGGGTGAACATAGCTAGCTTACAACGTATCCTCTGGAGAGACTTGTCTATGGGAGAGACCTGCGGGACCGCCTCGGACTATCTATGCTCGGACTATCTATGCTCGGACCACATTCGGACATGAAACTAGCGGTAATCTTTCAGTTATATATTGTGTTAGCAGTGCGTTGCTTTTGTACCATTTCATCAGTGATTGTTGTACAGCTTAAGTTGCGCTCATGCTGTTTTAATACGTATTAGATCGCAAATAAAACTAGATGGCTCCGTGGGATGAGAGAATGTAGTGGAAATGAGAAGCCTGTGAGCGAGTTGGGGGGCAGTGCTAAACATTCAATCCTTGCAGAAACGGGTATAGCTCCTTTAAGTTACCGTAGCTTTAAGTTTTAATTACCGTAGCTCACATAAAGCGTTTAGTACAAAGGTTTTGTTCATATTTTAACCTATTTTAGAGAATGTTCAAAACAGTGGGTTCTCTTTACTGGTGTTGACAAGCAACACAATATATGTTGGTCCCAATGTGCTGCTGTTTTTACGTGTTTAGGGTAAATACAAAATGTTACCGTTTACAGAATTAGTAGTTGTATAAGAAAGGATAGTATTGAGTGCCCACACGGGTAGATTTAATATAGAGTTTTATTTGGGCTGAAGTCTGGGTTCAAGATGTGAAACACTATCCGTCTGGTTTAATCCTCATTTCATACATGTCCAACTAACCAGAAAGAGACCAGAGAAACCAGTAAGAGACCAGGAAGAGATTGATACATTATAGACTAGAGAGAGACCTCAGAAAACAGAAAGACCAGATAAATCAGAGAGAGACTAGGGAGAGACCATAGAGACAAAGACTAGAGAAACGAGAAAGAGAGAGAGTCCAGAGAACCAGAGAGACTAGGGAGAGACCAGATAGTGACCATAGAGACCGAGAGACTAGACACTAGAGAAACCAGAGAGAGAGAGAGACCATAGAGAGAGAGTCCAGAGAACCAGAGAGACTAGGGAGGGACCAGCTAGAGACCATAGAGACAACATTATGTTTTTTCAGAACTGTTTTTCAGACTGTTTTTAGGAGAAAGAGGCGGGGACTATAGACTTAGAGTATGCGGTCATAATGGAGCCCAAAAGTAGTGGTAACATATCGCAGGGCCTTCTGTACAAAACGCACACAGAAAGAGCAATAACCTCAGAAGGCTTTGACAATCTGTAGACAATCTGATATCAAAGAGAAAAAAGAAAAAAAAAATTGGGGTAAGTGAATTTAAGTCTGTGTTTTAGCCTCATATATGACAGAGACGGCACCAAAGGAGAGATGTAATTGCCTCTCTCCCCCTCCAAGTTTATATTACAGCAGAGAGTCGAGGGCAGAGGGATGGGAGCACCCGTGTCAGGTTTAACAGCCAATTTAGTGGAGCAGTAGCAAACCTGTCCCTTCAGAGACGCTGGACCTGTCACCCTGTGAAGAGACCTCCTGCTTGTTTTACCTCCTTCTCCCACCACTGTCAGATGTTCCTTAGTTAGGTTCAGCTCAGACATACAACAGGCTATATGATCAGAGAGAGAGAGAGACAGAAGATAGACCATAGAGAGAGGACCAGATAGAAACGAGAGAGAGAGACAGAAAGACAAGGGGTTTATCTGGTGTCTTTCTATGATCTCTATTTGGTCTTTCCCTTGTTCATATAGATAGAAACCAGGGAAACCAGAGGGAGAAAGAATATTAGGAAGAGGTAGAGACCATATAGAGAATGCCCAGAGAAACCAGAAAAAGCTCGCTCTCTTTCTGGTTTCTCTGGTCTCTGACCTAGGGAGAGACCATATAGAGACCATATAGAGACCAGAGAAACCAGAGAGAGAGCGATGGATAGACTAGGGAGAGACCAAATAGAGATCATAGAGAGACACCAGAAAAACCAGAGAGAGAGATAGAGACCAGCGAAACCAGAGAGAGACCATAAAAAGAGAGAGAGACTAGGGAGAGACCAGATAGACCCTTAGAGACAGAGACCAGAGAAACCATAAAGAGAGAGAGAGAAACTAGGGTGGGACCAGATAGAGACTAGGGAGAGAGAGAGAGAGATAGACTAGGGAGAGACCATAGAGACAGAGAGACCAGACCAGAGAAACCAGAGAGAGAATAAAAAGAAAGAGAGAGAGAGATATATAGAGGCCAGATAGAGACCATAGAGACAGAGAGTAGAGAAACCAGAGAGCACATTTTCAAAATATAGTACTGTTTGAGTAAATACAGCCATGAGTAACTCTGGGTCAATTAATTCCATTCAATTCAATACATTTTTGTACATTCTTAAATCACAACAGCAGTCGTCTCGGAGGACTTTACAAAGTTGTCGATTCCTCAACAACAGATCAGAGAATCAAACAGTTCGAACACACAAAATACATACAACAAACGCAGAGAGCTGCCTATGTGTTTGTCATTCATATTAATAAATGTCCAAAAATGTCAAGCAGGATCTTTACTGTCTTTAGACGCTGCTCTGGAACAACAACAACAAAAGCTTAGAGGGACAAAGTGATAGAATTCAAATGGACAGAGACGAGATGTTCTATTTTCATCCATACATTGTTTGTTTGGAGGCAGAACAATAAGGAGCCGGAAATAAAGTTTCACATTCAAAGTTTGGAAGTTTGCAAAGTCAAAACAAAGGTAATACACACTTGTCTAAAAAAATCAACTTGTAGAAGAAGACCAAATGAAAATCTGGTTTAGTACTGTGTGATTTCTTGGGCGGCACGGTGGCTGAGTGGATAGCACTCTCGTTTTTCAGCAAGAAGGTCCTGGGTTTGAATCCCAGTCAGAACAGGGCCTTTCTGAGTGGAGTTTGCATGTTCTCCCCGTGTCTGCGTAGGTTTCCTCCGGGTGCTCCGGTTTCCCCTACCACTAAAAACATGCACAATAGGTATGAATGTGAATGAGTGTGTTCGGCGACTCGCTTCCGTCATCACCGTGTGTGGAATGATTGGAACAATATCTGAACTCTGAACATTGTAAACCGCTTTGGGTGACCTTGGTCTGTAAAATGCGCTATATAAATAAACATTACTTACTTACTTGATCAGGAGGCATTCCATACACCGTGGTGATCAGTAGTAGTCACAGCTGCCCTGGGACAGACTGACCGAAGCGAGCCAACCAGAACATGCCTCCGACCACTACCAACCGTTCACTTACACACCAGAGTCCTTCTAGGCAATGTGGGGGAAGTGTCTAGCCTATGGACACAATGTTCTGGCACCTGGTGTTGCCAAAGGTCTCCCATCACAGTATTGACCAGGCCTTGCTTTGCTTAGCTGTACAGGTCAGACAGGATCTGGCTTTCACATGCAGGTGTCGCCACAAATTGATATGGAACCAAGTCAATGTGAAATTCCACAAAAAGGCCACAGATATTTTACAAATTCAACTTTTAACATTTTGCGTAACAAAACACAGAATTCTCACATTGTACAATTGTTTTGAACACAAATATCTTATCATTATCATTATATTTGAATTAAGTCCAAATCTAGTTGCATCACACTCTCCCGCTATTACATATGCCTTTACCCTAAGCCGCGTTTCCACCACAGGAACTTTGCGGTAATTTTATCTCTACTGGAGGAACTTTCCCCACAGGGCCATTTACAGGAACTTTTACGGGGCCCAACGGAGTCCCTCCTCCACGGTATGTACTCGGTTGGACCCTGGTGGGACTTGAGGTTAACCCGGCGCTGATTGGCTAAAGCTAGCGCAGGCTCTGACGGCAGTAGAAAGCACCAAAACAACCGGCATTAGCCCAGCAGCATTAGCCCAGCAGCATTAGCCCAGCAGCATTAGCCCAGCAGCATTAGCCCAGCAGCATTAGCCCAGCAGCATTAGCCCAGCAGACACCACTGGAAACAGCGAACAACAGCACGGTGATTCAGACGGCGTTTGAGGCATCGCGGCAAAATGAAAAGATATATTTAGACATATCAGCTTCACCTCGAAGCACAGAGGATTCATCACACTCCAAAACAAGGCGTGAAAAGTTTTTAAAAACTTAGCAGGACTATAAAAAACTCAATGACCACAACAACCAGAGTGGTCACGGACGTAAAAAAAAAAATGGGTTTGGAGCATGGATCTATAATAACAACGGGTTTGGCGTAATGAGTTTAGCTCATGCTGCAATCAAAATTCATATGACGTCACCGAGTGGTCCTACTGCAGTGGAGACACTGACACTGAGAGGACCGAGGGAGAGGAAGGTTCCTGTTGAAGTTCCACCGCGCTCCTTTTACCAGGAACTCCTGCTGTGGAAACGCGGCTCTACAGTATATATGTTTATACTTTATTATTCTTTAAGCAAAACATTATTATTATATGTTATATTTTTCAAGTATAGACTTTGAGCCGGTAATACAGTTTCACAGTGAAAGTTTGGCATGGCTGGAGTTTGCAAAGTCAGAACAAAGGCGATATAAAACTTGAAATGTAATTCCGCCCGTGTTTTATGTTATGTAATATAATAAAAGTCTTTCTGAGCAGGTATAGCTTTGAGACTCCTGCCTGAGGTCATGAATAAAACTCACCAGTTCAGCTCTGTACGGAGTTGTTGCATCTATTGGAAGTCACAGATTCGGAGATAAATTTTATTTCATTTGGCCGAACCAACACGGCGATAAGACCAGGTTTTATGGTGTGTCTCCATGGTGTACTGTTTGTTCTCATTTAAGCAGCAGTAAATCAGCACGGAGGTTAGAGAAATCACAGCCTGCCATCAGATAGAGTCCAGTCCTTGGCTCACCTTCCCTGTTTGTGTGTGCACTTGGCCCGGGCCACTTTACTGCTGAGCGAAGGAAAAATAGGCCACATTTTTCATTGCCACACACATTACAGCTTAAAGATCAATACACTTGTAAACTACCCTATTAAAGAGCTCATAAATCCAACCGTATAGGAAAGTAAAAAGTTTTATTTCACCTCTCGTAAAAGTGTGGTGGGCATAAGGGTTTATGTTGTGGTGGGAGAAAAAACAAAAAACTTTCCGAACAATGGGGACGTTTTGAGGATATTGTTGTAAAAAGGGGTTGGGCGCATGAGGGTTGGCAAACAGACTGAGATTTTATTTTAAAAATGATAATATATGAGGCGGTGCGTCATCTGGGGTGACCAATCTACATTCCCTTCAAGTCTGTCAAATCTGTCAAAAGGCATTAATAAACCATGCACATTAACTGATAACAGTAGTTCAGTCAAGATTTTCACATTTCTAAATTAGTATTACAGCCCCTTAATCTTGTTATTGTTTTCATTTCGATGTCCCGCCCTCTACTGTTTCACCAATCAAAAAGTCTGTGATCCGGGTTGCCAGAACCCACCGCATCGTGCAGGAACTAAAAAAGGTCTTGTTATGATCCTCAAACCTTTAATGACAAAACAAAGAATAAAACCAGGAATTCTATCTTTGTGACAAAGGTGTTGGTTATAGATTTGTTGTTGACAAAACTCTTGTCTGTTAAGTTATTATGTTTCCAGCTGGATTCGTCTGCCTTTCTGGCAACCTGAGTCAGGGAGAGTGAGAGAGGTTGCAGTACAACTTTTTGCCAGATTTTTACATACTGCTCCTAAATGACCAAAACAAAATTGCAGGTAAAGCAGGCCAGATGATTTTAGTCCGCAGAGTGGCTTGGCGCTCGCTTAGAGCTCAATAAACAGCTTCTTGAGGTGGCTGGGGCAGGTTGGCGTCCGGGTCTTGTCCCACGTCCAGACCCAGGTCACACTGAAGGTGCTCTGTCACTGAGCTGGCTGCTAAATCTATGAGTGAATGGAACATGTAATAAATAATACGTACAATGTTCTTTAGTTTCAGGCTTTAGTAGCGCACATGTTTTGCTCAATGATAATAATAATGCATAGTTTTATATGGCATTTGTTTTAGACACTCAAAGACGCTCCACATAGCATTAATCATTCACCACTGATAAACTACTACTACTACTACTACTAATACTACTACTACCCCACACACACACACTCTCTCTCTCTCTCTGGGTAATGTAGGTGAAGTGTCTTTCCTGTAGCTGCAGCCCTCCCACTGTGGCACCTGCTGTTCCCAGAGGTCTCCCATTACAGTACTAACCAGACCCTGCCCCGCTTAGCCTCAGAGGTCTGACAGGATCTGGCTTTCACATGCAGGTGCGGTGCCACTATAGCTCTAATAACCTCTTATCTCATTTGAAGAACGAGATGGAAACCAGCACATTGCATTCAGCAGGTGCAAAACGAAACAGTAAAATGAGTCAGATTCACATACTGTACATTTGTATCGTCACAGCAGAGATTATTTCATGTGTTTTTATGTTATTCATTTATTCATTTAATGTTTTTTTTTATGTGCTGCTCAAATGAATTGCCGCTGGTGGGATTAATAAAGTGGTCTGAATCTGAATCTGAGGAAATTGTCTTTAAATAAACCTCTAAAATCTTCCTAAATGTCTAATCTGACGCCCTATTTTCTTTTTCTGGAATGTCCTGGTACATTGTCACTTTCTTCCCTCAGCCTTGTGCGCACATTCCACAGGAAATCCTCAGGACACACTGTTTTTAAACGTCCTATAATCTGATCTGAGGTCAAGATCAACACGCCATGAAGAGAAAACGAAAAAAAAAACGCAAACCGTGCTGCCAAACGAAGGACAAATGCCTGACTTTATATCAACAAACCCATACCAGCTCTCTGTAACAAAACACCTCTCTATTGAGCTGCACATAAAGGACTCTCTCATTAAGTCCACAGGCAAATGGCTCTCGGGGAGAAGCAACACAACAAGTCTGGCTGTGATTCGATTCCTCTAATCCCTCCATGGCTTCCTGACTGTGAAAGAGGAGGTCGGACTTGTCAAGCGGACACACAGATGGGAGAATGTTGCTCTGAGCAGGACTGGGACTCGACAGAAACCCAATATAGCTCCAACAATGACGGAAATCTTTCAACAGCTGATGGCAGATATGTACAGTATTGTGTACATAGGGAGCATTTGAGGAAATATTGTGTAACTGTATATCAGCAGGTGTGAGTGTGACAGTGTTAAACCCCTCGGCCTTTAGATGTTTGGAGAATGAGGAAATCCTGGTTGTGTAAATGTAGGGTATGTGCCAATATCACAGGTGGGGGCGGTGTTGTTGAAAGAAAAATAGGTACATCAAGAAATCTCAATATATGACCGCTGCGTTTAAGATTGATACTGCTTATATGTCATGAATGCTGAAAGGAGAAATCACATAAAGGATTGCATTAAAAAGCAAAAGAAAGAACACATCTGTAAATACTTCTGAACCAAGTGCAATTATAGTTCCAGAGTTTTTTTTATTCTATTCTATTTGTGCTCTACTGTAATATTTTTTTCATACCGCCTTTCACAGACCAGAGTCACAAAGCGGTTTACAATTGTTGAGAGCGTTTGTCTCAGAAGGAGTTACACAGAAGGAGTTACACTACTTTCTGACGGTAAAAGGACAGTTTGTCATAATCATTCCAGGGAATCACAGGTGTGTGTTTGTGTGTGTGTGTGTGTGTGTGCGCGATTTCTATGTTTATTTTCTTGTTTTGATAAGCACTTTGAGTTGCCTTGGTAATACACTGTTCCAAACAAAATACTGGCCTTGCCTCTGTGTGTGTATGCACTTGTTTTCAACTCCTGGTGGGTTCCATAACCTGAGATTCCACTCACGTCATGGGGACTGGTTTTACGTGGTGGGGCCCGAACACCGGACCCCACTGGTCCAAGCTTAATAATCAATGGGTAATGCTTTTCTAACGGTCCTTATGCAGTCTCTGTAAAAATATGGAAAGGACCCCTGGAGGTTTACTTTCCTGAAAAAAGTGTGTTATGTGTCGGAACCCTGGTGGTGGGTTGCGGAATATCAAGGAGGGGCACACTGGGGCAATTTCAGTCCAGCAGGCTGGAGCCAATCATGGAGCAGCACAACAGAGGAAATCAGGTGTCAGGCTAGAAAAAGGTGCAAGTGTGTGGTTCATTAGGCTGCAAGAAATCATGGAGGAGCACACTGAAGCGCACGCTTACAAACCACTGGTAAGTGCTGACTACAAGTCATGACTTCAAATTGTTATATAGAATTATTACAAATTATTTGTTGTTTGTGCAGCTTAGTCAAGAGTCCCTAATTGATGAAGTCGACTCAGATTCTGACGATTTAACTGTCAAGAAGAAACCTGTAAAAAAGTATGGAAAAAGAAAAATCAAAAACACTTTTCTTCAAGACTCGGAAAGTGACGAACCAAAGGCAAATAAGATTGTTATCATGCAGCTGCAAAAGAAGAAAAATGGGGGCAGGGTTTACAGCAAGAGACACTTCTGCCTCTACTGTTCAATGTCCTGCCACAAAATGTCCCGTCATTTGACTAGAAAACATGGAAATGAAAGTGACGTAGCCAGAGCATTGGCTCTACCTGTGAAATCTAAAGCACGTAAACTTCAGTTTGATTTGATCAGGAATAGTGGAAACCGTGAGCACAATTTTGAGGTTTTAAAGGCCGGCATTGGAACTTTAGTCCCAGCTAAACAGCCAAATTGCCCAGTTAAATCCAGTGAGTTTTTGCACTGTATAGACTGTGGGGCATTGCTTAAGCGAAAGTGGCTGTGGAGGCATGTGGCCAGGTGCCGGCTTTCACAGAAAGATGCCCAGGCTAAACCAGGTAGAAGTAGGGTCCAGTCCCTCTGCTCCCTAGCCCAGCCTGTACCGGAGGGCATCAGCAAAAAGCTGTGGTCTTTAATTTGGGCAATGCATCAGGATGAGGTCACGGGTGTTGTCAAAGCAGAAAAGGGGATTCTGAGACTCGGAGAGCACCTGTACTTAAAACACGGGCATGATAAGACTAAGCATGATTACATTAGGCAGAAAATGAGAGAAGTCGGTAGGTTAATTAACGAAGCAAAAACCGCAGGGAAACTGAAAACAATTAAGGATTTCTTTATTCCTTCCAACTTTAACCATGTGATTGATGCAGTCAGGTCTGTGGCTGGATATGATGAGGAAACAAATCAATACAAGACTCCATCCTTGGCCCTCAAACTCGGCCATAGCCTCAGAAAGCTAGCAGATATTCTTGAATGTGACTCAAAAATGGAGCATTGTGTTGATGAACTATTTATTAAAAACCTCCAACGAAGCCGGCTGCTTTTTGAGAAGAGGTGGGACGTCTGTGTTTCTTCTGCTGCCCTACAGACCCTCCGGCAAGCCAAGTGGAACACTCCGGACCTGCTCCCTCTGACTGAGGACGTTAGAGCCATGCATGCACATACGGAGGTATGTCGACCTGAATATGTGCAAACCCTAATAAGTGAGCCAACGTCTAAGCATTGGTCTAAACTGGCAGTTTTGACTCTTTGTGAGGTCATTATTTTCAATCGAAGAAGGGAAGGTGAGGTTTCAAAGATGCCACTGACAGCCTTTACCTTAAGAAGTAAGACTGGGATCCATTCTGACATTGCTCTGGGACTGTCCCAACTTGAGAAAAAGCTGTGTCAGCATTTTCAACGCATTGAAATTAAAGGGAAAAGAAGTCGGAAAGTGCCGGTTCTTTTGACTCCTGAAATGATTGCTTCAATGGAGGTGCTGGTGGAGAACAGAAGGGCCTGTTCCATCTCTGACCATAACCCATACTTCTTCTCCCGCCCGGGCGCAGACACCCACATCAGGGGATCAGACTCCCTACGGCAGGTAGCCAAAGAATGTGGTGCGGTGCATCCAGAGATGCTATCCTCAACCAAACTTAGAAAGCACATAGCTACTATGTCTACAGTTCTCAATATGAAAGAGAATGAGATGGACATACTAGCCAACTTCCTCGGCCATGACATTCGCATCCACAGACAATATTACAGACTACCAGAGGGGACACTGGAGCTGGCCAAAATCAGCAAAGTGTTGATGGCCATGGAGCAGGGAAGAGTGACGGAATTCGAAGGAAAGAGCCTCGACCAGATACAAATTGAGCCTGAAGGTAATTCTTGATATTATTAAAATATGTATGATTTTTTTTCCCCTAAAGGCCACTTGTATTTTTATTTTCTGTGCGACAGGGAGAGCAGTAGAGATCCTCTCACAAACGGACGGGCTAAAAGAAACTTCAAGCGGAGAACCTTCAACCATTCATCCAGATGCACCCCATGGTAGTGGCAGTGCCCCTTCTGGTAAGTGTACCAGGTGGGGGATTACAGCCAGGCTGCTTGGTCCTAACCCTGGGAGTGTATATTGCTAATATATTTTTATTTCTCTCCCTAGAACGTGTAAGAAAGCCATGGTCTGCATCTGAGGTGAAGGCTGTGGAGAAGACCATGACACCTTTCATACAGACTGGAAAGGTCCCTGGGAAGTCTCACTGCCTGGCCTGCATTAATGCCTCACCAGATGACCTTAGACATCGGACATGGAGTGGCATTAAATTCTATGTCAAAAATAGAATCACTGCAATTCGAAAAAAAAATCTAAAATAAAATTCCTTTAAAAGAGTTGTTTGTTTTCTATTGACTGTTTTGTATTACTTAAAGTAGTCCCAGTAAAAAAAGATTGTCTATGGGTCCCATTCTGAACGGCCCTGTCAAAGGGACCCACCAGGTAACAAAAACGTGTATGTGTGTGTGTGTGTGTGTGCGTGAATGTATGTGTGTGCATGACGTGTAAGTGTGTGTGTGTGACCCCGCTCGCATCTCTCGGTGTGGAAGTGAGAGGACAAATGCCCAAAAAATAACAATTGTAAACCGCATTGTGACTCTGGTCTGTGAGAGGTGGTATATAAATAAAGATTACTTACTTACTTACTTGTGTGTGTGTGATTTTATGTGTGTGTGCATGACGTGTAAGTGTGTGCGAAAGTTTGTGTGTGCGTGTCTGCATGTGTGGGTGCATTTGTGTGTGTGTGTACGTGAATTTATGTGTGTGTGCATGACGTGTAAGTGTGTGCGAAAGTTTGTGTGTGCGTGTCTGCATGTGTTTGTGTGCATATGTATATATATGTTTGTGTGCGTGTCTGGGTGTATGTGTGTGTGAGTGTGTATAAATGTGTGTGTGAAAAAGAAAATTCCATGCTCCTACGCACGCAACTCAAAAATGTGAAATAATCTTTTGATAGGTAACATAATGTAATATTAACAAAATAAACATGTAATTATGGAAAAAAAACTAAAAACTGCCTCAGACACAAACAAAAGGCCTTGTTACTGTTTTCAGACGCACAAATGGCAACCGCAGATTCAGATGAGCTTCTTCAAATCCAAACAGAACCACCCACACGTGATGTCTGCGTGTTTCGTCCGTATGTTCCCTTCAGTGTCAATGTCCAACTCATTCATGTTTTGTTATAATTCTGAACCAATACAGACTGATAGTTGCATAATTGTAATTAATGAATCGGAATGAATTGAATTTTAATCTAATCTAATATTATCTAATCACTGTTAAGTTTAGTGCAACACGCTGAAACTCTAAGCATCCTCTTAAAATGAATCATTACTTTGTCTCTTTTTTTTGTATTTATCTGTGTCTTGTGATGTCTTTTTCATTGTCATTTATATGGATCTTGAGACTGGAATCAAGATTTATTATTTTTATTAATACATATTTAATCTGAAAACAGAGAAGTATTTTTTCCACATAGATATTTATTATTCCATTGATAATAACTGAATACAAAAAGTTATGCAACAACATATTATTATTTTTGATTTTTTTCCAGACGCATTTTTTAAAAATATTTTGTAGTCAAGTTTTCATGTGCTTTCAAAAAGTAATGGAATTGACCAGATTCCTATAGTCTCCAAAAATTAATAAAACATATTTTGGAGTGGACCGATAAATAACCAATGGGATTTGTTCATCCCCAACGAACCAAGCGTTTACCCCCTTCACCCTCTTTCTGTTTCTCACGAGTACGAGCGCCTGATTTATCGGATTATTTTCTAAAACCTTAAATGGCTGAACAGAAAATGCCATTTTCACGTTTGCCACCCACTCTCCCTGTTGTGACAAAGAAAAGAAAATGCTGAATGTTTGGTTTGGTGGAGAGGCGAGGGGAGGGGGGAGTGGTTTCCAGCTAACAAAATTGCTTACTGCAATGTCTATCTATCTGCTGCTTACTACTGTATCTATCTATCTATCTATCTATTTGAGGACCCTTATCGTCTACCACTTCTGCTGCCTAGCAACCAATGCATAGCAACACAGTCTTTGATAGCAACCCCACATGTGCTAAACCAAAAGTTACTAAACTCACGCTGATTAAAAGATAATTATTTTTTAGCACACTAACTGTTTTTTAGCATATATAAAAAGAAAACGCAACATGCTACGCTATCATGAAACCAGTTACAGAAGGTGGAGGCAAGAACAACAACAGTGGTTTAAAATTATCCACATGGTCCTCCTTTGTGCCCCAGAGTTATTAAAGAGCTTTACAGTTTCACACATCAGTGGCAGCACAGTGCAGGGGATATATGTGAGTAATTCTACCTCAGACCGACCTCTGACGGTTCTATTCTGCAGCGTGGACAGAGGTCTTAGGAGCCGCAGGAGGAACTATCTTGGTATTTGATGCAGAGAGTATCTCATGTGCAGCTGTATTTATCACACTTGTCTCTGCGGGTGTCGGGTATGTACTGTACACTGGGCAATTACAACGATGAGGTCAAAGAGTTTTATACAGGGAGCTATGAAGGAGACATAATAAGTAAAGTGCAAGTTACAACATGTCTACAATATTGTCAAAATGAATAGGTTATTCTATATTTTTATCCCAAAACCAACATTAACATAGTTTTACAAACAGAATCTATTTTAATCTATTTTATTTTATTTTAACCTTTATTTAACCAGGAAAGTCCCATTGAGAGTAAGAACCTCTTTTTTTAAGGGAGTCCTGGACAAATGTTTCATACCGTTACATACAATTACAGATTATATAATTATATAAAATTGTATAAATATTACAAAATAATAGGTTGTTATATTTTGATTTCTACTTAAATTAATTAAATTATAACATAGGAAAAAACAGTAGTGAACACACAACAGGTGCTACAGTGGGGCGGCTGTAAAGTGCCAAACTGTTGTTGTGTCCTCAGGCAAGACACTTTACCCACATCTGCGGTCCGGTGTAAGTGAGTAATGGTGGTCAGAGGGGCTGAGGGCACAGACAGGCACGGACAGTGAAATCATCATTTTTTTATTGTCAAAAAAGTCCTGAGTCAAGTCTGCTTGTTATGTCCCCTTTAAAGGATTTCTGATTAATTCCGCAATTTAGCTGTAAAAATACAATGTACAGTTATAGGGTTTAAATATCTATATTCTATTTGATCAAGATTTCCTGATTGTGAAAATTTGTTTTAGGTTTTGCTTTTTCCTGTGATGTAGAAGAGGATGCCACAGTATGGGGCTTGTCAGGGCCTTTCTGAGTGGATTTTGCATGTTCTCCCAAAGTCTGTGTAGTTTTCCTCCAGGTGCTCCGGTTTCCCCTACCATTAAAACGTGCTCAACAAGTCTGAATGTAACAAGTGGGTGAATGGATGGTGTTGATTGGAGGGTTTGATGTGCCAGTGTGTTCGGCGTCTCGCTTCTGTCCTCACCGTGTGGAGAGAATGGAACAATATCTGAACTCTGAACATCGTAAAGCACTTTGGGTGACCTTGGTCTGTAAAAATGCGCTATATAAATAAACATTACTTACTTACAGTCTGAGCGGATGGTCATGTATAAAAGTTTAAGGCAAATTTAAGTCTTTTCCAACTAATCTAGAGTTGAACAAAGTGCTGTATAATCCTCTTGCTAAATTATCCGGACAAACTCAAATCATCTCCAATGCCTTAATAAACCTGTTTCTAGTAATGTGCTCTGATACTAACAGTCGAGGTAATTTACTGGAAAATGACATGGTTTTGCCGAAAAGTATTTACCGTCAGCTGCTACAAATGATGTGTTAATGCACTGAATCAGAATAGAGCGAGAGCGAGAGAGTAAAGTGATGGAGTTCTGTGCAGCTTCATGATGTCAGCAGATCTTTTCCCGCATTGAGTCGTCTGCCCAGATCCACAGCATGAATCACCACCAGCGTAGGTCATCCTTGTACTTTTCAGAAGAATTTAGCCTCACAATGTTGTACTCTTTTTTAAGAGTAGTAAAAGCACCAGCAACATGGTAGATTGTAAAAGTTGAAACTGGGATGACATTTTTTTGGTAAGTAAGAACAGAACAGAAGGAAACATTTAACCCTTCATTAACATTTAAGAAAGTACAAAGGTGAGAAGCTTGACTGTTGTTCTCCTGATGGAACAGACTTTTTAGTGTGCTGAGAGAAGGACCTCAAAACAGACGTTTATTTTTGGTGAGCTAACATTCTGGTTAGCTTGCCTGGATTCTGGTTAGCTCGACAACACCCTGGTTAGCTCGACAACACCCTGGTTAGCTCGCCTACATCCTGGTTAGCTCGCCAACACGCTGGTTAGCTCGCCAACATCCTGGTTAGCTCGCCTGCATCCTGGTCAGCTCACCAACACCCAGGTTAGCTTGTCTACATCCTGGTTAGCTCGCCAACACCCTGGTTAGCTCGCCTACATCCTGATTAGATCGCCTACATCCTGGTTAGCTCATCTACATCCTGGTTAGCTCGCCTACATCCTGGTTAGCTCGCCTACATCCTGGTTAGCTTGCCTACATCCTGGTTAGCTCGTCTACATCCTGGTTAGCTCGTTTACATCCTGGTTAGCTCGCCTACATCCTGGTTAGCCTGCCTACATCCTGGTTAGCTCGCCTACATCCTGGTTAGCTCGCCTACATCCTGGTTAGCTCGCCTACATCCTGGTTAGCTCGTCTACATCCTGGTTAGCTCGTCTACATCCTGGTTAGCTCGCCTGCACCCTGGTTAGCTCGCCTACATCCTAATTAGCTCGCCTACATCCTGGTTAGCTCGCCTGCACCCTGGTTAGCTCGCCTACATCCTAATTAGCTCGCCAACTTTGACAAAGCGTTTTTCCTGATTTCAGTAGAAAAAAAAACATTTGCTGGAGTTTGCATGTTTCTTCCCTTGTCTGTGATGGTTTCCTCCAGTTTCTTCAACCGTCAAAAACATGCACCATACGTTAAATCCTTAAGCTCAGTTTCTGACCAAGACGAGCACCGACATCTGGAGATGGGCTCAGAAATGTTGCAGTACCATGTTACACATAAACATCAATCTCAAAAGAGTCAAAAGCCAAATAACTCCTTGAACCCATCTCACTCTTATTACCAAAGGGATTTGTTTTCCGAGCACCAGGCAATTTTCAAGTATGTTTACATTGGTCCATAATGTTTGCTCAAAGCACTCTCTGCACGTATGACTCTCAGCTTGTACATACAGGTAATTTATTTCTGTGCCTTTTTCCTTTGCCTCTCGATGGATCTGATGCATGAGGAACAACAGGAGAAACAACTGGACAGGACGTCTACACACTGCCCTTCTGTGATTGTTGTTTAGTGGAATGAAGACCAAGAAGACAATGTATAAAACAAAAGTCTGCATGAAATATTCGCATAAAGGTTGGTGTGACTTGCTATAAATGCAACTGCTTCATCCTTTTATTATAACTTTTCTTTCTTTCTCATCCAATTAATCAAATGTAACCATGAAACTAGAAATGTGAACGATCAAAATGAAGCTGTACGTCTTTAAAACATCCATATTCTGGGATGAATCAGGACCAGTTTGAGGACCATGAGTTATTTCCGCTTCCTAAATATCATTTTCAGTTAAATGTTTGTCTCAGCTGTGAAAGGAGATTTGTTAAAACCCAACTGTTTCTCCAGTCAACTCCCAGACATGAGCAAAACCCTTCTTTTATATTTACCATGGATTAATTAGGCAGACTTTCTTACCAAGTTATAATGTAGTAACAAGTCATCAGGAGCCAAAACTACAGGGCTACATAGCTTCACAAAGTGCCCAACCACTTTGCTTTTTACTCCAAAAGGTAACAATGATTGAGTTTGTACAGATTTATTCAGCTATTTTAGAGAAAATTGTGTGGAGTCTCGAGGGGTTACAGTCCATTTAGTTTTCCCAGTAAGAAATATGACTATCTATCTTAGACAGAACAACCATACTGCTGGAACCTAATTATCAGAATATAACTTAAGTGTAGGCACGTCTTGCACATTATGAATTAGCTTGAGGCAGATGCTGTTTGGTTACGTTGTGTTTGTCCTTCATGGCGGCAGTAAAAGCCTTCGCCCCGATTTAAGATTTACCTTGACCTTGCATCTCTTGGCAGCGGCCTGAGTAAGTGCTTTATTATGGAAGCAGCAAGTCCCACTGTAGAGCACTGGTGAATGAAAATAACATAAAAACACATTTGATCATGATGAAAAGCGATATCAGATAGGGCTTCAGTCCAACACGTGTTCTGCATATGGAATCCCACACTTTGGTTATACACTGTGTTGGTTTTACATTTACATACATATACATGTATTTAGGTATGTGTCTGAAAGAGGAATGAGTGCATACAGGGATCAAGAAATTAACAAACATAAGAGACCAGGAGCTCTTCAAGGAGCTGTGGGAAAATAATGTGGAGAACAAAGAGAAAAAGATCTGAGGCAGTCTGATTTTAAAATAAAAATCCTTTTTTACTATGGGGGCATGGCGAAGCGTTTCGCCCCCTCTCGGGTCTTCATCAGAGCAAGGGATTTGCATGTAGGTTTTTACTTTTTTATGAACATTTACCAACTTAATACATGTTTGTTTAGTAAGCTTGTTATAGACAGGAAATGACACTGTGAGGTTTTACTGTAAATAAGTCTTTACTGCTGCCACACAGAACAGCAGTAAAGCACCAATAACTACATTACAATATTAAACTAAAGATGAACTAGTGCTGCTAATTAGCTTTGACTACGTATAACACCATGAAGCATACATCAGAACGTTTTTTGTATCTATCTCTACTGGAATAATCCAGAATGAAAGTTGGACGAAACTTTGGACAAAAGTTGGAGAAGGCCACACAAGTTAGACTTATCTGATGGATGATTAATCAAAAATACTTAGTCCATTCTCACAGAGCACAGTCCATACTTTCCAGGTATTAAAATCAACAACCAGTTCAGTGTTTTTCTGGTGGTCCAATGAGTTATGGCAACAGCAGTTTGAACAAAAGTATTCTATATGATATATTACAATGGCTCCACAGACCATGGCAAATGGACGGGCGCATGTGACAAAGAGGCAAACCTGTGTCATGAAGCTGAGGCTGAAGACAGGGGACATTAGACTGACTCGAGTCTGGGAGATAGTGGCTGGTCCTCTGTCTCTCCTGTCACGCCTGGTACCCTGCTCTCCCCTGGTCTTTCATCTGAATGACTTTCTTGGTTGGGACTGAACAGGGCGAAACAAAGGGTTCTCTTGGCAGGGCTTATGGGCACCAAAAAGCTGGTTGCTATGAGATGGAAGCCCCCTCAGTCGCTGTCTCACGGACAGTAAAGTATGGCATGTTGATATTGCCTATTTGGATCTGTCTACAGTGTGAGTACATGGTGGTAAGATTGTAGTATTTTAATATGGTTATTTCTGCCCTGGACGTGTGTGTGTGTGTCTATGTGTGACTATGGCTGTATGTATGTGTGTATGGATGTGTGTGTGCGTGTGTTTGTGTGAGTGTTTGTTTGTCTACATACAGCTGTGGATGTGTGTGTGTGTGTGTGTGTGTGTCTGTCTAAGTGTCTATGTGTGTGTGTGTGTGGTGTCACTGTTTCTATGTGTGTGTTTGTGTCAGTGTTTGTTTGTCTACATACAGCTGTGGATGTGTGTGTGTGTGTGTGTGTGTGTGTGTGTGTGTGTGTCTGTCTAAGTGTCTGTGTGTGTGTGTGCGGTGTCTCTGTGTCTGTGTGCGTCTTTGTGAAAATACATTAAAAATATACATGTATATCATAACAGTGTGTTCTGGTCAATCTTCATATTAGGAACACAAAAGCTTGGAGGCTGCACATTATGTCTCCAGGACCTGCTCAGGATACAGAGTGTTGCCATGGATACCAGCTGAACATCATCTGTGCTGTTGCTGTTCCGGGAATCACTTTGTACTGGTTTGACACAGACTGAGAAAATATCACACCCACATCCTGAATTCCTTAACTTCATCCCGAAACAACTGGAAGAAACATGCTAATGATCCACATATATTTCACAACCACGCACTCGCTACTGCACTTCAAACACATCTCATGGCTCACTGTTCACGGAGCTTATCATGAAGCTTTAATGTTAGATTCAGCAGCAGCAAGATGTTTCTATATGGCTTAAACATGTCATCAATGTTTCACATAAGCCCTGTTTCCACCAGCCCTACATGGCCCTACTCTACAGTACCTGATTGTTTCCATTACCCTTTAGTATCTGGTGCCGTATGCTAGCTACCTATACCCACAACAAACCAGTATCCAGGGAAATTCCTTGGCAAGGCATCGTTTTTTGCTTATGTAGTGCTTTATGAACGCTCAAAGACACTTCACATGTCATTATTCAGTCACTCTACACACAGTGGTGATAAACTACTACTGTAGCCACAACAGCCCTGGGGCACACTGACAGAAGCGAGGCAACCGGTATGTGCCATCGGCCCCTCCGACCACCACCAACCATTCACACACACCAGACACATACAGGGAAATGTGTGTGTCTTACATATGGACGCAACAACAGTTTGGCACTTTATAGCCACCCCACTGTGGCACCTGTTGTTCCCAAAAGTCTCCCATCTCAGTACTAACCAGGCCCTGTCCTGCTTAGTTTCAGAGATCTGACGGGATCTGGCTTTCATGTAACAATAATAATGATGTACCAATTTTATACCAGTTTTTATGGACACTCATAGACGCTTCATATGTCATTATTCATTCACTCCACATGGAAGGTGATAAAACACTACAGTAGCCACAGCTGCCCTGGGCCACACTGACAGAAGGCAACCATTGTATGCCATTGGCCCCTCAAACCACCAACCATTCACACACACACCAGACTCATATTAGGCATTGTTCTAAAAAAAACTGTTTGGTCAAAAGACACAATGAGAGTTTGGCACTTTACAGTCGCAGCCGCCCCAGATGGCGCCACGATCATGGCTTCCAGCAGCACTCTGGCCCAACACTGTCAGTTAGAACACTTTAGTACCAGCTCGGCCTGGTTAGAATCAGTGCCAAGCAGGTACTAAACACAGCCATTGGAAACGCTCCCAATGGGGGTGGAGTAGAGCTGAGTCGAGAAAAGTAGGGCTGGTGGAAACAGGGCTTTAGTGTTGTCTGCATTGTCAATATTACAGTTCAGAGGGGGTCAAGTGGTCATCTCGAGTGAATATTGATTTCAAATACGATCGATTCACTCTTTTATGTTCATTCTACTTTAGACTTTCAGGATCTAAACATGACATTGCTGTTCTGTTGTTGTCGCCGCTGCTTTTTGGCGTTGCCGCTCGTGTGCTGAACAAAACGTGTCGACAGATGGTGTCACACATGGGAGTGAAGGACAGAGGAACATGTGGACGCACAAGGACTTACGCCTCAGGAGCTGTACCTTCACAAATGCCTCACACTTGTGGGATTTGACACCTTCTTCTAATGTTGACCTTTTACTTTCCCTTTGGTTAGCTGAGCATCTAACAGAGGTGGCAAAAAACTATTTTTACTTCAGTACCCTACTTTTTCCGACTATCTGCACTTTACTTTAAGACTTATTTTTCGCACCAGACTGGGAAGAGTGAATCTACAATAGGCAAGCAGCTTGGTGTGAACAAATCAACTGTGGGAGCAATTATCAGAAAATGGAAGACATACAAGACCACTGATAATCTCCCTCGATCTGGGACTCCACGCAAGATCTCATCCCGTGGGGTCAAAATGATCATGAAAACGGTGATCAAAAATCCCAGACCCACACGGGGGGACCTGGTGAATGACCTGCAGAGAGCTGGGACCAAAGTAACAAAGGTTACCATCAGTAACACACTACGACTACAGGGAATCAAATCCTGCAGTGCCAGACGTGTCCCCCTGCTGAAGCCAGTGCATGACCAGGCCTGTCTGAAGTTTGCCAGAGAGCACATGGATGATACAGCAGAGGATTGGGAGAATGTCATGTGGTCAGATGAAACCAAAGTACAACTGTTTGGTATAAACTCAACTCGTCGTGTTTGGAGGAATAAGAATACTGAGTTGCATCCCAAGAACACCATACCTACTGTGAAGTCATGCTTTGGGGCTGTTTTTGTGCTAAGGGGACAGGACGACTGATCTGTGTTAGGGAAAGAATGAATGAAGCCATGTATTGTGAGATTTTGAGCCAAAACCTCCTTCCATCAGTGAGAGCTTTGAAGATGAAACGTGGCTGGGTTTTCCAGCATGACAATGATCCCAAACACACCGCCCGGGCAACGAAGGAGTGGCTCCGTAAGAAGCATTTGAAAGTCCTGGAGTGGCCTAGCCAGTCTCCAGACCTCGACCCCATTGAAAATATGTGAAGGGAGTTGAAAGTCCGTGTTGCTCGTCGACAGCCCCGAAACATTGCTGCTCTAGAGAAGATCTGCATGGAGGAATGGGCCAAAATACCAGCTACTGTGTGTGCAAACCTGGTAAAGACCTATAGTAATCGTTTGACCTCTGTTATTGCCAACAAAGGATATATTACAAAGTATTGAGTTGAATTTTTGTTATTGACCAAATACTTATTTTCCACCATAATTTACAAATAAATTCTTTAAAAATCCTACAATGTGAATTCCTGGATTTTTTCTTCACATTCTGTCTCTCACAGTTGAAGTGTACCTATGATGAAAATTACAGACCTCTGTCATTATTTTAAGTGGGAGAACTTGCACAATTGGTGGCTGACTAAATACTTTTTTGCCCCACTGTACAACAGTAGTTCAGCCAAGATATGCAAATTTTACAGCCTCTAAATCTTGTTATGGTTTTGGGTTGTCTAGCTAATCTCACTTGTCGATGTTCCTCATTGACAAGTAAGTAAGGCATTGATGTTCACAACATTATACTCTGAAGAAATATGTTCCAACATGTGAAACGTATGGAGACAAATAACTCAATAAAATAATTCTTTGTGTTTACAAATTGTACCAAACAAACCATGTACCGAGTTATGGTAGTGACAGACAACAGTGATGGAGCGTGTGTCGCTCTTCCTGAAGCAGGAGCTTCAAAACTCTGCGTGGTTGGAGTCTGTAAATATTAGTTGGAGCTTGTATCAAAACAAGCCGGACTCTACAGCATGGATCTATTATAGTAACGCTCTACAGCCACTGCTTTGATTTGTGTAAACCAAGACAGACGTGAATGGCCCTGTTGAAACGGGATGGCCAAAGCACTTGACTTGAATGTGTATATACAGTAGCAAATAAAATTTGACGGAGTCAAAATATTGAGTCCTTCTGCTCTGACATTAGCCCTAATCATATATTTGCCTTTTGTACTAAAAAGTGTTTTTTGCATCAAAAATATGTAATTTGTGTTCTTTGCTCTGCTGGGTGAAATGTAATGTAAAGTGAGCAGAGGCCAGTCATTAGGAGAGAAGTGTGATTTCTGTGTTGGGAATGATGTTACTATGGAAACACTCACCGGGAGATATTTGTCATACGGTTTCCACCATTTATGGAAATAGCTAAATAATAAAAGCAACATGACAGAAACATTGGCACAACTGAAAACACATTTGAAAAGACAACGTAGAATATTGGTTGCTAAGCGACCGTAAAAGGCTGCATTTGAATTTTACATTAAATGAATGGAGCAGTCAAAATGACGGCTGTGGGAGTTACAGAAAGAACACATTTGCTTCAGCTCTGAAAGGGCAATTCTTAACACCTAACATGTGTTTAGTCTGATTACATTTATCAGCTATAACCTCATTTATTAGAAGGATCTGTGCGGAGATTGTGGAGTCACAATCTCTCATTAGTCATGAGAAACGACAAGGCCTTCACTTGGAGTTCAGTCATTTGTTTGTCCTCCCAACAGGTTTTCAGTCAGATTCAGTTGGAACTGTTGTTCCATATTGTAGGTGATTAAAAAATAAAGGTTGATGTGGCAATAAAACATTTCACAAGGACGCCACAGAAGGTTAGAATGAGTTTGTACTATTTTCCTTTTATCCTTTGGTCTGGATTTGCTCCATTGTGCTCTGTGAACAGGTGGGAGGGCTTAATTCCTTTAGTAGATTGAAGCGATTGGATCTGAGTTTACCGTGACGTATTTGATGGGCCCGAGTGAGTGAGACATTTCATCTTTAGCCTAGCTTTAGCATTTAGCCAAGCTTTAGCCATCTTCTTTGCCACTAACGAAGCCCATTGGGGAGTAGAGCCACAACATCTTTGCCAGCAGAAGAATTTGCTAAACATTCCTCTTGCTCCGGCTTTAATTTCTTGATATTTGGAGCAGAACAAGAACGGATTGAAGAGCTTCCATTACTATCGCAATCTCTGACATTGTCAAACTACAACCAGCAAATTCTACGCAAACTCTTGACGTCACCAACACCAGCCCACAACACCCGGTGTTGGTGAATTCAGCCGAGGTAACTGCAGCCACTAGGATCAGACCCAGACATGATAATTGACCGGAGTTTACGGATGGCTAAGACCAGGCTAAGTATCTGAATCTAAGTCAATCAAAAAACGCTAACATGTCTGTTCAAACAAAACCAAAAAAACATCTGTGGTGTTTGTATTTCTCATATGGAAATAGACTCTGTGGGGACGGGGCTCACTGTCAGTCCTCCTTAAACTTCAGTCATAGCCAGCAGCTGTTTACAGATGTGAGATTAGGACTACAGACATTTGAGCCTTCTTTTCCTCAGCATAACTTTGAAGCATCACGAACATCGCATATGGATTTAGTGTGCGCTAAATAAAACAAGTCGGCTCTATGATTTTCCGCAGTAGGACGCTGATTCTATCCAGCCTCCTGCCAATGCCTGCAGCTCCACTCTGGAACTAAATGTACAAAACAGCTCCTACTTGTGTCTTTGTGAGTGTGACGGCTTGATAGACAGTTTTCTTATTACCTTTCGCAGTAGAAAGAAAGTCTTTTGGGGCATGTCACACTGTGCAGGTGAAGTGGCAGCTCATAATGGTTGTGTAAGTGCTGCGGGAATGAACAAAGTCTCCACAGTCCTCCCCTTCTTTCATGTTTCTATGAACACAGCGTGACCCTAGACTATTTTTTTTATTTTTTTTTATATTGATAGCAGCAAAGGAGAATGGAGTCGTTTTAGTAAGAAATACAGTGCGTTTACGCTGAAAAAGTTATATAATATGGGGTAATAAATGCTCAAATCAAGTGGTTTTTATCTTGTTTTAAAACATTCTGACTCTCTTAAAGCAGGATTTACCAATGGGACCAAATTTAGTCTTATTTCAAGAACTGTTGCTTTATTTACTATTTCAAGGGAGACATTTCTTGTTTCTTTTTAAAAACAAGATCATTTGGCTTGTCCCATTGACACATTTTGTTTTAAAGGAGCATTATGTAAAAATATTTTGTTGTCCTCTCCCACTCTCCCTGACTCAGGTTGCCAGATACACACCAAATCAGCAGAAAACACAAGGAATTATTTTATCAGTTGTTTGTCTGTCTCCATTCACAACCATTGCGAACATCCTCGCTCCACATCAGAGAGCAGCAAAGTGATCACAGGGACTTACGCTCGAAAACAACCAAAACAGCAGCTAAGCCAGGATTAAACCAGGGCAGAGGACGGCGGTCAGTGCTTGTAACATATGTCTTTACCCTGAGTTTCTACTATGACTGTAAAAGTGCTGCTACAAAAGTACCGGGGTTAGCATCAAAGCTCCGCCCCCTTCTGTGTTTTTCCCCAACGCAGGACGTCAGAGGACGCAAATGTTTGGAAATGTTATGAATGTAGAACAACCGCAGATGTTCGGTTATGTGTGGATGCAAATTATTTTAGAAACGGAAGGGGGGGAATATTCGTTTTTTAAAGTACCCGGCTACGAGTGGACATGGCCTCAGATCCTCAACATTCTCATGTAAAACTGAAAGTAGGGAAAGCAGCTTTCTCCCATAATGCTTCTTGTAAATGGAACGCTCTGTCCAATGACCTCCTATGTGCTCCGACACTGAGAAGGAAACTAAAGACCAACTCCAGGACTTTCTTTTGTTTAGACTTTTAGATTTAAGTTGTTCCTTCCCGATGCAAAAGGGTCTCAAAACAGCTATGATCCGAGACATTCATAAACATTTATGGACGGTGATCATCCCGCTCCCTGTCGACCAATGGCACCTACAGTATGTGTTTGTTATTATTGCAATTCTTGTGTATGAACTGTTTGATTCTCCAGTCTGTTGTTGGCTTTTGTGGTTTAGGGCTATACAACAATCAAAGTAGGTTATTCAGCTTCTCTACACCACAATGTTAGACTATAGGCTCGTTGGGAGTGTGTGATATCACATGAACGCAATTGTTTCTATAATATTGTGAGCCGATTATGTTCCATTGTGATGTTAAGACGTTCCAAAAGCTGCTGATTGTCGTCATAGAGTCTGCTCTCATCACAAAAGCCAATTCACAAATCTCAAAAAGCTGAAAAACGAATGCCAATGTGCTGAGAATACAAACCATGTAGTACATCACAACTTTTGGTTAGAATTTTGGAGGATTGAAAGCTCCTAAAAATACTAAGAACATTTTTGGTCAGTTGGCATGGTAACGCTCCTGTCCCTGTGAATGTTGTTTTTTTCTAGGTAAAATTAACCAATGTATGAATATGTTGAATATGTTCTTTGTTACATTCACATTTAAACATTTTAATGTTTTTAATTTTAAGTTTTAATTAGCTCAACCACATTTACCTTTAACACATCCTCATTTTAACTTTTTCCAAAATAACATCACAAATACTGTAAGAATAAGAACAGAGATTTGCTTCCTTTTTACAATTCACTGCAAAAAGTGATAACATCTGACGTGATAACTGATTAAATCATGTGCTTTTAAACAAGATTTGCAAATAGGACAAGTAATTTAGTCTAACTCTTGCATTTTTGTCAATTTTTTTGACACGTTTCTTTTAATTTTGCTTGTCCCATTGGCAAATGTTGTTAAAAAGCAGTAAGAATTTGCTCAATTTAAGATACATTAAATTGCCAAATTAGAGCAATTGTTTTTTGTCACTTTTTGTAGTGCATTTACCTTTACCTAGCCTGGTTGTACCACACCATAGTACAAATTACATTTCGTACTAAGGTCTGGAGGCGCTCCATTGAGCTCCATGAACAGGGTTAACTCCTTTTGCAGATTGAAACGATTGGATCCGAATTTACGGTGACGTATGTAATGCGCCCGAGTGAGTCGTTAGCATTAGCATTTGGCCTAGCCATCTCCTTTGCTGCTAACGGAGCCCATGAGGAGTAGCGCCACAATCAGCACTTACATTTGCTAGACATACCTCTTGCTCTGGCTTCAATTTCTTGATAGAACCAGACCAGAATACTTTACTATTGCATTCTTTGCCATTGCCAAACTACAACCTTCCGTTCGGCGCAAACTCTTGCCGTCACCGACAGCTACCTACAACACCCGCCTCCCGCGCTCGTTGATTGGTCGGATGGAATTCAACCGATTGTAATTGCAGATGTTACATGCGGGGAAATGATAATTGAGCGGAGTGTACGGATGGCTAAGGCCAGGCTAACTTTAACCCATCCTCGCTTTAACTTTTCAACACAACATCTCATTTACTGCAAGGAGTTTTTTGTTAGTATTTGATTTTCTTTGCTTTTTACAATTCTGCTGTCTTCCTCAGCTAAAAATTATCTGTCAGAACAAAAGACGATAGACAAGAGGTCAGATTTTATGTCATGGGAAATGTGTCTTAGCCATAGACTGCATGCATTCAAGTGGAGATTTTAAATTGGCTTAATAGCTTTGCTCTTTTGAGTGTTTTTCCCCTAAAGGGCTGTCTCGTATTTAAATGTACTCAGATTTGGAAGCCGCTTGTTATCATAATGAGCTCGGGAAAAGTGCACGGAGAAGACCTGCAGTTATTTGGCGAAGAAAATAAATTCTTATTCACAGCGTCCAACGAAGAGAATAACAAGCTTTGTCTCAAGGCTCCACAAATATGAACCATCATTTCTGCTGCTGTGTTTCACTGAGAGTCGCAATGCAGTATTTCATTTTAATGGCTGTACCTATGGGCTGCGTATTGATCGATTGTCATATTATCATTTGAGAGAAGGTAAAAGTTTATAGATTTTCCTTTCGTTCCCTGCAGGGTGACTGAGTTCCTCCTGCTGTAAGTAATGCATTTTCAAGAACTATTGATTGCAGAAAAGCATCATGTTTGCATCACCGAGCCAAACATGGAATAGTATTTATTTATCAATGTACAAAGTGAGTACGTTAAAAGCAAGTTAAAAATCCATATCAACTTTATTTATTCAGCACATTTTATGAAGATAATATTTTCCAAAGTGCTGCACAGAGATATGCAGTTTCAACAGAAAAAAGTCACTCAGACATTAGTTTAAAAGGGTTGTATTTAATATTTCTACATCTTGTATCTGTCTTTCAGAGAGACTGTTACAGATTGTAGCTGCCTTAATCTGAAATGCTGCCTCCTCATGTTTAGTCCTGATTCTGGCACCAGCAGGAGGCCAGTCCCTGTGCTCCTCAGAGTCCGGGCTGGTTCATATGGGACTAACTTTGGTGCAAGGCCATGGAGAGACTTGTAACAAGCAGAGCTGTTTTAAAGTCTATTCTCTGAGCCACAGGAAGCCAGAGCAGAGACCTGGTTCTTATCAGAACTCAATATGTAATGTGTTTTGAAATGCGCTATATAGATAAATATTACTTACTTAATTTTGGTGAATTCAATGATTTGGTGCTTTGACTCCAGCATGAGGGAAGGAGGGACCTAACAAAAAGCCTACAAAAGCCTAACAAAAGCCTACATCTGGCATTTATTCGATTCAATTCAATGTATTCCAGTATATCCCTAAATCACAGCAGTAGTTATCACAGAGGACTTTACAAAACCGTTGAGTTCGCCCACACAGATCAGAGAATCATACCAATCAAACAAAAAAAAATAGAGACCACATAGGTATTGGTCCAATGTCCATAAGTGTTGTTAAATGTCCATAAAAGTTGTTGGATGTTGAGCGTCCTGGATCCTCACCACTGTCCTTTTAGACCCTCCAAGTCTGACAGACCCTCCTGCATCGGCAAGTGCATCGGTCTGTGAAAGACGCTTTAGAGTAAGTATAGTTTATATAGCGCCTTTCACAGACCAGAGTCACAAGGCGGTTTACAATTGTGGGCATTTGTCTCCCACTCCACACAGAGAGCGGGGCCAGTACAGGAGGAGCATGCCAGACCTATTGCACGTGCATGGGGAGAACATGCAAACTCCACTCAGAAAGGCCCTGTTCCGACCAGGATTTGAACCCAGGACCTTCTTGCTGAGAAGCCAGAGTGCGATTCACTCAGCCACCGTGCCACCCACCATGCTTACTTTAAAACTCTAAAACTCTAACATATGATACAAAATCCAGCAGGAATGAAAGCCTACATGGGGCATTTATGACGATACAGATGTGGTTATTTTCCTCCTTGAACTATGCGGCATTTTACAAACTCCTCAGAGCTCTTTTACCAACCTCGGATGACTTTACCGCATGAGTCAGAATGTGTCATCTGCTCGATATCTCCCCAGGTCCAGTCAGTGAGGACAGCAGTGCGGAGGCTTCAGGGGATTCTCTCAGATGGGAAACATACAGCAATAAACAGACAACATTTGTTTATCAATCTTTACGAGAAAAAAAAGCGGGATTCTTGAAGTGTCTTTTTGCCACCATCTGCTTTGTCTTCTCTCTGAATATTAATGGATACACAGAAACATATTGATCACAAGGGCTTTCATCCTTGAGAAGGACAGAGCTGAAAGCAAACTACAGCTTGAATAACTTACATTGAGAGACTGTTTTAAAGAAAAAGTCAGTTGTTTATGCTCTTATTGATTTAATAAAGTCATAATGATTACAATACAATCCTGTGATGCCGAATAATTTATTTTATTATACGTCTCCTCACAGCAGCAGTAGAACGCTCCATTGATTTGAATGTCATTTCAAAACGTTCTACCGGTCATTATTTCTTGATAACGGACCTCTCAAAACAATAATGACTGCTGCCCTTTGGCAACGCACCCTCTGCTTGTAATTCAGATGTGTAGATTACGCCGCAAGTAGTTCCGGCCACTTCGTTGCTACTACTGTCCATAGACTGGAAATCGGAGCTAGCCACACTCAATAAACGCAAAAACCAATCAATCAATACATTTAAATGTTAATCGGAGAATACATTATACATTTACATTCTTAATACACATGCACAAAGGTTTTCAGATTGATCTGTTAACGTTTTCATGACAAAGATACAGTTTTAATGCTAGAAAAAGCGATCGCGAAAAACCTGGGAGTACATTCCGGGACATTTTAGGAACATTTGCAGAGGATCAAATTATGGATTTAGATTAAGTTTATGTTTGGGTCACTCACCGCTGATGTTCAGAGTTCTTTGTTCAGTTTTCATGCAGTTCGAGATAGTTCTAGTTTGGAAGTTGTTAGCCTAACTGTTACTAGTATAGCCACGGGAAAACCTTTGGGAACTATTTTTCTTTCTGTCATTAAATAAACCTTTCTGCATTCAAAAAAGTGGACTGAAGTTTATGTTGAGTGTTCTGTTGGTACAAAGCCGTATAATAAGCAGGATAATGTATAGTAGACAGGTCATTATCGGAAAATAAGTACTTTCTGTCGGTACTTATTTTCCGATAATGACCTGCCTACTATACATTATCCTTATGTGTTATGTGAGAGCTTGTGTTTCACAGCAAGAAGGTCCTGGGTTTGATGCCTCTTCCAGGCCTTTCTGTATGGAGTTTGCATGTTCTTTCCTTGTCTGTGTAGGTTTCCTCCAGGTGCTCGGGTTTTCCCTACCATTAAAAACTTGTACAACAGGAATGAATGTAATGAGTGAATGGATGGTTCTGTCACACTCTGTCTCTTCATTTGTCTTTGTTCTATGAATCAAATTTCTATACATTATGATGGAGGTTGATCAATACACATCTGGTGAATATTGCCTTTGTTTGAAGCTAAGCAGGGTCAGTACCTGGTCAGTACTGTGATGGGATTGTAAAGCGCTTTGGGTGACCTTGGTCTGTAAAAATGCAATATATAGATAAAGGTTACTTACTTACTTCTTTTAATCATCAATGAAATATCAATAAATTATAAACATAGTACATAAATACTCTGGTTGTTTAGTACTGAGAATTAGGATTAAAAATATAGGGGAAACTCAAAATGAAAATCTTAGAAAACATTTCAATTGAATTCAAGTTTGAAATCCACAGACAAGAACAGATATTGTTGTTGTGTTTTAAAGTAGTAAAGGCGAGTACACTCTGTGGGATTCTTAAACGATTGTTAACCAAAGAAATGGAGGAAAGTAAATACATAAGTAATGAGTTTGTCTGCTGGCATCAGACACGGCCTCTGTGGGTCAGCAGTGACGAGTCTGACAGCTTTGACAACACTGTCCCCCTGTAGACCTAATTATCCTGACCATTAGGCCCAGCACATGGTGGTGGAGAGAGGGAGAGAGGGGGGGGGAGATAGAGGGAGAGAGGGGGGGAGAGGGGGAGACACAGAAAGAGAGACAGGAAAGGAGAGAGAGACAGAGAGAGAGAGACAGAGAGAGAGAGAGACAGAGAAAGAGAGAGACAGAGAGACAGGGAGAGGGTCCCCGTTCAAAAGTTCCATGAGCAGGTGCGCTGACATGCTTGTAATCTGACTCCTTGCCTGTGGGGGTGTTCCCGGAAACAGAATCGTCCACTGAATTCTAATGATTCCTTTAATCTTTTCTAAAACGGCTTTATATGGTCACAAAATTGGCTCTTGGCTCGAATCTAGTATTATTTTGTTGACAAGACTCGTTTAGCCGCTGTTCTACTTTCGAATGCACTTGTTAAATGACTGGGGCTGGTGCGGGCTAACGCATACGCTAATGTGTTTTTTCAAAAATAATTGCGGGAGGGGCTGCCGGCGGCCATTTTGAATCTGTCCATGTCTGTGGCACATACTGTACATTTCAATGGAGGAAGTAAACGTCACTACGTCCGTTAATATTTACAATATTTTCCAAGCTTTATCCATCTCTCACAGTATTTATTTTGGATAAATCTTTGTGAGAATCTGTCCTTGCAGCAACAGGAGGAGTGTGATTTTCAGATGTTTTTTTTCTTGGTTTTACCTTTACTACATATTTGACCCTGGAGAGAGATACTCGCACGTTCTATTTGGAACTCTGTGGGTTTGTTCCTGACATGTATGTGCTGAACTACACACATGGTTATTTTAGAAAATCCTCGGAGCTCTTTTACCAACCTCTGATGACATACCGCATGAGTCAGAATGTGTCATGCGGTGCTCAATATCTATCTCCCCAGGTCCTGCATTCTGACAACAAATATATAAGAATCTAAAATTAGTTACTTGCATTTGATCCTTAAAACTGTTTTGCTAGTTTTGATGAGGTCCTGAGATTCTACCGCCAGACTTTTCTGTCTGGAGTTTGCATGTTTTCCAGTGTCTGCGTGAGTTTCCTCCAGGTGCTCCGGTTTCCCCTACCACAAAAAGCATGCACCTCCTGTATATCTCTGTGTGGAGTCAGAGACAAATGAAAGCAATATATAGATAAGAATTTCTTACTTACTTGATTCTGATTTTGATTCTTTAAACTTCTAACATGTGCTGAAAAGTAACCATTCTGTTAAGCTCAAGGAAACTGTGGAACATTGGGCATCAGCTTGGAAAAGGGGGAATTCACAAATGGAAAAGTAAAGATGTAATCCTAGAAACATGCATGACATAAACAAACACGCTCAGGATCGCAAAAGGTACACGGCCTCTCTCCGAGTCCTGTCCGTGCAGATCTGAGGTAAAAAACAAAAAACATTATCATTTCTGTTCACACAACCTCAGCACGGTAAGATCTTTCTGTCATGGTGTGGATTTTTTGAGCACTTTTACTTTTATTTTATATGTTGGTTCTTTTCAGTGTTATATCATGTCTGTCCAGGTGATAGCCTGCCCCGCCCTAATGTGTGTCCCTGTGTGTATTTAAACCCTGTGCTCTATTGTATCCTGGATTTTGTTATTTTTGAGTTTTGTCTATTCAATCATTCATTATTGGCAGTCGTTCGTTTTGGAATCTTTCTTTTTGTTAAATTGTCTTTATTGGAGTTTTTTTTTTTTTCAAATAAAATAAACATGTACAATATTATTTACCATTACCGTTATAGTTTCCTAAAAGCTGATAAAAAAAAAACCCCAAAAAAACAAGCAGATCTATTAACTGTTTCTGTCTCAGCCCAAAAGGTTAATGAAAGGTTGCCATGTTGTATGAAATATTTCCAATTTTCCCTTAACTTTTCCAGTTTCAAAAGTGTCATAACATCTCATTAAAGTGATAGTCTGTAACTCTAAATGAATTACAAATTTTAGGAAATGTGTTAAATTGACCTCCTGGCCTTAAATGTTGATATAAAATAAGTCATTTTATTCATTCTAATATTACGGGCAAGTCCCGCCTTCCCTTCTCTTAGCTATAGCTCAGAATCCACGATGCCGTCCACGTTAACCAATCGAGTCATGCCAAGGGCTGTCAATCATCGCGCTGATGCTCGCAGCTTCACGCATGCTCAGTTGTTTGTTTTTGCGGAACCTCCGAATCAAGCCTCCATTAGGCTCTGGAACTACATGAAAACTGAACAAAGAATTCTGAACATCCGCGCTGAGTGACCCATTTATATACTGAACCTATATCCATAATCATTTATATACTGAACCTATATCCATAATCATGTATATACTGAACCTATATTCATAATCATTTATATACTGAACCTATATCTATAATCATTTATATACTGAACCTATATCCATAATCATTTATATACTGAACCTATATCCATAATCATTTATATACTGAACCTATATCTATAATCATTTATATACTGAACCTATATCTATAATCATTTATATACTGAACCTATATCCATAATCATTTATATACTGAACCTATATCCATAATCATTTATATACTGAACCTATATCTATAATCATGTATATACTGAACCTATATCTATAATCATTTATATACTGAACCTATATCCATAATCATTTATATACTGAACCTATATCCATAATCATTTATATACTGAACCTATATCTATAATCATTTATATACTGAACCTATATCTATAATCATTTATATACTGAACCTATATCCATAATCATTTATATACTGAACCTATATCCATAATCATTTATATACTGAACCTATATCTATAATCATTTATATACTGAACCTATATCCATAATCATTTATATACTGAACCTATATCCATAATCATTTGTATCCCAGATTTCAGAAAGAAACACCAGTCATTACTGATGAGCTCAAGCCAATCTGCTTTGTCAACAACTGCAGAATCCTCCCACTCCTCGTCCTGGATGTTTTAGGCCTGGATCTTAGTCACGTTGGTGAAAACTCACAATGAACAAAGCGACAGATTGTGAGAAAAGGCAAATGTCAAGTACATTAAATCCAATCCAATGGGAGAAAAATCTCAGCAAACATCCTCAAGTTTAAGAAAGAAACTCAAAGAAACATCAATGAAATCATATTAAATTATTGATTAAAAATATGGGGAAAATAGCAAAAGTATAATAATGTTATTAAAAAAATCACCTATTTGAAGGATGAGTGCTGTAGTCACTCCCAGAATTGTGTTTATTATTAGTAAGTAATTCATCTTTTATTTTTAATACATGCTAAAACTGGTCAATATAAACAAATATAGCTAAACTCTATGCTAACTGCTGCATGTGAACAGTGCGTTACTATGGTAACCAGCACTGGCTCCAAGCTGAGACTCCTCTGAACCAGTCTAGGATCAAGATAATTTCATAAACATAATTAGATTGAAATAAACGACATATACAAACAGAAAAAGTCACAAAGTTTTGAAGACCAAAAACGTAAATAAGCTGAGACATTACACATCCAAAACAAAAAGCCGTCAAATTGACTGCTCCGGGAGTTCTAGTGTAAAGAAAGAGGCCGGCAACAGGAGATTTTTTTCCTGCTGCCATTTGTGTGACAGAACTACAATATTTGCAGTTATGCACTTGTAATATGTTGTGTATATTCATGTCCACAATTAAAATGAATAAATAAATAGTTTTTTTGCTCCCCTGGTGACTCCATCTGTGAGAACGAGAGCTTGTTTCCACTGCCATGAGTAATTTAGTGCAGCGCTGGACTTTGGAGGAAACACTGACAGTTGTTGTGTGTTCTTATCTTTCCTTGTGGGCGCCGTTTGGACAAGCTCGGACCATTTTACTTTCAACCACAAAGCCAGTCCAGCTGCTGTGCACGCCGCGCTCAGGTTTAGGTCTCCTCTTCTTGGCAGATTGTGCCCGAGGCTTCAGTTTTAAGGCTTCCCATTGTCCATTATTTACCACTTCACTGTGCAAAGATACGGGGACTGGCAGTTTGAGGCAGTCAGAGGAACTTTTCAACCAGGACTGAGCAAAAGTTTATGAAGTGAAATTATCTTCCCCCACCTTAAGTTATTGTTGTTTTCATTCGGAAAGACCGGAACAAATTGGTAACAAATATGAAGGCAAAACAAAAGGGTACTTGATGTAAAAACTCATGCAAAACTAATGTTGATTCCACAAAGCATTTACTCAATTATTTTATTTTTTATTTTCATTTTGTACATGGCAAGATACAAAACATAACCAACACAATATACTTAAAGGCAAATTTATATATATATAAATATATCAAAAGGATTAGGGCACCACAATAAATAATAATGTTAAATTGAACATAAATATGGAGAATACATACATAAAATGATGATATTAAATTGTCTAAAATAATCAGTTGTTGAACTTTTGAGCGAAACCCACTTTTCAGTTGCATTTTTTTTTTAAATAAAAAAAATCACATAATTTTTTGTTCACTTTTACTTTGTTGTGGTCTTTAAAAAAAAAATCTGTCTTTGTGGCGGTAAACACAACAAAATGCAAAGTTTCAAATTGTAATACTACTAATAGTAACAGTACTTTTGCAATCCACTGTAAATGACCATCTGAATTGGTTTTGAATACAATGAAACTCCGAGGGATTTTCTCGATAAGAAAAAAGTACTATACAGACTCTAGTTATTGATAATATTTCTCAAGCATCAGTTTTAAGGCTTCCCCGTTGTCCATTATTTACCACTTGACTCTGCACAGATGGGGGCTGACAGTCTGAGGCAGTGAACTTTTCAACAAAGACTGAGCCAAACTACTGCACAAAGGCGATATTGGATTCTCTACCATCAGCTCTTCTTGTGACAGAAAACTAATATCGAGCCCATCTCATCAGAGTGTATAACGAATGTATTTGAATGAATGAATGAATGGGTTTATGTTTAATGAACTCATTGACTGCCGGCCGTTTTTGATTATTTCACTGATTCTCAAGACCCACAGAATATTATGTGTTATGACAATGTAAAATATGAAACCAGATTCTGAAAGACTGGATTGTGTCTAGCTATTTTTGTTCTCCTGTAATCCCCAGTCGAATATAGGGAACTGCGACAGAAATCACCAGTCTCAGACAAATAGTTATTGAGTTAAAAACCAAAATTACAATCAGCAACTTCCTAATGGGGTAATAGTGGCTCAGTATCGGCTGCAAACCTGGACCTATTTTGAGAGCTGGGGGCTTACAATGAAATTAACTACTAACAGAAAATAAAAGTGCAATAAAACGCGAGAAATGAGAAATGAAAATGAGATAAATGTAGAGTTTAATGCTTCAGGACGGACGGCAAACCCTTGGGCGTCTCCTAAAAATCCCATATACCTCAGTGTTATGCATTTGTTGTTTTTGCACAGTGAGCTATATGTTTATTACAGAGACTTTGATTTTTCATTTTCTTTCCATCTGTGAGTGTCTCAGAAGAAAGTTTTTTCCTTCTGTTGAAGCAGCTGTTAAGCCCGACTTTACGATGTGCCGAGGCTTGACTCTTAAGTAGATTTCCAGACCTCGGTCGTTCATCTTTCTGTCCCTGGCAGCTACATTTGTCTCTTGTTGTTTAATAATATCTCCTCAATGTCTGGTTTGTTGGAAAAAGAACAAAACAAAACAAATGTCTTGAGTTTGGCCGTCTTCAGCTGCATTTCTCACTTGTGTTTGTTAACATAATGGAGGTGCACACTGGGACAGCTCGCTTTAACTTCATTATGTCAAAGACTGTTTATGTTCTTGCCCCAGAGACGGTGGAAACCAGAAATAAGCTGTATACAGAGACATAGGCCTAATGTGTCATTCTCACTCTCTGAAAGGACATTTGGAGAAAGTAAATATCATTTATCAATATCGTGGCTTTGAACCAATAGAAATACTGTTGGTTAAAATTGGCCGAACCAAAAACAGATGAGAAGACGGCTTTTCTTTAACATGTTTAAACTTTCTACTGTAGATGTTTTTCTTTTCACTTGAATTACTATAGATTTACAGTGGCCTGAAAAGGTATTCACACCCCAGTAAACTTTCTACATTTTATAACATCACGACCACAAACACTCTTGTTGTTTTGTTTGACGCAAAGAGGTAACAATTATGAAATGAAAGCAAGAGAACACTTGATTCAAAGACTGGTGCAAAGCAGATATTGCTGTGATTGCAACAAAAGAAGGAGATTCCACAAAGCCTTAAATGCATATTTTTGTTGCACATATTTTTTGTTTGTACATTCATTTTTGTCCACTGTACATTCATTTTTATGGCATTGATGGATATATAGACCCCAGGAAGAATAGCTACTGTATATTTCAGTAGCTAATGGGGATCTGAATAAAAACAAACAAACAACAAACTCTGATTGTTATAGTTTAAGTTTTGTGTCATTGTTGGTGTATGAGAATCTGTATAATGGCGACAGTAGCTCAGTTGGTAGACCATTGGCCTTTTTAGCCAGAAGGTCGTGAGTTCAAGCCCACCACAAGACTTTCTCCACCGACTCTCACTGATGTCTGCTGTCGTTGTGTCCTTGGCAAGACACTTACTGTAACCTCTGGGAACACCAGGTGCCACAGTGGGGCGGCTGCGGCTGTAAAGTGCCAAACTGCCGTTGTGTCCTTAGGCAAGACACTTCACCCCCATTGCCTAGAATGAGTCTGGTGTGTGTCTGAATGGTTGGTGGTGGTCGGAGGGGCCGATGGCACATACTGGTGGCCACGCTTATGTCAGTGTGAGATCAATAAAGTCTAACTTATCTTATCTTATTTGATCTTTGAAAACATGTGACCTAAGTTCTAATCTACATAATGACTAAAGACACAAACTACTACTACTACTACTACTACTAATACTACTACTACTACTACACTACTACACCACCACTGCTACTACTACTGCTCCTACCACTACTGCTACTACTACTACTACTACTACTTCTACTAACAGCATCTTGAACCAGCTGAGGGAATGAAAAATCCCTCTGACTTTGCTTCCCTCTGTGTCTTTTTGCCCCATCTACATTATTTTACATCTCGACCTGACTGGTTTTTGACAAGTGTCATTGAGCAGCCCCCAACTGAGCTCCCTGAACACTGCGCCAATGTCTTTCTGGAGGGTGAATGTCTCTGTGTGACTCTGACAGCTGGGGGGGTTTGGGGGGTTGGGGGTTGGGGGGGTGCTCCCTGGTGGGACAGCTGCTGCTTCCCTCTGCCTCCTCGGACAGAGAAGGCCTTGTGCCCCAGCTCCTGCCTGAATGTCAACAGCCCCTCTGGACCTCTCACACTCCACGCTCTCGGCTGTGGAGGTTGGTCGCCCCCATTAGCCCGGGACAACATTCGTCTCACACTTTTGCCTCTCACCTGTGTGTTTACCGTAGGTTTCTCCGCAGTTTCACCTCCTCTGACCACAGCCGCGTCGGTCACTGTCTAAACACCAGCGACATCACATCATCCCAAATCTTCGAAGGTTTTGGATGGAGCTAGTGCGAATGTTAATTGAGATACAGACTTTTATATGGACTTTTTTTTCTACTGTAAAAATCCAGCAGCAAGTGCTCCGGATTAGCTTTGACTATAAGCCCCATGATACATACTACAGTACGTCTATGTTTTCTGTATCTGCCCCTTCTCAAATAAACCAAATAAATACATACAATACACCTTGAGTAGTCCAACTAAAAATGGTGGAGATGACTTCCATTATTTTTAGTAAAACCGCAATCATTCGAGCTATATTGAACGAGTCCAAATTGTAAAATCCGTCTCACATTTGACCAAGAGCTGCTTTGTTTCAGAACACATAAACCCAGCTTATGTCATTATGCTGAAGTTGGATATTTTATTTTATTTTTAGTATAGAGTTATTGTTCATTTATCTTGTGCTGTGTGCTCCTCATCCCTACTGTTCTGTAACCGGTGATGCAACACTGACATTTCCTTGTTTCATGTGCCAAAATGCTGCAACAAGGATATAAACAGGAGCACATAACCCCGGTGTTAAAGTCACCCCCCGTGGCTTATCTTGAAGTGTTGAATCAGATTTACGTATTGCTGAGGAAAGTATCTGGCAGCTTGGTCCCTCACCTCATATCTCTCCTTCTGTATCCATCATCATTATCCAGTGCGACTTTCAGCCGTCTGTTCATCACCATTCACCAGATAGACTCCTGACTCCCCGCCCCAGAACCTGAGGCCATATTCCCAGTCGACCCCGGTGTCCCAGATGAGCCTAATTGGACTCTGGCTCAAGAGAATCAGTGCTGGTCTCATCTCCAGCTGGTCCATCCATGCCAGCGCAGATCTCTGCATGGTTCTTACCCAAGGTGTCCATCTTTCTCTTTTATGGGGTTTGTCCTTGCTTAAGAAGGAGGGTCTAAGGGAATCAGGGAATGCTCTTTTATCCATTGCTTATATCGAATTAAGACGTGTTGAAATCCCATAGTGATGACCAGGATTCAGGAAGTTGAATCAAAAAAAGTTTATTCCCTAATACAAAGAAATCTAATACCGTGGTCTGGACTATAATTACCTTTCCCTGCAAAGGCCTACATTAAGAGTGAATTGCTGGGGGCTCCAACAAATTCACTTCCTCACCCTCATCCAGACTGGACTAGAAACATTATCACATATTGTATAAGTAAAATGTGCAGAAGAGGCGTGGCTTGTCAGCAGACGTCATCCTGAGGCCCACACGGATCATGCATTTGTTTGGAGCCTTTTTTGAGCTGCACGTTTTTTATGATTTATTTTTAAACTAAGTTTCTTTTACTGGTTTTATTTGCCCTACTCGACGGAGTAAGCGGATTTTAACAGACTGCATAAAAAAGGATTACTGTCACTTTTAACAGGACTGTTTATCAGCCTTTTACCGGTAACCAGCCTGCCCACACACATCACCATGGACACCGATGCTCCCCCCGCGAACTCATACAAACAGATATACAAATCACAACTGGCTTCAATCCTCCCATCCAAACCTGTAAACACCATGACCCCCGAGGAACTTCAGCGCACTGTCAAAGAACTATCCACCGAACTCATACATAAAGAGAAACTTCTGGAACATTTCATGGACATATCATTCAAACAGTCACAGCAAATATCCCTCTCCGTACTCAGACAATCACAGCTCCACGACACTGCACTCTGGGATCCAATCGCCTGTCCTCACCCCTCATCATGCTCTACCCCGGTGCTTACCTCACGCGCCCCGGTTGCAGCTGTCCCTCTTGGTGCTCTTCCCTCCTCCTCAGTCCCGGAGCCTGCTGCCCATACCCAGAGCGGCGTGGAGCAGAGGCCTGGAGGCCACACGACATCCACGGCGTCCTCGCGCCGCAGGTTGGTGGAGGAGGCTGTGCGCAGACGCTCGGGGAGCTTCCCACGCTCTAAAACAGCGCGGGGCTCTCCGGGTGTCATGCAGGACCAACTGCGGGAAGCCCCGGGGGGATCTCTGTGCCCCGACGTGGCACCGGATACCCCCGGGAGCGCTGTCCCTGCTGTGGGAGGGTCCGTGCGCTCTGACGCGGAGGGAATCCCCAGAGGCGAGACACAAAGCAGGTCCTACGCTGAGGTGGCCGCGGGGGGACCTCTGCGCCCTGACACGGCGTGGAGTCCTCCCGTAGACGCTGCATCGCTCGCGGGGGGGTCCCTGCGCCGTGCCGCAGCGCAGAGTCCTCCCGTAGTTGCTGCCTCGCCCGCGGGGGGGTCTCTGCGCTTTATCTCAGCGCGGAGCTCCCCCGCGGAGGCTGTCTCGCCTGCTGGAGGATCTCTCCGCCCGGGGCATGGCCCTCCCACAACCGCCCGCACTACCACCACCACCAACCCCGCTGCAGGGGCGCCGGTTCGGTCTCCGGCTCCCTCCTCCTGCTCCACTGCAGCTCACGGGGCTCGCAGCAGCTCTGCTCCGGGCGCATCCCAACGCTCTCCTGTCCCCTGCTCTCCCCCGGGTCCTACTCCAGTCACTCCCTCCCCTCCACGACCTCTATTCGCACCAACTACACTCCTGGTGGGGGACTCTATCATCAAACACTGTAAGTTCTTCAATGCATCACGCACTGCTTTCCCGGAGCCACTGTCCCTACCATCCTCACTAAACTACCCGCACTTCTACAGACAGCACCCCCCACAATAACCCGGATCATAATTCATGTTGGTACAAATGATGCTGCACTCCGCCAATCTGAAATCACCAAACTCCATTTTAAGGACCTTTTTAACCTTTTATCAAAAACCGGAAAAAGTGTTTTTATCTCTGGCCCTCTGCCCACGTTGAACCGGGGCGTGGAACGTTTTAGCAGGATACTATCACTCACCACTTGGCTTCAAAAATCATCACAGCAGCACAACTTTGGTTTTATTGACAATTTTAATTTGTTCTGGAACCGCCACCCCTTCTTCACACCCGATGGACTCCATATCAATAAACTCGGCACCCGGTACCTGATTTCAAACATCACCCACTCAGTTCAATCCCGTCCCCCGCACCTCTGACAACCCATCACTCCATCCCACATCATTCCTGCCCCGCTGGACTCCAACATCAGTCCCTGCTCCCCCCCCCAACAAGGAATTTCAGTTCTGTCCAGACCCCGCCCCTACAGACCGTCCATACTCCGGAAACCGTCCCTCAACACCCTCATCCCTGTTGCCCTTTGCTCCTCCACATCATCTTCTCCCCTCACTACAAACAAAAATGACTCTCCATCCACCATCAGGTTTGCTCTTTTAAATGTACGCTCTCTTTTAAATAGAACTTTTATCATTAATGATTTGATTTTACAACACAAACTGGATGCTATGTTTTTAACTGAGACCTGGCTGGGTCCGGATGCTCCGGCTGTTCTCACAGAGGCCTCCCCTCCCGATTTTAGCTTTGCTTTTAAAACAAGAGAAGGAAGAAGAGGTGGTGGCACAGCCTCAATTTGGAAAAACACCCTGGCCACCAAAACCATTAATTTTAACCAATACTCAAGTTTTGAGTATCATGCCCTTGTTTTTAGCAGCCCCGAAATTTTAGCAGTAACCATCTATCGGCCACCAAAAAAGTGCAGCCGTTTTATCAATGAATTTTCAGAGTTTTTATCTTTTTTATACAATTCCTATAATAGGATTGTTTTAACCGGTGATTTTAACATCCACTTTGACAACCCATCAGACCATTTTACCTGCGAGTTTGTAAGTATTTTAAATTACATGGATTTTACTCAACATGTCACACAGCCGACGCACAACAGAGGGCACACCCTCGACCTGGTCATTACTTATGGCCTGAGTGCGGGTGTGTCCTCTGTTGTTGACCTGGCTATCTCTGACCACTATTGTCTGTTTTTTAAAATCACTGGTTTTGTTAAACAGGAGACCTCTGTGAGAACTGTGAAGAAACGACGTCTAACCCCTGAAGTGGCTGCAAATTTTATGGACATTCTAAATAACACTCCTCAGTTGGTTTTACCTGCCCCCTGTGATTTTATAGCAGATGATTTTAACAGTAGACTAAGAACTACACTGGATCAGGTTGCTCCATTAAAAATTGTAAGCATTCAACAAAAATCTATAGCCCCTTGGAAAAATGAGGAAGCAAGGAGTATGAAAAGACAGTGCAGGGTGGCAGAGCGAAGATGGAGAAAAAATAAAACGACAATCAATCACGAAATATATAAAAACCGACAGCAAATTTACAACAACACAATCAGGAAAAACAGGAACAATTACTTTGCAAAACTAATCAGCCAGAACAAAAATAATCCAAAAATCCTCTTTTCAACCATCGACACCATTTTAAACCCTGATTTTAGCATGTCTCTTTTAACCCCCACAGACTCCCTCTGTGAGGATTTTGCAGTCCACTTCATGGGGAAGATAAATACAATCAGATGTAACATTTTATCCAACCGCACAACTGTTTTTAACACATCTGATTGTTTGTCTTCACCAGAGGAAACACTGGACAGTTTTGTCCTGGTTGATGCTGAGATGCTTGATAAAGTTTTCTCCTCAGTGAGGCCCACCACATGTCTTTTAGATCCAGTCCCCACTCCATTTTTTAAGTCATTTTATGAATCTTTTAGAGAGGAGCTTTTAAACCTGATGAATTGCTCTCTTCAGACTGGGGTCTTTCCTGCAGCCTTCAAAGCGGCTGTGGTGAGGCCCCTTCTGAAGAAGAGCAATTTGGATTTTAATGATTTTAACAACTACAGACCGGTATCCAACTTACCATTTTTAAGCAAAATTTTAGAAAAACTTGTTTTTACCCAGCTCAATGCCTTTTTAGATCAGCAGCAAATTTTAGAGAAATTTTAATCAGGATTTAGGGTGAACCACAGCACAGAGACTGCTCTTTTAAAGATTTTAAATGATTTTAGACTAAATTATGATTCTAAAAAGGTGACCGTGTTGGTTCTACTGGATCTAAGCGCTGCCTTTGATACAGTAGACCACACCATTCTTTTATCCCGCCTGAAACACCTCGGCCTCTCTGGTGCTGTCCACAAATGGTTCACTTCTTATTTAACAGACAGATCCTTCATGGTAAGTTTGGATACCTGCTCCTCTCAGGTCCATAAAATCACATGTGGTGTGCCCCAGGGTTCCATTTTAGGTCCAGTCCTTTTTAACCTGTACATGCTCCCTCTTGGCGGTGTCATCAGGAGACATGGAATTGACTTCCACAGTTATGCAGATGATACACAGCTGTACATCTCCATGTCTCCTGATGACACCAGGCCAATGGATGCTCTTTTTAACTGCATTTTAGACCTGAAATCCTGGATGGCAGAAAACTTTCTCCAGCTCAACCAGGACAAAACTGAGGTTTTAGTCATCGGTCCTGAGGCCCAGAGAGAGAAACTTTTACCGAAACTCCAATCACACTCTTTTAATCCATCATCACAAGTGAAAAACCTGGGCGTAATCTTTGACTCTGAGCTGACTTTTATTCCTCACATCAAGAACATCACAAAAATAGGTTTTTATCATTTAAAGAACATCGCCAGAGTCCGCCCCATTCTCTCTCGGGCCAACACGGAGACGCTGATGCATGCTTTTATCACCAGTCGCATTGACTACTGTAATGCCCTGCTCTCTGGTCTTCCCAAAAAGAACATTTCAGGTTTACAATTACTTCAAAACTCGGCCGCACGTGTCCTGACTAAGACCAGGGGGCGGGACCACATTACACCGGTTTTAAAATCGCTGCATTGGCTCCCCGTGTGTTTCAGGATCGATTTTAAGGTTCTTTTAATGGTCTTTAAATGTCTTAATGGTCTTGGGCCTTCTTATCTTTCAGATTTGCTTTTATCCTATGAGCCTTCCCGGCCCCTGCGCTCCTCCGGCAGCAGACTCCTAACCATCCCCAAAGTCAGGACACACACTCACGGCGAGGCATCTTTCCAGCACTACGGCCCCCGTCTCTGGAACAGTCTGCCGGAGGAGCTCAGGGCCGCAGAGAACGTTCAAGAGTAGGCTCAAGACGCACCTTTTTAGAGCAGCTTTTGATTAGTATTTATTATCTATTATTGCTTTTTAGTACATCTATTTATGTTTTTAGACGGATTATATTTTTATTTATTTTTATTATTTACTATTTTTAATTATTTATTGTATCTACCCATTTACTATTGTTATTATATTAGGCAGCTGCCATTTTTCTTTTTATTTTCACATTCTATTGTTCTACTTTCTATTGTATTATTGTATTGTTTTAGTGTCCCCAGTGTTTCCTCTGGAGGAGCCCTCTGCACTGAGAGCTGGGGTCTGCTGTGGCTTCGGGGGACTGGCTCTTGGATCCGGTGGGGGTCTGGGGCCTCCTCTCTCCTCTGGGTCCTATGGGGTCTGAGTCCTGGGCCTGGTGGGGTCTGGGGCCCCTCTCTCCTCTGGGTCCTGTGTCGTTGCCTGTGGCTGCAGCCGGCTCTCTGCTCCTGGTGCAGATGGCTCCTTGGATGACGCTTCTTCAGCCGGTTACATCTGCTCCCAGCCCCATTTCTTTTTATTGTTTTACCTATTTTACCTGATATGACTTTATACTTGTGTATATGTGTGTGTGTGTGTGTGTGTGTGTGTGTGTGTGTGTGTGTGTGTGTGTGTGTGTGTGTGTGTGTGTGTGTGTGTGTGTGTGTGTGTGTGTGGGTGTGTGTATTGTATATATAATTATTATAAATGTGATTTTGGGGGGTCTGTGGGGAGGAGGGTTTAGGGCTGGGCATGTTGGATTGTTTTTAACTAAACTGTAAAGCACTTTGTGTTACACTTTTTGTATGAAAAGCGCTTTATAAATAAAATTTGATTGATTGATTGATTGATGTCTGATCATTCCTGTTTCAGCAGGGCACAGGTCAGCTTCCTGTTTTATTGCCAGTATCATCATTTTTCTGAAAAACATCTCAGGAAAACAGGAATCTACATTTCTATTTCTCTATGGTCATCAGTTTCTAACACTTGATATTTTAGTTTCTATCCTGTGACAACCATGTCTGTAACGAAGTCTTGCGATGTCCTCGAGGTCTTCCTCTTTATACATCTAATGTACAGATTATATAGCCTGACGATTAATATAAGGCACACCTAAGTTTTAGTAAAACATATCAAACAACAATGAAATTGTTAGTAGATGAAATCACGATAATAAAAGGTGATTAGGGTTTATTGACTTTGGTTTCTGTGTCAGCGTGTGCATGTACTTTATTAACACTTATTATGCCAAAAGTATAGATTTTATACTTCTTTATCATGCTAAAGTCAGAGTTTTTTGTACTCATTATGATAAAGATAGATATGTTATACTTGTTATTAAAGACTTTGATTTAATTTTTTTAGTATAGAGTTATTGTTCATTTCTCTTGTGCTGTGTGCTCCTTATTCCTACTGTCCTGCACCTGGTAATGCAACACTGACATTTCCCCACTGTGGGACTAATAGGATAATACAAACACTAAAGGATTTCTTAATCTTAATTGCTGGGAACATTGGTTAATCAATTTTCCAAGACAAAATGTTGATTCTCTAACCTGCGTTTGGATAATCAACAATCTTACACAATTGCTGATTTTGGGCTGCACAAAAAAATGATTTTATTATTAGTGACAATAGGGAGTAATAACTAAAATAGATTCATGAAAAAACTCAAATCCCATTCTTTGCAGAAAAATGATCTGAGCTTCTCTATTCGAGTATTTCCTCACGCAAGACTTTGATTTTAAATGACATCAACACAATTTGAAACAGTCTTCCTGAAAATGTGAGACAGGCTTAATCTCTGACAATGTTCAAATCCAGGGTAAAAATAGTTCTGTTAATCTATACATACAACTGAGGGACTTCATTTTCTCTCTTTTGAATGTACTGTGATTATTAGTGCCTTTTTATTGTTTATATGTGGTTTTGTTCAGCACTTTGAGTTGCTTTGTGTATGACCTGCGCTATACATATAAACTTGCCTTGTCTTGCCTGTGGTATTTTCGGTTTATATCCTAAATTATTCTTGATTTTTAACAAACATGTCCAATAACGAAACACATTTTTATCCCTATACACCATCGTTATGCATTTCTTTGATTTCTTGTCTTTTTACGACAATACCGAGAAACAAAGCAAGCACAAGTAGTTCTGTTATTCACATGCTTTTGTACAGTGCAGAACCTCGTACAAACATAACATATCTGAAAAAACTCGCCTCCAGCCTCGTTCTTATTACGCCTTCAAGTACAGACTGATTAAATTCTTGTAATGCTTAAATAATTGCGACTCAAAACTCATCAAGACATCAAGGCATTTATTCTCCTTATTTGCGGCCTTGCCTTTCAAAGCGGTAAAAAGCCCTGACTTGTCTCTGCTTGGACATTAAAAAGAAGCACGTTTTTCACTTCAAAGTCCCCCTCTGGTGCTTTCTGTGGGACTGAGGTGGGTGTGATTTACTAACCGCACATTTTAGAATGCAGCGTCTGTTTATTTATGAAGGAAATTATCTGTGGGAGAAAATAAGCACCTTGGACATGGTTGAACTTGCGTCGCGACCACAGGCACGGCTCAGTGTTCGGCCTAGAGGAGAAACGGCAGAGAAAGAAAGTAGAGACTGCTGTTGTCACATGGTGCGTCATTCTAGAAGCTCCCAGGGCAGTCGATTTGACGGCTCTTAGTTTTGGAAGTGTGCTTACCGGTGTCATGTGCGTTTTTGGTCGTCGTAACTTTGTGACTTTTTCTAGTTTTTGTAGTGTTTCCACCAGCGCTACTTGGCCCTACCTCTTCTCTACTCTACTTTACTCTACTTTACTCTATTCTATACCCTTCTCTAGTCTACTCTACTCTACTATACTATAACCCCTTCTTTACTCTACTCTACTTTACTCTGCTCTACTCTATACCCTTCTCTAGTCTACTCTACTATACAGCCTTCTCTACTCTGCTTTAGTCTACTCTACCCTACTCTATACCCTTTTCTAGTCTATTCTACTTTACCCTTTTCTACTCTACTCAATGCTCTTCTTTACTCAACGCTACTCTGCTCTGCCTTATACCCTTTTCTACTGTACCCTACTCTACTCTATTGTGTCTACTCTGCTCTGCTCTACCCAAGTCTACTCTTCTCTACTCTATTCCACTCTATTTCTATGTCATTTATTTTTCTTTGAAATTATCTTTGGGAGAAGTTCTACCTTTACAACATTTTCCACCAAAGAATATCAAGTGGGAGTTACCATAGCAACACACTGTTTTATTATCAGAAGTTAGCATTGGCCTTTTTGCTGGACTTGTCCAGGACTCCCTTGAAAAAGAGGTAGTGGGACTTTCCTGGTTAAATAAAGGTTAAATGAAAAAACATATAAATATATAAATATGTATATATATATATATATATATATATATATATATATATATATATATATATATAGTGCCTAGTAAAAAGTGAATTAATGGTAAAAAAGAAAAGAAAAGTAAAACCTCATAGATTACTTTCTTTTCATGAATCCTGTGAAAAACGTCTTTGGGAGAATTTCTCAGAATTCCATTTGGTTTGAATGGGAGCAGTCAAAAAGACGGCTTTGGAAGTTCTCGAAGTTTCAGAATTCTTGGAGTCCTGGAGTCAAAGGGCGATGGACGAGCCTCTGACAGCTCCAGAGGCTGTAGACCAGGATCCGTCACCGTCCACCTGCGACACGGCGGCTTTTACAGGTCAACGGTCACCACGGTAACTGATCACGGTGGAATAAATTGCATCAACGCACGAACAAAACTAGATTTATAAGACACCGGACGTTCTCACACTTTTGGATACTAGAAAATCTCTATCCGTCACGTCGAAATGAAAACAAAACGCTGCAATTTCTGACATGAAGTGAATGAGTGGGCAGGAAAACATATAATTGTAATGTCAAATGTAATTGTGATGTTGTTGCTCTGGGGGTAAACACAGCACGTAATTAAATGTCCGTAAGCAATTTTCTGATAAAGCTTTTGACTGGAGAAATGGAAAAAGCAAAGCGTTTTAGAACCGAGCCATTGAAGGTACACGTAAACATTTGCATCCTTGCTTATTACACGCACACACAAGTCTAAAGAGTTTTTCTTTCCTTCAAGCCGCAATCTGCATACATTAATGATTGTATTTAAGTGAGGTGTAGTTTTTTTTTTCAAGTTCAGCCCTGAGTCATGAAGGAATGTTTTCTCTGCAAGTCTTGGTGTGTGTGTGTGTGTGTGTGTGTGTGTGTGTGTGTGTGTGGGGCCTCACCCGTTAAATGGCATGCGTAGCCCCAGGTCTGCAATGTTGTTCATATAAAAAAAGTTTGTATGTGCAGTAAATATTTTTATAAGAACACGAAGGGTGATGTTGTTGATTTGTTTCTCAATAGTTTTGAAGAGTTATATGTCCAAGAAATTTCCAATAAAACAAAGAAAGTTAGAAAGAAAGTACCCTATACGTTTATCTGTTTGTATTTTTGTGTAGCTCTAAATCTCACATGGTAAAAAAGTTACGAAAAATACGTCAAACATGTCTCAAAAATATATCTTAATTCAATACATTTTGACTGCCTTAAAACAATATTAGGACAGGCAAAAAGATCTTGTTTTAAAAAGATACAAGAAATGTCTCCCTTGGAATGGGAAAGAAAAAAAGTTCTGGAAATAAGAATAAGTGGCTGTGTCCCATTGGCCAATCTTGCGTTAAGAAAGTCAGAATGTTTTCAAATCAAGACAAAAACCGCTCGATTTTTTTTTTCACTTATTACCTCCTTATTTTTGCAGTGCAACAGTAGTTTTCAGTTCAGCTCCCTCGTTCGAAGTCTTGTCTTAAGACTCATTTTTATTCTCTGGCTTTTAACACCGCGTGAGTTGTGTGGTACTCTGTTAAATCTGGTATTTTATTGTTTTTATTTTATTCAGGTTGTATTGTTTTAACTACATACATTTTATTTGTTTCACTTATTCTGTTTTTTATACATTTAAAGTTGATAAACCTGTATATGTTAAACGTGTTACTTTTATCTCTGTGCAGCACTTTGGAAACTTGTTTTTATCAGAATCAGAATACTTTATATTGCCATGTGAGTAACAGGAAGAAATATAAATCTATACACATTTCTCAAGTTTACTATATACAAGTGCACTAGGTGCACACAATAGACTGTCGAGAGTGCGGTAGAGTGCTGTAAAGTGACAGTAGCATAAAGTAATGGTCATAAGGTCAGAGGTCAGTGATGGTTTATAAAGTGTTCAAGAGTCCAACAGCAGAGGGGAAGAAACTGTTCTTGTGGCGGGAGGTTCTAGTCCTGATGGACCGCAGCCTCCTGCCTGAGGGGAGTGGTTGGAATAGTCCATGTGCAGGGTGAGAGGGGTCGGCTGTGATACGACCAGCCCGGCCTCGAGCTCCGGCGACGTACAGGTCCTGCAGCGATGGGAGGCTGCGGCCGATCACTTCCTCTGCAGAGCGCACGATACGCATAAAATGTGCTATATAAATAAAGTGGATTGGATTGGAATTTTCCAACACAGATCAAAGAATCAAACAGCTCCAACGCATTGATACAAACTGTTAGGAATCAGCAAAAGTCTGGGATCGTGTCTTTAATTCAGACAGAAGACATGTTTTATTGTCAATGGTAGAGACAGCACGAACAAAAGATGTTACAGACAGCAAGTGGTAATATACTCAGGAGAAACAGAGACCTCCAATCAGCAGCTGCCACAGTGTGCTTGTAGCTTGGCCTTCAGATAGACAAAACAAGTAGTGGAAAAGTACAGGCTTCTGCACATTGATAGAATGATGAGTTTAACTTTAACAACAGTTGCTTAAAAGTGTTATGAAATCTCACAAAACCACATAGAGCCTTTGGTCCATGAGGGGCAGATGACCAATGTCCATAGACGTTGATAAAGTCCATAAATGTGGTGGACTGTCCTCATCTCTCCTTTTGCCCCAGTTTTAAGCAGCTCACACAGACAGCACAAGTTAAAGGGATGATTTTAGAAGAATGTGTAGGTCAGGTCAGGCCCTGTTGGAAAACCAATCCCTCTCAAATGCAAATCCTTCTCACAGATTGCGGTTTTTTCTCACGAGAATCTCTGAATGCCTTCATACTTTTGAAATTAACAAGTAAATTCCTGTAGGTGTGTGTTGGATCCTACACTGTCATTATTATAGCTTACTCTTTGTTGTATCCTTGAAGGTTTGGTTGATTTATCTAATGCCCATCACCAACTGGTTTTTCCTGCTTTTCTCTCATCTTGAGGAAGTGTTTTTTTATTCTCACGCTTCGACTCTTGACTCTCGGTGCCTTTGAAACAAAACACTGCCAATCCTTTCTATTGTTAATGAAACCCTGTGTAATAAAAGTCCAGGTCATCATATTGTGAGCGAGATTTCAAGACGACAGTGATATATTGCTACATCACTTTGAGCGTTTCCTCCTCTCGCTGTTTTATCCGCCTTTATAATCCTCCTCAGCGCTTCTCGTGAATTTGGAATGTAAACGATTAGCCTCAGGGTCAGGAGGAAAAGGTCGGTCTCTTTCATGCCGTGCTCAATATGCAAATACAAAAGCAAATACTCTCCAGGCAGAAATTAAAGCCCAGATTCCAATCTTGTTTGAGCATTTTTCTACAGAGATGAAATAATAACTACATAAATGTGCCATATTTGAACCCAATCCAATCAGTTTCCAAAGGGCTGCATAATATACAGCAAAAAGTGATTAAAAAAGTAAAAAAATGCTCAAATTTAGCTAAATGTATCACAATTAGAGCTAAATTATCTTGTCTTCAAAATATACAAGAAATTACTTCCATGGAATGAGAAAAAATAATAATAATTAAGTAACAGTTTTTGAAATTAGACGAACTGGCTTTGTCCCATTTATAAATCTTGTTTTAAGAAAGTCAGAATGTGCTCAAATTAAGATAAAAAAAACACTCGATTCAAGCAATTGTTACCTTTTAATGATCATTTATTGCAGTGTAAAAGACTAATTTAACCAAATCCATAGTAAATCAGAAAAATCCTTTAAAATCAAATAGGATAAAACCATATATACACACACACACACACACACACACATATATATATATATAGAAACATAACAGTAGAAAATAAAAAAATAAAACATAAAAGGACCATACCTCGCTCCCATCTCTGTGTGGAGAAAGAAACAAAACGCTTAAAAAACAACAATTATAAAGCGTTTTGTGACTCTTGTGCGCTACATAAATAAAGATGACTATTTGTGATTGTATTTGTCTGTTGTGTTTATGTGTAACTTTGCTGTCTCTTTTCCAGGACTCCCTTGAAAAAGAGGCTCTTCATCTCAATGGGATTTTTCCTGGTTAAATAAAGGTTAAATAAAAAAATACTTACTTACTTTTTTGAGATGAGATTTAAAAGACACCGAAGAAGGTGTAGTTTGAATATTGGGGCAGAGCATTCTTCAGCTTCAGTCCAGCCACAAAGAACCAGAATCCGTATAATAAATCTCTTAAATCAAAATAAATACAGACTTTGAATTATGCCTTTTCATATAGCTGTGTAACAGATATGAGTAAGTTGCAACAGTTTTCTTGCTCTGCTGCCCTAAATCTTGTTTTTGATTCCCCTTCATGAGAAAAAGTGCATTGGTACCTGCTGTCAGTGGTGTAAATCAGCCGTGCCGAGGTATTTCTCTGTTTATGCTGTTTCCTAACGTATTGATTTGGGTAATTACACTTCTTGAATGACCCATGTGTCAACGCCCACAAACATGGAACGATTGGTAAAAGCATAATGCAAAACGTCAAAACACTGGCACAATGTTTTACTTGTGTTTGTCGGATCCTCGAGGGCACGGCCGCCTGAAGCCCGAGGCAAACTCAGACTGTTGTGGGGCCAGTTGGATGTTTTGATGGAGAAAAATAGAAAACATGTTTTTTATACCTGCCTTTGAGCTTTGGCGGTGGGTGGTATATTTGTCAGAGCAAATGTCAGAGAAGAGAGATGTTAACAAAACAGAGGAGAAAAATGGAAAGAAATTGACAGTTTTTTGAAAGACGTGGGTTAATAATGCGACTGAATGTTGTAAATTTCTCCAGTGTGGGATCAATAAAGTGTATTTTATCTTATCTTAAATAGCATGTATAAATATGTATTGTACACCATACTATATACAAGACATTTCAAACTCAGGCCCGTGGGCTAAATCCGGCCTGCAATGCTATTTTAGTGGCCTCTGAAATCAACTATATCTATCGCAGGAACTTGCAACATTGATGGCAAGGAGCTACTGTATATGGCATGTTATACTTCATTTTAAAGCCTATGAGTTTGACACCCCTGATATATACCATACTGTACTATTCTCTTGGGGCGACAGTAGCTCAGTTGGTAGAGCATTGGCCTTAAGGCCAGAAGGTCGTGGGTTCAATTCCCACCTCTGCACCTTCTCCATCAACTCCCACTGATGACTGCTGTCGTTGTGTCCTTGGGCAAGACACTTAACCCCACTTTGCCCAAAGCCCCCACTGAAAGATCAAGGCTATGCTCTCACTCAGAGAGCAGCCGTCCTCCTGTGGACTCACCACCTGCAGAGGGTCAGTGAGGGGCTGGTGCTATGAGACTTAGGGTAGAAAATGGATGGATACTATTCTCTTTCTACTATATTTTTAATGAGCCCCCATAGCAGATCCAGTATTTATGCTCTTCTCCGCTGTTCATCTCTATGGAGCTCATACTCAACATGCAGTAGACTGTGACTTTCTATACATAGTTCCCACATGACGTCACTACATACGGGGATTTGCCGACCCGGCACCATTTGTGTTGGCATTCTGTGGGCAAAACAATAGAAAAAGAAGCTGAAACGTGTTAATGTCGTGATAAAGTTGAAAATGGTCATCTCCTGCTGGGTCAATGGATGTTCAAATCGTGCCGGAGGTTCCGTTAAACTTGGATTTTACAGTATACCCATCATTAGACTTCATGAATGTGAGAAGACTAAGCTTTTGTCAGAACAACCACGGAGGTTATGGCTTGCGAAGATAAACAGGCAAGAAACTCCCTCAAAACACGCAAGAATATGCTCGGAGCACTTTGTGTCAGGTGCGTATCGTATCTTATAATGTGTTGACAGACGTAATTTACTCAGTACTAACTTGTGTATGCTGATATCTGGTAACTTGAGAGTTTCATTATTTAGCGTTAGATTACTTTATTATGAGGAGGATCGGTGTCGCGTCCGAGGCTCTCGAGGGCAACGTAAATGTATTAAATAGATAATAATAGTTCTATGGTGGGCTAAAACAATGTTCACAAACAGCATTGCTTCTGTAAAAAGATCTGTGTCATAAAATAAACTGCTCTTTACGCCTGGAAAAATCAGTTGCCCACCATTCACCAAAACATACGGTCAAAAACGCGGAAATAAACAATAACAGCAATCCAGAGTGTCCGTGTGGCATTAGCATTAATTAAATTAATTGTTAATATAATTAAAATAATTAAATGGAGCTCCAACTGGTATTAAATCTAAAGTTTTTGAGAAATGTTTGCATTGCTTGTTAATTTTTGCTGCATAATTTGATCAAATATGTAAAACATGTCCGTAGCACGTTAAACTGTGGTGCCATTGTATTAATATACAATTATTTGCTCAAAAGTTGCCCTTTTTTTCCAATTTGCGTTTGAATATCTACATTTATTCTCATTCTTCTGTTTAATGGAATGCACAAACACAGCAGCGTGCCATCAAAGATGGCGTCTCCGCGGAGGTCATGTGACATTCATTGGTCTGTGGGAACTATGTATATCCATCTTTTTTATTCTATGGAAAACAACAAAAAACAAAACCAAGTAGACTTTACTTCAACTGTTGTGGAGAACAGCACATTAAATCTTCACACCAAGCTTGGTCTAATTATAATGACTAATTATGCGAAAATAGTATTAGCCTTTATAACGAAGCCCATTTGAACATAAGCTTGCTGGAGCCAATTTCCTTATATGGGTATTTGCAGTGTTAGCTTCGCAGCATTATTTTTGGAGTGATAACCTTAGCCTTGCGCAGTTAGCCTTACGCCGTTAGCCTTACGGCCGTTAGCCTTACGGCCGTTAACCTTACGCGTTAGCCTTACGCGTTAGCCTTGCGCTGTTAGCCTTGCGCTGTTAGCCTTGCGCCGTTAACCTTACGCCGTTAGCCTTGCGCCGTTAGCCTTGCGCGTTAGCCTTGCGCGTTAGCCTTGCGCTGTTAGCCTTGCGCTGTTAGCCTTGCGCCGTTAGCCTTGCGCCGTTAGCCTTGCGCCGTTAGCCTTGCGCCGTTAACCTTACGCCGTTAACCTTACGCCGTTAGCCTTACGCCGTTAGCCTTGCGCCGTTAGCCTTGCGCCGTTAGCCTTGCGCCGTTAGCCTTGCGCCGTTAGCCTTGCGCCGTTAGCTTTGCACCATAACAGGAGCAGATGTATGGCCAAGACGGTTGCTAAAGCAGTTTCCATGGTGAATGAAGGCATCTGATTGGTCAATTCTTTAATGGCTCATATCTGGATTTAAGATAAATACCAGAATTGTAGGGATGTCACATGTTTAATATCAATGTAAACGGCAGGCAAACTGTGTGTGTGTGTGTGTGTATGTATGTGTATCTGTGTGTGTAAGCGTGTGTGTGTGTGTGTGTGACTCCCTGTATGTGTGTGTGACAACAATCTTTAGCTTTAGCCTTTAACAGGAGAAAGCATGGGCCGCAACCTGGAAAGTCAAGGAAGGCTCTTTTTAAGCTTGTAACAATAGAACATTCCTTTACGTTCAGACTGAATTCCTCAGATCCGACACATGTGTTAAGAGCATCGTGAGTGAAATACTGTTTGTTTTATGCTTGGAGACCACATGTGTTGCCATGTGTTAAACTGACACAGGCCTGAGTTGTTATGACAAGAAACTCAGTGGCATTACATCACCCAGAAACTCTCTTCCATCACTCGAGAAGCTGACGTCATCTTTCTTTGCGTAACTCCAACTTGCCCGTCCGGGGTCGCAGGGTGTGGAAATGTATCATAAAAGTCGACATAAATCATCTTAAGTGAAAGTGGGAGAGGAGATGGGATACCAGCCCAACAGGGGTCGTATTCCTTACACTACTTCTGGGCAGGTGGCTCTCACAATAAGACTTGCTGAGTGAGCTACTTGTGCCGGATTAATAGTTGCGATAAGACTGAAATGAGAGCTGAAAGACAGAGAAGCCATAGAGAAAGTAGCAGAAGTATTGAAAGGGGAAAAAAGAGAAAGCCAGACAGACAAAAAACGAATGGAGAAAGTCTGGACGAAGAGCGAAACTCCTCTTGGCCCATTTCCAGAAAGATGTCAGCGGCCTCGGATTAGTGGCTTTACATTACTCCGGTCTATTAAAATATTATCCAGACTGATTGATGCTGACAGGCTGACCAGAGGGTGGTGACTGTGTGGTCAAATGTGCCTGTCTTCATTTAAACAAACTGCTGCCACAAAATCCTGCTCCTATTGCCAAAAGTTCCCACACCAAAAAAAAACCAAAACGTTTTTCCTCATATTTACTGGGTTTGGAGCAAAAACAGCCAAGACCGGGCTGAAGCCAGACATGACAAAGACTCGAGATTGAGACACATTCAAAAAAGAGAAGATCAGGGAAAAGCTATAAAACACGCCGCGGAATAAACTTGTGGTCGGAGAGTTTAGCCCCGTGACCACACAGTGTGAATAAGTTAAAAGAGTTTGACAGAGCGTACAAATGCAGAGGAATTACATGTAAAGTAGGCTATAACTGGCATTGCAACTTGGTCTAATGCAGAGGTGGCAAAAGTACAAGTAAAAGTAAAAAATACACAGTACTTTCTGGACTACAGGCCGTTTTTTTCAAGATAATTGAATCTTGCAGACTATATATAGAGGCGTGTATTTTTGATATTGTTAGGCAAGGCAAGGCAAGGCAAGGCAAGGCAAGGCAAGTTTATTTGTATAGCACAATTCATACACAAGGCAACTCAAAGTGCTGAACAAGATAGCATTAAAATCATAAATAATCACAGAACATTAAAAAGAAAGCTAAAAATATAAAATCCCTCAGTTGTATGCACAGCTAAACAGCACCGTTTTTAACCTGGTTTTAAACATTGTCAGAGAGGAGGCCTGTCTCACATCTTCAGGAAGATTGTTCCAGATTTTAGCAGCATGAATCTGAAAAGCAGCCTCCCCTTGTTTAGTTCTGACTCTGGGCACTAACAGGAGTCCAGTCCCTGTGCTCCTCAGAGTCCGGGCTGGTTCATATGGGACTAACATGTCACTAATATATTTTGATGCGAGGCCATGGAGAGACTTGTACACAAGCAGAGCTGTTTTAAAGTCTATTCTCTGAGCCACAGGAAGCCAGTGCAGGGACCTGGTTATAGCTCCTCCTGACGTGCACAGCTGTTGATCTCCAAGAGCTGATGACGAACCAGACATTCCTACTTCCTGGTGTGTTTATGTGAACAGCAGACAGACAACGAAATGTCAGGGAAATACACAGGACTTGTTTGTTATGTAATTGGGGGATATTGTCCGAAAATAGACTCTGTACTTATTAGTTTGACAGAAAGTTTTAGTATAGGAATGCCAATGTAAAAATAGATTCAAACACCTCGTCCTTAAATCATGTTGTGTCCAGCTGTCCAATAGTCGTCAACCGGCTTTGTCTTGCTCCATGCTATTGGTGAAGTGTTTTATTCCAACATGAAAACCTGCGGCTTATATTCAAGTACGGACTAAATGTGGACAGCAATTGCGTTCTCCTCAAATATAGTTGTGCTTTAAAGACAGGTTCGCTAAACAGTCCAGAAAGTACTTTAATTACTACTATATAAAATAACTGGTATTAGTAAAAGTCCTGAAATATTGCCCTTTTCTACAGAATACAAAATGGTACATGCGGTTAACCCAAATTAATGAATTACCTTGAAGCATGGCAAACGACCTCAAAGCTGATTTTACTTAATTTCAATGTATCTTTGTATTGCCCTAATTCCTAAAAGCAGCTACCAACAACACATTAGAGAATCAAACAATATTGTATGCAAAGTCACAAGTAATGTTAAAATGTGAGGAGAAGAAAGTAAATATGTATGGATTAGGAAAAAAGGAGTATAAGTAAAAAGTAGTCGAAAAAAACGTAAAAATACTTGAGTTTGATGATTAATATCTAGGGAGCATGTACAAAAGGTAAAGGTACAGCTTCCCCACCTGACCCCACCTCAATTTACCTTTTAAACATCTGGTTTGGAGACCTGTTTTATGTATTTTATAAAGCATCTCTGTTCTTTTACTGAATTTATATTTAGATCTTGTGTTTCTGTGTTTTTATATATACCCCCACTGGTGTTTTGTCTGTAAATGAAGTTCCTCACGGATTAATAAAGTTATTTGAATTGAATTGAGTTGATTTGAATGTAGTGAGTGTGGCAGCGTGCACGGGGTCTCGCTTCTGTCATCACCGTGTGTGAAGTGATTAGAAAAATTGTAACGTGTGAAATGCGCTATAAAAAAAGATTACTTATTCACCTTCTCACCAGTTCTAGGATGACTTTCCAGCTCATGAGTTTAAACTACAGATAATGTGTAAACAATTACATGCAGCTCGGCAGGTGAGAGTGTAAGTGAATGTACTTAATCTGATTTCCCCTCAGGGCTAATTTATGTTCAAACACTAATCAACGCTTATGGATTATAAAAAAAAAAAAAAAAAAGAGATTATAAAAATATTCTAAAATACTGACATTTGACACACAGTAAAAGAGAATAATTTTTTTTCGTTTTAAAAATATGTCAAAAAACATGCTGTTATTGGCACTACATTAGGACTTTTGAATCTTTGTCAAATGTAGAAGAAGCCCGTTTGAACATAAACTATATGGAGCCAATTTCCTTATATGGGCATCTGTTCCTAAGGTAGTTGCTAAGGCAAGTTGGAGTTTCCCCGTGAATGAAAGCATCTGATTGGTCAATCCTCACATGGCTCAAACCTGGATATGGATCAAGACAGTATCGCAATATAAACACCGGGATCATAGAGAGCGCCAAACCACAGATTTGTGTGACGCAAACGGTCACTGAGCTGGAGGAGTTTACTTTTCAATGTGAGTCAATAGTCTCCAGAGCGAGTTGGAGCAAAACTTAATCTATGAGCACTTCCCTATTGGGCGTCAATGAGCTGGGGGGGGGTTTGGCATTGTCCATCTATATAGTGTAAAGTCTATCTTTTCAAGCAAAATCAACAAATGGATTGAAATGAAGAGGTGCAGACACAAAAAGGCTAAAATATACGTTAGTAATATTTAGTAACATTTTAACCCAACACAACAGTAGAAGTTAAAGACAAAACAAGGCATTTAATTGGTTCAGTTTGGTAAAATCTAATAAACCGCATTCTGCTTTTAAATAATCAACAAGAAATTAATAGTGTCATATTAATTAGTTAAAATAGTCATATTAGTGTTAAAATACTTTCATAATGTAAGGAAATCCCTTTTATTCTTTCGACCCCCGACCTGCTCCTATTTTTTTCCCCGTTTTTTGTGAGTTGTTGCGTGGCTGCAGTGACAGAGATAAATGACCAGTGACATAATTCAGAAGCACCTGGTTGTGTGTTATGAGGAGCGGGGAGGAGATGTGCCCTGGTGCTCCGGAGAAACAGCTGCAGACACGTATTAGCAGCAAAAATGGGTCAAGCCTCAATAAATCAATATATGAGACGTACACCAGAACGTGTCTCGGCTTCTGAAATAAATCACTTTTCCCACCTCCTCACATTTATTTTAAAGAATTGATCATAGTATGCATGTGAAAGCCAGGTCCGGTTAGATTTCTGAAGTTAAGAAGGGCAGGGCTTGGTTAGTTCTGTGATGGGAGACCTCTGGGAACACCAGGTGCCAACAAGTTTTATAACATCCTTACAGTTATAGCCTTACAAATCAACACACACAAATACACCTGGAAAATAAATGAATTCATAATTTCTTGAAAACAGATAAGTGACGCACACACAAACGCAGAGACACAAGGTCACATTGCACACACGCACCCAGGTACACACACACAGACAAAAAAACACACACACATTCACACTACGGTTCTTCACACACACACAGACACAGGCGTACATAAACGTACAAAAATATAAATATTCTGATTCTGATACACACACACACAGATTCACACTACACATATTCACACTGTAGATGCAGAGACAAACACACACATATTCACACTACACACACAGAGACACACACACACACACAAACTTGTATCCAGAGCAGCCTGCCTTATACTACATACGGGGACGCTGCCTCTGACCTGGTAGCCGCTCCTCAAAGTGGAGCAGATGAGTCCAGACGGTGGGGTGTACCTTGGTGCCACTAAATCTGGGTAAATCCAGCAGAGCAGATGCGCCGTGGCCTAGAAGGAAATCTATAGTCCGCGATCAGGTCTGGCAGCAGAACCGTGTAGGAGTATCTGAGACGGCTGCGGCTGTTTGAGGCCATTCGCTCCTGACGTACTTATTTTTGCCTCCAGTCGGAATAGAAATAAATATGTAAATAGTAATTGTGTTTTTCAGTTCAGCCTGATATTGCAAAGAATAATATGACTGATAGGATAGTTGCTATTTTTTTTCCTTATTTGTCACACTTTCCTGTTCCCTGAAATAGACATCGGAATATCTGTAGAGGAAATGACAAAAATTCTGGATTATCCATAATAATCCATTTATAATGAAGTGAGTGTCTGTCTGTGGCATAAATATGTTTGTAAGATTGACCTGAGATTTCTGATTTGGCTTGTGAATGGCAAGGTTGTGCATTTGTATGTTTGATTAATATCGTTTTTTTGTGGGTTATTCTCCAAACTTGTATTTTGAAGTCCTGCCTGTAATCAATGCAGTCCTGAGCTTTTTTGACTCCTGCATCCGGTGAGTTTATTCTTCTCACTAGCATCGTGTTTACCTCTGTCTTCACAACTTTAGTTAATCTACAAATTAATCTACAATAAATATGATATACCTGCTCCGTATCACTAGTTACCAACCTTTGCTATCACCCCGAAATCAAGCGTTCATTTACCTTTACCTCGTGGAGCTATTTTGCCACAGTAGCCTGGATGCTAGCTGCTTAGCTCCATGGCAACCGTTATCTCCTCATTCAACTTCTTTGTGTTTGTTATTATTGCATTACCTGTGTCCGGACTGTTTGGTTCTCTGATCTGTTGTTGGTGAATCAACTTTGTGATGTCCTCCAAGGCGACTGCTGTTGTAATTTAAAGCAAAACAAAAAATGATATTGACGTCATCAATTTGATAAATAAGGCTTTTTGGACCATTTTTCTGCAATCATTATAATGTACTACTGTATACTGATGCCCCACCAACCAATACTATACAGCTGTTACAATGATAACAATTACACCAGTATTTTCCTCAGTTGCTGATGGTATAGTTTGGCTCTTTCACACAATCCCAGACCTCTGCCATTTTCTTACAGTACGGATCTCTTATGAGACTTTTTAAGCAACAGTGGTGAATTTCCTCTTGATGTTTTGGTTTTCTGAAGGCCGAAGATACTGGCACCGTAGCAGCTGCTGATGGGAGCGTCCACGGTTTTCTTCATGCTTCAAAATCAAATGCAAGTGTAAAACTGTCTTAGTAACATCAATAAAATGTCTTTTGCTGGACACGATCCCAGACAGATCCGCATCTTCTCTCATTTTTGACAACAATGAGGTCAAAAAAATTTGACTTGGGTCAGCGTTTCAAAAAACAAAACAGTATAATTGACCCGGTAGCTTATTTTCAGTCGTTCAAATTTTTAGACAAAGTACGAGATGACAACGCTTTTTAACAGGACAACTCATTTCAAAGACATCGACCCTTTAGAGCAGGGGTCCCCAAACCTTTTCCTGTGAGGGCCACATAACTTTTCCCTTCTTCGATGGGGGCCGGGTCAGTTTGTAACAGAAAAAGTGTGATGATTGCAGCGTTGAAATAGTTACTAACTAATAGTTCATGTTAAAGTTAATAACTAAGAACTATTTTATTGCAAAGTACAACTTTATTATCAAATACACATTGAGTGGTTTCACAAGGAAAGTGTCAATTAAAGTATCTGGACTTTAAAAGGTTATAACTTAAAAACTAAAATGAACTATCATAGATTAGAAAAAAATATTTCAAACACAGATCTGAAGAGAATAGTGTGGAAAAAAGGAAAGAATTGACAATATATTTTTGGTGACATTTTAAACGTCAAAAATCAGCCTCTGATTTGACATTCTACTGCGACCCAGTTTCATAGAAAATAAATGTCCCTCAGTCCTGAAAAAGCGGCAGAGTGAACTCTCACAAGATTTACATATTAACACAAATAAGTAAATCACTTAATATATATAAAATAGTATTCGTTACAAAAATAAAGAATAAAGACCTTTCAATATGTGTAACGGATGTGATGTTTCTGTCCATTTTTCTCTAAAAATTAACAAAAAATCTGGTCTGTTTCACCTTTAATTAGTTGACTATATGAAATTATCACTTTGTTTTTACTCTATGTAAAAATAGAATCTCTTAATCAAATGTGACATCTGAAATCAAGATAATTCCGTCAAATCATCACGTCCGTTTACATTAAATAAACGGGCGCTATAGGAAACTTGTCTAATGTAAACATTATGTTCTGAGCTGCAATGCTATTGGACAGAGGAGGTGTTTGGATGCATGAAAAACATAAAATATCTTCTAATTACTAAATCAAACTTTTGCCACATTTGTGCCCTTAGTGTGAACAAGCCATATAGAAAATACTCTCTGGTATTGTTCAGGGGCCGGAGCCCAATGTTAAACTGCTCCAAACAACATTGATATGGCGGAGGCTCACTGTGACTGATCCCCTTGAATATTATTTGGGTGTTTGTCCCAACGCCCAGTTCGTGAATGTTGGAGTCCACATTTATAAAAACCCAAGATGAGAATTTAATAAAAACCGTCCAACTTGAGTCAGGTCTCCTGTGGAGTGAATCTCGGAGCCATAAATAGAGCAATATATTATTCTCCCGTGTGACCACTCTGTGTTCCTTGATTTGTACAATTACTTCTATTGTGCCTTTCTCTGTAGGTGAGTCTGCAGAAAGCTAAAACAGGATCAAGAGTTAACAAACAAATAAGCACCACAGTCGTTTGAACTTTTCGAGGAACGTTTCTGTGACTAATTCACACTTCAACAGCGAGTAATGTTACGTCCTTTATAATCCATGTGAAAAATAAAAAACTCCCAAGCATGCACTTTCACATTATTTAGACTCTGCAAGATGGGCGCTGTACAGTAGGCCATTAAAAGAGCAACTGTTTTTCACTTGCTTTACATACTGTACCATAATATACTGCAGCACTGTAGGCCAAATCATAAAAAGCGACCAATCGCAAACCTCAATGTGGCATAACGACTGCTGGAAGGATTTTTATGGAAAAGGCCAAGATGGGAAGTGCAAGTACTTTTTGTTGTCAGCGGCTTGAATCAGGACATTTCAGGCCGACCGTTTATGCTGATGTTCCAGTTTTATCTGTCGGCTCCATTGAAAGCTAGAACAATATCCCTCATGAATCGTCAGTCTGTGGACACTTGCTTACAGCTCGTTGCTCTGGGAAGTGAGGCTTATGGCTATATGTATTGTATTGTGTTTTTAATGGCTGTGTTTGTCTTATCCTGGGACCATGAGTCTGTAATAAAATTTGATAAGAGATTAATGGGAATTTGATGGGACTAAGAAAGAAAGGAGATGACTCGGCACAGCTATTAGCGCCAAGTGTAATGTTGATGTTATTCACCATGTACCTGTGAAAGGGTAGTGACCCCGAAACGTCACATCATGTTGGTGATACACTTAAAAACTCTGGGGAGCTAAAAGCTGTGCAGGTCATCTCCTTTTCTTTTCAGTATTTTCTAATATCGACTTTTTTTGCATCGCTGCTCAGATATTGGATGTGAGCGTCAACCCCCTAGTTCTATAAGGAGATGACTATGCCTACTCGGGTGGACAAACGCAAGACAATTTGATTTAGAGGCATAGGGAGCACTTCTAAGAACAGCTCAATACTGTCGTAGTAACCAATAATGCAGACTATACATGTAACAAGTGTCTGCTTACCATAATTTCTTTGGCCTCGACGGTGCGATAGGGTCACCAACATCTTGTCCAGCCTTTTCCAAGTCCACCCCAAGAAGAAACGAGGAAAATACAACTTAAACACAAACCAGTGTAGAAGTGAGGGAGCAAGACAGTCATCCAAAAGCGAGTCCTCTCTCGGCCGCTCGAGTTAACGTGGCTGTTCTCCCGAAGGCTGTGCATCTCTCCAGCACATGTGGAGATTAAGCACACGGAGACGGGGAGTTCTTTGTGCACCTGAAGCTCCGGAAATGTTTCATGAGCTCTGACTAGGATCCGTTGTGTCAGACAGAACAAAGCTAGGACATGGTTAATATGTAATTCGTCACAGTACGTCACAAACACAGACACAGAAAGCATACGTGTCCAATCAAAGAGACAATCAGACACACTAGAGTCATGACTTTGGATACACAATCGACCCTGTGGACCGTGAGCGGCAGATATTGTGTCCTTGCGTTTGTCCAACTGCGTAATGCCATAGTTATCTAATTCCATATGATTGAATAAAACCGGGCCTATTATCTACTAGTAAGTAGTAATCTGTTATTGATATACCCCTTGCACAGACCAGAGTCACAAAGCGGTTTACATTGATTGTATTTTTGGCCACATTGTCCACTCACTCCACATTAGAGATGGAGCAGGGATGCCACAACAGGAGCGGCATGCCAGACCACAATACAAATTTTTAGTGGTAGGGAAAACCGGGTACACGGAGTAAACCTGCCAGACACGGGGCGAAACAAGCAAACTCGGATCTCAACATACTTGCAAAGTTTTTTTTTTTCAAACCACATCAATCAGAGGACTTTCAATGCGACTGACGATGACGAGAAAAAAAGTTCCTTAATCTGTTTTGTTTCTGTGGAATGTGCGCCAAGAACTCAATAACCAAACAAAAAAACATGACCTAACTCAAAACACAAATCACACACACTGGGACTTAATTTGATTTAAAAGCGATTCGTATTGTGGTGAGTATCATTGCATGTCTGTATGCCATGGAATGTTTTATTTCTTTAAGGGCTTTTTTCCAGGGGCTACTTTATTCACAGCTAGAATGATTAAAGAGACACACCTTGGTCAGCCCAGCGGTGGCAGTCCCATAACATCCACATGCTCTGTAGTTAATTTCAAAGGTTTGGACTTTTCTATTTTTAGTGTAGATCTGGCAGCGTATTTTATACTGTGGACCTGTTTTATCTGTATTACTGTAAACATACAAAATAATCAGTGCATGTATGTTTTTTTATTGCCCAATTGTTATACACTAATATATATTAAGGATGAGTCATTATATCTAAGTGATGCGTACTCTGTTTGATGCCAGTGAGAAAAATCATAAAAGTCTTGTATTTTGTCAATCAGGTGGGGGGACTCGAAAATACTAAATATGTACAGGAGACTTGGTGCTTGTATAATTACTCACCATAAAACAATAAATAGATTTTGGTTCAATTAGCTATTCATTTAACTTCAAGGATCGATCTTGCAATGCTTGAATGTTTTGTTGGTTAAAGGGGAGCTAGAATTGACTGAAGATGTGTATGGACTGAACATAATTACCTTGACATAAAAAAAAAAAAGCGAGATAAAAATTTCTCAAGAATACATACAAAAATAACGTGTCACAGATGCGATCGGAACTCTTATTCCATATCTTACATATCTTTGTTCGTGAGAGTTAACATAAACCAATTTAAAACCAAAAAATCAATAGTATTAATACAATATTTACCTTCAATATTCTAATGTTACCCCCCATAGAAAATTAGATTTCGTAAAAATGTTGGAGTGTGCTATTGAGGCTCGTTAAAAGGATGGTTGGGTACATATTGCCAATAAGTAACATTAAAAATATATATATTACATTCGCGATGCTTCGTTATCGTAATCAGATAAGAAAATGCGCACGTCTTTTTTCATAATGCCCCTTTAGTCAAATACATAGCATAAATTTATTGAAAGATGCCTAATATAAATATGCATCCAATTATTTCAAATTAAATAGAGAAACTCTTGACTTCACAACTACACTACAAAACGCTCCCGCGCTTAGATTGGTCAGATGGAATTAACCAATTGTATTCTCGAAAACAGGGACCAGCCATGTACATCTCGAACATGAGAAGTGGCGTCGAGTACGTATTTAACTCAGGCCTAGTAAATATGAAGGATTGTCCTAATTTTGATAAGTTGCCACTTTAGTATAAATTCATTTCAATTTAAAATTCTTACAATATTTAATTGACAGGTAAACTTCTTTAAATGGTTATTATTTAATATAGTAAAAACTTACAACTACATTAGCCAAATAAATCTTATATCAAGAACAACCTAATACCTTATATAAACCACAACAACCTCTATCTAGATACCCATATAATTCTAGATCCTTTATTTATTAACTCCAAAACAACATAACCCCTCTTCCCCTATAAACCGATTATCAATATAAAACACACTCCACAAAATAAACACAGAGACATTCCACGGCAAAAGTTAACAACAAATAAACCAAAAATCTGAATTGTAAAGTTTATGATCTATCTCTAATTCTAACTTAACAAAAAACAATTACCACGGATCAAAGCGCCTAATATATAGATGTGAGTGCGTTGGAATGATGGATCATTCGCCAAGAAGGGAAAAGCTAATGTAAAATTGTTGAGGAAAATTATTTATTATTGTCAAATCTTTTTCATTTTTTCATTCATTTTATGGGATCCATACGAGAACATGCGGAGCTTAGATTTAAGATGTATTTTTCAATATTAACAACACTAAGTTGAGATTTTAGTTTATAAAAGATGGGATTTTGTTTGTATAGAAATGGCCGGTAGGAATTCGTGCATTATTATGATGTGGCCTTCAAAATAATGGTTAGTAATTGGTTCTCAATGTGTAAATTTTTGAATATGGTGACCTGTGATGTCTTCAACACAATTAAACATATATAGATGAGGGCAAAACATATATGGCAACGCAGATTGTTAGACTGTGACAGATATGAGATTAAATATACTGTAAATGTGTAGAGGGAAATGAGGATTTACAAGCAAATTATGTATAATTAGAGAAAAAGATAGGAAATGACTGGAAAATTTTATTACTTTTCTTTCTATGTTGTTGTTTAGCGTGATGACTTGTTTTTTTTTCTGTTTCTGAATATTAATAATAGCAGTATGGAAATGAAGATTAGCTCATTTCATGGGAACACTGTAAGACATAAAACCTCGCACTCAACCCCACCGTTTGCGTGATATATTCAACATCAAAAATCCTAAAAATTGTATAATAGCAAGTATAGTGAGTACAATATAACACTTGGAGGAACATGAAGACTAAATAATATTTGAAATATTATATATTTATTATATGTAAATTGACCAAAATTCCATATATTCGACAAACACAGATGTTTTTCACAATATTAACAAATCTCATACTAAAAACTCCTTCATGATACGGTTCATTAACAGATGTACATCGAGACTCAAATTAAAAATATATATTCCTACCACCCTCAATTTTTAAAATCAACCTTAACTCCAATATAAACTGCATCACCCCTACTAACATAAATATACAAAACATCTCCCAATTCCTCATATCATTGAAAACACAGAAATTAAATTCTCAACAAAAGTATATAAAACCCCCCCCCCCCCCCCCCCCCCACAAATTAAAAAATCCTTAATCACAATTATTATTTTTATCAATCTTTCTTTAAATAAATACCATAAACCTCATATCCCATCCACAAATTATATAACAATACCCCCATCACCCCAT
>OZ035823.1:9979390-9987188 GCA_964034765.1 Knipowitschia caucasica | reverse complement strand
CAATTTCCTTGAGGAAGATGTGGCATCTGTTTCCTCAATGTTGTATCGTTTGCCTTAGGCAAAGTTCGCGAGTTTTACGGTGAAATGGAAAGTCATCTGATTGGTTCGCTCTATCATTCCATGAATGGCCTCAAATCCTGGAATCATGGTGTCCAAGACTCAGCGTACGGCAATATGAAACACAGGACATGGATCATAGGTAGAGACGCAAAAAGATCAGATTTGGTGTGACGGCGAAACGGGCTTAAGCTTGAGCATGGTGGTATGTTTGGACGTGATTCAATGTGAGTCAATAGGTTCTCATGAAAGCGTGTTGGAGCAAACTTAATTCTAATTTGAGCACTTCCCTATCTCGGGCAAAGTTCAAATGTGCTTGGGTGGGACTAGGGTTTGGATTGTCCAATATATTTAGTGTAAAGTCTATCTTTTCAAGCAAATATGATCCGAGTTTTCAATAAAATAATGGATTGAGAAATGAAGGTTGGTGCAGGACACAAAAATGGTTACTAAGCTAAATATTACGTTTGTAGTATGATTTCAGTTATCATTTGTAAACCCAACATCTATTCGCGCAGGCGTATGTTTAAATGACAATAACTCAATATGGCATTTAATTGGTTTCAGTTGTGTATATATATCTTAATAAATAACCCGACATATTTTGCTTGTAACATAATCAACAAGGAAATTAATACGTGTATATTAACTTAGTTTAAAATAGTCAGTTAGTGTCTTTAAGATACTCCTTTCTGAGATCTGTATAAGGATAAATCCCTTTTATTATACTTTCTCGAACCCTCCCGACAGGCTCCTATTTTTTTACCCCGTATTTTGCTGAGTTGTTGCGTAATCAGGCTGCTATAATGACAGAGTAGATAAATTTTACCAGTGACATCATAATTTCAGAAACGCACTCATTGGTTGTGTGTTATGTAGGCAGGCAGGGGAGGAGGATGTGCCCTGGTGCCTCCGCTAGACCTATCACTTGCTGAGGAAACTGAATGTCAACGACAGTAATTTAAGCACGCGTTAAAATGGTGTATTCTAAGCCTCTATTAATCGAATATATGTAGAATCTGTACACACCAGAACGTGTCCCGCTTTGACTTTCTGATAATAACATCTACTTAGTACCAAAACTCACATCACAATTTATTTTTTATAGAATCTGATCATAGTACTGCCTATGGGATTACTGAAATGGACTCAGGTCACTCCGGGTTAGATTTTCTGTAGTTAAGAGTTCGGGAAGGGCTTGGTTAGCTTTACTAGTGATTAGGAGAGAACTCTGGGAACACCCACTGGTGCTAACAAGTGGTAATAACTCTTCTTCCTTACTAGTTATACGCCATTACTCAATAAATCATTACAAAAACAAAACAATTGGTATTACTCAAACATGTGATTCATAATTTCTTCTGTAAAAACAGATTACATGCTGTACGCCCCACTACTTATCAATATTACGCAGAGATCACAAGGTCACATTGCACTCACCAACACGCACCCAGGTATCACTAAAGCACAGACACATCAACAACGAGATAATACATCAACACATTCATCTACTACGGCGTCTTCATAAAATCTCTCTATCACAGTACTCTATGCAGGCGTTACATAGATCCTGCTACAAAATACTATAAATACTTCTGATTCTTGATTCTAACACCTCACAGATTACTCTTCTAATACCAGATTCTTCGAATGTAGATGCGCAGAGAGTAGCTACAACGAATTGTACTCACATATTCATCGCACTTATCAACAACTCAATCAGAGGAGCACTCAGCATCACACACCAAACTGTAGTATCCTGAGCCAGCAAGCTCTGCGCCTTATATATCATACCGGGGAACCGCTCTGCCTCTGATCGCTGGTTAGGGCTCCACGATTCCTCACCAATTTAGAGTGGGAATAGCTGACCTGAGTCCAGTCAAGGTGGGGGTACCTTGGTGGCACAAAAATCTGGGTATAATCAGCCATAGAGCTGTATGCAGCCTGATGACTTGTAAGGAAATCTATTGTCCAAAGCAGATACTCATCGGTCTCTGGCAGCTAGGAAGCCGTTATGCTTTATGGTATGTATATGTGGACGGAGGCTGTCGGGCTGTTTGACGGCCATGTCTCGCTCTCATAGGATGGGATAGTCATGTTGTTTGACTGATTTTTGCCTCTAAGTCGGTAATTGAAATAAATATGTAAAGAGTTAATTGTGATTTTCAGTATCAGCCTGTATTGCACGAGACAGATTATTAGGACTCCGATAGGATACGTTGCTATTATTATTTTTCCTTATTTTCAGTCACACTTTCTCCTTGTTCCCATCGAGTTATTGACTTCAGGAATATACTGTAGAGGTAAGAAGTGACTAAGAATATTTCTCGAATTATCAATATTAAATCCATTTCTTTATTGATAACCCGCCTGAGCGTCTGGCAGGGTGGCTCATTAAAGATGTTAGTATGATTGACCTCTGAGATTCGGGTATTTGCTTCGTGATATGGCACATAGGTTTGATTGGCTCATTGTGATGTTTGATTTAATTTCGTTTTTTTTGTGGGTTAATTCTCCCATCAAACTCGATGTATTTTGAGTCCTGCACTGTATAGTCATCCTGCTTGTTTGTGACTGCAGCTTTTTGGGACGTCCATGAAATGACGGTGTGAGTTTATTCTTCTCACTTGGCAGTCGCGTGTTTGTACACTTCTAGTCAGTTCACTAGACTTAGTTAATCTACAAATTATTCTACAATAATATCATTGATATTACCTGCTCCGTATCGCTCTAGTTACCAACCTTTTGCTAATATACACCCACGCCGGAAATTCAAGGGTTCATTTTACTACCTTTAGATATCCCCTCTGCTGATGTCCTTACTTTTTCGGCCCTACAGTTAGCATGGATGCTAGCTGCTTCAGCTACCATAGGCTACGTTATGCTCCTCCTTCATTTCTTTGGCTGTTGTTATTTTATTGCCATTATAACTTGTGTCTACGGATTCCTCTCGTTTGGGGTAGAAGATACCTAGATTGTTGGTGACAATATCCATCGTGTGTACGCAATGTCACCTCAGTAAGCTTTGGTTGGCGTGGCTTAGTGACTTGATGTTGTAATTTATAGACAAAAACATATATATAATTGATTATGTGAATCCGGAAACTTATTTTCACGCTAATATTTAGTAAATGAATCACATAGGTCCATTTTTGCGGACTACGACTTTGTCTTGCTAATCGACTCTACGTAATGTATTAACTGTCTATTACTTGAAACCCATTCCCATCACTTGAACCCACCAATCTCGCGCCTCGCACTAACATTCTGATTGACAAGCTGTTACAACTGGTATAACTCACAAATTACACATCAGTAATTGTCTAACAGCCCTCAGCTTGCCGTGGATGACTTCATTTTCACCACCTAATCAACAGGGTCAGCGGCATCTCTTTCGAGACTTTTGTAAGCATAAAGTGGGTGATTTCCTATTGTCTTGTTTTGGTTTGTCATCGAAGGCCGAAGATGGGTTTTTCGGTTCGAAATCTGCTTCCAGCAAAAGTCATAATGCTAGCAATAACTACTCAGTATGTAAGACTTACAAACTATGTTATTGTCTTTTGTGGACACCGCGATCCTCATGAAGATCCGCCACACATCTTCTTTTCTCTGGTTCTTTGTTCAACCAATTGAGAGGTTCAGTTAAAGAGTTATTGACTTGGGTCAGCGTTTCAAAAAACAAAACAGTATAATTGACCCGGTAGCTTATTTTCAGTCGTTCAAATTTTTAGACAAAGTACGAGATGACAACGCTTTTTAACAGGACAACTCATTTCAAAGACATCGACCCTTTAGAGCAGGGGTCCCCAAACCTTTTCCTGTGAGGGCCACATAACTTTTCCCTTCTTCGATGGGGGCCGGGTCAGTTTGTAACAGAAAAAGTGTGATGATTGCAGCGTTGAAATAGTTACTAACTAATAGTTAATGTTAAAGTTAATAACTAAGGAACTTTTTATTGCAAAAGTACAACTTTATTATCAAATACACATATGAGTGTGTTCACAGGAAAGTGTCAATTAAAGTATCTGGACTTTAAAAGGTTATAACTTAAAAACTAAAATTACTATCATAGATTAGAAAAAAATATTTCAAACACAGACACATTGAAGAGATAGTGTGGAAAAAAGGAAAGATTGACAAATATATTTTTGGTGACATTTTAAACGTCAAAATCAGCCTCTGATTGGACCATTCTACTGCGACGCCAGTTTCATAGAAAATAAAATGTCCTCAGTCTGAAAAAGCGGCAGATGAAATCTCACAAGATTTACATAGTTAACACAACATAAGTAAATCACTTAATATAAAAAGTATTCGTTACAAAAATAAAGAAATAAAGGACCCTTGCAATATGTGTAACGGATGTGATGGTTTCTGTCCATTTTTCTCTAAAAATTAACAAAAAATCTGGTCTGTTTCACCTTTAATTAGTTGACTATATGAAATTATCACTTTGTTTTTACTCTATGTAAAAAATAGAATCTCTTAATCAAATGTGGACATCTGAAATCAAGATAATTCCGTCAAATCATCACGTCCGTTACATTAAATAAACGGGGCGCTATAGGAAACTTGTCTAATGTAAACAGTTATGTTCTAGCAACTTCTATTGGACAGAGGAGGTGTTTGGATGCATGAAAAACATAAAATATCTTCTGATTATTGAAATCAAACTTTTGCCACACTTTTGTGCCCTTTAGTGTGAACAAGCCCATATATGAAAATACTCTCTGGTATTGTTCAGGGGGCCGGAGCAAATGTTAAACTGCTCCAAACAACATTGATATGGCGGAGGCTCACTGTGACCTGATCCCTTGAATATTATGTTGGGTGTTTGTCCCAACTCCAGTTCGTGAAGGTTGGAGTCCACATTTATAAAACCCAAGATGAGAATTTTATAAAACCGTCAACTTGAGTCAGGTCGTCTGTGAATGAATCTCGAGCCATAAATAGAGCAATAATTTTCTCCCGTGTGACCATCTGTGTTCCTTGATTTGTACAATTACTTCTATTGTGCCTTTCTATGTAGGTGAGTTCTGCAGAAAGCTAAACAGGATCAAGAGCTTAAACAAACAAAAAGCACCACAGTGTTTGCATATTTCTGACGGAAACGTTTCTGTGACTAATTCAACTTCACAGCTGAGTAATGTCGTCCTTAATCCCATGTGAAAAATAAAAATCCCAAGCTGCACTTTCACATTATTTTAGACTCTGCAAAGGTTTGGCGCCTGTACAGTAGCAGATTAAAAAGACACTTTTTAAAGCATACTGTACGTCATTATATACAGCGCACTTGAGGACCAAATATAAAAAAGCAACCATTCGCAAACTCAATGTGGCATACGACTGCTGAAGGATTTTATGGAAAAGGCCAAGATGGGAAAGTGCAAGTACTTTTTGTGTCAGCTGGAATCAGGACATTTCAGGCCGCCGTTTATGCCTGATGTACAGTTTTATCTGTCGGCTCAATGAAAGCTAGAACATTATACTCATGAATCAGTCAGATCTGTGGAGACACTGCTACAGCTCTTTGCTCTGGGAAGTGAGGCTTATTGCTATATGTATTGTTTTGTGTTTTTATGTGATGTGTTTGTCTTATCCTGGACCATGAGTCTGTAATAAAAGTTTGATAAAGATGATATGGGAATTAGATGACTATGAAAAGAAAAGGAGATGACTCTGCACAGCTTTTAGCTCCCAAGAGTTTTTGATGTTATCACCATGTCTGATGAAGGGTAGTGACCCGAAACGTCACATCTTGTGGTGATAACATTAAAAACTCTTGGGAGCTAAAAGCTGTGCAGAGTCATCTCCTTTTCTTTTCATGTTTTCTATTATCGACTTTTTTTGCACGCTGCTCAGTATTGGATGTGCGCGTCAACCCCACTTTCTCTAATTAGATGACTATGGCCTACGCGGGTGGACAAACGCAAGACAATTTGATTTAGAGAGAATTGGGTAGACCTCTAGAACAGCTCAAAATGTAGCTAGTATCCAATAATGCAGACTTTACATGTAAAAAGGTGTCTGCTTACCTTATTTTCTTTGTCCGGACGGTGCGAGAGGTCGACCAACATCTTTTCAGCTTTTTCCAAGTCCAGCCCCAAGAAGAACGTGGAAAAATTCAACTTAAACACAAAACAGTTAGAAAGTGAGGGAGCAAGACAGTCATCCAAAAGCGAGTCCTCTCAGCGTCCGCTTCGAGTTAACGTGCTGTTGCTCCCGAAGCTGTGCATCTCTCCAGCACATGTGGAAGATTAAGCACACGGAGACGGGATCTTTGTGCACCTGAGCTCCTGGAAGTTTATTCAGTTTCCTTCAGGATTCAGTTTTTTCAGACAGAACAAAGTCAGGACATGGTTTATATAGTCATTCGTCACAGATACGTCACACACAGAAAGGCATACGTGTCGCATCAAGAGACAATCAGAACACACTAGAGTCATGACATTGGATACACAATCGACCCTTGTGACTGTGAGGGCCAGATATTTTGTCCTGCGTTTGTCCACCTGCGTAGGCCATAGTTATCTAATTCCCATATGATGAATAAAACCGTGCCAATTTCTACTTAGTAAGTAAGTAATCTTTATTTATATACCGCCTTTCACAGACCAGAGTCACAAAGCGGTTTACAATTGTTATTTTTGGCCAATTGTCCTCTCACTCCACATAGAGATGGGAGCAGGGTCGCCAAACAGGAGGCGCATGCCAGACCTACTATACATATTTTTAGTGGTAGGGGAAACCGGAGTACACGGAGGAAACCTACGCAGACACGGGGAGAACATGCAAACTCGACTCAGAAATACTTGCAAATGTTTTTTTTTTTTCAAACCACTCTTTCAGAGGACTTTCAATGCGACTGACGACCTGTCGAGAACAAAAAGATTCACTTCATTCTGTCTTGTTTCTGTGGAATGTGCGCAAGAAACTCAATACACACACTCTCACACACACACACATGCACACACTCTCACACACACACACACTCTCACACACACAGGGACTTAACTGTAGACTTAAAAGCGCATTCAGCTATTGTGGTGAGTCACAATTGCATGACTCCGCTATGCCTGGAATGTCTTTTATTTTTTTCAGGGCCTTTTATTCCCAGGGCTACTTTATTCACAGCTTGAATGATTAAAGAGACACACCTCCAGGCTCAGCCCAGCGGAGACAGTCCATCCAACATCCACAATGCCTCTGTCTGTTTACTTTCAACAGGTTTAGGACATTTTTCAATCTTTTGTGTAGTCTGACCAGCGTATTTTATACTGTGGACCCCTGTTATATCTGTATTACTGCTAAACATACAAAATAATCTGATGCACTGTATGTTTATTTTGCCCACATTGTTACTACACTATCTATATCTTAAGCATGAGTCATCTATATCTCAAGTGATGACGTCTCTGTTCTGATGCACAGTGAGAAAAATCAATAAAAAAGTCTTGTCTCCTCTTGTTCAATCTGGAGGGACTCGAAAATAAACTATGTACAGGAGAAATTGCCGCTGCCTTGTTTTCATTTCTCTACACTTTTTTAATACTATTGAAGCCATTTTGGTTCAATCTAAGCTAGTCATTCTAACTGCAGGACTCGATGATTGAATGACTTGAATGTTTTGTTGGTCTAAAGGCCGGAGCTAGAATCTGACCTGCATGATGTGTACTGCAGACCCCTGTCACATTATGCACATTGACATAAATTATATAAAAAGCGTTGTCTCATTTTGTTC
>OZ035823.1:9611890-9974390 GCA_964034765.1 Knipowitschia caucasica | reverse complement strand
TCAAATTCCTTTAAAATAGTTGTTTGGTTTCTATTGACTGTTTTGTATTACTTAAAGTAGTCCCAGTAAAAAAAAAATTATGTCTATGGGTCCCATTCTGAACGGCCCTGTCAAAGGGACCCACCAGGTAACAAAAACGTGTGTGTGTGTGTGTGTGTGTGTGTGTGTGTGTGTGTGTGTCGGTCAGCATATGTTATGAGGCAAACCATGAACATGAATGCACAGTGTAAACCCCATGATCTGCTTGTTTTTAATTTGTAATTATTATTTAATTTCTTGTACTGTGTGTTTCTAAAAAAAAAAATCAACTTTTCTTCATAATATCTATTATTTATGACATGGGTAAGAAATTCAAAATGATAATGAGACTAACAATAATGAATATTCTCAAATCATGTTTTTTAGAATGTGACCCCTCATGTTGTGTTAGGAATCGGCTCCACTTCCTGTTGTTAGTGACAATTTTGACCTGGATTCTAACTAATGCCTGACCACTAAAAATAAAGGAGTATCACTCAATACAGTTAATACTACATCTATAGTTATATCCTTATATCCTTTCAAAACCATCCATCCATCCATTTTCTTCCCCTTAATCCATTTCTGGATCGGGGGGTGGCAGTCAGAGCTGCACCCAGTACACAGAGCACCAGCCCCTCACTGATCCTCCTGCAGGTGGTGAGTCCACAGGAGCTGAGATCTTTCAGTGGGGGCTTCAGGCAGAGTGGGGTTAAGTGTCTTTCCCAAGGACACAACAACAGCAGTCATCAGTGGGAGTCGTGAAGTAGGTCTTACGGTGGGCTCAAACCCACAACCTTCAGGTCCTAAGGCCAATGCTCTACCAACTGAGCTACTGTCGCCCTGTCACTTTCAAAACCACTTAATCCAATTGTTATTTGATTTTATGGCCCCCAAGACAAATCATGTCCCTTATTTTTAAGCAAAAAATTAGCTTGCTCAATCAAAACATACTAAATATAAACCCCTTTCTGAGTGAAGTTTGCATGTTCCACCCGTGTCTGTGTCGGTTTCCTCCAGGTGCACCAGTTTTCTCTACCACTGAAAACATGCACAATAGGTAAAATCCTCCAAAGCTTAAAATAGTGACTCTTTCTTGCACATATACAAAAGCTGTTTTCTAAAAAGATGACTAAGATACTATGGCATGGTTTGTTCGCTACATTATACTTTCTTTGGGCAAACAACATGTATTATTCATAAAAACTGTAATGTTACAAAAGTTACTCCAGCTTTAAAACACACATCGGCACCTTGTTTTAGAACGCTTTGACTATTTCTCCTCTCTACAAATCAATTCCTATTTCAGCACAAAACAATTTTCTTTCCCATTTCTCAGGTCATTATTACACTCCCTTTTCTTTCAAAAACAATCTGTATTTTTGCAGAGTTCCACTTTCTCTCACGCTCAGGGGGTGTGTGGCGTCCAATAGGGCTCCTGCGTGCCTAAATGACACCAGAGGTTTTCCTCCTACAGAAGCAAGATAAGAATTTAATGCATTACCGCACAGAGCAGCGTGTCAGCCGGCCCCATAAATCACCGCCTGGTTATACTCCTAAACTCCGGCGCTCGTGCTCAGCGACCGGCCTGCAGGGGGGACGCACTCTCCCCCGCATCTCAACACTTATATGATGTATAAATCAAGCCTCCAGTTCTCGGTGCTCCTCGGTGTCTCGCTGGTGCAAAAACATTGAAATAGTGTGAAAAGCAAAAGCATGGGCTCCATTTTAGCCCAGAGCCTCGTGCTGCGTGTACAGTAGAGAACCACCATCACTGTGAGATGTGGAACCCTCAGAGCAACTGACTTGTTACTTCAATATTTTTGCACTAGAATGTATTAATGATTTATCTACAGATGTAAACAAGTATGTATTTATTTTCACTAGAGTGTATTAATGATTTATCTACAGATGTAAACAAGTATGTATTTATTTGCACTAGGGTATACAGAAGAAGAGGATGATGTACTTGATTGATCTCAAACTGGAGCTGCACTGCAAAAAATGATCAAATATGAGGTGATGAATGCTTAAATCGAGTACATTCTGAAGATTTGCCGATGGGACAAATCCATTTAGTCGTATTATTCATTGATTCCAAGGGAGACTTTTCTTTCTCTTTTTAAAACAAACCACTTAGTTTCTTAAAATCTTCAAATCCTGTTTTAAGGCAGTCAAAATGTGCTCAAATAAAGCAACATTTTGCCAAATGTGAGCAAATTTTAACTTATTCTTCTTCACTTTTTTCAGTGTGTACTTCATGTCTCTAACCTGTAGCTCGGGTGCTATCAGTAGCTTGTCACCCCCTCGTCGGCAGCTCCCCAAGGATTTAGATATTATCAAATGTGCTGAATATTTAAGAATGTATTATTCACTATACACAACTATTGTAAATGCAAACTTCATTTGTGCAGTAGTAACAAATATGTGACGTAGGGCTGGGCGATATGGCAAAAAAGTAGAATCTCGATTTTATTTCCTGCTTTGGATGATTTCGGTTTTAAATCGATTTTCACTCAAGACAAACTTAAAAATATGTTTTGATTGTTACGCTAAATATTCAAGTTTCAAAACTATTTTTAATTTGTTTCCCCCAATACGTATTATAAAAGTCTTGTACAGACTTTGCTGATATTGCAAGTATAATTCATGTGTCGCTGGAACTCTCACAATATCCTTCATTCGATTTCACAATTTTCATATTTTTCACGAATTCGATTTTTTTCAAAAGCCGATTTATTGCCCAGCCCTAATGTGACAATGAATAATGACGGTTTATATTGACAGTACCGGACCTCAGGCTAATTTTTTATATGAACGCTTAAGGGAGTAGCTCTCTTCATTTGTGTGTGCAAGTTTGTTTATACTTTGTTTCTTTCATAAGATACACATTGAACATTTGATAAAATATAGAATTGTCCTGTAATTGATATTCACTTATCTTGTGTTTGTGTGCTCGTCTTTCCTACTGCTCTGTAACTTGTGATGCAACACTGAAATTTCCCCACTTTTGGTTGAATACCTGATCTTTTAATCTAACATTTCATTATAAGTGAGTCATCTTTATGTAGCTCCTTTTACAGACAGTCACAAAGCACTTTACAATGGTTGTGGCCATTTGTCCTTTATCTCCACACGGTGATGGACGTGGGGTTGCCTGTCCACAGGAGGAGCTAGAGCACCTGGAGGAAACCTACGCAAACACAGGGAGAACATGCAAATTCCACATAGAAAGGCCCCGTCTGGGGGTGGAGTCGAACCTAGCACCTTCTTGCTGTGAAGCGCCACCGTGGCATAAGATTGTTTCATTATTACTGGCTGTAGTTCGAGCATTAATCAACAGCTATTTCTGCAGTAGAGAAATGTGTGTGCGTATGTGTTTGTGTGTGGGGGTATGTGTGTGTGTGTGTGTGTGTGTGTGTGTGTGTGTGTGTGTGTGTGTGTGTGTGTGTGTGTGTGTGTGTGTGTGTGTTTGTGCATGTGTGTGGCCTCCAGGCTGAGTTCTCCCAAAACAAATATGTGGTCGTTGTGTGTGGATTGAAATGAGCAATATGAGTAATGGTCGATAAACAGCAAATGCTTGGGATAAATGTTGGAAAAGTACACAACTAAAGCAATTACTCAAACCGACTTCAGGCAGCTCCGAGGCAGACACCGCACTGCAGCCTCGCTCCGTGTTTGCAGCTGACTCTGAATAAAGATCTTTCATGAAATCTTTGTTATTCAACCTGAAAAACAAAATGTACATCTGCTTCGCCAGCACTCAATGTAAAGTGTGTATTCTCTGGTCTGCAGTAACTGAATCGAGTCTGGCCTTGAGAAAGAAAACGATAATTACCAAAATAATCAATGAAAATAGACAGTGTTTTTGTGTGGACTTGTTTGAGATTCTTCATATATGGCACCCAAGCTACACAACATGCGACTTGGCTGCACTTTCACTTTCACTTTCACTTTCACTACAATCAAAGTGTTCTGCTTGATCAGTGGGGGCGGGTCCCGGCTCAAAAGTGGCTAAAATGACGTGCGCTGACATGCTTGCAATACCACCCCGGGCCGATGGGGGTGGACCCAGAAGTAGAATTAGCCAATGCTAACATATAGCATTGGCAGACCTCTCAAAAACGTCAAAGAGCCAAAAGTTGGTTCTTGGCCCAAAGCTCTGTTCCACATTTGTGTCAATGCTGGGGGGAGCATTGACACCATTTTTTTGGACCAGTCTAGTTTACTCGCTGTGAAATTTTGAAGTCACTCGTTTAAATGAATGGAGCTCGTGCCGGCTGACGCATGCGCAGATGTGTTTTTTACATTTTCCAGCCCCCGCGGCCATTTTTAATCACTCAACTCGCCCAATTTTTGGCCCATTAGTTAGAACGGCAGGGATAGGTGTAACTACGTCCGTTAACAGTCTATTTGCTTGATGAAAGCAGGCTGTGAAAGTGTCGCCTCAGCTACTATAAAAACCCCAATCCCAACTGGTTTTGACAGCCAATTGATAAAACACACTCATCAATGGAAATATACTGTAAAAGACAAAGATAAATATATAAGACATTAAAAGATGTGTCCCTTGTACTTAGAGTCAAATAAAACCAGTTTGAATGACTCAAAATTGTCACAAACCTTAAAAAAGTGTATTACAGGTTCCCAAATCTCATTGTCTTTTGCATCAGCTCTGAAAGAATTGTTAAGATAAAAAAAAAGTGGTCATTCTCGTAACATTGTAGGCAGTAAATTTGTCATCAGAGGAAAACCTACCGGACCTTTGCTTCACAAAATCTCCATTTGTTTGTGCTCCACACAGTTTAAAGACAGATTTAGTTTGACTTTTTACTGTATTTCTGAGGCGTTTTAGTGGATAACCTCCATAACCTCAAAACATTTTCTGTTTCTTTGTCAGAGTCTAAAGAGCATTGCAGAATGGACCACTCTGTCAGGCTACGTCAGGATCTAAAGCATGGTATTAAAGCTTTGTTAAATCAGATACACTGCAAAAAATGAAAAAACGTGAAAAAACTATTTAGTCTTTTTACAAGAACTGATGCTTTGTTTTCTCAATCCAGGGCAGACATTTCTTGTATCTTTTTAAAACAAGATAATTGTGCTTGTCCCATTGGAAAATTCTGTTTTTAAGGAAGTCAAAAGGTGCTTAATTTAAGATACATTTTGCCAAATTTGAGCCATTGCTGACATATTTTGCTTAACTTTTTGCATCCATTTTGCATATCATGTCTCTTTAATATGGCCTTCAAACTTCAAGCACATGTTGTTCAACTGCGACTGCTTTTGTTAAACCAGATGTAGCCTCCGTGGCGTCCCGTAGCGGTGATTCACGGCCCTCGGTCACGGCTCAGGATGACTTCATGTCCGCTGTGGCCTGGACCCTCCCTGTCTGTGTGAGTCCTGAGTGAGAAAGCTCAAGACTTCATCATGTTGGATTAAGTGTCTCCGCCCCGGCTGCGTGCCCACAGAGGTCATCCTGGGCTTCCTGCCTAAGAAAACACCACGAAGGAGAGGTCCCTGTGTGCTCCAGCGATGTATGGACTTAGCAGCGATAAGGATCTCAGACAGGCTCAAGAGGATCCGGCAACGATGTGGGGAAAACGGGTTCATACAGTTCAAACAGACAGCACTTTTGTAAATTATTAGTTAAGTGGAGAGCAAAGTCATTAGTATCACGTTAAGGAGAAGAATACAACACTTGAATTTGACCAAGCGTGACAGAACCTTGATTGTTAAAGTTCCGTGCTACATGCAAGGCAAGCATGAAGAAATGTTGAATGATTCTTGAAGGGTGATGTGAACTGTGTTGGGTTCATGTGAATTGATTCTTTGTGAAGTGAACCCATGAATAATAACGGTATGATAATATCTGGATAGTGTATTACTAGCTTGTCCCACCAAAGGGCACAGGGGGCGCCCGTGGTACTGCAGGCTAAATTCACGTGGGCTATTCAATCCATATCCATGCAGAGCATTAGGATATACGTGCTATTGAAGTACGAGTATAGCGCAGGTTTGTACTGGAGTGTAAAATCATTTCAGATCGAGTTTTTGTACACAGAAGAGAATTTTCTTTCGGGACCAGATAGAGACCAATCACAGCGGACCACTGGCTTCCACTTTCTTGAGAAAACCTACAGATCTCTGGTTAGCGCCATGGATCTATAATAATAACTGGATAGGGTATCGCTAGCTTAAAGCTGTCCCACCCATGGGCACAGGGGGCGCCTGTGGTACTGCAGACTAAATTAACGTGGGCTACCCAGTAAAAAGTCTCATAGAACTGTAAATTAAAACAGCACGACCTCAGCTGACAGAGAACCTACAGCTTTCATAAAGATAGGATTTTGTGGGGATTTTAGTGTCCCTTGTCCTCCTGAACTTTTTTTCTTCTTAAATCCTTCGGTTTTCTTTAAATCCACACTTTACTGCCACAAACTCTGCTCCCTGCCTTCCCGCTCTGGCTTGGCTCTTCCACTGCTCTGATGATCAACTCTGATTGGTCAGAGCGCGGCCGAGCCCCTCTGTGCGCGTGCATGAAAGCCACACACGCACGTTTGGCGCGACGCATTATGGGAGATATCTCCCATAATGCGTTGCGCTAATCCACTGCACAGAACCGGGAGGACCGGTCTCCATGAAGTCCCATGGGCTACTGAGCACAAGCCATTCATTTGAATAGGGCGCCATCTTGGATCGCCGGGGCTTGGTTAGCGCACACAGACAGCTGAGGTGAACGAGCATCATGGTCGGAAGCCAACCTGAAACTTCCCGTGTCTTCATTACCGGTTACTGCATGCAGCGAAACAGCCATCTATAAGAAAGTCCCTACAAGAACGGAGAGAGGTCAAGCGACTGAAGGACTGTGAGAAAGGCACGCGGGAAGCCAAACCACTTGTGAAACTGCTGCTTCGAAGTCACAAAGTGAGTTAGTCCAGGTTTAATGCAACAAACTTTGCTCCTTTGGCTCCCGCTTTAACTCGGGGGGACCAGAGGATGTCCAAATATGGGCAAGTTCTGCTAAGCTTTCGGCCCCCGGGTATGTCCCATGCGCTACTGAGCATTGATTTTAAACAGGACGCCATCTTGGATCACCGGGGCTTGAGTGGACCCCAGGAAGACTTGCAACCTTGTGGAAAATAATGAAGATCCAAATGAATAAATGCACTATTGTAGGTATAAGAATAATTGTAAAATGTATCATCTTTGGACATAGGGTCACAGTTGTAAAAGTGGTTAGGCAGGATCTGTCTTGACTTCAGTGGCCGCAGGGTTAGTTAAAAATAAAAAAATAGCAGCAAGTAGTAGTTGTCGTAGTCCAGCCAATACTATAAAGTTTGACCAGCTTACTATGATATTTAGGCAGAATAATTGAGAATGGGTAGAAGTTCTTATAAATCATATCCATTAAAACTAAACGGTCTAAGCACTGTTCACACAATCACATCATTAAAATAGTATTGGTGGCTGTCACAGTTTCTTTGGCATTTGCAGCTTTTACAGCTTAATTGCCATTGGGTGTGTTTGACTTAGTCTTTCACGAGAACTAATAAAAAAGCCATTGTTGAACAGGGTGTAGCTGCAGGTTCAAACAAAAACTAAAGGACTGTGAGACTGAAATGTGGCGATTATGTCATTATTGTTACAGTGGAGAATTACAGCAGGATTATTCACGGCAGAATAAACTTTACACACATACCATAGACATATATTTGATAAGATTAGATAAACCTTTCTTCATCCCTCCGTGGACGAATATCAATGTCATTGTTGCTGCACATATCAGCAAAATAAAAAGAGAAAAAAAATAGCAGTCAGGTTTTGCACACATCAAACAGGATCTATTATTTAGGGTTATAGATGTTAGAATAATAGAATAATAACACAACTCCGGAGCAATAACTGCACTTGGCTCAAGGATGAGTAGACATGGAGAATGCATTGGAGTATGTATAGCATTTTTCATGAGGTATTTACGGATGTTTATATTGTACTTTTGGAGCAGAGAATATGACCAGAATAATAGCAGCAGGAAAAGTGACGAGGGAATTATCCGAGCAGAGAAACCAGATGAAATGGAATATGTAAAAAGGTACAGTAGTCTTAACGTACGTAATAATCTAAAAAAAAAAATACTGCACTCCTATCAAACAGAAGCGGGTTTTTTAAAATATATTCCTCTCTGTGCCTTGCTGTGCTTGATGATTTTCAAAATGGAAAAAGCCATACACAAAGGCAGTTTCAAAACTTTCATTTCCACTCATCAAGATTAAGGGATGCTATATTCTTTGTTGTGTCACCAGAACAGTAGGAATGAGGAGCACACAGGAGCAATAACTCTTTACTAAAATCCCTGTATATTATATGACTTGGACCGTACGCGCGCTCTGATTGGCTGATTACCGGTCTGATATTTTCCCATCTCGGACCGTTACCATGACAATTGGTCCGAACAGCGCGTATCACATTTGATATCTTTCCTCGGACTGTTACCATGACAATCTGTCTGTATGGAGAAATATCAGACCTTGGCCTTTTTGCACAGACATTAAGGCCACGGTCTGATATTTCTCCATACAGACCTCGCGCTTGGTTAATGAGCCGTTGATATTACTATATACAGGGATTATATATACTTTATATTTTAATACAAGAAATATTTACTTGTATGTATCCATATGTACATGTTAGCAGGGTGGAGGTATGGGACAAAGTGACTAAGTAAAGTGACAGTAACACATATATATATATTGCACATTATGACAATTATTGCACGGATGTACAATATGAGAGGTCAAGTCGACAGTATTCATTGATTCTCATGGTTGTTGTACAGTCTGACAGCATTGGGAAGCAAAGACCTACAGAACCTCTCCTTCACACAGCGAGGTTGAAGTCTGCCACTGAAGCTACTCTCCAGAGCAGACCTGCAGGGGGCGACAGTCACGGTCCAGCATAGATGTTTAGTTTATCTCCCGTACTTTTTTTTAGGGTTAGGGTTACTTATTATTGTTATTGAAAGTTATTGAAACTCTACTTCTGCTTTGTGATATTGTCGTTGACCAAATGTGGCGCTGACTCCAGATAAGACAGTTCAAACTTTCTTATCAGGGCGCACACCGGCATCTGAAGCAGCTGCGTCTGCTTTTTTACCTCTCCATTGTTTGCTGAGTAAACAAGGGCAGAATGAGATAGTGATTTGTGTTCGTAAAGTATAAAACCATAAGCTAACAAAACGACCCTGTCCTTAGAAGAATAAGCACGACCGGAACCTTCTGTCTTCACCGTGTCCATTATCTCCTTCTTCCATTAAGTGGTGTTAGGCTCAGCACACTTGTCACACACTCCATCGCTAATGATTTCTCGGGCTGAGATACCGAGGCAATAAAGGGGGGAGGAGAGAAAGGTGCGGTGAGGTGTAATGAAGCCGCCGCCGCTGCCGCTTGTATGTTTAAAGTATATGCGCCTGAGCCAGCCCAGTGTCATTTTTATGGCATCCTTCTCCGGATCTTTGCTCAGATGTGAAAAGCAATTATGTTGGGTCTCTCAGGTCCGACCGAGAACAGACAATGGTGCTTTCTGCAGTGTCTGTGGCATGTTTCGAAACATACTTGATATGTCAGATAGAGTGAGTTAGTAACATCGTACTCAAAGACCGAGGCTCCTGTTTGCGTCTTTTATGTTGGGAATAACACCAGGTTTCCAGATCAGATTTTGAGTAAGTCTCGTTTCAAGGTAGCAGAAGTTCTGGAACAGTCTTTGGTGGTCACCGTCACTCGCAAAAAAACATTTGCGAGTAGATTTCAGCGGTAGATCCCCGTGAACAAAAACAATCCCCATTTTCCTCATTCTCCGTCTTCGGGCCAAACACTCTCGCCACATATTTACACCCAAAGCACATTTTCTCCAAGTTGACATGAAGCTAACGCAAAAAGCACAGACGCTTATTTACTGACTATGGACTACCCGCTGGACTCTTGAGAGAGGCTGCAGCTGACCAAAGATGGCGCTGATTTGCTAGTTCGGTTTCTCCCCGCTGTCAATCACCTGTTGGAGGCGGGATTTTGACGTTACGGATTGTGTCACGTCACGACTTGAAAAGACTAGTTTCTGTGCCTCTCGAGAATGAAAGATAAATATAGCTCTCTAACTAAAGCGGGAGGGAATCAATGAAAAAACTACTTTGGGCAAGTGTATGAAGGCTAACCAGAGAAAATTCAAAAAGCGTAATATATGGCACCTTTAATACAGCTTCTTCGTAATACAGTGCCCCAATACACTGCCAGATTGGACAGCTTTAGCACAAATGCAAAAAATATGGAACCCACAGATAAGGCAGTGGCACATCTTCCATCGGACTGATTTCCATGTCGCAGTCTCTGGCTCCTGTGGGCGATGTGCCTTTTTTTTCATCTCATGTTAAACACGCCTCGCATGTCTTCATCTTCATAAACATGACACCTTCTAAATGAACTGCACACTCCACCGGCAATAAACATGAGCTGACAACACGGATCCGTCTTTGTTTCAGCATTCTGATCCGAGTGGCAGACGTGTAATCAAGAGGAAGCAGCGGGAACGGAGACTGCAATCATTTCTCAGGTTGAAGGTTGGTTTGGCTTTTTATACAGTATGACTTTAGGAACTATGCTTCATAAACTGTAAAACCGTAATTGCCACAGTTTTTCCTTGCTGATGCAGGAGGAACTAAGGCAGGTGTCTCCAACCTTTTTCACCCATAGAACTACTTTCCCGAAATGATAAAGACAAAGCACTACTCCTTTAGGCGGTCCTTTGAAAAAGAATTGTGATATATTGGTGTGGAGGAGCGTGATATTGGGTACAGACAATATCAATCATCACATATTTGTTACTAGTGACAAAGTACATGCATTTACAATAAGACATAATAATAATGAATAATACACTCTGAATTTTTAAACATATTATTTGATTTGTTAATTTATAAATTCTTTTACGAGTTACCTGGAAGAGGGTGGGGAGCTATGCCGGTGGCACCCGAGCTACAGGTTGGAGACCACTGCTCTAAGGACAGTGGTCAACATTCAATGACATACACAAGAATATTCTGAATTGAATCGAATTTTTTCAAGTCCTTCGAACCCTGCGCCCTGTACAGTGATGCAGCCAATGTGTGTATTTTTTATTATGATAGAGCAGGGGTCTCGAATTCAATTTAGCTGCTGCCTGCATGAGGTGGAGGCCGGGCTGCATCAAGCGGTATATTTATCTCTGTGTTTGTCTGTGGGCAAAACATATGAACATTTGAACATACAGATCTGCCCTTCAGTAGGTTTGAGTGTTGCCTTTTGACGATAGATGCTAATTAACTAGAAAAAATTAAAGCGTATATGTATGTAAAACAAACTGTATGCCAGGGTCAATCAGACCCAGTGGCAGAGGTGGGTACTGCACTCTCATCTGTATATTCACGCAAAAAAATTCAATTCAATTCAATGTATTTTTGTGTAAAGCCCTAAATCACAACAATAGTTATCTCAGAGGACCATACAAAGATTTGTCAACACAGATGAGAGAACGAAACACAGGAAATGCAACAATAAAAATCACATTGAGCCATTGGTCCATAAGGGGCAGATGACCAATGACCATACGTGTTAATAAAGTCCATGAGTGTGCCTTTTAAATGACTATTTATTGTAATGAGTGCCAATTATAATTAAGAGAAATATGTAATGTTTGTGCGAGTTCTGACTGTAAATCTAACTGAATCATTTGAAATTTGGTAAAAGGAAAAAAAAAGTTAAAATGAATTTGAAACACAAGTTTTACTTCTACCTTCTATTTTAAAATTATATTTTCAAAGTATTTTTATATAAAATACATATGAATAATACATCAAAATAAATACAATACAATACAATTTATTCTTGTGTAGCCCTAAATCACAAGCGCAGTTATCTCAGAGACTTAACAAAACCATTGGAATCATCAACACAGATCAGAGAATCAACAGTTTAGACAGAAAAAATATAGAACACATAGATAATCCATAAGGAGAGATTGATATCCATTAATGTTGATACTACATTAATAAAAACTACAACAACAAATGTGGTTGAATGTCGAGTGTCTTGGCTCATCCCTACTCTCCTTATCCCCACTCTCCATCGGCAAAGAAAAACTCTAAAACCCAAAATATAATCTACAAGCTAAGCACAACAGCAGGAAGCCGCTCAATTTTGTAAAAAAGATAGACATATTCTGTTTATAATTCTACTTAATTGCGTCCATGAGGTGTTGTTGTGAATGTTGACGGTGCGCGGTCCTGTCAAGCTCTGGGCCCATGTGATTTGCCGCCATGAGGATGCGGTTGATAAATGAAGTGTCAGCAGTCGGCCTCAAACCCTCTAAGCAATTTCCTAAAGCCCCAAGAAGCACCGTGACCCACTTAATCACCCGACTGGCCCTGTCCCGCAACAAAAGACCTGTGACGGCGGGCCATCAGTCGCAATGTCGCCCACTCGGCTCTGGGCCCTGCTCTGCTCTCACCGGATGCAGTCCTGGAAATAAAGATGGAAAAGTCACTTGTTTTTGGCACATAGAGGATAACTATACCCCCCTCTATTGGGTAATATTTAAAACCAGATTTATGATGGATATAAAACGCATCTTGACTAAATTAAGTGCCTGGTTAAAGTGTTTTATGTCGCCCGTAACATTTCTTCCGTGACTAATGGCTGTCGGAGGAGTAAAGATTTCTATATAATGGGATTTGGATGTTGTGTCAGCATCACTGTCGGATTATTTTCCCTGCTTGCCTGATGAAGTGCCGCCAGTCTAATTTTACTACATAAATCAAACGTAACAACCTGCGTGTGACTCCAGCCAAACAATATTTTAAGCCATTATGAATAGAGTAGCCAAGTGTTCCCAACAAATAAAATACAATTGTATATTTAATATATCCCATTGGTGGATGAGAGGTTAGTACAGCTTGGTTCTCAGCAAGAAGGTCCTGCAACCACTGCTCCTGTTAAAAGCCCAAGTGGCATCAGGATGGGTCAAATGCAGTGAATGAATTGCCCTACAGGGATAAATAAATTGCACCACCATTTCATTTCGTTCATTTGACTGACTTTTCTGACAATTATCAAACTTGTTGGTCTTATAACACAACAGAAAGACCCTAGTAATCGTTTGTGTACTTGTATGAAAAAGTATTGTGAGGCACTATTTGACTCTGAGACTTCTCTCCTTTTCACCTTTCTGTTTGAAAAAGATCTGACTTGACAGAGGAGACCAATACATGTCTCAATACATGTCTCAATACATGTGTGAAGACCAGAAATAGAATCTGTTTTAGAGCCAAGAAGGTTCTTTTAATAACCGGTCAGTCTGACAGATCGGACAGATCCGTCAGACTGACCACACATACACAGTAATGCTGGAAAACCTCTATATTTAAGGGTCACTTTTATCTCTGTGCAGCACTTTGGAAACTTAATATGCTATAACATAGATAAAGTGGCGATGTGGTCTCTGGAGAGAGGAGTCCCTGGTGTGAGCCAAAGGAGGACATTTGTCTCTCACTCCACTCAGAGAGATGTGAGCGGGGTCGCCACACAGGAAGCACATGCCAGACCTATTGTACATGTTTTTAGGGGTAGGGGAAACAGCAGCACCTGGAGGAAACCTACAAAGGCACAGGGAGAACATGCAAACTCCACACAGAAGGGCCTGGAGGTGGAATCAAACCCAGGACCTTCTTGCTGTGAGGCACAAATGCTATCCTCTGTGCCACTGTCCCGCCCAAGCCTAGATAAAATAGAGTGGGAGACATGTTATGCGACCCATAAATAAACTCATAAAGTACGTGATTTTAACCGAGTTTTGAAGATTGAACTTTTTCCAGTTTGCGGAGTCAAGATGAGGACAACTGTCAGCTTCAAAAATAAATCCCTGCATTTTTAGACTGTCGGCGTTCTGTCCTAAATGATGAATTGGTGATGCTTAATTAGAGAGTGTTATCTCTATGGGGTTCACAAATGAGAGTAAACAGAAGTTAGAACTTGGTTGATGAAGCACAGAGAAGCAATAGCTCCTTTTTATTACGCTCCTAATCAACAGAGGCACAATCACAAGCATGCAATAATTGAAAAGAGCTGTTGTTTTGAGCCATTAAAGACATTTTTAACAACAATGTGTGGTTTAATTATTGTTTTAACACCAGGATCGCAGAACCAGGTTTTCTCTACTATTAAAATTCATTTGTTCTTTTTGTTTTTATCTTTGATACATGCTAAAACTGTTGAATACAAATTAAATACAGCAAAAACAAAATACTACCTGCTGCAAGTGAAGTGTGTTGCTATGGTAACTAGCACTGGCTCCAAGCTGAGATGGCTCTGAACCAGTCTATGATCAAGATTATTTCATAAACATAATGCCATAGAAGTAAACTACATAAAGAAACAAGTTATTTTTAAGCCATTACGAAGAAAGTTATACCAAAAACGTACATAAACGGAGTAATAACAATTCCTAAACAAAAAGCCGTCAAATTGACTGCTATGGGACTTCTAGTGTTAAACCACTGCCTTGAGCCATAATGAACTTACAGTATACAGTACATTTTAGGCCAAATCCAGTTGATGGAATGTAATGACCACTGTTGCTGTGAATTCACTAATATCTGTTACTTCTTGGTTCTTTGAGAAAAAACTAAATATGTGATTTTTTTTTCTCATAAATATATAGGTATAATTGTTGTTGTTGTGTGTCTTGGTATTTAACTTATTTACAGGAAGGCAGCACTGAGTAAGCTCTCCCGGGCTCCCAGCAGTGACTCACTACAGTCAATAGGAAATCTGAGCACAAGCTTCCAACACACACACACACACACACACACACACACACACACACACACACACACACACACACATACACGTTTTTGTTACCTGGTGGGTCCCTTTGACAGGGCCGTTCAGAATGGGACCCATAGACATAATCTTTTTTTACCAAGACTTTAAGTAATACAAAACAGTCAATAGAAACCAAACAACTATTTTAAAGGAATTTTATTTTAGATTTTGTTTTCGAATTGCAGTGATTCTATTTTTGACATAGAATTTAATGCCACTCCATGTCCGATGTCTAAGGTCATCTGGTGAGGCATTAATGCAGGCCAGGCAGTGAGACTTCCCAGGGACCTTTCCAGTCTGTATGAAAGGTGTCATGGTCTTCTCCACAGCCTTCACCTCAGATGCAGACCATGGCTTTCTTACACGTTCTAGGGAGAGAAATAAAAATATATTAGCAATATACACTCCCAGGGTGAGGACCAAGCAGCCTGGCTGTAATCCCCCACCTGGTACACTTACCAGAAGGGGCACTGCCACTACCATGGGGTGCATCTGGATGAATGGTTGAAGGTTCTCCGCTTGAAGTTTCTTTTAGCCCGTCCGTTTGTGAGAGGATCTCTACTGCTCTCCCTGTCGCACAGAAAATAAAAATACAAGTGGCCTTTAGGGGAAAAAAATCATACATATTTTAATAATATCAAGAATTACCTTCAGGCTCAATTTGTATCTGGTCGAGGCTCTTTCCTTCGAATTCCGTCACTCTTCCCTGCTCCATGGCCATCAACACTTTGCTGATTTTGGCCAGCTCCAGTGTCCCCTCTGGTAGTCTGTAATATTGCCTGTGGATGCGAATGTCATGGCCGAGGAAGTTGGCAAGTATGTCCATCTCATTCTCTTTCATATTGAGAACTGTAGACATAGTAGCTATGTGCTTTCTAAGTTTGGTTGAGGATAGCATCTCTGGATGCACCGCACCACATTCTTTGGCTACCTGGCGTAGGGAGTCTGATCCCCTGATGTGGGTGTCTGCGCCCGGGCGGGAAAAGAAGTATGGGTTATGGTCAGAGATGGAACAGGCCCTTCTGTTCTCCACCAGCACCTCCATCGAAGCAATCATTTCAGGAGTCAAAAGAACCGGCACTTTCCGACTTCTTTTCCCTTTAATTTCAATGCGTTGAAAATGCTGACACAGCTTTTTCTCAAGTTGGGACAGTCCCAGAGCAATGTCAGAATGGATCCCAGTCTTACTTCTTAAGGTAAAGGCTGTCAGTGGCATCTTTGAAACCTCACCTTCCCTTCTTCGATTGAAAATGATGACCTCACAAAGAGTCAAAACTGCCAGTTTAGACCAATGCTTAGACGTTGGCTCACTTATTAGGGTTTGCACATATTCAGGTCGACATACCTCAATATGTGCATGCATGGCTCTAACGTCCTCAGTCAGAGGGAGCAGGTCCGGAGTGTTCCACTTGGCTTGCCGGAGGGTCTGTAGGGCAGCAGAAGAAACACAGACGTCCCACCTCTTCTCAAAAAGCAGCCGGCTTCGTTGGAGGTTTTTAATAAATAGTTCATCAACACAATGCTCCATTTTTGAGTCACATTCAAGAATATCTGCTAGCTTTCTGAGGCTATGGCCGAGTTTGAGGGCCAAGGATGGAGTCTTGTATTGATTTGTTTCCTCATCATATCCAGCCACAGACCTGACTGCATCAATCACATGGTTAAAGTTGGAAGGAATAAAGAAATCCTTAATTGTTTTCAGTTTCCCTGCGGTTTTTGCTTTGTTAATTAACCTACCGACTTCTCTCATTTTCTGCCTAATGTAATCATGCTTTGTCTTATCATGCCCGTGTTTTAAGTACAGGTGCTCTCCGAGTCTCAGAATCCCCTTTTCTGCTTTGACAACACCCGTGACCTCATCCTGATGCATTGCCGAAATTAAAGACCACAGCTTTTTGCTGATGCCCTCCGGTACAGGCTGGGCTAGGGAGCAGAGGGACTGGACCCTACTTCTACCTGGTTTAGCCTGGGCATCTTTCTGTGAAAGCCGGCACCTGGCCACATGCCTCCACAGCGACTTTCGCTTAAGCAATGCCCCACAGTCTATACAGTGCAAAAACTCACTGGATTTAACTGGGGAATTTGGCTATTTAGCTGGGACTAAAGTTCCAATGCCGGCCTTTAAAACCTCAAAATTGTGCTCACGGTTTCCACTATTCCTGATCAAATCAAACTGAAGTTTACGTGCTTTAGATTTCACAGGTAGAGCCAATGCTCTGGCTACGTCACTTTCATTTCCATGTTTTCTAGTCAAATGACGGGACATTTTGTGGCAGGACATTGAACAGTAGAGGCAGAAGTGTCTCTTGCTGTATACTCGCCCCCCATTTTTCTTCTTTTGCAGCTGCATGATAACAATCTTATTTGCCTTTGGTTCGTCACTTTCCGAGTCTTGAAGAAAAGTGTTTTTGATTTTTCTTTTTCCATACTTTTTTACAGGTTTCTTCTTGACAGTTAAATCGTCAGAATCTGAGTCGACTTCATCAATTAGGGACTCTTGACTAAGCTGCACAAACAACAAATAATTTGTAATCATTCTATATAACAATTTGAAGTCATGACTTGTAGTCAGCACTTACCAGTGGTTTGTAAGCGTGCGCTTCAGTGTGCTCCTCCATGATTTCTTGCAGCCTAATGAACCACACACTTGCACCTTTTTCTAGCCTGACACCTGATTTCCTCTGTTGTGCTGCTCCATGATTGGCTCCAGCCTGCTGGACTGAAATTGCCCCAGTGTGCCCCTCCTTGATATCCCGCAACCCACCACCAGGGTTCCGACACATAACACACTTTTTTCAGGAAAGTAAACCTCCAGGGGTCCTTTCCATATTTTTACAGAGACTGCATAAGGACCGTTAGAAAAGCATTACCCATTGATTATTAAGCTTGGACCAGTGGGGTCCGGTGTTCGGGCCCCACCACGTAAAACCAGTCCCCATGACGTGAGTGGAATCTCAGGTTATGGAACCCACCAGGAGTTGAAAACAAGTGCACACACACACACACACACACACACTGTCAGTTTATAGATTGTCTCCATGTGCCCAGCATGGCTTATCTAATTGATTAACTTGATGAATTCATTAAATGTTCATCATACACGACTAATTATAGGTCCATGATAATTCATTATGTTCTGGAACTATTTTTCAGTTTTCCCAGATCATTATTTGATAGTGACTAGATTCAAAACCCTCCTTATTATTCTTATAGGGGGCTATATTTGGACCTTTTTGCATACTGTCTGTCTTTTTGCACACCCTGAGAGACTTTTTCTATGTGGCATGTAAATTTCTCCATTGTGAAATCAATAAAGTGTATCTTTTCTTATGTCTTTTCAATGGTCCACATCATGCATACGTTTTTGGAATGATATGAGAAAATATTAGTCGAGAGGGTCGGACACAGTAGACACAGAGCTTTCATGTGAATTGACCCAGAAATGAAAAACTATAACCATTAAGACCAGAAGCCAGATTTTTTTTGACAGTTGCCATAATTACGAGTAAATATTTCGCAGCTGCTCTCCACCACAACTTTAAACTATACGCCCTTTGGAATGTTGTGATCTCACATGAACACAGCCTGGTGACTGTTTTTACCACAATGATTCTTTTCAAAGAAATCAATACCAGAATGTGACACAGTTCTAATACAAATCAATCACTGTGATGGAGAGAAACGCCCCTCACCCGCAGAGCCTGCCCCGCCCCCTTCCCATATCCAGACAAGTTTATACAGACAGAAGAATTTCAAAAAGAGCAAAGGAGAATCCCATATTTTTTACTGATAAGATTTAAATCCTCAAGTGAATAGTTAGTTGATGCCCCATTGCTTCTGTCTATTCTTTTATACTATGTATCTGTATTTCTATTATGCTAAAGCTAGAGACTTTATTTTTATGTCATTTATTATGCTAAAGCTAGAGAAGTTCATTTCTTTATTGTTGTTACAACCCGATGGACAGAACATATTTGAGGACACAGACAGGTTGAGAGTTCAATATTGATTTTATTTATATGTTTCTTTTGAGTGAACTCATGGTTTTTATATCAATAAATCAAAACAATAAAACCAACCCCGTGTCCAGAACACAAAAACCCAAAGTAATCAAATTAAAGGTGGACACCCTAAGAATAAAGAAAACCCAAATAGCTACACCCAGCAAATATGTAACCACCAGACCCACCAGATCAAAGAAAAATAAGGACAGGAAAAATGCTAACGAACGGCTAAAAAAGTAACCAAACCATGCGGCGTCTGAGGAGGCCGCAAACAGGATAAAGAGGGACCAGGAGGTGCACGCTCTCCTCAGCAGGTGTTAGAAAAGAGGCTGAGAGCAGAGAGGGGCTGAGTGCACCAGGACAGCACTTCGACCTGCTTACAAAATAGGTTACAAAGGGTTAATCAAAACATTATCAAAAATGTAACCAATAAAATATAACTTTAAAAAACTATCTTAGAAAAATTTATAAAACCCAAAAATACCTGGACTATAAGACATAAAACCAGGGGAGAAATGGTGCCCAAACATAGCAATTGTGCTAAAGCTAGAGATTTTGTTTTATTCTAGTATTGAGTTATTCACTTATCTTGTGCTATGTGCTCCCCATTCCTACTGTCCTGTAACCGGTGATGCAACACTGAAATTTCCCCACTATTTTGCTGCCGTTTGGGGCTTGTGTCATCTCAGATTCTGCCCGAAAAATGTACAACTTGCCCAGGGGTGGCCAACCAGTCAGAGACTAAGAGCCAATTTTTTTTACTGTGTTACAGCAAAGAGCCACATCATACAAATGTGCACTACATAAACATCACCCCAACCCTTACACACGCACGCACACGCGCACGTACTGTACGCACACGAGCAGACACGCGCACACACATGCAATCTGTCTGAGCAGAGAGAGGTGTGCTCTGCTCAGACAGATTTATTGTAAATGTCATCAACATGATAATGACAGAAATTGACTCGTACAGTACTAAAGGGCTGGACTCGACTCTCCCTGGTTTGCGGGCGCTTCCACCGCTCGCTTCAACCGCTCCCCGGTACTTTTTATTATGGTTTGGCCCTGGTTCTAACCGGGCGAGTCGATACCAGAACAATTTCACGTCAGCGAACATCAATTATGATTCCGAAATGAATGCTTTCAATCTCTAACCAAGAAAAAAAAATCAAGTTTCAACCCAGTGTTCAGCAGAAACACAACTGTCTTTAGTAAAAGATATAGATTTGACACATAACACCAACACCACTTTAGCTGATTTAGAACCACAGACACATGCTCAGTATAAGACCAGATACTTTTGCATTTGATTGAAGACAGACACTCACCAGGCAGAGTTGGCTTATCTCCTGGTGTAATGCTAGTTGTTGTTAGCTGGTTTTAGCAAGTTAGCCGGTGTTAGCCGATGTCCGTAAATGTAATCCATTTGGTCAAACCACCTCCAGACTTTTCGGGTCTGCCTCTACTTCTGCTGCTGCGATCTTTCATTTCACGGTTGTCACTTTTAAGCTTTTTAACTTTTCTCTGCATTGTCATGTTTGTGGGAATCATTCTGCTCCGTCCTTAGTGCTAGCTCCACAAACACCTTCTGGTTTCTGGTGGAACCAGCGAGATCAGGCTGGTGTCCTCTCCTCAAACTGAGGAAGGTGTTGCCCTCATCCAGCGACCAAGGAATTGTTTTCCGTACGGACGTCATGGTTCGCGGCAACGTGTTGTTTGTTATGATATTTGCAACAACTGAGGCAGCAGCTGCAGAGTGATTGACAGCGCATCTGACCAACCAGAATTGACGTTCGCCGACGTCAGATTGTTTTGGTGGCCTGGCTAGTGGAGTGAAGTCGGCCTTTACTATTGGTCAGAACTACATATGGAATGAAAGGCAGCGCCACCAACGAGGCGTTTTTGACGCTTGTCGAGTGAAAGCCCGAGAGCCGCACGGAACCAGCCAAAGAGCCGCATGCGGCTCACGAGCCGCGGGTTGGCCACCCCTGAACTTGCCACACATTTCTCACCTCCTTATTTAGTATTCTCTCTCGGTGATCAGCGCCCCCTGTGCCAGACGTGCTGCTTTTATGAATGAGCCATATGGTTAGAGGTTGAGCTGTGGTGGTTTTTTTCCGGTCCAATCGACGCGGTCACAGCTTTGTATTTGTCAAGCGTCATCATATGTTTAGGGAATTAATCAAAGCTGGGATGACACTGCTGGGGTTACGAGGAAATCCCAGGGCCCTTCCCCAAAACATGTGTGAGTGATTGTCTCAGATGGGTCCAGAGGAGGCGGTTGTGGAGGGCTGTGAGGTTAGAAAGCTCATAACAAACTGGACTCCCTTGTGCATGTGAGTGTCAGCGCGTCCAGAAGGCAAAGAGCGATGTCCATGCAGAATGGGCCTCCATGTTTTCTCCTTTTACAGAATTCTGTCTGATTAAAACAAAAACAGTCTTTCAAATGCCTCTACAAGCATTATTGTAGTTATACAGTACACTTAAAGGTATAAAGGAGGAACCGCCAACTCCAATTCTAAAGAAAAGGGTACCAATGCTTTACCTTCTCCCGAGAGGGGGACGCCTCCTAAATCGAGTGTGAGACGTGCACGAGCCTGTTGCTCTAAATTTGGCACATTACAGCTGCTGCACTGTAGCACCTGGTGTTCCAAGAGGTCCCCCATCACAGTTCTGTCCTGCTCAGCTTTAGAGGTCTGACGGGATATGGCTTTCACAGGCAGGTAGGTCTGATCCTCTGCAGGTGGTGAGTCCACGGGAAGATGGCTGCTCCGTAACTGGTGAAAGAGCCTTGGTGTTTCAGCCGGAGCTTCAGCAATGTGGGGTGAAGTGTCTTGCCCAAGGACACAATGACAGCAAATATCAGTGGGAGCAGTTGGAGTAGGTCCCGTGATGGGCTCGAACCCACAGCCCAATGGCCAATGCTCTACCAACTGAGCTACTGTCGCCCCCACATATATGACTTATGAAGTGTTTTTTCATCTAATGTATACAATTTGAATGGTTGACAATAAACCTCGGGGTGATTTGAAGTCTTTCTTTGCCACTGGTCCATGTACACATAATATATTATATTAAAACATAATATAATATATTATAACATAATATAATATATTATAACATAATATAATATATTATAACATAATATAATATATTATAACATATTATAATATGAGTGAAGAAATCTCGGTTCTTTGTGGTGATCCTCAACAACTTTAAACAAAGTTACGTGTCGTGGAGGACGATGTAGAGGCTGCAGGTCCACAGACGATGTCAGTGCAGTTATCAATATTAATGAAGTCTTATGCTGGTTTAGTCTTTTGGTTTTCTGCCGGTGGTGCCCACACTGATGTTCTGTTAGGTGTTTTGCATTTCACCTCTCCTCATGTCTCCTTCGCAGCTGCGTCAGCACATCCAATCTGAGGCTAAAGGCAACAAGAGCCCATTCCAAGGAATAGACTATCAATTTGCAGAAGTGCTTTTCAGTGGAGGGCCCATAAAGAAGCATAACTGAGGTCACAATAGTCTTTTTTATAGAATGTGCGGCTCTAGGCCTTGTTGTGTTGAACTTGTCCCTGGGTTAAGAATAACGATGGATATTCCACTAGATATGCTTTTATTTGCTCCCACATTAAAGGGCCTTGCACATATTACAGTTATTACAGGGTCAACCAATGAACAATTCATTTGCAACAATAAATATCTTCATTTTGAAAACTTGTCAAAAGTAGTATTAATCTGGCTCTGACTACAATCTTCAATGTGTTTTGTTATTGGCAGAAATTTGAAAGATTTTGCTTAAGGTGTGAAACTGTTTTTTGTTTGGCACTAAAATAGATCTGGCTTTTCAAAAGACTACTCAGTGAAGGGCAATTTATAAGCCTTTTAAATATGATTCATTTTATATTTTCAAGTCAAGATGATCTAGTCAAAATACTGTATATCTTTCAACTCTTTGGCCTATATAGCAATGTGTTTAATGGGCTTTCTTTTAACCTTTTTCTGGAGCGGTCAATATGCAGGTGTGCTTAATGGTCAAATAGTAGTTATATCTCTCCATGTGAGAAGATACTCAGTGTCTTGAGCATATTACATATTTAAATTCTGGGTCACACAATACCTCTATTCAGTCACAGACATTTTACGCATGCTCCTTATCTCTGAAAGACTGTCCAACTCAGTCTAACACCCTAACTGTCCCCCATGCATTTTTGATTGGTCAATAATGCTGACAATGTTAAGATGATATAAAACTTGCCATTTTAACATCTTTTCTAAATAACACATCCACATCTATCTGACATCACACTGGAGGAGATCTGTGAGGCATGTGACCGGGTAATAATACGTGATACAAACTAAATGTGTACACATCAATCACTCAATCTGTGTTCATAGAGCGCTACATAGCAAAACAAAAAACTTTTACCACAGAATCAGAATTATTTTTATAGTCATCTGGTGAGTTGCATGAAGGACCCAAGAATGCAGGTATGCCAAAAAATAAGGGTTTAATGATAATAAAATAAAAGTCCAGGTAAAAAGGTAAAACTCAAAATCCAAACCAGGAACCAGGAAAACTGACGGACAAACACAGAGACAATACAATGGACCAGCAACAAGGGGAGAGGAGCACAGATAGACAGAGACATAGGTGGACCACATCAGGGCGAGGCAGACCATGAACAAGGGAACAGAACAGGAAGTCAAACTGAAATGAAACCAGAGAACTAATGTCAAAGTAAAACCAAATACAGAAATAAAATCCACCGGCACAAAAACATTGTGAATAACAAGAAGTCACAAACAATTGCTTTGGCTCTTGGTGCAAGCACGTTTTGAAAGTAAAAACAGAAAAAGGCTTAAAAAGAATTCATGAAATTAGAATAATAAATAGGGGATGGGAGTTTAAAAGTCTTCCCACTCCTTTCCGAGCTGAATTTTTGTTAAGAAAACAAAACATACTGTATTGTGGTTTTTTTTCCATTCTGTTGTTGTTTTGTTGTTGTTCTTTGTTCTTGCTTCCTCCTTCCTCCTCCGTCAAGCAAAGACGTGTCTTAGTCCGCTCCTGCTTCTGAACGGCTTGCTATCTCCTGTTTTTGTCTTTTTTCCTGGAGTTTTGCCACAGAGTTTTGCCACAGACAACTTTAACAGAATGGAAATGATTAACTGGTCCCTCAACGCAATTGATTCTATCTTTTCAACACGTAAGCGTGGGTCTGGAGAGCCCGTGTGCCCGGACGGGACTTCACCGGCGGGGTATACTCTTGACAGCTGGAACAAGTTTCAGCCCCTCTGTCTGTCGACCCTGTCCATTGAAGATTCGGAAGACGTATATATCTTTGGCATTTTGGTGGTGGGAATCCTCCTGTTTGGGTTTGGAGCGATCCTCTTCTACCACAAATTCGGTGGCATGGCAGTTCGCAAGATTCACGACCTGCTGGCCGACAAAATTGATGGGATGTACAAGGAGCTAAGCCGCGTCGTGGTTGAGAGTGCCGTGTCTGGACAAAGGAGAGTGGTTTTGGTGGAACAGTTGATCAAAGATCTCGCAGCTCGTTCACTCGATGGGCATAAAACTCTGGAATTGAGATTGAATGACATTGTTTGTCAGGCTTGAACTCTCTGACCCGGCTTGGATTTGCCCCTGTGTACGGAGGTCTGAGGGCGCCGTAATTCGGTTTAATTGGAATTAATAGAATATCTGCCTGCTTTTGATGCTACATTGCATATAATATTGTCCCTCTCAGGCGATGTGTTTTTCTCCTGCTGTGTCTTCTCTCCACTCTTATCTCACATTCCTCGACCAAGGCCATAAACAAGGTCCCACAATCTACAACAACTCACACTATTTCAGTCTCCAGCAAGGATCCCTCACCCCCGCCTCCCTCTACCTATCCATCTTGCTCCCTCCCTCCCCTCCATTCCTCATTGTTTTCCTACTCACCCCCTCCCTGATCCCGCCCCCCTCTGACAGCCACATTGGGCCGGCCGCCGGAGGTGCTCATCCCGAGAAAAAAATCCGTGGTTTATAAAAATCACAATGTGTCTATCCAATTGTCTGTGAACTGTATGTTATTGCTCTCTGCTGTTTCTTGCTGCACACAGCGCCGCAAATGGCGAAGTGGCACGCTCTCTGCCAAGACAATTTCCAAGTGGTAACTTTGTTACTCACGTGGCAATAAAAATGATTCTGATTCTGATTCTGATTCTGATTGTTTGCCATGGCTCAAAATAAAGTATTCATTCATTCATTCATTCAAATAAAACATCTACATAACTTTTCTTAAAATTACTTGTGGTGGATTCTTCTGCCAAACACTCTTCAGCAAACTAAAGGACGAGACTGAAGGGCTGGAGGCCATTTTCTACCCTGGAGGAGTCCACTGGTCTCAAAAATCAAGGGGGGGAAGGGACACTGCTACACATTATATTTTTTCTTTCAGTTTAGCATTTCCCCCTCTGGTGTTAGCTTGGGTTAGTCCTGCTGTATTTAAGCCTTCCTTAGTTCTTGGTGGGGGTTTCCTTTTTCTTTTGGTTTGGTTAAGTTAGTTGCATACTTTAGTTCGCCACAAATATTTGTAAAATGTTTTGTATTTTTTGGTCAAATTAAATTTTTCCTTTGTTAAATTAGAGATGATTTTACACGTGTTGTCCTTGCCTTATGTTTGGTCCATTACATTACTACTAAGTGTTGTTAGGTGTAGTGGTTCTTTGGGCACCCCCCTCCATGCTTGCCATTTAGCTCTGCTTCCTTTTCATCCCTAATAGCCCTGATATTATCCTCCATTAGTCCCTCTGTACATGAACGTGGTGTCCTAGTGAAAGTAATGAGTCATTCAAACATTGTGATCTCTCATTGTAGCAAGAGAGCAGATCCGGAGCCTGTCTGAGAATTCAACTCCCGGAAGTGACTTTGACATTCTGCACTGTGCTTTTTAATCATTACGCATTGTGAGTAATTCTATGACTCCTCATTCTTTGAACAAATCTGGATTGAGTTATCTAATATCCCATTCTAACCGTGAAAAAGGACTTAGCACTACTCCAAAAAGGAAAAACAAGTACGATAAACAGGCTCTGACGATAAGCCGATCAGCCCACACATTCTCACTGTGTCTTACTGAATCGCATTACTCCAGCTCAGCAGAGGATTCCAGTAATGAGTAGCAAGCCTGCGCGCCATACCCTGCCTTTTTCTGTGGGTCCTGGGAGCGAGACGTTGGCAGGGTGATGCAAAAAAGAAAAAAAAGAAACAAAACCAGCAGAGCCTATTGTTATTCACCATAAAGTTTACTTTTTATTCAAATGTGGTGAGAATGGTTTCAGACCTCGGAGAATGCAGTGGAAATCTCATTACAGTGTACATAGGCAGGAGAAATGTTGCCTGAGGGGAAAATTAAACGCCTTCTTCTGAATAGCAATAGGCTTGTTAGGGTTTTAGTGTGGAAATGCAGCACAGAGGGGAGTGAAGCTGCTAACTGCTCGCCCAGAACCCGACTGATTTAGTAACAAGAGTTAAAGTGTAACCTTCTGTTAGGCTCGCCGCCAGCTCCTTCACAAGTGGAGCTCGCTGACAGGTATTCTCAGGGTTTTTCAGATGTTTACCGTTTGTTTCCATGTGGCAAATTGACTCATGATTTTTGTCAGGTTCAAATGTGTTTGTTTGTCCCACAGTCGGGAAATGTCAGTGTCATCGTTGCGCAGGACGGTAAGTAAGAGCACTCTGGATAAGCAAAGATTCAAAGATGATAATCTGTTGTTATTATTCTATCTTCTTTTTTTAAATTATTATTATATTTTTATTGCATCTTAAAAATACATATGACATTTAACACAAAATACATTTATATAAAAAAAAGAGAGAAAAATTAGTAAAATAAAAAATTAGTAAGTAGATAGTAAAATATAAAATAAATAAAAAAAAGTTACATTTAAAAAAAAAGATAGGAAAAAATATCTTTTGTTATTGAAGATGAAAATAAATAATAATAAATATATAGTAAACTCTTGTCTCTTAATCTAAACATGAAATATTACATAAAAGCCATAGGACTTTCGACAGAATTTCCAAAAAGTAAGTACACTCTGTCGTTAGCTGTCAGGAATTCACAGACGTTTACAGAATGGTTAATATTGTACATTAGCAGCATGGTATATGACCACAATGAGTAATGACGTCTGACAGTAGCAGGAAGGAAGGACCTGCAAAACCTCCCTTTCACCTGGGAGGGTGGAGCAGTCTGTCACTGAAGCTGCTCTCCAAAGCAGACAGAGAGTCCTGCAGGGGGCGACAGTCATGGTCCAACATCAAAGTGTAGCTTTTACCTTCATTCAACAGTTCTTTTGAAAACTATGCCTTTGTTCCAGTATAAGAATAGAGTTACTTTTCCTTGAACATGATCCAAGTTACTCATCACATCCACATACTTTAGAAGGGTGTGTGAGAGAAATCACTCACTTATCACTCAGATCATGTTTGCAACTCTCTGGATATGTTCAATAGCTCTAAATATTGAGCTATTGTAGCACTCATATCCTCATATTTGAATTCGTCATGGGTCATTCAAGCAAATGTATTTCCTATTGTGATGTGGGAGCAGACCCAGAGCCTGTCTGAGGCCGTAGCTTCTGAAGGGACATTGAAATCTCTATTTATTGTCGAAAAATGTGCAAAATCCTCAAACATTTCAGTGTGTGTCATAATAATACTGAAGGGCATGATGGGGAAAACAGTTACAGCAACACAGATCTATTTCGGGTGTAAAAGGACAGTAGAAACAGCCCACTCAGTAATGCGTTTGTAATGTTTCTCAGGCTACAAGACTGATACGAGGAGGGGGCACTGTTATGGTGGATTTGTCAAGGGGCAGCACTGGCCTCTGCGTGTGATCTCACATGAGGATGCTCTGCTGCTGTGGACGTCTGAAGGTGGAAAGTAGGTCATGTAAACGGTCATGTCAGAAATGTAGAACAACACCTCAGAGAGAGAAAGTGCACGTTCAGTAAGAAAGTAAGTAATATCTATTTACAGTCATTACATTCATACCTATTGTACATGTTTTTAGTGGTAGGGGAAACCAGAGTACCCAGAGGAAACATACGCAGACACGGGGAGAACATGCAAACTCCACTCAGAAAGGCCCTGTTCCGACCAAAACTGAATAATCGTTTTTAAAAAGCACTTGAACTTGAACTGTGGATTTAAAATTCAATGCAATCATCTTTTTTATGTCCTACACTCTGCTCTTTTACGACTTGTTTCAGGACATTTTCTGAACGATATCGAGCACGGAGATATAAACGCTGGTTGCGAGACGGCTTTTGTGGGAGGACAGTGAGAAACGAGGATATAGGAAGTGGAATCCCTCTTGAGTCAAAGCAGTGGGGAGAAAAAAAGAGTGAAATAAGCAAGATAAAAGCACATTTTCTCAAGAACATTAACTCGATAAGCTTCAGTATATCACGCTGAATCCCCTCTGCCCTGGTGCTATTACCCGCAGACTGAAGGAGCCAGTGTTATCACATCTTAGCACACTGCGGCCAAGGTTATACGCCATACAATAATAACACACACTGTCCTTGTATGACAGTAACATGCCAGCTGCTGCTACTGTGCCGCCAGATAACACACACTGATAATAAAGCGAAGGCCCGCATGAAGATGATTAACATACATTAACGACGTCTTTAACCTTTGACCAGGCATTTATTGTGCATGAATGACTCACACAGCCTCTTAGCTCAGTAATCTCTGCCAAACTTGTCATGAGAAAGACACAAATACACAAAGACACCAGCACAGAAACTTAAAATACCTCAAGGATTGACCCAGATTGAGTCCTCTACACAAACTACTTTTTTTTTTTTTTTTTACACAAAGAAGGATTAGTTGAGATTAAGATGACAAGGTCTGGGGAGTGGGGATTGAGAAGTAGTTGGAATAGGCCAATTATAATTACTGGGCTAACACAAAGTGGAGCAGTTAATCCCGTTATTGTGGCGCTGGGGTTTGGATGGACGGCTCTCAGACTGTCATGAAGCTAATTTCTTTTTACAATTCACATTTACAGCATGTGAATAATTCTTTCTATATTCTTCCACTCCCAAAAAAAATATATTTTTAAGTTCTGTCAACGTTGGCAGTTCACCTCTAAATTATCAAATTAACAACCAGCTATAAAACATACAATAGTCATTCTAAAGCATATAACATTACTATTGTCTGTCACTCATATGATGTCATGTAATGTTTTTGTTAATACATGTAAGTATTAAGTAAATATGTCAAAATAAACTTTAATTTTTTTTGTTTCAATGCGAAGTTCAAAAATATAATTACTGATGCCAAGCAAGTTTTTACAGATTGTATGTATGTTATTATTTACTTTAGAAAGACTCGAGACGAAGATTGCATTAGAATATTTACTGTCAATATGCATGATTAAGCAAGGCAGGGATACTGCATGACGTATGTGGAAGGGAGTGAGCTTGCGATCCCCCGGGGCCTAGAACACGGTGGCAAAGATGCTGAGCCAAAGACATGACATGATACTCCACTGAAGAGGCGGTGATGGGGAGGAGGTGGGTTGCTGCTTGAACATTGGCTTGAGCTGCAGATAACCGAAAGGCTCTATTTAAATGCAGCTATTAAGTGATGAGCACAGGTACAGGAGTGTAGAGCCAGTGGCAGCACGACGTCTCTTTGGTCTTCCAGTCTGAATTTGCGCTTAAGCTTCATTTGTTTACAGTTTTATTGTCTTTGACTTGTGTGTGTGTGTTTATTTTTGAACAAATGTATTAAAAATAAAAATAAATGCATAATAATGCTATAGATCAGGGATTTAGTAGCTCCCCAGTGGCCAAATGTATTAAATGGTTTGAAGCTCATCTTTCATCTGTGGATTTTCTTTAAATGCAATGAAGGTATTTCAACAAAAGGATTACTTTATTTTAACCTAAGTTTGAATACTATTTTCTGGTAGATAATCATAAACAAAACTTGTTCAGTTACTATACGTTTGGACTGACTCAAAACCGTGTCAAATTTAAAGTATTGCCCCACAATTTATGATTACACGTTTGTGGATTTGCCTTTGAGCCTGAAGGTTGTGGGTTCGAGCCCACCATAAGACCTACTTCACGACTCCGACTGATGACTGCTGTCGTTGTGTCCTTGGGCAAGACACTTAACCCCACTTTGCCTGAAGCCCCTGCTAAAAGATCTCTGCTCCTGTGGACTCACCACCTGCAGGAGGATCAGTGAGGGGCTGGTGCTAAGTGTACTGGGTGCAGCTCTGACTGCCACCCCCCGACCCATAAATGGATTAAGGGGAAGAAAATGGATGGCCGTAAAGATGGCGCCGTGGCAACAGCTCTGGTGTGTGTCGTGGTGCACACTGGGGTAGTCTTGCACAGTTTTTCCTATGTGGTTTTACTGCAAATGGCAAATAAATGAATCTGATCTGATCAGAATCTGGATGGATATTGGGTTCAAATTTTAGAATACAAAAATGTGTTGGGTTGTTACATTGGAACATTAGCATTAAAATGAGGTAGAGCCCTGCACTTGAGCCCTTGGCCCGAGGGCCCCGACGGCCCGACAGCCCGAGGGCCGGGCTTCGGGCCGATGACCGCATAATGACCTCGGACACGGGCCGGGCTCGGGCTCTTCATTTTCAGAACGGCAGAATACATTTACGAACGCACCCACTGAATATAGCGTTCTATCACGCTGTAGTGTTTGTTGTTCTGTGTAGTGTTGTCATTGACGGCACATAGCGTTACTTACAGGTGTGTTGCAGCATCTGGGCATCATACAGCTGTGTATCATACAGCTGTGTATCATACAGATGCGGCCGTTCACTCTGCACCACTCCGCACACACACACAGAACTCATTGCAACACATCTCTACCATGTATAACTCCGCCCTCTAGCTAAGTCTGGGTTCATATCAGTGCGCGGCACTATAAAACATTGTTATGGGAGGTTACAAAAAAAAAAAAAAAGGCGGGCTTGATGCGGGTTTCGGGCCTGAAAATTGAGAAACCATATCGGGCCGGGCCGTGCTGGGGCGCCACCCCCTCGGGCCAGGGCCGGGCTTGGGCCCAGATAATAGGCCCGTGCAGGGCTCTAAAATGAGGTATAGCAGGCCATGGTAGCTCATATGAAACTACCATCGACACTGCAAGTTAATAGTAATAATTGAAAATCAATGAAAATGTATTTTGTGCAATAGATGTTTGTCAGATTATCTCCAAATGTAATTACAGAATAAAATGTTGTTGGTGATTTTACGCCTCAAAAACAATCAGGTTTTAATCACGCCACGTTCCACCATCTGCACGTTGTTATTGCGTGCGTATGGCCAGAGGAAACGTACGAGCGTGTGTGTGAGTGTGTGTGACCATGTGTGTGTGCATGTCTGTGTGTGTGTGTGATCCAGCCTCTCTCTGGGTCAGCGTGTGGCTCTGACAGGGAGACGGGGCAGTTTTTTTGAAGTTTTCACAGCACATTTAGTGTCTGTGGTTAAGCGCACGTGTGTCTCCCAGTGTTTATAGACGCCGTACATGTGTGTGGTCCTCCCCGAACAAAAGCGGACACATCTCATACGCAGCCCTTTCATCTTTTTAAACCTGCGGGAACACAAACGTCGGACTCCAGGAGGATTCCCCTTGTGTGTGATTGATTCTCAAAAAGTTCCCACTGACTAACTGTCCGGAAATGCGGCTGCACGGTGCACAGATCAAGGGGAGGTTGCGTGGACGTTATAAGACTTTACTTTTTTTATTTTTTTCAAACCTGACAAGATGAATAAACAGAGAGAATGCACACCAGCCGGCAGATGTCATGCATTACTCTGCTGATTACAAACGGTGCTTCTTGAGGGAATGGCTTTTGAAGCAGAGCTAAAACAGGCCTTTGATAAGATTGATTTAGATTAAAAGTGTGTGTAAAAAGTCTCTCTTGTTTAAAATGTTTGCAAAATGTAAAAATGAAAATCAATGTTTTTATCTCAAACAACTGACTCCTGTATGTAAAAAAAAATAATAATAATAAATGAAATGTTGGTATGTCGTTGATAAGTTTGATAAAAAAACAGATTAATCATGAGGTTTTTTTATCTACAGTTTCTTGCTGATGCAGGAAGGTCTAAAACAGTGATGATCCAGGACATTTAAGAACATTTATGGACATTTAAGAACATTTGTGGACATTTATGAACATTAATGGACATTAGTTATCCTGCTCTGTATCAACAGATGGCTTCTATGTGTTTCGCATTTCCTGAGTTGGAACTTTTTCATTCTCTGATCTGTTGTTGGCAAATTTAGTTAAATGCTGTTGTCATATAGGGCTACACAAAATTGAATTGAATTGAAATGAATAATGTGTATATATATATATATATATATATATATATATATATATATATATATATATATATATATATATATATATATATATATATATATATGTATATATGTATATGTATGTATATAGTGTATATCACTAAGGGAATGCCATTCCCTTAGTGATAACACAAAGAATACATAACAGAAAAACATCTGAAGTTAATCAGTCTAATCAGGAAAATCTAATTCTTGTTCCGTGTAAGAATCAGCCGACCGCAACCGCTGATCCTGAAACTTTGAAACTTGCTACGCTTAATGTCAGATCTCTTTGTAACAAGTCTTTTTTAATCAATAATTTTATTTGTTCTTATAATCTAGATCTTATGTTCATGGCTGAAACATGGCTTGACCAAAATACAGAAAATGCAGTTTTAATAGAAGCATCACCACCAAATTTCAAATTTGAATCTGAAATACGGGAAAACAAAAAAGGAGGAGGCTTAGCTGCCATTTTCAGAGACCACTTTGTCTCCCATAGAATGTCTCTTGGGAAGTTTCCGTCTTTTGAATATGTGTCTTTCAAAAATACAACAAAAACAATCTCCTCCAATACATTTCGTTGTCCTATACAAGCCACCGCAGTCATGTCACAGTTTTATTGATAATTTTACGGAGTTGCTTTCAGTTGTATGCACAGATTTTGATAGTTTAGTTATTACAGGTGATTTTAATATTCATGTGGATAATGTTGATGACAGAAATGCTAAAGAGCTGAGTTCTGTTCTTGAATCTTTTGGTCTCACTCAGCATGTGAGTGGCCCCACCCACAGCAGAGGGCACACTCTAGACCTGTTAGTTACAAAGGGGGTGAACATTTCTAATGTAAATGTGGTCGATGTTGCTCTTTCGGATCATTTCTGTGTATTTTTTGACATGTGCTTCACAAACAAACCACCAGTGGACTCTGCAACTGTACGAAGAAGACACATAAATGAAAATACGGGTGAACTATTTATGGGAATGATAAACTTTGAGAATGCATCGTATTCTACTGTAGATGAACTGTTTAACTCTGTCACCTCTAGTGTTTTGAAAGTTCTGGACACCATCGCTCCTGTGAAGGTTAAAATAGTGAAAAATAAGCAGAAGGCGCCGTGGGCTAAAGCAGACTCGGTCAGGGCACAAAAGAGAAAGTGCCGGAGGGCCGAGCGGAAGTGGCGCAAGTCCAACCTCCAGGTTGATTACAAGATCTTCAAAGATAAGTTGTGCGAGTTTAACCAGGTGCTACGTAGTACGAGAGAAAGGTATTTTTCTGAAATGATTGAAGGCTGCAGCAACAATCTGCGTGTTCTGTTTTCAACAGTTAATAGATTAACAAACCCCCCTGTTCAAATGCCATTAGAGCTAACTTCCAAACGTAAATGTAATGAGTTTGCACATTTTTTCAAATCATCAAAAACGCCATTGTCTCCAATCCACAGATAACAATCCAACAGCCAGAAAGGCTCTTTGAGCTAACTTACTTTGCACCTGTAAATGATCAAACTGTCCAAGAGATAATCTCCAGTTTGAGCTCCTCCACATGCAGCCTGGATGTACTACCCACTAGATTTCTAAAGTCTGTTCTGAGCAGTCTGTTACCTTCACTCACACAGATAGTAAACATGTCCCTTCATTCTGGAATATTCCCAAAGGCCCTGAAAACTGCAGTCATCAGGCCCCTGCTAAAAAAGAGCAGGCTGGATGCTACGGTACTTAACAACTATCGTCCCATCTCAAATCTGCCATTTATGGGGAAAGTCCTTGAAAAAGTTGTCTACCTACAGCTTACTAGATTTCTTATAATCAACAACTCATTTGATATGTTTCAGTCCGGCTTTAGACCCCACCGCAGCACTGAAACTGCTCTCGTCAAGGTTACAAACGATATCCGGCTGAACACTGACGCAGGCAAAGTCTCAATCCTAATCCTGTTAGATCTGAGTGCTGCCTTTGAGACTGTCGACCATGAGATCCTCTTACAGAGACTAGAGGACTGGGTTGGCGTCGCGGGCTCCGCCCTAAGTTGGTTTAGGTCTTACCTTGAAGACAGGAAGTACTTTGTGGAGATTGGAAACTGTGTCTCAGATCATATGGCCCTGACCTGTGGAGTACCACAGGGGTCGATCCTGAGACCTCTTCTGTTCAATCTCTACATGCTGCCGTTAGGTCAGTTAATACGCAGAAACAAAGTGTCCTATAACAACTCTGCAGACGACACTCAGATCTATGTCTCACTGACTGCAGGAGAACATGGACCAGTGGACTCACTCCTTCACTGTATCCAATAGATCAGTGAGTGGATGCAAAACAACTTCCTTCAGCTAAACGCAGACAAAACTGAAATGATTGTCTTTGGTCCCCAGAAACAAAGAGAGAGCGTCATCTGTCACCTACAGTCTCTCTCCCTAAAACCTTCAAACAAGGTCAGAAATCTAGGGGTAATACTGGACTCAGACTCAGACAGATTTTAATAGCCACATCAAATCAGTAACATCAGCAGCTTTTTACCATCTAAAAAACATTGCCAGGATCAAAAACATAGTGTCTAAAGCAGACTTGGAGATTCTTATCCATGCATTTGTCTCCAGTAGGTTAGACTACTGCAATGGCCTGCTCACAGGTCTGTCCAAACAGGCTGTAAAACATTGCCTGGCCTGCCAGACACTCCTCCTTTCTGTTCAAAAGAAGAACCGTCTGGACACCTCTTCCTAGCCTATCATTTCACGATTTTACCCACATCGGTCCAATCACGCACCGAGAGGCGGGACTTCCTTTCACCTTTGAGTTGCTAATAACTCCTCGTATCTTTAAGTTTTTGTTACAAAATCGACAGCAGTCGTTTACATTTGTATCCTGTGTGCATCTAATTGGTTGATGCAGTCTGTCAACCACGCCCACCGGGAATTCGCTGAGATCAAGCTCGTTCCCAGACTATATGTCTTTGAAAAAGCATATCGTTTGGCAGGCCAGGCAATGTAAAACAGCTGCAGTACATTCAAAATGCAGCAGCTCGAGTCCTGACTAGAACCAGGAAGTACGACCACATTAGTCCAGTCCTGAGGTCTCTGCACTGGCTTCCTGTGGCTCAGAGAATAGACTTTAAAACAGCTCTGCTTGTGTACAAGTCTCTCCATGGCCTCGCACCAAAATATATTAGTGACATGTTAGTCCCATATGAACCAGCCCGGACTCTGAGGAGCACAGGGACTGGACTCCTGTTAGTGCCCAGAGTCAGAACTAAACATGGGGAGGCTGCTTTTCAGATTCATGCTGCTAAAATCTGGAACAATCTTCCTGAAGATGTGAGACAGGCCTCCTCTCTGACAATGTTTAAAACCAAGTTAAAAACGGTGCTGTTTAGCCGTGCATACAACTGAGGGATTTTATATTTTTATCTTTCGTTTTAATGTTCTGTAATTATTTATGATTTTAATGCTATCTTGTTCAGCACTTTGAGTTGCCTTGTGTATGAATTGTGCTATACAAATAAACTTGCCTTGCCTTGCCTATATATTTTAGGGACGATAGAGGCCCAAGACAAGGTTGCCCTTTATCACCATAATCATAAATATATGGAATTACAACCTATAAAAGTCAACTTAAAAAAGAACTTATCCAAACAGCCACTGTACACCCAGGTCTCGCTTATTCTCCACATGTTCACCATAATAGATCCAACATGTAGGCGCACTATTTAATTAAGCAGCTACTCCTAATTAACAAAACACAAAGAAACCTCAAACCACCAGCCGGCTCCCCGTAAAAATACCAGGGGAATGGGTTTCTTGGGCAAGGTGGCACATTTACATTTACAGTTTTTAGCCCGCCTTACTTAAGCACGAATTAAAGTATTATAATTGCAACCATGCCTCAGTAAACATGGTTTTTTTTCGTTCTATCAGCTTATTTCTTTCCTGTTTTCTTGTTTTTTCCCATGAGCCAGGTTGTTTTGCTTGGAGGATTAAGGTCTTAACCCCAGCTTGTTTGCACAGACATGCCTTTCAGAATGAGAGCCCTGATAACCTTTATCTGACAGCCATTTTCAGAGAGGCAGAGGTCATTGTGTCCAGTGCCATGCTAATGAGAATATAGGATTTAGCGTTCGGCTGTGCGCTGGGCTAAGTGGTCAAGGACATGGTTTTTCTTCTCATTAGAATCAAGTTTAATTATGCCAGTGTTTTTATCCCTTCTATCTAAGTTCAATCCAATCGAGCTCTGACTCATATCTCACATCAAATAGTTATTAGCTGTAGAAATGCTTATTGTTGGTTGCTTTTTATATATAGTCGTACTGTTCATGTACTGTGTGCTGCACTACTGAAGTATCCCCAGTGTGGGATGTATTACGGGGCCAAAAACTTTTTTCCGAGGCTTCTAGTCTGGCAATGTCCAAATTGTCTTGCATATAAAGTATCGCACAACTAAAGGATTGTGTTTTCACTCTTTTTAACATGCAATCATTATTAAAATTATAAATAATAAAACTTTATTGCTCTCACACTGGAGAAATTTACAGTTACAGTTGGTCTCAATACGATCACTCAGGGTGTGAAAACAGTCGAAAAGTTTAAATAATAAGATTTAAAGATGCAGTCAGTGATTTTATTCCAGATGCATTTTTCAGATGTCTGTAGACTCCAAAAATTGATAAAAAATATTTTGGAGTGGACCGATAAAAATAAACCAATGGGATTCGTTCATCCCCTTCCCTCTTCCTGTTTCTCGTGAGTGTGCACCTGAGTTATCGGATTATTTTCTAAAACCTAAAATGGCTGAACAGAAAATGCCAATTTCACGTTTGCCACCCACTCTCCCTGTTGGGATAGAGAAAAGAAAATGCTGGATGTTTGGTTTGGTGGAGAGGCGACGGGAGGGGGGAGTGGTTTCCAGTTGGTGCTACGGCTAAGCTAACAACATCGCTAACTGCATCTTTGAGGCAACTTATGGACAATAAAGGAATATTATATACAACTAACAAAGTAACATTGATTTGTGATTGTTTCTTTCTTGTTTTAACAATAATAAGTGCTGGAGTTTTAACACTAATAAGTGTTGGAAGCCGGTGATATATTACTCAGACAAAGTAAAAAGCAGTTTGATGAAAAGTGACCAAGTGTTGCAATGGTAACTAGGAGAAACTATTTACATTTCAAAAGTAAAAGATAATTTCCCATAATAAAGAAGACATAGAAATATACTACATATAGATACAGAAAAAGTCACAGATGACCACAGATGTACATACATGCAGTAATCACACCGTCAAATTGACTGCCACACAAATACACATGCCTTGCCTTTCTATTTTACATTTTACTAGACAAAAATCACAGCATCCTTTTGGAGAAAACATCCCAGTCCTATATAATTATTGTCCCGATTTACCAGAACACTGCGGCATTTACCATTATTATTTGAAAAGACGTCCCCAATCGTCTCAAATAGGTCACTGTCCAGAGCACTCAGCTTGAAAAGAGCAGCTGGCGACTGAAACCAGACACTTGCGAGATCCCTATACCGTCATTATGATAATTACAAGCTGTGTGTGTTTATCGATTGCTTTTGTCTTGCATTTCATGACGCAAAAACTGTTTACCCTGTCCCAGACTTGACAACAACATTTTTTTTTCTTTTTGGACGTGAAGAGGCCTAACTTACCCCATCATGCCATCATTCCAACCACACCCATTAAGAATCCATATAACAGAAGAAATTGGAGGGTAAACGCTTCGGAGCTGCCCTGATTAAAAGACGGTCGGTGTGTTTCAAAGAGAGGGTACACAGTGTTATGACCACAGACTGTTATTATGTCTAACTCATTCCGCGATTCATCTCCCGGTGGTTTTCCAGGAGCGAGATAAGCCCGATGGTGACGTGAGGTAAGTGGTCTTTGAAAGCATCGCCGAGAGGTTAATAAGTATGTACTAATGACCTCATAACACATCTTATCAACAAGTGGAGAGGCTGATTCAGCTGGGGAGTGTTTCCCCAGGTGGTATGACTACAAAGGAGGCACGCACAGCCTAAAACGGAGTGAGAAGTATTACATTGCGATTTCAAACAAGAGATCGGATTCCTCCCTCAATGTGGGCCTTCCTCAAGGTTTCTCACTTTTCATTTTGACATTTCCTGTGTTTTATGTGTTTTTATGTTTTTATGCCCTGTGCTGCTCAAATTAATTGGCCCTGGGATAAATAAAGTAAAATCTGAGTTTTTTCTTGCCGATACAGGAGGATCCAGGACACTCGACAATCAACAACATTTATGGACTTTATCAAGATTTATGGACATCGGTGATCTACTTCTTATGGAGCAATGGCTCTATGTGTTTTTTTATTGTTGCATTTCTTGTGTTTGAACTGTTTGATTCTGTGATCTGTGTTGGAAAAATCGACTGTTATGTAAAGTTCTTCGAGATAACACAAGTTGACAGCCAAAAAATGGTCAGGGGTTTCTCAACTGATTTAGACTAATGTTGGTGTTCTGAGTCCGAATATCACATGCATTTTGCTCTATCAGGTCCACTTTTTGAGATACAGCCATAGTGTTACGGATTATGTACGTCTACGTTATTATGAATTCTGCTTATCAAATCTGAGCGAGTAAATACAAATTTAATGACTTTGGATACGTTGACTTTTATTTCTTGAGGAAAACGGAAAAAACGTCCTGGGTTTCTCAGCTGATGATCCGCAGAAATTTGTTTTTTACGCAAAATTGATTATTTAAAAAAATTCTGTAGCAAAAAATCCTGACCTGATTGAGCAAAACCAAGGTCATTTTTGGACTCAGAGCATCAACATTAATTCAGCTGGAAAACCCTGGACTATTTTCAAAAAATATTTTTTTGTTATTGTAATTACTGTTGTGATTTAGGGCTATTCAAAAAATATTTGAATTGAATTGAACTGAAAAATATTTTGAGGTTTTACCATAGACTGTATATTGGGAGTGGACTGACTGAGAGCTGATGTCACCCATAGTGGAAGCCGGATTGAACATATATAAAATAGCTGGAGCCAATTTCCTTATATGGGCATTTGTTCTGACGGTGTTAGCTTAGTGCCGTAAAAAGGGGCAGACCATGGAAGACGTGTTGCTAAGACGGTTGCTAAGGCAAGTTGGAGTTTCCACTGTGATACACTTCTGATTGGGCAATTCCTATAGAATGGCTCATATCAAAATATAAAGACAAGGATTAAGATGAAGAGATCCTGTATTCGTCCCACAATGGGATAATTTCAGTCTTGCATCACAGCTCACAGAACAGTGCCACTGTCTAGCACACAAACACAAAATAATATGAATAAGAAAAAGTTATCATTAAGTATAGCATACCTCTACGCTGAAACCCAATTTTTTTAAGCCCAAAGTGGTGAGGGTACACAAACAGCTAACTTCTCATTGTAAGTCAATAGGAGCCAGGTCGAGTTGGTGCAAAACTTCCTCCATGAGCATTTCCCTATTGGGCTACATTGCACGAGGCTTTTCTCTGACAATGTTCAAATCTGTTCTGTTTAGCTGTGCATACAACTGAGGGATTTTATGGCCGCTCTTTTTAATGTACTGTAATTTTATTTTATTTTTTTCTTGTTTTGTTCAGCACTTTGAGTTTCCTTGTGTTTGAATTGTGCGATACAAATAAACTTGCCTTGCCTTGCCTGGAGGGATAACATTGTCCATCTATATACTGTACAGTCTTTTCACGCTTTTTGAACACATGTGAACCCTGGCCCACGCAGCACGTCAAACTTAGTCAAGGGTGAGTGACAGTTTTATTGTAAATATTCATCCGTCGGTCACCGCTTCACGACCAGAGCCTCAGACCACCGTCACAAAAGGCAGGAGAGCAGTGAAGGTCAGTCGCCAAATTATGCCCCCCTAGAGTTTGATTAATTACACTTCTTTGGATGACCTTGTTTCCACTGCAAATCACTCGAGATGTTCAAGCGGGAAATTAGTCTGTGGCCGCGGGGGAACCTAATAACTCAAAAATGTTATCTTTGCAGGTGAAATAAAGGCAGAGGCGTTATGAACAAAGACCAGAGGAATATATACAGCATTTTTGGATTAGTCCTAAATACATTTGACCCAATGCCACTGGGGAGCAACTGAAACCAGACATAAGTTGAAAAGCTAAAATGTGAAAAATATCATGTGAAATTCTTGCGTTTTTCTTGAATGACTATACGGACAGAAATTGGTTTTGGTTAGCACACAAAGCTAAATATACCTCACTGAATAATAACGTTAACTTGATCATTAATTTAGCCTGAACACTTTTTCATTGAGGTTTTGTTTTTTTAATATACTTTGTTGTGTTTCCTTGACACAGTGAATGTACAGACTTTGAAGGTATAACACAATTTTCATCCATAAATGCTATACATTTTACATATACATAGCTACAGTGGACATGTGTATATATTTTTATTTTTATTTTCAAGCACCCTTTGTGATATGAAATGTCATTTGTAATAACAGTGAAAAAGAACACACATGATATAGCCATAAACACAATAGTCGTACATACAAAAAAAATACATAAAGTAAAATCATAGAACTATATAAAACATCCAAATGGTTATTTCAAATGTATATATCTTGTTTATCCTGTTCAAATTCTTCCCTTATTATGATTGGAATTAATTTATATATGATGATTTTATGAATATTTGATGCTTATTTATCAAAAAATACGTGAATTTTTACGAGAATATCATTTTTGAGTGACCGTCCAATAGAATGACGCACATTACTCTCAGTTCGCATCAGGAAACATTCAAAACATAAACATTGAACAACATGGGGCTGGCATTTCCATCGGCACAGAGAGAGACTCGTCCTGACATCTGACACAATGGCCCTTGACACTCGAGTTCTCTGGCTTCAGGCAACAGTCTCCTCTCGCCTGTCACGCTGATAAAAGCCAAAGGTCAGAGTGAGTAGTGCCCAGTGGACCAAAAACATCTCTTCCATGACTGCAATGTGTGCGAGAGGGAGATAGCCAAGATACGACCGATATTCAAACATGAAAAGGCTGTGTTTTTCTGGACTTTGTTTTATAATTGGGTTTGCTCACATTGTTGAAACGTCCAGTGTTGGAGCTGTCCAGCTCCACCCATAACCAGGGAGACTGTGTAACATTAACAAAGCCACCTTCTCACACCTCCAGCTGCAGCTGACGAAACCCTGTGAAACTCCCTGTGACCGTCGACAGTTCAGAATTGGGTTGCCAGGCTGTTAATTATGGATTACACTGAATAGAAATTCTGCTGCAATTGTCTGGTATGGAGTTGCCACGTGTTCAGGAAAACAATACAGAATAGGTCTGCATTTAAAAATATACACATATCTGTTTTATAACATAGCAAAGAAACATAGCAGCTTCTTTAATTGTATATTTTGTGTCCTCCCTGTGTGCTCTTACTACTGTTCTGTATGTCAATAGATAAATAGATACTTTATTGATCCCCGTAGGAGAAATTCAGGTGCCCAGGAGCATCAAAAATAAAAAAAAAATATTAATCATTCTAAACAGCTAACAATAGTAATAATCAGCAACAGCCCTTCAGGTCACAGCAGCAGAGGTGGAGTAGCCTCTGGGTGGAGCAGGACAGTCACAAGGTGGAGTAGCTGCTTGATTTGGATCATTTTCTCTGCTCTAGTCCAAAGTAAAATGCTAAGTGCCCCATTAGCATTTTTCTAAAAGTTAGCATTCCTCCAGTGGATTTTCACCTGATCCACTTGGTTCGGACCATGAATCCTCTCTGCTCCGGTCTGGACCAGTGCAAGACCATGAACACTGTACTGCAGCAAAATCTCAGGTAGAAAAAATCAATACGAAAAACAACTGTTTCAGAGCTACTTAGGACTTGCTGCCGTTTTCCAGCGCATTCAAAAGTAAACTATGTGTGCTGCAACATTGAAATTTCCTCACTGTATTGACTTTTAGACTCTAATCCATCCAACCCACACATGTTTTACCAAAGCAACAAGCCTCATGCAACCTGCTCACTCTAAACAGTCGGCTTAAGTCCTGTAAACCCAGTTCTGCATAAGCTCACTGCCCCCAACGGATTCAGACAGGGGACCGAGGAGGGTCACGGCCGAGATCTGTGTCTGGGGCCAGGGCTGCCCTCTGGTATAAGTCCACTTCCTGCCTGACAGGAAATGGAGCTTCCTGTCTGATTAATGAGAGGCTGTCACATGGGAAACAAGAGGTTTTTTTTAGACACTGGACTAAAAAGATCAGCATAAGAACACTAAATGAAAGTAAAGTGAATCTGTAGTTTTGACAATAGGAGGCTTATTCCTTGTTGCTGAGGATTAAATGCACATGCAATAGCAATGTTCAAACTGGTGGTTCTCAAAGTGGGTGGTGTGAACCCCAGGAGGGACACAAGACAAGCCTTCCAATGTTTCTCACCAGTTATTTATTATAGCTTTGACTTTTATTCAGCTGAGGCTCACGGGTCAGATTCACTCGGGACTTTCCCCTGACTGAAAGCTCTCAGAACATTAAGGCCTGTGTTGGAGCAGTGGTCAGGTTCTACAAGTGCAGAGTTCTGTGCTTCATCCAAGAGTCATCTGAGTGCACGTGTAAACAGAGAGCACTGTGAGCGCAGGAATGCAGCGTGTGACAGCAGCTCTGCTGTGGCTCGCTAATGAGACGAGGACCTGTCCACAGGAGGGGGCCGCCTGCCAAGAGCTGCACCGTGCCTCCAGTGATGAGGGGTGTGAGCGCTGTGCTGGGGGTGTAGGAAGTGAGAAGGGAGGGGCTAAACTGCAGAATAGCTGCTTTTAAAGATTTCATGTTCTGCTCCAGCCCCCACAGTTGGAAGATAAAGGTTGCTGTTGCCAAGGTGACTTGTCAGAGAATGAGAAGTATCTGGCTGTGTTGTCTTTTCTTTTGCTGGAAGCTTCAGAAGCCAGAGGCGTAGATAAGATGATTTTAGTCCCTCCTTCAGAGAACAAAGGCCTGACGATACGCTGCTTTAAATACCTCAGGACACTCCTGACTGCACTGCTCTTTCCGTTTGTGACACATGCTGTGGGCTAATGAGGAAACACAAGGATTCTGCACCCAGAGACTATCTTTAAAATCACACAAGATAAAGCTTTACAGTCAAGAGGAAAAAACTCTTATGTTTATTAGCCATGAATTTCACATTGTGAAAAAAATGCATGTACAAAATAATGCCATAAAAATAGAAAAAAAGTTTTACATGATAAAATAATAAACCAATGAACAACATACAGCGTTGTCTGGATTTACATTGAGATAAAACACTGTCGACAGAGGAAACAAGAACTTTGGAAATGAAAACAATTAGGACAACATTGAAGGGGCATTTGTTTCTATGTTGCCATGGAAACATACATTCTATGGGGGAAAGCTTAAATCTGATTGGTGGTGCATTGTGCAAGGCCCAGGGGCTGAGAAGGTCATCAATGCAAGAGCTCTGCCTCAGGAGTCTTTTGGAGTGGACGTTGTCTCAAAAGGGGAGAGAAGGAGGAGTTCCATCACAAAAGGAAAACAAGACAAGCGACCAAAACAGAATTTTTTACATTTTGTCAAAAATCAGTTATTCCTTATTGTTCAATAAACACGACATGAGACAAACACTTCTCAATCAGAATATACTTAAGACATTCTTTCATATTTGGTCTTATGAAACGTTTTGTTTATAGCCTACTTATTTTTAGAGACCTCATGGTGAAAAGCACTGCGGTGTCTGCCCTTTCGGTTCCACACTTCTCAAAGACAATGTTAATGTTGACTGTGCTCTGCCTTGTTAGAGAGAATCCAGCTGCTCTCGGAGTCTCAGGCCTCTCTGCGTCATCGCTCCCACACTGTAGAGATGGATCTACAGTCTGATCCTGTTCTGTTAGCTTTGTGCAGTGACTCCCGTGTTTCTGACAGATTTAAACTGTTAGAGAAAAATCATCCTTAATCTCACATCATTTTCTAAAACTTGGAGCTCTCCATTCAAAGTCCCTTAAAGTCATGTTTTGCGGCAGGAAAGAGTGAACTGTGCAAAACGCTAACCGATTATAATGTAACTTTTCATGCAGGACAGCCGCCAACATCACATATAAAGTCACATATGAATGCAGGCAGAGGAGAAATAAATTAGAAAAACAGAAAAAACAACTATCACATAAATTAATTTGGGCGGCACGGTGGCTGAGTGGATAGCACTCTCGCCTCTCAGCAAGAAGGTCCTGGGTTCGAATCCCGGTTGGACTAGGGCCTTTCTGAGTGGAGTTTGCATGTTCTCCCCGTGTCTGCGTAGGTTTCCTCCGGGTGCTCCGGTTTCCCCTACCACTAAAAATATGTACAATAGGTCTGGCATGTGCCTCCTGTACTGGCACCCCCACCCAACAATTGTAAACCGCTTTGAGACTCCGATGTGCAGTGAAAAGGCGGTATATAAATAAAAGCTTACTTACTTACTTACTTACTTAATTAAGAAAAGGTACATTGCAAGAAGCTGTAACCTAATTCAATCTCAGATTACAGAGCATTTTGTAACCACGACGAAAACAATTCAAATAAATCATGCCATTTTTCATAATATTAAGGCGGACATGCTTCTGTGCATTTTCAACAGTGCTCTACAGGCATTTTTAATGCACTGCGAAACAGCGAGTCATGACCCAGGGGGCAGCAGGCCACCCCTCCCCCCTCCACTGGTGTGGCCGCTCCAACACCAAAGCATCATGGGAGGAGCACTATTCCATGAGGGTAGGCGTGTCAAACTCAGGCTCGTGGGCCAAATCTGGGGCGCAAGACCGTTTTTACTGGCCCCTAAACGGTTCAGTCTTATTTGTTGAGCACATATCACCAGAATGATTGACATTTGGGAGGACCAATAGTCTTGAAGATCCCCCCCTTAACTTGAAGCATTGATGGTTATGGGCGACCAAGGCATGTTATACATACTCTATTTTCTCCGGAAAACAACCAAATTTAATGCATTCTAACCTTTTAACCCAACACATCAATAGAAGTTAGTTAAATATGAAACTATGTGTTTAACTTTATTTCTGGTTCAATCTAAACCATAAACACATATTGTTTTCAGAAAAATCAACTAGAAAATAATGAAGAAACTCACATAAAAGTCACGACAATCTACCTTCTTTTTTTCATGTTTTTAACTGTTTTACTTATTTATTTATTTGTTACAGGGACAGTGCAAATTAATGAAAATGTCTGTAAATACGCCAGAAATTATTGTTTGAATACATGAAAGTTTTAGAGGATTTCATGTGATTATATTGTGAAGCATTGGCCGCCTTGAGTGTTGTAAGAAGCTCCATAAATAAAATTCATTAATTGATTGATTGAAAAGAAAAGGAAACCCCCTCTATCTTTTCGGGCCCCATCCAGTTCCTATTTTTTTGTATTTGGCCCCAAACCTAAATGAGTTTGACACCCCTGCATTAAGAGATCATGACACATGAGCTTATTAGAATATACAGAGGGCAGATCCTTCATTGTGCTTGAGACGATCCAGAAATCACACATGGCAACTTTCTCATTCACGCTCCTGTTAAAGTCCTTCATGTCGTCAACGGCGCTTTTAAAACACTCCTTATTTCAACACACAGAAAAGCGTTTGTTTTGCGTGGTCCCGAATGTCCGGTCGGAGATGATGAGATTTCAGGCGAGTGACAGTTCAGTTGTGCACGATTCTGTTTGACGTGACGTGATGAGCAGAGACAGAGCACTGTGGCCGAGGAACCACACGATTTTCTCTCTCTCTCTCTCTCTTCACCGGTCGAGTCCAAGCGGATGATCAAAGAGGAAACTGTGGGAAAGAAAAGAAGAGAAGACATGTTAATGTTTCACGCAGAAGGGAAATTGGACTTTAGTAGCTGTTTTGGTTCAGTGTTGTTCAAAAGTGGAAGAATACATTTTATACCTGCTTTTTATTATGCTAAAGTCAGAGATTTTATACTTATTCTTGCTTCTTCATTTTGAAAAAGCTAGAGATTTTATACTTGCTTCTTTATTACCCTAAATTTATTTATTTTATTTATTTTATTTATTTTATTTATTTTATTTATTTTATTTATTTTATTTTATTTTATTTTTTTTATTTTTTTTATTTGTTTATTTTTTTTATAATTTTTTATTTTAAGAGAGTCACTTATCTTGTGCTGTGTGCTCCTCATTCCTACTGTTCCGTAACTGGTGATGCAACACTGAAATGTCCCCACTGTGGGACTCGTAATCTTGATCTTAGTCTTAATCTTAATCGCCAAATCAGATATCTCTGTTTTGAAAAAATGTCAAAAAATTGTTTTCCTCTTGCCACAATTTTCACGTTTTGGAAATGTGAAAAGGATTCTCTCAAGAAGGGGTGACACTTTATTTGAATGGCGCTAAAATATATCTGGCTTTTCAGAAAACTACTTGGTAAGGGGAAAATTGTGAGCCTTTCAAATATTTTTATCTAATGGCACTAATTTGTTTTTATAAATTAACATACTCAAAAGAGGAACATGGACATGAACCACATTTTTGTTCTTGTGTTCAATAAATGTCAAGACGGAGAAATCTTGGAGGGATTCTCAGACGAGTCAGAATAGATCTCCTGGGAATGTGCTCTGAGGTCAAACACGCTTCCTTTCACAGCTAACCACTCAGCTAACTTTTGTTCCTGCAGACCTGTTATAAAGAAAAGGAAGAAGTGTTGAAACTAACAAGACGTTGAATCGATTGGAGGTCGCTCTCTGAGTTTCTGTTGAAATGTCTGGTACAAGAAAATCAATATTTCACACCAGAACTCCCAGAGCAGTCAATTTGGACTTCATAACTTGACATGACTTTTTCTGTTTAATATACATACTTTATCATTATCTTTTGTCAAATTATCTATTTTATGTGACTACTGTAGTTCTACCTTTAACCAGAACTCATTTAAATGTCAAATTTAAATATAGCCATTTTCAGTCGCTTGGTACCAACCGTCTGTGGCAGTTAAAGGTCCTGGTTAAAGTGCTGGTCCTGGATTGGTCCAGAGTCAGATTGGTTTTCCACCAGTAAAAATTCAGTACTAGTTACCATAGCAACACCATTTCAGCCTTTCAATAAACTGTTTGCCGTATTTCAGTTTTATTCACCAATATTAGATCTTGGTAAAAGTGAAGTTAAAAAAAAAACCTTACTTTTGATAAATCTGGTGGAAAACGTGGTGGAAATGCCATTGGTTTGAATGGAAGCAGTCAAAATAACGGCTCTGGGAGTTCTAGTAGTTTAAGAATATATATACTATTGTTAAAATACATTAATTATAGCACTTTGCATCATCTATGCGCCTGCAATCTACAAAGGCTAAGTTGTAACGAGAATATAGTTGTGGCTTAATATCAATTACATTACTATTATATTATTATTAATTACATACATACATACACAATACACATAACCATAGACAGCCTCTTATCCATCTGCTCATGCTCTAAAAAGTATCGTTAGCGCTTAACATCTGGGTATGATTTTGCTGATGCAGAGAGTAAAAACGAAATCTCTCCACAGCCTGTTACTGCTGAAGTGTCATGTCTGCAAAGCTGTAAAGGGCAGAGTACGCTCCCCTCCTCACTCCCTGCTTCTCCTACGGCCTTGGTCACCTTCACTCACAACTGAAGATGAATAGTTTCCAGCACCGCGGGAGTCTCCGGCTGCTCGCTCCCACCTCTGGCTAAAAGACCATAACCTCATCAAAGCGAGGTGACACAGGGAGGATTAGCCTCGCCTGGATGTTGTAGCCCGCTGCTGTGTGGCTTGTCTAATTGGCCGAGCCTCTCTCTCTCTACCAGATAAATTTCCCCCGCAGGAGCAATAAAAGTATCCTATTCTCTTTCAATTAGCCCCATGTCCTTCAGCCCATCCCCACAGCCATAACTCACGTAACTAAGGAATGGAACCCCATAAATCTCAGAAAAGGCCTCCCTCACAACCCCGAAAAATCCAACCATCCCATCGGCCTTATGCAAGAGTGTTCAACATAAATCAGTGAGTCGTTCGTTTGTTTGTTTTTGAGACCAAACAAAATAATACCATTTAGGTTCAGTATTGATGTTTAATAGCCGTCTATTAAATCAATTCAGACATAAAAGTCATAGAACCGCAAATAAACCAATACACTTGCATTTTTGTATCTGCTAATACTCTAAAATGTAAAGGCAGATATTATGTTTGGTTTGAATAATTGATTTATTATCTTATTTTTTATTATCTAACATCTTAACAAATAGATTAGGTTTGATGTGTGCAAAATCAGAGTGCTTTTATTTCTCCTTCTGGGTTAGGGTTACCCACTGAGGGACGAATATAAGTTAACATAAGTTTGGGGTTTTTTCTGATTTTTTTTCAGTGCCAAAAGATACACTGTGAAGAATCATACAAGGCAACACATTGAAGACATGAGTAGTTTGTAGTTGTTAAAGATCATGTCATAAAGCAATGTCACTCTACTTCTATTGAAACATCTTGTATTGTGTAGTGAGTAATCAACATACCTCATTAAAACCCAGCTCGTCGTTTAAGCTGGCAGATGTTTCCAGGTGCTGACAAAAGCCGTCGGAATGAGCGAGTATGGCACCGTCGTTATGCTGTTCCACGCGTCCAACGTCGGGTCGTAACAGTCCAAAGTTTTACACCGCTGGGTCCCGAAGTATCCTCCAACTACGTAGAGTTTGTTCCCGGACGCAACAGCCTGGCAACTCATTCGCTTTGCCGTCACGTCGCCTACTTTAGTCCACTGGTAACTCTCGCAGCTGAACTTGTACGCAGAACAGGCAGAGAACTCGGTGTCGCCTCCCATCACGAAAATCTGATTTCCTAACACGGCGGCGGCTGTGTAACGCCACGGCTGGGGGCAGGACGCTGGGACAGTCCACCGGTTCTCCTGGGGGTCATAGCACTGCACTTTGGGAAGCTTGTCGTGAGTAACGCTAGTGCCACCAAAGGCAAAGAGCTTGAGCTTCACGCTGACCACCGCGGCGTTGCTAACCCCCTCTCTAAGCGGGGCGACCATAGTCCACTTGTTTGCTACCGGATCGTACTGTTCCACTTGTTTGAGAGACACAGACGGCGAGGCGGGGAGACAACCGGTGGCTGCCGTGTGGCCTCCTACCACGTAAAGGCAGTGTTTGAGCTCCGCAGAACCGTGACCAAACCTGGCGATGAGCATGGGTGCTGCTTTAGACCATTCTTCGTGAACGGTATCGTAAACCCACACGTCTTTGGAAACGCCATTCTCTGAGCCTCTTCCACCCGTTATGTACACCTTGCAACCAATGGCGCAAGCACTGAACTCTTTTCTTGGGCTCGGAATATCTGCCTTTGGGATTATCTCTTTGGCTTTCTGGTCTACAAGGTATAACTTATCGCACATAAAAGTCTGCCCTCCTAACAGAAACAATGCATGGCTAGTTTTTCTGGGTCGTGCACAAGGGCTATTGACAACGCCATCGTTTTGTAGAATCTTCAGTTTACAACGTATGGCCTCATCCACCAGTTCTTTGCTCTTTGCCTGGGCATTGATCAATTCCTCTGTGGAAACGTTCTCCATAAGAAAAATAGCAGGCAGCAAAGCTAGTCTTACTGTTTTCAGGAGCTCTGGAAGGTGGCAGTGCCGTTTTTCTAAGTCATAGTTGACCCAGTTCATGGCAGCTTCGTAAACTAGTCTCTCATCCTCTGTCTCCAGCTCCTCGTGGGACAAAAGCTGAACAACCATGTCTTTGGGGAGTTGGAGGAAGTCCTCGGTCTTGCAGATGGCAGGGAAGTTGCTGAGACACATGCCCCAGGACAGTTCAGACAGCTTGGTGCACTGGTGGGCGTCCGAGAGCAACAGCATACCCAAGCAATTCGATGGATGAAGATTTCTTTCAAGGAACTCTGCACATGCGTCGCGGATGTCTTGAAACTCCAGCATGTCTCCAGCTTCAAGCAAAGACTCTGCATTCTCCTCGTTGATCACGACCCGGGAAGAGTAGGCGTAGTCCAGCAAGAGTTCAAGCACCTCTGGGTGGATGGAGTCATGGAAGTCCACCTCGCTGGCCTGGCTTTCTCGAAGACCCCCACTGAACATAGCCTCAAAGTAGCGGCTACAGGCAGCTAGCACGGCGCGGTGACAGGGGAAGGAGCGGGTGCCAGCGTGGAGCAGGACGTCGGTGAAGAGTCGCTGCTGCCGGAGCGAGTTGAGGTGCATGAGGACACTGTCAGCGTAAGACGACTTGTGGAACAGGTAGATGTTCATGGAGCCGGTGCTGGTCCGCGATTTGCGGTTCTCATGAACACACACAGACATTTTCATTGAATCCTGAGAAGAGAAAAAAGAAAATGGTTAGGACAGATGCAAAAAATCCAGCTTTAGTATTGCAGTTGATGGGAATTATATACATCATCTATAGCAGGAGTCTCCAACTTTTTATATAGAAGAGACAGAGAGTGACTACTTTTTGTAATTGTTATAAAAAATGTAATATTTATGAAAAAACATGAAGAGCACATGTAAAATGCACCATAATACTGTATAACTCACATTCAATCAAGGTCATGTGCTTAATTCTAAATCCTTTGGGTAGCGACCTGAAAGGGTCTGGCTCCGGAGCTACAGGTTAGAGACCCCTGATAAGATAAGATAAGACTTTATTGATCTCACACTGGATACATTTACTGATCTATAGAAACAGATGTATATCATTATGTTAGTCCTGATTAAAAAAAAGTATTAGAATTACCAATGACATCTGAAGAGAGGTGAGATGACGAGCAGAAAAAAATGTACTGTATGTCTGAGTGTTACGGACCTCATAATACTGAGGAACTTAATGAATGCATTAAAAAAGTTTTTTAATTCTTAACTCATCTCACCTCTTTTCATTGTATACGGCTTAGTCCTTGATTTCTTTTCTATTTCCTTTTTTTTCAACACAGCCATGACTTATTCATTGATTTTTCATTTTCAAAGTTGAGGGCATAGGAAAAGGTATTACACGTCAACAGTTCAATCGTTGATATTTCAAAACACCTGAATCATTTCAAAGTAAATAACACTTGAATATTCTTGTCACAACGGCTCATAAATACACTCCGGTGTTTAGGAATGAATGCAGTAATTACATGTTTTCTGACAGGCCCCTTAAGCTCGGGATTTATGAAGGTCAGGTAGATAATAATAAATGTCTTCCTCCTGGGAGAGAGCAGGCGGCTTCTTCTCTTTCATCTCTGAAAAGTACTTTGGAAACTTAAGACACCGAATTTGCAAGTTAAAGTTCCTTGCAGAGTTCAGGAGAAAAATGACAAGAGACAAGAGATTCGTCCCAACCTTGACTAAAAAGCGGCACAAAATGTATTCTTTTAGTCTTCAAAAAGTTTCAACTATCCTTGTTCTCTTTCTTCACTGGGAGCTGGCTTTTATTTCATATTATTTCAAGATGTCAAGTTGAGCCTGGACTCAATTTCCAGACCTGCGCAGTCCCCATATGGCCTATAAAGAACTCTCGCTGTGCAATGTCTACTTCAAAGTCTCTCTAACAAAATAACCTGTGCTATTTCAGCCCTTCAAATGGAATTTCCACAACACAAATGTAATTCATATTTGCATCGACAATAACAATCCTCACGGACCACAAACAGCTTTTCCATCCTTCCCTTTCTTCTCTACAGGTTTCAAACGCTGAGAACACGGACTTTCTTGTGGGCTTAAGGGCTTTGAGGATGAAGACAACACTACGAAGACAGATAAAGTGAGTCTATAGTTGAACATATGAAAGAGCAGACGTGAAATCCATAATTATTTCATCGGTAACAAAAACATACAAGTTAAATAAAGGCCAATAACACTAAATATATTACGGTTATACTAGATCAAATTATATACTTAATTCTTGTTTCTTTATTATGCTAAAGTAAGAGATTTTATTTTAATTGAGCATAGAGTTTAGTATAGATATCATTCCTCATTCCTACTGTCCTGTGACTGGTGATGCAACACTGAAATTTCCCTAGCCTGGCCTTAGCCAACCGTACACTCCGCTCAGTCATCACTTCCCTGCATGTAACGTCTGGGTCTGGTCCCTGTTTTTGCGATTACAATCGGTTGAATTTCATCCGACCAATCAGCGAGCGTGGGAGGCGGGTGTTGTAGTTAGTTGTGGGTGACGTCAAGAGTTTGCGTCGAACGAGCAGGTTGTAGTTTGGCAATCGCGAAGAATGCGATAGAACCAGACCGGAATACTATCAAGAAATTGAAACCGGAGCAAGAGGAAGATTTAGCAAATGTAATTGCTCCAAAGATTGTGGCGCTACTCCCCACGGGCTCCTTTAGCTGCAAAGGAGATGGCTTGGCTAAATGCTAAATGCTAACAACTCACTCGGGCTTACATACAGATCCAAGCGTTTCAATCTGCAAAAGGAGTTAACCCCTCCCACCTGTTACAGGAGTCAATGGAGCGCCTCCAGACCTTAGTACGAAATGTCATTTGTACTATGGTGTGGTACGACCAGGCTAAAATTTCCCCACTGTGGGACGAATAAAAGATTTCTTATGTATACAATTTTTCAAGTGGTTTCTGAACACACAATACCTACAGTGTGTCTAGGGAATTCTAGTGTGTAGTTTGCATGTTATCCCTGTGTCTACATATGCTTCCTCTGGGTGTGTATCGGTTTCCCTTACACCGCTGAGAACACATTGAATAATCCTCTCTCCCTTCTGGGACCGGGACTCCCTGGAAGAGAGATTCTGAAATCTCAGTGGCACAAATTACAGCAGAACTTTAGGGCTACAGTAGTTTTCTGAAGGTTGGAAATTCCCTGCTTGCTCTCATAGAAAAAGAAAGTAATAATCCTTTTCTTGAATGTTGTACGTGGAAACAAATCAGGTAAATTGAAAAATTGCAGCTGAAATATTTCCAATTTCAATGGTAATATAATGCAAAAGGGATGACAAATAAGTGAAAATTTGCTCAAATTTACCAATGGGACAAGAAAAAGGATCGTGTTTTAACAGATACTAAAAATGTCTCCCTTGGAATTAGATAATAAAGTGACAGTTGTTGCATGTTTTAAGACAGTCAGAAAAAACTCAGAATTGAGATAAAAACACTCAATTTAGGCCATTATTATCCCATATTTTATCATTTTTTGAAGTGTGAACAGAAGGAGGCGTATGTACAGACACTGTGCAGAGCTTGGACACACATTTGTATGTATTTTTTTCAGTACTTCCTGTCCAGATACAGACTTGTAATTTCATATTGCTGTACTTAAAACTCTTCATGGACAAATTAGAGACCTGCATTTAAATGGTCATTTCAATTTGAACACTATTGTCTTCTGCAAAGGTCAAACCCGGCTCCGGTTCTGCTGCCGACACTATAGATTCTGCAGAGACATGAGATGACACAACCTGCTGCATATGTTTGCATAATGCATCCACGCTGCTGTGCATTCCAAACTCAGGCTTCCAGAGTTTGAAGGAGAATCTGTGTCGATACTCGCCAGAGATTCTTTACATTCTAGCAGAGTCCAAGTTGTTTTAATTATCTGTTTAACTAGATGCAAGCTAATTTTGATGCCATTATATGTACTTTATGAACACGATAGAGACTCACATGAACACTGCAAAAAAATATGAAATATGAGGTCTTAACTTGAGTGCATTCTGACTTAAAACAAAATTTGTGAATTTAAAAAAGCCATTTCAGCCTTATTTCATGAACTGTTGCTTCATTTTCTCATTCCAAGGGAGACTTTTCTTGTATCTTTTTAAAACAAGATAATTTTGCTTTGTCCCGTTGGCAAATCTTGTTTTAAGGCAGTCAAAATGTGCTCAAATTAAGATAAATTTTTCCTCATTTTTCACCACTTTTTTCAGTGAAACCTGTCATTCATGAATAATAATAAAGCACAAGTGTTATTAAAGAGAAGATGAAGAGAAGAGCCAGCACCAACGATATAACCTCAGTATAACCAGCTTTATTGCATTCCAGCAATGACTGGTGGTAAGTCATCTGTGTGGCCTCTGGCTCTGCTCTAATGAGAATTCACAAACTGACTTTATCACCTGCAAATCGTTGCACAATCTACTGGGAATAAATATAGAACAAACAAATGATCTTAAATGAACCAGTTTTAATGAAATCCAATAAATAAGGATAGATTTGACAGTATTAAGTATGTGCCATAAAAGGGTTTGGTGCATCCTGACCGTACAAAAAATGGATCTTACACCCATTTCTTCAAACAAATGTGTAAACAGTGCAAAAGTATAAATATAATCCATCATCCAAGTTAATCCAATAAGTACTAATGACAATATACAAATGCATTTCTTCACATGACGCCGTTCTATCTTTAAATATAGATTTTACATGAATAAAAAAACAGTTCAGAACACATCCGGCAACAGCAGAATGGTTCTACTGTATTAATAAATAGACTTAATTATTCTGGAAGCATTAAATCTGTTCAACCATACGGGAAAAACATTGTCTGGAGTTTCAAAACGCTGTAGCCTTCAAATGGTTTGTATGTAAGTGAACCACAATTATAAGGTTCTGTCAAAGTTGTACTGAGAGTGTTTGGACAAATTCAGGTCTCAATACACTTTGTTTTTAAAGTTTTGGGGCAAAAACAGAAGAAAACATATCATGAATTAGTTAGTATAAGTAATGAGTAATGAATCGTTTTCTCATCACATGGCACCATTTAAAAAGCAGCCACTTGCGACAAAACTTCCCCATAACCGGTGCTACATGTGTGCATAACATAACAAGCAAACACACATCCAAAACTGTAAGGGTTCACTGTAAGGGTTAACTGTAAGGGTTAACTGTAAGGGTTCACTGTAAGGGTTAACTGTAAGGGTTAACTGTAAGGGTTAACTGTAAGGGTTAACTCGCCGCTGCCTCGATCTGAGCTGAGTCTGGATGTAATCTGCTTAAAATCATTGCCAGGTGTTCACAGTCAGCCACGAAGTTCAAACATAAACAGTACATTTGGCTTGGTACAGTATATGAATGATACTGTAAAAGCCCCTTTATTGTTCACATCTGCATCATGAGTGAATGCGATACTGAGAGCTGTGTGAACCTTCGTAGTTGACAGTCTATTTATAAAAAAAAGCTGAGAAGAAGCTTGTCACACCTGATACCACACATAAACAATTTAAAGCATCTAAAGCATGCAGCAAGTGGAGAAGGTTTTGCCTGGGACAGGGATCTCTGTTCTGCTAATCGGGAACCATTCTGTAATAGCTCGCCACCCTCTTCCAGGTAGCTCGCCAAAATATTTAGAAATTAACAAATGAAATAATATACATAATATTTTAGATTGTATTATTTATTATCATTGTTTATTATTGTAATTGCACATACTTTGAGCACTTGTAAGAAATATGCATTGATAAATCTTGACTAGGAGTAGCTCTCTGCCTTAATTGTCCCGGGAAAGTAGCTCTCTGCAGGGTGAAAAAGGTAATCTCACAGTGTTTGATTTGTGGCAGCTATAGTCTGATGGGGGTTGGACTCGCTCTGTTGTTATTATACACATTACATTTCAGAGTTACTTTGTGGCAGCTATAGTCTGATGGTGGTTGAACTTGCTCTGTTAATAATATTATACACATTAAATCTCAGAGTTGATTTGTGGCAGCTATAGTCTGATGGTGGTTGGACTCGCTCTGTCGTTGTTAAACACATGTTAAACCTTATAGTTGCATTGTGGCAGCTATAATAATCAGAATCAGAATCAGAATCAGAATCATTTTTATTGCCACGTGAGTAACAAAGTTATCACTTGGAAATTGTCTTGGCAGAGAGCGTGCCACTTCGCCATTTGCGGCGCTGTGTGCAGCAAGAAACAGCAGAGAGCAATAACATTCAGGTAACAACAGACAGTTGGATAGAAAACATTGTGCTTTGTATAAACCACGGATTTTTTTCACGGGATGAGCACCTCCGGCCTGCCGGTCCAATGTGGCTGTCAGAGGGGGGCGGGGTCAGGGAGGGGGTGAGTCGGAAACACAGTAAGGAGGGGAGGGGAGGGAGAGATCAGAGGGAGGCGGGGGGAGCGGGATCCAAACTGGAAGACTGAAAGAGTGTGAAATTTTTGTAGAGACCAGATTTATTATGATGGCCTTGGCCCGAGGAATGTGAGATAAGAGAGGAGGGAAGACACAATAGGGAGAGAACACATCTCCTGTAACGAGGGACAATATTGTATGCAGTTTAGCAGTCAAAAACAGGCAGATATTCTATTAAATCCAATTAGACCAAATTACAGCGCCCTCAGACCCCGTACACAGGGGCAAATCCAAGCCGGGTCAGAGAGTTCAAGCCTGGCAGACAATGTCATTCAATCTCAATTCCAGAGTCTTATGACCATCAAGTGAACGAGCTGCGAGATCTTTGATCAACTGTTCCACTAACACCACTCTTCGTTGTCCAGCCACAGCGCTCTCAACCACGACTCGGTTAAGCTCCTTGTACATCCCATCAATTTTTTCGGCCAGCAGGTCGTGAATCTTGCGAACTGCCATGCCTCCGAATTTGTGGTAGAAGAGAACCGCTCCAAACCCAAACAGGAGGATCCCCACCACCAAAATGCCAAAGATATTTACGTCTTCCGAATCTTCAATGGACAGGGTCGACAGACAGAGGGGCTGAAACTTATTAACTCAAATAATGACTGAGAGAGTCCAACCACCATCAGACTGGTGGTTGGACTCGCTCTGTCATTATTCTACACAAATTAAACCTTATAGTTATTTGTGGCAGCTATAGTCTGATCGTGATTGGACTCGCTCTGACATTATTATACACAAATTAAACCTTATAGTTATTTGTGGCAGCTAGAGTCTGATCGTCGCTCTGTCAATATTATACACACATATTAAACCTCAGAGCTCAAACATACACACTGTTTACCTCTTTGTCTGCGCCAGAGAGTTCAGCTGTGTCCGCGGTCCTCTTCGAACATGTTCCCAGTGACAGAGCCACGATGTAAACGTAGTGCAACGGAGTCGGACAACTCCTCGCCGCGTAATGGCCAATCCAGGTCTCCCAAGACTCGTTTCCCCAGCAAAGCGCTTTACTGTGCAAAAATAAGCGCTTGTGCTGAAACCTCCGCTGTACAGATGGATCTAATTAAAAAGAGAAATATAAATGTTTTGCAGGCGTCTTTTGTGTCAGTGTTGCTTCTGGATGGGGAGAGCCGCAGGTTGTGGGAGCGCACATGCTGAGCGCAGAAACCCAACTGCGAGAGCGAGAGATGGGAGGGTTCACAAGGAGGAGGAGGAGGAGGAGGAGGAGGAGGAGGAGGGAGGAGGAGGAGGAGGAGCCCGGGGTCTGGTGAGGAAGAGAGAAACTGTTGACACATTCTCAGGGGTTTGTCCCTCTCGTGGTGAGAATAAGCCCCAGCGATGTGTGTATTTGAGAATGATATAGGGTTCAGTTCAGTTAATGATTAGGTCTATACACAACACTTATCTTCATTATATTCAATACCAAAGCTATTGAGAAGTTGATTTTCAGGCAAAACTCTTTCTCATTTATCTGTGCTGATGTATAATTTAATCCTGTAACGGATAGATAGATGGATAGATAGATAGATAGATAGATAGATAGATAGATGGATAGATAGATAGATAGATAGATAGATAGATAGATAGATAGATAGATAGATAGATCAACAGGGACTGCAGATGGAATGGGAACTATTTCTGTTCCTAGTCTAATAGGATAATTAGGCCTGTATAAATAGGCTAATAAAGCTAATGCAGTGATGGAGGAGTGGAGCAGGTGATGGAGAGAGGCGAAGGGTCAGAGCAGAGAGTTTTGGGGCCGGTGTTGCCTGTGTGTATTGTTGTGTGTTGAATAGGAGAGAGGGGGTTGGGATAGAATATGCGTCTGCTTTACCCAACCCCTTTCAAACCTGTATTAGTGTGCATTTGAATACAGTGATATACAAGTATTTTTTAGTCATCTTAAGAATTTTTATGCATACCTTTACCTATTTTACACTTACAACTTGTTTGCACCTTGAGCCAAAGACAATTTCTCAATGGCAATACAAATAATTCGGGTTCTGAATCCAATCAACCCCCTTCACAGTTTCAAAATTATTCGTAATGACAGGCTCTGGTTGGTCTTGGTTGGCGCGGTACAAGAGCGACACCTCGTGGCCATAATGAGCACAAGCACAAAATGAGGACCACTATATGACTATGAACGTATGCAGAACAGCTACAGTAGGGTTAAATAGTGAGCAGGTGATAATCAAAAGTTACATGTATCAGAATCCATTTTATAAAAGGCAAGTTTGGGTGCAAAAAATATACATTGATTGATTCCAATGTATTAAAACCAACATTATTAAATTAAAATCAAATACACGTGTTTCAGCTTTCTGCTTGAAGGAATCTCTTCCAAAGATGCAAACTATTTTTTTCAAATGGCCTAACTATACAGCTACTGTAAGAGTGTCTTCATTCTAAACCAAGAGCATTTTTGTCAATCTTTTGTATTTGCTCATGTATGTAACAGACAGGGACAATGCATAGATAGTTACGAAACAAAGCGGTTGATGAGGGTGGAATGTTCATAACACACTGTACATGCTGTTCATACCCCCCTGCCTGGGTGAGCTTTTCTACACTGACTTTAAAAACAGCCAAGACAATAAACTGTGTGACTTGTGATTTGTTTGTACATTTTTTTACAGTTTCTGCATTGCATTTGTTTCACGTTAAAACTAGAAATATATGTGAACTTTTTTATGTTGGTCGACCTGGCAATTCCAAGAGATAGTGAAAGAGTGGTATATATCTTATCCTCACCCTCCACGGCAGTAATCCCTCTCTCAGCTCGGGTTGTCTACCAGAGGTCAGGGAGCTCCTGATGTTCCTAGCACATTTCTGGACCGTGATTTCCAAAGTTGTTCCAGGGATTTGCTTTAACCACTCCTCCAGCTTAGGGGTCACTACCATCTTGTCGGTCTTATCTGGATCCACAGGCACGCTCATTCTCCACCACCTTTGGAGGTGTTTCCCATCATGACCTTGAAGTTTCCAGCCCATCCTCTGCACAGATGTTCCTGTACACTGTGCCAGACACCTGGTTATGGCATTCCATTGGCCTGCCAGCATCTTACACCCTGCAGTTATGTGTTGGATCGTTTCAGGTGCCTCTTACGTCTTGTCTGGTGTGGTATATCTGGGTCTGTCAGATGGGTGTAAATGATCAAACATGTGTTTTAATTGATTGACTGCGGAACCTTCCGCAGTCAACCATTGGTTTTGTATTTCTTTATTCCGTCATTTTTTTTGACACGTTTCACAGCTTTCACATTTTCAACAATTTCCACAAGTTATACATCAAAACGTTCCACATGTTTGGGAGATTATTGCTATTACTTTTGGGACTTCAGCGATTTCCGGTTTTTCCGCAATCGGACAAAAATCTGCATTGAGAATTCTGCAATGCATTTTAATAGGCCCATGCATTTTAATAGGACTTCAGCTCTTTCAGACATTTCTACAGTTTCAATGATTCAACAGTTTCAAGGATTCAACAGTTTCAAGGATTTCAGCAGTTTCAAGATTTCAAGAGTTTCAAGGACTTCAACAGTTTCAAGGACTTCAGCAGTTTCAAGGACTTCAGCAGTTTCAAGGACTTCAGCAGTTTCAAGGACTTCAGTGTAATCATGCAACCTAATAGGGATTTTTCCATGTAAACCAGTATAATGCAACTTAATAGGGATTTTTCCATGTAAACCAGTATAATGCAACTTAATAGGGTTTTTTCATGTAAACCAGTATAATGCAACTTAATAGGGTTTTTTTTCATGTAAACCAGTATAATGCAACTTAATGGGGATTTTTCCATGTAAACCAGTATAATGCAACTTAATAGGGGTTTTTACATGTAAACCAGTATAATGCAACTTAATAGGGTTTTTTCCATGTAAACCAGTATAATGCAACTTAATAGGGTTTTTTTCCATGTAAACCAGTATAATGCAACTTAATAGGGTTTTTTCCATGTAAACCAGTACAATGCAACTTAATAGGGATTTTTCCATGTAAACCAGTATAATGCAACTTAATAGGGTTTTTTACATGTAAACCAGTATAATGCAACTTAATGGGGATTTTTCCATGTAAACCAGTATTATGCAACTTAATAGGGATTTTTCCATGTAAACCAGTATAATGCAACTTAATAGGGTTTTTTCATGTAAACCAGTATAATGCAACTTAATAGGGTTTTTTTTCATGTAAACCAGTATAATGCAACTTAATGGGGATTTTTCCATGTAAACCAGTATAATGCAACTTAATAGGGGTTTTTACATGTAAACCAGTATAATGCAACTTAATAGGGTTTTTTCCATGTAAACCAGTATAATGCAACTTAATAGGGTTTTTTCCCATGTAAACCAGTATAATGCAACTTAATAGGGTTTTTTCCATGTAAACCAGTACAATGCAACTTAATAGGGATTTTTCCATGTAAACCAGTATAATGCAACTTAATAGGGTTTTTTACATGTAAACCAGTATAATGCAACTTAATGGGGATTTTTCCATGTAAACCAGTATTATGCAACTTAATAGGGATTTTTCCATGTAAACCAGTATAATGCAACTTAATAGGGATTTTTCCTTGTAAACCAGTATAATGCAACTTAATAGGGTTTTTTTCATGTAAACCAGTATAATGCAACTTAATGGGGATTTTTCCATGTAAACCAGTATTATGCAACTTAATAGGGATTTTTCCATGTAAACCAGTATAATGCAACTTAATAGGGTTTTTACATGTAAACCAGTATAATGGAACTTAATAGGGGTTTTTACATGTAAACCAGTATAATGGAACTTAATAGGGGTTTTTACATGTAAACCAGTATAATGCAACTTAATAAGGATTTTTACATGTAAACCACTATAATGTAACCTAATAGGGGTTTTTACATGTAAACCAGTATAAAGCAACTTAATAGGGATTTGTACATGTAAACCAGTATAATGCAACCTAATAGGGATTTTTCCATGTAAACCAGTATAATGCAACTTAATAGAGATTTTTCCATGTAAACCAGTATAATGCAACTTAATAGGGATTTTTCCATGTAAACCAGTATAATGCAACCTAATAGGGATTTTTCCATGTAAACCAGTATAATGCAACCTAATAGGGATTTTTCCATGTAAACCAGTATAATGCAACCTAATAGGTTGCATTATACCACCAGACCAAGACCCAAACGAAGACTCAGACCACCACCAGATAATGACCACAGACCAGGTTTCCTTAGTTACAGGAACCAAATTGTTTCAGCGGTGAGGGGATTTTTCAGTTTCAAGGACACTTTCAATACATTCAGTAGTTTCAAGGATTTCAACTGTTTAAGAATTTAACCAGTTTCAAGGATATCAGGAGGTTCAAGGATTTCAGGAGTTTCCACACTTTCAACAGTTTCCAGGTTTAAAAAAAGTTTCAAGGATTTCAGGAGTTTCAATGTTTCAACAGTTTCAAGGATTTCAGGAGTTTAAAGGTTTCAACAATTTCAAGGACTTCAGGAGTTTCAAATATCTATCAAGTATTTTAACAGTTTCAAGGCCTTTTAAAGGATTTCAAGGATTTTTTTTAGCAGATTTCCACATTAGATCTGTTCCGCAGTCAATCGCAATGGCTTCAGCCATTGCAAGTTTCTAGTTTCTTTTGCTCTTGCATTTTCTTTCATGTTTTGCATTATCAAACAAGAAATCAAGCCATATATTTATTTGTTTTGTTTGGGTGGATGGATGTGTTTCTGACACCAGAATTTCTCCTACCGGGGATCAATAAAGTATCTACCTATCTAACCAATAGATCTGCCTTATATATTCAAAAACTATGGTTCCAAAATGTTTATGAGGCTATATGGCCAGAGGGAAGAAGTTTATTTTCAGTCTCTTAGTTCATGCCCTATAGAGGGCAGTCTGTCCTAATTGGCTGTGCCCTCTCCACTTTTGAAGAGCTGATTGGCTGAGAGAGGGACCGTGGGCCTGTCTTTTTCCACCTTTCTGTCTGAAAAAGCTGATCTAAAGATGTGACAGAGGCCAAGAATACATGCAGTGATAGAACTTATGGAGCCAGCAGTTGTAATGGGTTGTTCCAGCTGCAGGACTGTGGTTTCATGTACTTTATCACTTTGGTTTTATGATCATATAATTGATACTTTATGATGCACGTGCAGGAGCTGACAGCACAACAGCACGGATATTATGTGTCTAAAATCACGTCAACCTGCTTTAACTTTGATCCAAGTCACTGTGTGTCTGATTAACATGGGGCGAACATATAACGACAAAACAGAAAGTGGAAAAGCTCACGTTTTGTGGTCAAAAAAGTCTCACAGTCCAGACAGAAGCGGTCAGCAGGTGGTCTGAGAGTCACTGGTGGAAGGTATCCTCAAGTGAAGTTTGACTAAAAGAGTTTGTGGCGCAGCCAAAGTTTTAAAAGATGCACGGACCCTAGCAACAGATGCGGCGCCCTAGCAACTCGCACCTGACAACAAGAGGCACGTGCACTGATATGACAATGAGATCTAATGTTTTACCCTCAGCAAAACAAAGATGTCAATCATATGTAAATTATGTCTGTAAAATGTATATAAACATATGAATGCTAAATACTAATATTTCATAACAAATATACTAGGTTTCCCTATATTCAAAGGTCCCCGCTGACCACGTATAATGTGTCTCTCTCCTATCTCAGTTTTGGACAAGAGGAGAGTGTATTGTGAACTTTAAAGAGTCCGGTTCGGGAATGACTGTGTATCTTCCTCTGACCTGTGAGCTGCCTGTTCTGGAAGTTCTTTACGAATCCAGACTCACAAGGCCCTTAAAATAATCAATGCTACTCTTCTGGCCACCTTGAACAATTTATTGTTCGATGAGATGCTGGACATGTGGGCGACAGTAGCTCAGTTGGTAGAGCGCATTGGCCTTTGAGCCTGAAGATCGTGGGTTCAAACCCACTGTAAGACCTACTTCATGACTCCCACTGATGACTGCTGTCGTTGTGTCCTTGGGCAAGACACTTAAAACCACTTTGCCTGAAGCCCCTGCTGAATAATCAAACCCTCCTGTGGACTCACCACCTGCAGGAGGAATAGTAAGGGGCTGGTGTACTGGGTACAGCTCTGACTGCCACCCCCCCAACCCAGAAATGGATTAAGGGGAAGAAACTGGATGGATGGAGACGCTGGACATATAGTTCTATGCTAACAGCTTCTTTCCACGATCTGTTATCAGTTTGAACAAAGCACTTTTATGATCTTGCACTTGTTATTGAAGCTTTTTTTGTTGATTGGTTTCGCATGACAATAGTTTCCTGTACTTTTGAAGCTGGTTTTACTTATGTAACTTACTGGGAACATAAGTAGTAGTAAAACAAGCGGCACACTGGGGAGACACTGGGGGAACTTTGTATTCCGATATATTTTTATTAATAGCAAATGATATGAACCTGTGTGTCTGATTAACACGGACCAATAGAGACAGAACAGAAAGTAGAAAATCTCACGTTTTGTGGTCAACAAAGTCTCACAGTCTGGACAGAAGCGGTCAGCAGATGGTCAGGAGCGGCCCGACAGTCACTGGTCAGCTGTGATGTCTCCTGGTGGAAGAAATCCTCAAGTGAAGTTTGACTAAAAAAGTTTGTGTCGCAACTAAAGGTTTTCCGCAGATGCACTGATTCAAAAGATGCACCTTTTTAAAAAATGCACTGACCCTAGCAACAGATGCGTCGACCTAGCAACGCGCACCTGACAACATAAGGCACGTGCGCTGACGCTTGATTGATTGATTGATTGATTTTTTTATTCATTCGAGCAGAAATTTTACAATCATAAGTATTTACAATATTTACATTCCTTAGATGATTCTTTATACATACATGTTGCCTGCTGTGCTTACAGTTTATACTTATACATAGAAATATATAAACAAACTATACAATCAAGCAACAATAGTTTCCCTAGTTACACCATGTGTTATACATCGCAATATCAATACACAAATGAACCTCTATTTACAATTTGTCAGCTCGAAATGGAGTGGGAAGGAAGTAAAAACTTGTCGACTCCCACCCCATAAACATAATTCAAAAACATGCAAGAATGTTGTTATTTAGCATTGAATAAATAATACCTTAATAATAATTTCTCGTGTTCAGTGCGATTTAATACTTTTATAAAGTTACATCTGTAACAATGATCACTGTGCCCCAGCAAGGCCCAGCGCCCCAACTCAGGCCAACTCCAGTCACAAGAAGCAGCCGCCACAGCAGTAGACCAATCATGCAGAGGAACAATAGTCCAACGCACAGCAGGCTCCAACTACACCATGAGCAACCACCTCACTGATCATTCATACCATTGTTTTATTCTTTCAAACGCTAATATGCTAATGAGAAATTATAAGGTTTACCCTCAACAAAACACAGGTCAATTCGAAAGAATTAATTGTATTATCTTCGCAAAATTCTTCATACAAAAAAGCAAATTTGGCAATACAATTTTTTTTTTTTTAATATTTCTTAAATAATTATGTAGTTCGATTGATTTTTTAAAAAGTTGTTGCTCTAAGAAGGCTATATGTTTTTTGTTTTTTCTTGAAATTGCCTTTGTATTCACAGTCACTAAGTTGTTCTATAAACCTGTTATTATCGTTTGTTAATAATAATAATTTTTTTAAAAAAAGTTTCCGTGGTTGCTGTTGCTTTAAGAACTGGTTCGGCCACTTCCGCATGTCCACGGTCCCGCCTCTCCTGTCATTCACGCTGCTCCTGGTCTTGTGACTACACTACACTGATTCCTCCAACATGGTCACCTCGCTCCACTTTCTCGCTCTGCTCCCGTTGTTTTACTCCTGTCACGGGCTTCAGTTCAACGACATAGACGAGGAGACGCCGTTTCTGGACGCGAACTCCAAGTACGGTTCTCTGTGGCCTCTTCCTCAAAAGGTAAATTTCTCCAATGTTGCATTCAAGTTGAGCAGCCTCGGCTTCAGAATAGTCGACGCCAAAGGATCCTCTGCTGGACCAAGCTGTGCCCTCCTGCAGTCTGCCTACAGAAGGTACAGTGCAAAGTCCATTATTATTGTGCATGCCAATTTGCTTGTGTGTGTGTTTGATGATAATAAAACAATGCAATGTTGGCTCAGGTACTTTGACTACGTTTTCGATGGCCCCAAAAAGCAGTGGTCAGGTAAAGGCAGACACACAGATGTCTCTGAGCTGGGGGAGCTGCAGGTGTGGATCACATCACCTGACTCCGAGTGCGATTCCTTCCCCACAGTGACTTCAGACGAGTCATGTGAGTGTCTTTCCTCATTCCTTCCTCATAGTTAAATATTGAGCTGGTCGATCTAATTTTGAGCAGGGATGGACTTTGTTAGTAATAGAGATAAAGCGGGACAGTATTTTAATGCTAGAAGGGTCTTGGTTTGATTACATCTCAATATTTTTTGTCTGGAGTTCTCCTCATGCTTGAAAAGTTTTCCTCCGGGTGCTCCGAGTTCCCCTACCACTAAAAATGTGTGCCAAAATTGAGGAATGAGTGTGACTGTGGGATTACTTATTTACTTATTTGTATATATTGTGTGTGATCCCTGTGTGCTCTTACTACTGTCCTATATGTGCGCTGCAACATTGAAATTTCCCCACTGTGGGACGAATAAAGGAATTCTTATCTTATCTTACAGATGGAAATTAGCTACAAAAGCTACAATCTAGTGTGTTTAGTTACAGTCCCATACAAGTAAACAAATAAATACAAAAACAAAAAGAAAGTCTTGATCTTAATTTTCAGATCACACTAAAGTGAAAGTTTTTTTTTTTTGTCAGAGGTGGCATGTGATTGTGTGATGTATCTCTTTTCAGATGTTGTTACCGTATGCGGCCGGTCCGACAGATCTGCCCCGATCTGTCAGACTGACCGCATCCGATAACATCTTCAGTACACTGCTTTACCAAAGTCTTTTATGATTATGCACGTATATCGAAACAGTTTTTGTTTTTTGATTTCTCAGTGACAATTGTTTCTTGCAGTTTTTACCTTGTTCTTTTTTGGTGTCACACTGGGGTTTTTTGCAAATGTATGTGGTTTTACTGCAAATGGCCCATTAGAGGAATGGGAATCTGTCTGTACTAAAACAGCTATTAGTAAGTAAGTAAGTAAGTAAGTTTTTATTTATATACCGCCTTTTCACTGCAGATCTGAGTCTCAAAGCGGTTTACAATTGTTAATTTTGGGCATTTGTATCTCACTCCACACAGAGAGTGTCTCTCCACACTATTGTCCCCTACACATTATATACGAACTATTTCTTCCAACAGATACACTTACCGTGAATCAACCTTTCGCTTTGCTGAAGGCGCCAACAGTCTGGGGAGCCTTGCATGGTAGGACAAACTTTATTTACTGTTAAAGGAGCATTATGTAAAAATCTGGCCAAAAGTGGTACTGCAACCTCTCCCACTCTCCTTGACTCCAGATATGCAGACCAATTTAGCTGGGACCATAATATCTGAACAGACGAGAGTTTTGTCAACAAATCTTTTTTTCACAAAGGCCCCGATAGAAATCCTGGTTTTATTCCTCGTTTTATCTTTAATAATTTTAGAATCAAAACGAGACCTTTTTAGTTCTGCGGACACATGTTACTTTACCAGTGAGATTAGCTCGATGCGGAGAGTTCTGGCAACTAATTTTGAAATCCAAATATCTCTGAACTACTGTTATCAGTTAAAGAAGTATTCAAAAAGAGCATGGTTTATTAATGCCTTTTGACAGATTAGGGCCATTTAATGATCACTTGACATGGAAATCTTACATATTGCTACTTTAACTTTCATAACACTTTGACAACATAATAATTATACAATGGCATTATACACAGATGCTCCCTGCTCTTGTTATGTAGCTAAACCTGTGTCTCTTTCAGGTTTGGAAACGTTCAGCCAGTTGGTGTACAGAGATGAGTTTGGAAGTGTAAGTGAATATCTACTGAAGTAAAATTTATTTAAGTATTGTGTTTTACATGTTACCCCGTTCATTTATTCTAGAGAAACGTCAATGCGACCACAATCAGCGATTTCCCTAGATTTGCACACAGGGGAATCTTGCTGGATACGTCACGGCACTTTCTACCTATAAAAACCATCTTGACCACTCTGGTATGTACTGTCTTCTCTTATGAAATGTCTAATTGCACATTACAGGTCTATTCATTGGATTTGACTTTCAGGAAACCATGGCGATGAACAAATTCAACGTCTTTCACTGGCATATTGTGGATGACCCTTCCTTTCCCTATTTAAGCAAGACTTTCCCTCAACTAAGCCAGAAGGTTTGCTGCATCTGTTACTCCAGTCACTCATTAGAATAACGTACTTGATGGACTATAGCCCTCACCTGCTACATTGGAAGAGGAGAGACAATTTGTTCACAGATAGGCCGCAGTTTAATATAAGCCGCAGGTTTTCATGTTGTATTGTTACCCCACACGAACAGAAGAATAAGATTAAGACATGCTGTATTCGTCCCACAGTGGGGAAATTTAATGGTTGCAGCATCACAAGTAACCGGACAGTAGGAATGAGCCGCACACAACACAAGATGAGTGAATATCAAGGATCGTACAAATCTATACTTTAAAAATAAAATCTCTCTTTAGCTTAGAAAATATGCAGTATGTAATATGACTGAGCTTTATTTATTTATGTCAAGCTTACAAACAGGATCTATATTGTAACTTATGATAAAAACATGCATAAATTCACAAACTTACATTCATACATCCTTTGTTTCCTTTGTTGACGCCTGAAATGGAGTAGGAAGAAGTCAAACTAAATTCACCCTATAAGATTGCATTGATTTCAATTGAGCTGTATTTCAATAGGTTAAAAGAACTTGGTTAAAGTACCAGCTTATAGTCCAGCAAGTACTGTCACTATTTTACAGTTTCTTGCTATAAACAAACTTGTGTTTAGGGGGCGTACCATCCGTATACACACGTGTACACACCAGCTGATGTCAAGATGATTATTGCGTTTGCCCGACTGAGGGGGATCCGTGTCATCCCAGAGTTCGACACTCCAGGGCACACACTCTCTTGGGGAGGAGGTAATTTTTATCACAATTAACCAAAAATGATTGTGTGGATTCTAACTCTCCAAATAGTTCAAACTAAAATGTGTGGTGTTTTTTTTTTTTAGGTCAGCCGGATCTCCTGACCCCCTGCTACTCCGGCGCTTCACCGTCCGGCAGCTTTGGACCCGTCAACCCCATCTTGAACACAACTTACGATTTCATGACGCAGTTCTTCAAAGAAATCGACTCGGTGTTCCCGGACGCGTATGTGCATCTGGGAGGTGACGAGGTGGACTTTACCTGCTGGTGAGCTTTGTCATCTCCAGAATGTGGATTAGTTCCTTAAAATACCCGTTTGTTTACACCTCCAATGATTACAGGAAGTCCAACCCAGACATTCAAGCGTTTATGAAGCAGCAAGGTTTTGGAGAGGATTATAGAAAGCTGGAATCGTACTATATCCAAAAGTCGGTTTGGCGTCCGCACACAAGTATTTGCTTGTGTTTTTAAAATACTGACAGTGACATCCATGTTTGATAGGCTTCTGGATATTGTCGCACAGACCAATAAGGGATACATGATCTGGCAGGAGGTTTTTGACAATGGCGTCAAGGTAACAGTATTAGTTTTTTTATTGACTAACTATTTTGTGATTGACCGGATGGATGCTACACCACTTGTTGCTAAAACTCATTGCGCTAGCTTGACTGTAACTGTTCTAGATAAAGCCAGACACTGTAGTGCATGTTTGGATGGGCAACAATCTACAGGAGGAAATGAACAAAGTCACTGCCGCTGGATACACCACCATCCTCTCCGCCCCATGGTACTTAGATTACATTAGCTACGGCCAGGACTGGCAGAAGTACTACAAGGTTGAGCCGCTAGACTTTGACGGTCAGTTCTCATCACATCCGAACATACAATCGTGAACATTTCTTCAATTTGGATCTTGGCTCTTGATCAGCAGGCTTCCTCCTAAACGCAGCCACGATATGAGTTTCCACATGGGGCGGGGCGTCTGGTGCTGTTTGTGCGTCGACATATACAATATAAGAAAGCACTATGGTGTTTATCTGTAGCAGGGGTGTCAAACCGGTTCCAGGAAGGGCAGGTGTGGACGCAGGTTTTCGTTCCTCACCTCAGGTTGTGATTCAAACCTGCAGCCACACCTGCCCTTTGAGGACCAGTCGGACACCCCTGCTCTATAGTCATAACCATGATTGAATAAATATGAACTCATACCTTTTTATCTATTATGTATGTACAATATAGCTAAAACCAGACACAATTATCCACGTTTGGAAAGGAAACCAACAGCAATACCAGAACGAGATGGCACAAATTACATCTGCTGGTTTCCACACGTTGCTGTCCACTCCCTGGTACCTGAACCGTATCTCCTATGGCCAGGACTGGCAGCAGCATTACAAGGCTGACCCTCAAGATTTTAAGGGTTTGTTAATAATGGATCAAATACTTTTATTATTATTATTATTGCTTACATTGCTATCAATTCATATTTGAGTTTACTTATTTTTCGCATCCATCTTCCGCTTTGGTTTTGTTGTTTTCTTGGGTTTTTTTCCCTTTAACTCAGTCTCACTTCTGGACAATTATGAGTAAGCCTGTTGAACATTTGCCCCTGCTTCCGTTTTTACAATTGATCAATGATTCGATCCATGTATTTCTTCTCTTCAAATACAGGAACTGACAAGCAAAAGGAGCTTGTGGTTGGTGGAGAAGCGTGTCTCTGGGGCGAGTTCGTAGATGCCACCAACTTGACACCAAGGCTCTGGTAAATATTATTTATTTATTTTTAAACAATATTGGGAAGACTACAGCTGCAATCTACCGAAGAAATACTTGGTTGACCCAAAGACATTCCTTCTGGATCAATTAGTGACTAAAAGGGGATTCACAAAATGTCAACCCTCTACTCTATTTCGACGTAACCTTTATCTTCACAAGATTTAAAGATTTAAAACTTAAGACACAAAATCCCTCATATATTAAAGCTCTATTACACACAAAAATTGAGGATTTTTAATGCACTTGATAATCAAAGAAAATGCCAATGTGAGGTGGAACAGGTAGAGGCCTGAGACTTTATAAGAAATAGAGAATTACTAAAATCATTAGAATAAAAGGTGTGAGAAAAAATAGGGAAATATGTGTGGGAAGCCAGGTTGCTTTATGGAAAGTGTCCAGGAGCTCGTGTAGTAATTCAATTCCATTTTGTAAAGCCCTAAATCACAAGAGCAGTTATCTCGGAGGACTTTACAAAATCGTCATTCGCCAAAACAGATCAGAAAATAAAACCGTTCAAACTCAATAAATGCAATGATAAAAACACACAGAGCCATTGGTCCATAAGGAGCAGAGACCACTGTCCTTAAATGTTGATACTATTCTGCTATAGAGTTAATGCTAATGTCGGTGGACTAAGAAGCCATTTTCAGATCAGTCGACTGCAATTCTCTTGAACATTTTCCCCGCAGGCCTCGTGCCAGTGCTGTGGCTGAGCGCCTGTGGAGTGCCAAAGAAGTGAAAGACCTCAACGATGCCTACAGCAGACTTTCAAGCCACCGCTGCCGTATGGTGGAGTGAGTACATTATCCACATGCAAACAGCAACACGTGATGCAAGTGGTCATTTTAATAAAGTTTTTTTTGTTTACCTCAGGCGTGGAATCCCGGCAGAACCCCTGTTTACGAGCCACTGCCCTCACGAATACAAGGGGATATAAGGAAACCATGAGATTGTGCTTTAAAGGCATAAAGTCTACATGATTTTTGCTATTTTTCAGGGGACTTGTAAAGAATCTGAACTAAAGAATGATCAAACTGCTGTGAATGTATTGAATCTCTGGATTGCACTTTGTTTTATTTTACGTTTTTACTTGGATTTTACAATGCGATTTGCAAAAAAAAAATATATATACACAAAATAAAATGAAAAATGTATCCAGTGGTCCTCAATGATCTCATTTTAGAGAAAATGGGTGGAAAAGCAAAAATCCATCAGACATTACAGATAAGCAGTATGTACATTTATTTACAGTTTATTCTCATTCATTTAAATACATTTGGGAGTCTTTGAATCAGAGCAGACCGGCTACTCTCTTCAGTAACATGTTTTGATCCTGTGGGTTCATGGCTTCATATGTGTCTAGTTCAAGGGAAAAAGTAGCGGTCCCAGATGTCAGCGAGCGCAGAGCAGTGGAGTAACCCTGCAGCAGAAAAAATACGTTATACGCTTTGCTAGATTTTCCTGAATTAACTTTGATTTGGAACCAACCATCATTTCGGCCAGAGGAACCGTAGCTAGCAGCACTTTGTCGCTATGGCGGCTTTGAATGTCACGGACTGTTCCTCTCCTCTGGGCCAGGTCTCCGAGCACTGAGCCCAGGTAATCCTCTCCCACTGTGACTTCTAATGACATGACCGGCTCCAGCACCTGCGCCCCTGCGGCTCTCATGGCCTGCGAATGCAAAGAGAATGCGTTTAGGTCCTGTGTGTGTGAGACGATAACCCTTTGATGGTTTCCCCTCAAGCATTTGGTGGATCACTTATTGAGTCACTTAATCAACTTGAAGCTTTGAAATAAATTCTACCTCTTTGGGGCATCTCTTACCACTTGGTTTAAGGCACTTTTACCATTGACATTTGGTAAAGGCCTATAATAGCAAAAACAAAACTAGGGGTTCCAAAAAAACAATTGATTTCTGTTCCTAGCGCTACTATTTGTTATCTTAGAACATTGAAATTGCTGTGTTATCCTGGGTTGGGTGTTGGGGCGGCAGTCTATCCTCAAGAGACAGTAACCGGCTCGACAGGAGGATCAGGAAATGTGGACTCTGGGATGGGGATAAGTGTGGACTTTGTGGGAGCTGTGCTGGAGAGAAGGATGAGGGCTCTACTGCAGGGCATCCTGGGTAACTCCAGACACCCTCTGCATGACACTATGGCCGCTCAGAGGAGTAATCGAAGCAACAGGTTCCTATCACTGCGCTGCCGAACGGAACGTTTCAAGAGATCCATTGTTCCTTCGGCTGTCAGACCGTACAACAAACCTGGATGAGTCTTCTGCTGCTGGAAACCTGAATTTATCCTACGGGGGATCAATAAAGTATCTATCTGTCTAAAAGGTTAAAGTCGATGTGCAGGTCACCTTCTGGACGCAGCGGGACACGCATGCAGACACCATGGCTGGAGAGGTTCCCGGCTCTAAACTCACACTTTGAATTTCAGTGGAAACGCCTTGCACTGGATAACCCAGCAGGGGGCCTGAGGAAAGAAGGACAAGTTTGATGCAAAAAAACTACATAAAGAATGATAACACAAGTTGACAGCCAAAAAATGGTCAGGGGTTTCTTAACTGATTTAGACTAATGTTGGTGTTCTGAGTCCGAATATCACATGCATTTTGCTCTATCAGGTCAACTTTTTGAGATACAGCCATAGTGTTACGGATTATGTACGTCTACGTTATTATGAATTCTGCTTATCAAATTTGAGGGAGTAAATAAAAACGGTTGACTTTTATTTCTTGAGGAAAACAGAAAAACGTCAAGGGTTTCTCAGCTGATGATCTGCAGAAATTAGTTTTTTACGCAAAATCAATAAAAAAAAAATATTTCTGTAGCAAAAAATCCTGACCTGATTGAGCAAAACCAAGGTCATTTTCGGACTCAGAGCATCAACATTTGTCTAATTCAGCTGGAAAACCCTGGACAATTTTCAAAAAATATTTTTTTGTTACCCAGTGTAATGCAACGACTTTTCTACAGTTGTGGCACCGTTCATAGTCAAATCAATCAATATCAATCTATATTTTCATATGACAAATGATAATGCCTCAGTTTTATAGCACTTTTTGGACACTAAGACACTTTCAATACGATTATAACAATAAATGTGAATAGTGACATTTCAAGCATCATTGAGTGTCCAAAAAGCGCTATGAAAAACTGATTCCTGATATTATAAAATTAATGTGGAGAAAAAGGGGATTTGTGTTATTGTTCATCATTTAAATAGAAATATGGCCAAAACAATGCAGTCTATGGCAGGGTGTGTAAACTTTGGAGCACAACTGGGTATGATTTCACCTTGAAGAAATGAACTGTGGACGCCATTTTCAATTGCCTGTTTTAGGTCAGCAGAAAGTTGATTGGGTGAATCTGTTTGAAACGTGAATTTACTGGAGCTGCCCGTGTCGTCCGATGGTTCTACCGAGACCTCCACCGTCACCACATGTCGTCGCTCTCCTATGGTTCTGTCCAGAGTATCTAGATCACACACGCAACATCCGTTCTGGTCATTCGTATGAGTTAAAAAAAATACAAGAACCCTTTTAATATTCTGTACCGGTGGATTTGGCCTTTTGGGTGACTGTCTCCCTGTAGGCCACTTGTAAAGGACCCAGGTGAGTTTCTATCCCATGCTCTCGTCTTATTCTGTCGTGGATTATATCAATGTGCAGCTCTCCCATCCCACATAGAATGGTCTGCAGATGACAGTGGACAATAATGGCTTGCGTGTAAGCAGCAGATGCACGGACTAAGAAAAGCCTGAGTTAATCCCATGATGGTCTTACCTGCCCAGAGTCAGGGTCAACCCGGACTTTGAGGCTAGGGTCTTCTCTCTGGAGGCAACTTAGGGCATTCTCCAAATCTTTTAAAAGGGAAATATAATTAACATTGTAACCAAACACACTGTGTATATATGAAACTATCACAAACCAGTCTGTTTGGCCATGGAAGGCGGCTCTATGGTGCAGAAAAACACCGGGTCAGGCACTTCTATTCCGGTCAGAATGACTTTTACACTGTCCTTTTCCCCTTTTTTATCCTGAGCTCGGCGAAGTGCAGCAGCTGCCGAGGCTTTGGATGCGACGATAGTGTCTCCAGTGACGGTCTGAAGTAAAGATACATTGATTATCCAGATAATAAATAATGATAAAGTAAGATTGATCATTTTAACACCAGGACTCCCAGAAGTAAGAAAATACAAATACTCCCGGAGCCGTCGTTTTGACCCCTCTAATTCAAATCAAGGGAAGTTTTCTAGCTTAAAACTGGTGAATAGAACTTTAAATACGGAATAAAAAACAGTTGCTGAAAGGCTAATGCTAACTGGTAGCATAATGAAGTCATATTTAAATACTAAAGTGAGAGATTTTGTACCTAATTCTTATTTCTTCACTATGCTACAGCTGGAGGTGTTGGAGATTTTATTTTATTTGGCTTTTTTTTTGTTCATTTATCTTGCTGTGCTGTGTGCTCCTCATTCCTACTGTTCTGTAATTGCTGATGCAACACTGAAATTTCCCCACCGTGGGACAAATACAATATCTCTCAATGTCATGCTAATTTGAGCAAGTTAACACTGTGTTGCCATGGTTACAAGCGCTTTCACTCCATTTCAAAATTGCAACCCTCATTTCTTAAAAATAATGACATAGAAACCATATGACATAAAGATTTACATGAGCTGAGTAATGACACTTCCAAAACGAAAAGCCGTCGAATTGACTGCTTTGGGATTTCTAGTGTTAAAGCCTTACATAAGATTAAGAACAAAACCTAGAATGAAAAAAGTGGTCTAAAATTACCTGTTTAAGTCCAACAGTCAAAGCAATGTTTCCGGCCGTTATTGAGGGAATTTCTACATATTGATTGGCAAACGGCACAACCAGACGGCTCACCCTCTCACTGCCAAAAACGTAGATATATACAGAAAATCGCATGCTTATTTCATTGGTTTAATAATGTAGAATTGTTAAATGGCCTCACGTGCAGTCCCGGTTGATGTTTTGAACCGCTGTCTGTGCTTTCAGAGTCCCGGAGTATATTCTGACAAACACCAGAGGCCCTCGCTGCTTGTCGTGGATTACTTTGAAAGCCAACGCACATAAGTCCTCTTTGTACCATTGTCTAACGGGGAGATAACACGGTCAATACAGTTTGTGAGTAGACGTTAAGCAGAGTTCTATATCGCGCGGTTGTAGGTACAGTATGACTCACATGACGTCGTGGTGGCGCTGACTGGGGTCGGGGAGATACGCGATTATGGCGTCGAGTAGAGGCTGGACACCTTTGTTTTTCAAAGAGCTTCCGCAGAGAATGGGAATAGCCTTACGAGCCAGTGTCACTCTCCTCAAAGCTTCTTTAATCTAGAAAATAACAAAAAGTAGCACATGGTAGTTTTTCTTGCCGGTGTTGAAGAGTCTAAGGACAGTGGGGATGATATTTCAGCAACATTTTATGGATATTTAAGGACATTTATGAACATTTACGGAAATTTTTTTGTCATTGAATTTGTCGTGTTTGAACGGTTTGATTCTCTGATCTGTGTTGGCGAAATCAACAGTTTTGTTAAGTCAGCTGAGATAACTGCTGTTGTGATTTAGAACTATTCAATAATACATTAAATTGCATTGATATTCATCCAAAATGTGCTAATTTTGATGTCCTAAAAGCCTCCCATGGACAAGTGTTGAAAATTAGCATGGTCTTGCTGTGACCCTAAAGCTGGGGTCTCTTTTTTTTGACTGGAGAGCTACTTTTACACGACAGAAATGGCAAAGAGCTACTCCCTTGTGTGGCCATAATGAAAATATCCAATACAACCATGAAAAATATAGGTACTTAAACTGTTTAGCCTTTTTATTTGTGCACAAAAGGTCAACAGTTTTAGTAATTTGAAATTATTTAAATTGAAATTTCCCCACTGTGGGACGAATAAAGAATCTCTTAATCTTAAAATTGAAATAGCATCTAGTATTCAATTTCTGAATTCTTCGGGGAGCTACCTGAGAGGGGATGGTGAGCTACTGGTGGCTCCCAAACTATAAGTTGGAGACCCCAGCTCTAAAGGCAGTGCATCTGATCTGCCCAATGTAACTGCTGTGTCCATTACAAATAAATAAATAAAATAAATCATACTTTAATGGAAGGAACTGCATCAAAATTATCACTGAAGTCAGTTAGCAACAGCTCTGCAAATTCATCATCCAAGTCAGCAACCTGTACAAATGAAAGAAAAATCAATTTATGATTATTCTCATTTTAAAAAGTAGTTTCTGCATGAGTTCACCTGCTCGATCAGAAACGCCCTGGCCTCTTTCACGGCCTCCACCAGCGCAGGTTCAGACTGCTCTAAAGGCTGAACATTGAAACTCCGCCCATCGTCGTTTTTTGATTGTGTTTTCCATGTGAGCTGTTCCTTCGTTAATACATCTACAAGACCAGAAAAGCTCTTCCCACATCCAACTGGAATCTGGAATGGTCACGTACATATATAATTGACTGATTCTCTATGGTTTCAATATTATGTTATTCTCAGATCTTTTCATTTTTAAAGCCTACCTGTAGAAGGATTGGTGTTGTGTGCATCTTTTCTTTGATGCTTTCAATACAAAGATTTAGGCTGTGAAAAGAGACAATAGGCCAAATGGTTAAATATTCAGATGTTAAAGTATTTATTGTTGCTATAACCTACTTTGCCATAGGTTTATCCATCTTATTGAGAAAGCCGATGCAGGGAACATGATGCTTCTGAGCTTGTCTCCACACAGTGAGTGTTTGGGCCTGTAAATATCACCAACACTGTAAACTATAGCGTTCCCATGGAGACGCACAGATGATGCATTGTTGTCCATAAATATTACAAAATGCATTTTTAACACTAGAACTCCCAGAGCAGTCAATATGGTGGGTTTTGGTATAATGTCTCAGATCATGTACATTTTAGTCAGAATTGTGTGACTTTTTTTTGTTTCTATATGCAGTGTATTTCTATGTCATTATTTTCATAACATACGTTTTATTTTGGAAATGTGAATCTACCTTTAACTCCCAGAGAAGTCATTTTAACGGCTCCATTAATTTGATCTTTGGTCACTTGGCCACCAACATTCTATGGCAGTTAAAGCCCCATTTTCGCCAAGGTTACATTTTGTAGTTATTTTTAGAACTTATTAATCATTTACTTTTAATTAATAAAAATGGTGAAAAACAAACCAACTACTTTTTGGGGAATTTTTCAGAATATCATACATTTGAATGGGAGCAGTCAAAATGACGGCTCTGGGAGTCCTACCAGTGTCCAAATTCTGGGAGTCTTTTTAGTGTTAATCATAACAAACCTCGACACCAGCAGAAGCGTCAAACACAGCGACTGCACCGTCTAAAACACGAAGAGAGCGTTCTACCTCCAGAGTGAAGTCGACGTGTCCTGTAAAAACATAAAGCTGTCAATCAAATCAAGAACACACATTTACTTCATGAACATACCTGGTGTATCGATCAGATTAATTCTATGGTTTTTCCAGTCAAATGTGACGGCTGCCGACTGTATAGTTATACCTCGCTCTCGTTCCTGGGCCATGAAGTCTGTAACTGTATCCCCATCATCTACATCTGGAGGCAACATTAACCAAAACAAACAAACGGTAACAAGCTGCATATTTTGCTGTGTGAGTAAAAATGACCTCACCTCCTAACGCCCTTATATAACCAGAGTAAAACAGCATTCTTTCTGTTGTGGTAGTCTTGCCGGCATCAATGTGAGCCATAATCCCAATATTTCGGATCCTATGAAAAATACACTTAATGCAAAGAATGAAAATCAATTGAAGAAGAATAAACATCTTTCTTACTTGGATATGTCTGGGGTGACAACAGTCCGCACAGATTTGACATCATCTATAAGAGTAATACAATAGAGGGTAAACTGAAATAAAACAACAACTCACAGGTAGCATATATCTTTGACTACCACCGTATGATGTGTCCTTGTATAGGAACAGAATACAGTGTTACATTAACCAACCAAGAAAAGATGCCTTGTACCAGGTTATAGAAGATTATCGTACCTGCGCAGGACCATGATCATGACCATGATAAATATTCAATTCATTCATTACATTGCATGTGAAATCTATCTTGAAAAACTAGAACTACTGCAAAATACTATTATGTAAAACCACAATTCTCAAGTGCAAATGTATGCATAAATATCAATACTCACCAGAAAGAAAACCATATTTTCTTTTTATAATCCAGATCACCGTGGATCTGCGATGAGGTCCAGCCACAAACAAGTACTTGGTCTATGATGTACAGGGATATGTTGAATTATCTCATTCTAAATGGCAGTGACATAACACATAATTCATATGGAGACAGGCTTACCCAAAACATAACGTTACTTCTATTTGTTCCCTGTTGACTGTGAGGGAAGACACCGCGTAATTGTCAAATACATCGCATCTTTGAAAATCGATGTGAAATAAACCTTAAAATAACTGTAGGAAGTCCGTATTACACATGATATTACTACAAATGTCAACAGCAGAAGTCGTGTGTTCATGTGGTCCTTCACTCAAATCACACCCCCAGAAACAGCGTCATTATCGCATTCGTTCCACAGGCAAAACCATTCTTCAAATACAAGAATTACGTTACATATTGTACGTTATATATATATAAATATCAGTATGTACAATATTTTGAAGAAGTCGTGATTATGAATGTGTTTTTTCGCATGGATGTACGTGAACAACTTCCTTTCTTACTATGACGTATTTCCTCTAAAGTGTTGGCTTCGGGAAAACAACATCGGAACAGCCCGAGCCACTGGAAAAATACATATAAAGTCGCCTATTTTCACCAGAAACCCGAAACACCAAATCAGTAAAAGTTGTAACGCTAACCCCAAGACAAAATGGTATGAGTTTAAACGTTTTATTTGCTTGTTCAGCTGCTAAATTGTCTTATAGCTGTTAGCATGTCGGGGTTAGCATGGCTCACATGTGCCACGGTGGAGTGATTGTCACAATATAACTTTGTTTCAGTTGTGATCAGCCAATAATGGTCTGACTGCATTGAAAAAAACAATAGACAAATGGTTATTAGTTGTCATTTCATAATCTTATTCACTGTAACTAACAGTTCAGAATCAGATACAGATGGACGAAAGCCTTGCCAATCATTTAAGACATTCATAAATCATCTCGTTAGTCAAATGTATGAAATGTGCTTCCAATAATATTTATATTTAATTTAAGGTACTCCTGTCTCACTGGGTCAGAATAATTTATTAATGATTGTCACTAGTTTTGCAGATTGTTTTATAATCAAAATCTACCCTAATGATAACATCATATATGCACATATGTATTGTATGTCAGGCATTTCTGGATTAGTGGTTACTTCCTATTTTTACTTTTCTCTTATTATTTACATGTAGATTATTCCTCGTGTTGCACCTTGGTGCCAAAACGCAGACATTTTTAGACTTCTAATTTAATGCAGACCTTACCTGTTTATATTATACTTTATGAATCAGTGTAATAATGTTGCTTTTGTTGTTCAGCCCCAGAACGAGCACATCGAGTTGCATCGCAAACGCCATGGTTACCGCCTCGACCACCATGAGAGGAAAAGAAAGAAGGAGAGTCGTGAGGTCCATGAGCGATCCCAGAAAGCCAGAAAACTTATAGGTTTGAAGGCCAAACTGTACCACAAACAGAGACATGCAGAGAAGATCCAAATGAAGAAAACGTAAGTTTAAAATCAAACCCGTATAGTTCCCATTGTCAAGTATTGTTATGGTCTTACATTGTTTGTCATCGTTTCTGTAGCATCAAAATGCATGAACAGAGGAAGACTAAACAGAAAAATGATGACAAGACTCCTGAAGGCGCCGTACCAGCATATCTGCTGGACAGAGAGGGGCAGTCTCGTGCTAAAGTTCTTTCCAACATGATCAAACAGAAAAGAAAAGAAAAAGCTGTGAGTGCTGACTTAACCGTTACAAGTTATTTTTGTGAATATATTTTAACATTGTTTTATGGATTCTTTAGGGCAAATGGGAAGTTCCTTTGCCCAAAGTACGAGCACAAGGAGAAACAGAGGTTCTCAAAGTCATCAAAACAGGAAAACGACAGAAGAAGGCCTGGAAGAGAATGGTCACCAAAGTCTGTTTCGTCGGTGATGGATTCACACGAAAACCACCTAAATATGAGCGGTTTATTCGACCTATGGTAAGATTTTATCTCCACAGCAACAGTAAAGAAAAAAAACATATTGAGACGTATCTCCTTTTGTTTTGTTTAGGGTCTGCGCTTTAAAAAGGCTCACGTCACTCATCCAGAGCTGAAAGCCACATTCTGCCTTCCTATTCTGGGCGTGAAGAAGAACCCGTCGTCTCCGCTCTACACGTCACTCGGAGTCATCACAAAAGGAACAGTCGTCGAGGTCAACGTCAGCGAACTGGGACTAGTCACACAAGGAGGAAAAGTTGTCTGGGGTAAATTCAATCATGTAACTTTGCATTATTCACAGTGGCCTTTCATTAAAACTGAATATAGAAGGATACTGTGATATGTGTTTAGTAATGTTCCGTCTTGTCATCTTCCAGGTAAATATGCACAAGTGACGAACAACCCGGAGAATGACGGCTGCATCAATGCTGTTCTGCTGGTTTAAATCTACGAGCCACCTCAAAGACTTTCAAAATAAAACCTGGACAACTGTGGATCTTTACAAAGAGCAAGAGAAAGAAATGACTTCATTGTGACAATAAATGTTTTCTTGAAATAAATCAATAAAAGAGTATTGCAGAAAATGTTTTTGTTGCACAAGAAGCATGTGGATATGGTCACATTTATATTGCACTATTCTACAGGTGAGTGAAGTGTCTTGCACAAGGGCGAAATGACCCGAATGCCCTAAAGTAAATATCTTTTAAAAGGTAATGAGGACAGTTTACTGTATTTGAAGTGTTTCACGTTGGTTACAAATGCTCTGACTTCCAAGTACAGTAAGTTAGTTCCCATCAAACTACTGAACATTGTGGCAGAGTGGTTAGCTGTCACTGTTCAAATTCGCATCCAGGACGTAACAGGGCCTTTCTGATTGAATGGAGTTTGCATGTTCTCCCCGTGTCTACATAGGTTTCCTCCAGTTGCTCCTTACCATTCAAAACATGAACAGAAACAGCATTTCCCGTGCACCAGAATTTAACTGGGATAAAGTGCACATAAGTTTTATTTTAACAGTTTAAGTCATAACTAAAACTTGGATTATTTTTATTATGAAGTATATTAACTGGCAATTCAGTTTCCAACGTGAATGTGTTTTATGATGCAAAAAACACCAACACATGACCTTATACATTGTTTATTTTGATTTGTGGACGTTAGATCTAATTAATACCCACCAAATACATTATCTTACATAAAGGCCCCTCGTGTAGTAAACAGTATAAAGACCAATGACATTTTATAAACTTGACAATTGGATTTTGTAAGAAAACATTAAAACAAGTCAAATTTAGACAATAGTTTAAAAGCTGTATTTCATCTCAGCATTTCCACTAAAATGTAGATGAATCACATTGAGTAACTGTTACTAAGGGAGATTGTCAGTGTAAAACTATTCAGTAGATCTAAAAATATGGAACTTTCTACAGTAAAGAAAGACTTGTGAGACTTATTAATCAGACTTGTAAGACTTGAAATATTTCATGGTTGGATCCAAGCAAGTAGAACTTCAATATGCAACAAGAGGAAACCGGAGTGAGACAAAAAAGGCTCAAACAGCTGTAAATAAACCACAGATCAAAACTCTTAAAGAATCTGTAGAAAAACATGAATTTGTCAGTGTCCATGAGGCATTCACAGTCATGGCGTTTGCAGAGGAAAAACGCTTTTTGAACCTGAGTGAATTGCACTGTATGAACAGAGTCCATCACTGCTGAGGAGGGAAGTCATTTAGAATGTCTTAAAACTACAGCAGCATTGAGCAGAAGGATTCAAACAGGGCTGTCCATCAAGACGCTTTACAATCCATGGACCAATGCAACCAGCCGCAGCCCAATGACACGCCAGAGTGAAGGAGGCGGCATAATGAGTGAAGGTTCATTAGTAAAAGGGATTTACAGGTTTTTTTTGTCCTAAACTTTGGATCAGCTTAAATTGCTTTTACGATGAATTGGTTCTTCTCATGTTGTGTCTCACTCCAACGTCTTTGTGTTGCATATTGAAGCTCTGCTTGGAAACTCCATGCAAACAAATGTTTCAAGTGGTTCTACATTTTTCATCAGGACTGTGCTGTGACAGATACAGTTAAGAGTGCACCGTAGACAAAAGTTTTGTACGACTCATGTCTTTGAACAAAAAGGTAGAAGCCTCCACTTGTGACGCTGTACAGCAGAAAGCCTCCCACATTTAAAAGTGCATGTAGTGAATTCATTTGGCATCCTCCAGTTACACATAGTAGTCCAATTTACTAATTATCGTCTTGCATCCTGTGACTGAGAATACTCTCTCAGACTTGGGAAAGTACAATATATCTCTAGCCACTTGATCTGCGATCGACGCGTCTGCTTCTATATCTCTGGCGTCCATCTCAGCCATGGCGCACTGAACCACGTGTTTGTATTCCAGAGGAAGAAAAGGAACAAAGAAGTCCACCAAGTTCTTGTCAATCAAACTCGTGTGCCACAGGCCGCCTGTTTGAACGGTAATGTATTAGTAAATTGTAACAGAACTGAAACAAAAACTATGGCGAATACTTACTTTTCTTGTTATTAAATACTGATAAGGAAAGTGCAGTTTCTAGATCACTGAGTTCAATCTCCTCCCGGTCTCGTCCAGCTTTCCAGAAATCTAGAGCAGTTTGTATTATGCTCTCACCACCAGCATTGCTATATAACCAAATACAAAAAGGAAAAGGATGTTTAACAATGCCACTTACGCATGAGCTTTATCTGGTTAATGTTAGTGGGATGACCCCGTGACCAAAATGGCTAAAAAGTGCATTTGTTACACACCTGAGAAAGATAAAAATGGCTTTCCGATACGAGACTCCGTCCAGTTTGTCGTAGTAATCCAGGTAAGGCTTGATGCTGTCAATCAGACCCGGGTGCATTTTATCCATCTCATCAAAAATGAACATGGACTGGCCACAGTTTGTGACGTTGCCTTTGATCCACTGCTGCAGCTGAGACTAAAGCGAAGCAAACGGGTTAATGTTTTATTGAGATAAGGTTAGTTAAAGCATTTTGTTCACACCTTGTACGTCTCGATGTGACTGGCGTGAGGAAAATGCAGTTCCGATGTGAAAACGTGCACAAAACTGCTGTGCATTCCTTCTTTGTAGAGGTTTTCTGCGATCATTTTGCTGACGAAATTCTTCCCCGTCCCCGTCCATCCGTGCAGGGACAGAACCAGAGGCTTCTTTGGGTTGTCATTGTTCATGAACCCATTTACAGCTTTAGAGATGATCCGTGAGGCAATGTGCTGCCCAAAAAGTTTACTCTCCAAGTCCACCTCAAGACCTGCAAAAAGCGCAAACGTGAAAATTCAAATTAATTTTTGTACAGCCCTAAATCACAACAGTAGTTATCTCGGAGGACGATTCACCAACACAGATCAGAGATTCAAACAGTTGAAACATAGGAAATGCAATGATAAAAAAAAACGAAGAACCATTGATCCATAAGGGGCAGGTGACCAAAATAAGGGCTGTTGCTGATTATTACTATTATTATGTTTATAGAATGATCAATTTTTATTTTCATTTTTGCTGCTACTGGACACCTGAATTTCTCCTACGGGGGATCAATAAAGTATCTATCTATCTATCTTAATAGATGTCCAAAGATCTTGAGACCCTCCTACATCGGCAAGGAACAACAACAAAAAACCTAGTGGGCAAAATAACGAGAAACCTCAGGGAAGCCCACTTTGAGGCAGGTGTTCGCTCCCACAGACAGACAGCTATATAGGCCGTCCAGGAAAACTGAATACATATCAGTCTCCACGTTGTTCATTTCACAATATGATATTGTAAGGGGATTTATATTGTTTTGTTTTGTGTTATGCCTGTGTTATTACCTGGCTAGGACCTATTTTGAGTGCGCATTGATATGACGGTGATGAGGTCACGGGCGCATGAAAAAGGTAACCTCGGGTTTGAGGAGAGTTCCCTTGATGAGGAGCTGGAGACTGAATAAAGCTACGTTCCTGAGGAGCTGTCCCTCTCTGTGTTGACGGTCCACTGCCAACTGTAGGTGCTCAACTTTCTCTGATAACGTTTCAATAGTTTTTAACATCTTCTTCATATCATTTGCATTGAGCGAGTATCACCCTGTGTTAGAAAGGTCGTGGGTGTATGAAGAATCACACAGAGAGGGACAGCTCCTCAGGAACGTAGCTTTATTCAGTCTCCAGCTCCTCATCAAGGGAACTCTCCTCAAACCCGAGGTTACCTTTTTCATGCGCCCGTGACCTCATCACCGTCATATCAATGCGCACTCAAAATAGGTCCTAGCCAGGTAATAACACAGGCATAACACAAAACAAAACAATATAAATCCCCTTACAATATCAAACTAAATACATATATTTTTTTACAATCAAAGTACCAATGCAAAGCGAAAATCCATAGTGTGCTCATTCTCTCACCCGTAGAATTAAAAGCAATCCATTTAGAGCTACAACTCTCTTGAAAGTATTTGTAAATTGTCCCAAGCGTCCAAGCACCAATGCCGCCCACTGCTACCGTGGCTGTTACTGGATCAAAGGCGTTCACCAGTGCACACATGAACGAAACGCCATAGAAGAGCAGGTACGCGCGTTTTACTTTCATCGTCGCAAAGGTTTGACATTGGATTCGAGTTTTAAAGACATAAAAGCGACGAATAAGCTCCGTGGATGCTAACTAGCTACAGTAGCATGTCAGCGCCAACACACAAGCGCCGCAACTTCCGCATGGCAACGTCACCCAGTCACGTGACACAACAGCTTTTTTAGTGTTTCAGTTAGCTAGCTTCATGCACGTTTTAAATAATAATCTTAAAAATAAATAATATGCATACGTCGCCCGGATATACCATTAAACCACTTCATGTACTTTGCTGTGTACGTCAGAGCATAAGTAAACACCATAGACTGTGACAACCATGACTTCCTGTGGCAGCTCACCTGTTTTGTTGAAAGAAATCCACTCCGGACGACAACACTCGTGGAAGTAGTAGAGGATGTTCGGATAACTGGCCAGAAACCCGGTGAGAGCAGCTGCCATGCCCACGGCGATGCTGGTACTTATGGGCTCTATAGCTTCGGTCAGACCAGAGCAGACCAGCATCCACAGCAACACCATATGCTTCCAGCGATGCCTCATTGTCTCGGGTTTGGTTAAGAACAGGTACTGGGATGTTGTAAGCGGGTGTAGGGTGTAACCGGGTGTAACACGCACACAGACAGGCACATCTGAGCCGCTCACAGACAGTCAGTGAGCGTGCGCAGTCCAAAGGTGGCGCACGCAGCGTCATTCCAAAATATACTTTTCTTGCGAAGGAGGCCAACTTTTTTTTTTAGGATAATATATTTATTTCAATCCGATAATCACACCTATTCCCCATGACCTTGAAATAAAATTTCAGAAGTTAAAACCACAATATTTAACTTTTCTTTTTAGTTTATAGACCTGATCCCTTCATCACCACTAGATGGCCCACCAGTCATTGAAAGATCCCAAAGGCATCTTTGGGCCCAGGCATGAGCAATAAGGGACAGACCTCGAATAATGAACCGAGTATCATTAGTTAGTTTTCCATATCTTCACACTAATATAGGTAGGCGTGACAAGGGTTTGGATGAAGCAGACGCTTACCATAGGGTATAGTACACAAATAAATACACACACACGCACACACACACACACGGCCTAAACTCTCTCTGCTCTGAACCTACACCTCTCTCATCGCCTGCTCTGTGCTGAGGTGGTTGGCAAGTTCCTTGTTTGTACTTCACCATATCTGTGGTTGTCTCATCTTTCACATGCGGCTGGCTTACCTGTAAGTGAAAGCCTGATCACAGATTGGTAGCACTTCTTCCATCAGTCTACCCCAGGGCAGCTGTGGCTACTGTATTAATTTACCACAACACATTTGATGTGATCATAATATAACCTAAAGTGCATGATTGTTATTATATACATTCACTTTTTATGACCAATATGAGAATCACCAGCGATGTATATTCTAATAATTGTTTTTACCACCTAAACATACATTGATTTCTGTATGTTTTATCCATGGTCAGGAGGCTGAGGGAGCAGTCTGAGCATCAAATCATGCTAACCCCTCCAGCTCATCTGGAGCAGCAGCTCTACTCTGAGCAACTTTGATGTGACTAAGCTCCTCACCCTGTCTCTAAAGGACCTCCCAGATACTTCATTCTGTCAGTCATTATCCAAAGCTCACGACCAAAGGTGAGGGTGAGTTTACTGACCAGGTAAATCGAGAGCTGGTCAGTAAATACAGGGGAGTTCAGTCATACAGGGACGCACAGCTCAGTAGAGAATATAGAGATGGCCCAAGAATACCAAATTGCTCCTCTTAAATTTGAGATTCGGCTGAGAAGTGTGATTTCACAGTATTAATTTGACCACTCCAGTCTGCCAATCCAAAGGCACTGTCACTGACCGCCAAGCACATTTGCAGACCACCTAACCATTGTACCATTGTGTGAGGTTTTGGAATTGCGGATGATAGACAACTGAAAAGAAATCAGCAAATAGGATAATTGTCCTCAAAATATTGCATAAAACATATCTTTGATGTCTGCCTGTTTGCAAACTACACAAAGAGCATTAAGATGACCATAAGACCTGTGTTCAAAAGGTATTATGTCTTTCGTCATCTCGTAAACACGCAGGGCTGTTCCCCATTGTGTGGCGACCCAGTCGGCCAAAACATCCTCTTTGTACCTAATCATTACTATATTCAGACTCAGGCAGGAAATGATTTCATACTGCCACAACCGCTGCAGTCCTCCTTCACCAGGGGCTCCATGTTCCCACAACCACCTCCACGTACCTGACATGGGGAACCGGTCTGACGGCAATAAAGCTCAGTACCGTAATGTCTCTTGTGTGAATACAAAATCTTTAGATCCATCATCTTTAAAACAACAGATAAACAATAACAGCACCATTCTCGATATAGGACTCAGCAACCTGCGCCTCCCTCTTGTAATGGCTTTTCCATCATTGCCAAAAATACAAACATTTTTATTTTTTCATTATTTTATCTTTCGTCCCATTGCATCTTGGTTGTGCATAAAGATTTTTTAAACAATGGATGTTTCTTAATGCTGTTTTGACAGTGGCTCAGTTGGTAGAGCATTGGCCTATGGGCCTGAAGGTCATGGGTTCAAGCCCACCGAAAGACCTACTTCACGACTCCCACTGATGACTGCTGTCATTGTGTCCTTGGGCAAGATACTTAACCCCACTTTGCCTGAAGCCCTCACTGCAAAATCAAGGCTCCTGTGGACTCAGCACCTGCAGGAGGATCAGTGAGGGGCTGGTGCTCTGTGGACTGGGTGCAGCTCTGACTGCCACCCCCCCAACCCAGAAATTGATTAAGGGGAAGAAAATGGATGGATGGGTGTTTCTTAAATCTTATTAGGAACCATGTAATCTTAGGAATCTTGTAAGAAAGAACATTGTAAGTCACTGAGCTGATTAAGGGTTTATGAAAACTAGTGATAGAACTTAACTGTTTTGAGTGTGTGTGGTTTGAAAGTGCGGGGGCGACAGTAGCTCAGTTGGTAGAGCATTGGCTTTCAGGCCTGAAGGTCGTGGGTTCAATCCCCACCTCTACACCTTCTCCACCGACTCCCACTGATGACTGCCGTCGTTGTGTCCTTGGGCAAGACACTTAACCCCACTTTGCCCAAAGCCCCCACTGAAAGATCAAGGCTATGCTCACAGTCAGAGAGCAGCCGTCCTCCTGTGGACTCACCACCTGCAGAGGGTCAGTGAGGGGCTGGTGCTATGAGACTTGGGTGGCATCTCTGACTGCCACCCCCCTGACCCAGAAATGGATTAAAGGGTAGAAAATGGATGGATGGATGGTTTGAAAGTTAGGCAGCCCAGCTTTAAGAAATGATTAGAGTAAACAAACTCACCTGCCCTGACCCTGAAGGTAAAATAAAAGCCTGTCCCTATTTTCACTGATAGTGTGTGGTCCCAGTCCTCTTTCCTTTGTACAAAACACAACTCTACATCTCTGCTCCTTCCTAAAGCAGTTTTGAGTGGTGAAGGAGAGGACGCAGGATAGGTCTACCATCTGTTGACCCCTGCTGTCAGAGGGGGTTTGAGCCTGACCTGCCAACCAAGTGACTGATGAAATGAGGAAATACAAAATAAATGAAAGAAGGAAGGCACTGCAGGCGGGATAATAAACAATTGATATATATTTTTGATTATATTACCGTAATTGCTGGACTATAAGCAACCAATGTCCATAAATGTTGATAAAATCCATAAATGTCATCCATAAATGTCTCTTTTTTGAGGTCTTGTAAAACTATTTGCTCCAAATAATTAAATGTATAATATAAAAAAAGATAAATGAATATATAAACACAAATGATATTTAAAAATATATAGAAATGAATAAATGTCCTGATTCATCTCCACTGTTCATAGACCGTCCTGTATCGGCAAGGAACATGGACTCCCAGAATTCTGATGTAGAAAATCCCCATGAGCAGATTCAATTTAACTACTTGTATTCAAAAAAGACAAGGCAAGTTTATTTGTATAGCACAATTCATTCACAAGGCAACTCAAAGTGCTGAACAAAATAAGATAGCATTAAAATCATAAATAATCACAGTACATTAAAAATAAAGATTAAAAATATAAAATCCCTCAGTTGTATGCACAGCTAAACAGAACTATCTTTAACCTGGTTTTAAACATTGTCAGAGAGGAGGCCTGTCTCACATCATTTCATCTCAATCTGAAAAGCAGCCTCCCCATGTTTAGTCCTGACTCTGGACACTAACAGGAGTCCAGTCCCTGTGCTCCTCAGAGTCCGGGCTGGTTCATATGGGACTAATGTCACAAATATATTTTGGTGCAAGGCCATGGAGAGACTTGTACACAAGCAGAGCTGTTTTAAAGTCTGTTCTCTGAGCCACAGGAAGCCAGTGCAGAGACCTGAGGACTGGACTAATATGGTCGTACTTCCTGGTTCTTGTCAGGACTCGAGCTGCTGCATTTTGAATGTACTGCAGCTGTTTTACAGCCTGTTTGGACAGACCTGTGAGCAGTCCATTGCAGTAGTCTAACCTACTGGAGACAAATGCATGGATAAGAATCTCCAAGTCTGCTTTAGACACTATGTTTTTGATCCTGGCAATGTTTTTTAGATGGTAAAAAGCTGCTGATGTTACTGACAGGCATTTATTATATTTGTATGTTAAAACTGGGGAATATGACTTGAAATACAGAAAAAAAGGCTGCTTAATGCTAACTGCTAAAAGATTCATAATAATAATGACATAGAAATAAACTACATAAAGAGACAGTTAAAAAGACCAAAAATGTGCATCATTACGCTTTCTAATCTAGAAAACTGTCAAGTTGACTGCTCTTCTTGTGTTAAATTGTGGTGTGACCAGTAATACGTGTTGTCTTTCGGCTTTACATTCGCTCACAACAGACCATAAACGCCATACACTTATAAAGAATAGGTCTTGGATTATATGTGTTTTTATCTGTACCTATCAGGAACAGTTATGCACAATCTCCATTAGATGTTTTTATTTGTCAAGGAAACAAAGCAAATGCAACAGTCCATTTATCTTCAGTAACAGGCAACAGTCTATGGCCCAGTTTCAAGGGATGATGCCGACTTTACTGTGTATCGTCAGGTTTAGGACCAAAACACTGACTGAAGGAGAGAGTAACTCAGCGCAGACAGACTGAGGCGGCTGAAGAAAGTGATCAATACTGCAGGATGTTTGGAAGCATATGGACCCACCCCCCTTTAAACAACCATTTTGTATGAATCAATCTTTTGTGCTATTTTTCTGACATTAAAACCGGGGAACCTAAACACAGAATGGAGCAGAATAGATCTAACTGTTTCAGATTGGTTCACTCCCTTGTTTTCACATGTATGTATTTAGCTACTATTACCATATAAAGTAGCTTTGACGTCATACAATGCAAGTCAGGTGGTTCGCCAAATCACATACAGAGGTTGTTGGAGGAGATAAAATACATCTTTTTAAGGTAGACATGTGAAGCACCAGCCACTCACTGATTCTCCTGCAGGTGGTGAGTCAAAGTGGGGTTAAGTGTCTTGTCCAGGGACACAGTGACGGCAGTCCTCTGTGGTAACGTGAAGTAGGTCTTGTCATGGGCCACTGTCACCCCAGAATACTTACCACTTCATAATAAATACATGATTTGTACTTAAGTAATCTTTATTTATGTAGCTCATTTTTCAAGAAATCAAGTAATTTTTCAAGTTGCTCAAGTAATATTTATTTATATAGCTAGTTTTTACAGACCAAGTCACCAAAAGCGCTTTACAATATTCTTAGTTCAGAGTTTGTTCCAATCACTTCACACGGTGATGACGGAAGCGAGACACAGAACCATCAAAGCCCTAACCAACACCGTCCATTCATTACATTCAGACCTATTGTACATGTTGTTAGTGGTAGCTGAAACCGGAGCAACTGGAGGAAATCTACGCAAACACGGGGAGAACATGCAAACTCCACTCAGAAAGGCCCTGTTCTGACCAGGATTTGAACTCAGGACCTTCTTAGTGAGAAGCAAGAGTGCTATCCTCAGCCATCGTGTGAGAGTAGGATTGATCTACAAATTCTTCTTTTCAAGCCCACAGTCCAAATGTGGCCCTCTGACTTGTTTACACGAACAAACCATTGAGATACATTCATAAAATCATCCAGCCAACTTCAGCTCCACCTATATAGTCACGCTGTACCTCGTTGGAAGGATTTAGGACGTTAGGACTCCAGTTGTTGACGTTGTTTGTATACACTGATATTTGCTTTTGATTGAGTCACAAAATACCATATATGGCACAAATGTAGCTGTGGTGGGAATCAATAGTAGAAATATGAAACCACACTTTAAAGCCCAGAACAGCCTGAATCCAGTCTTAACAGTTTCAAAATCCGGGTCTTCTGGTTATATTTAAAGTGGCCCCTTTACTAAACTGTTTGAACACCCCTGTTTTTAAGTCAAACCTTTTGGAAAGACTCCTTTGGCCTTGACCACAAAATAATGTATCTTTTATTATTTCTTTTTTCGGCCCATACGTATTATAATCATACATTGTACCACATTGGTTCTTAAGATGCACAAATGTAACAAAATGCCCTGTTGCACATTAGTTCCTGAATTTGATATATTGGGTATGTTTTTTTTTATAGATTATAATCCTCTGCAACTGATGGTTGGTTGTAAACAAAGGCACAATGCAATACAATTGTAAATTCCCAGTCATCCTTAACTTCAATTTTGAAGTGAAAAGAAACACCAAGATAACCAGAATTAAATAAACCAGAATGAACTCAAGAACTGTAACCATGTTTCAGTTAAACCGTTCATCAGCTGGACCCGTAAACAAAACTGACAGTTGGTTTATTGAAATCACTCAATTCTATTATAAACTCTATAAGCTTATTTGTCTGTTATATTGGGGTGACAGTATCTCAGTTGGTAGAGCATTGGCCTTTGAGCCAGAAGGTCGTGGGTTCGTGCCCACCACAAGACTTTCTCCACCGACTCCCACTGATGTCGTTGTGTCCTTGGAAAGACACTTAACCTCTGGGAACACCTGATGTCACAGTGGGGCGGCTGCGGCTGCAAAGTGCCAGACCCATTGCCTAGAATGAGTCTGGTGTGTGTGTGCGCTTCTGTCAGTGTGCCCCAGGGCAGCTGTGGCTACAATAGTAGTTTATCACCACTGTGTTTGGAGTGAATGAATAATGACATGTGAAGCGTCTTTGAGTGTCCAGAAAAGCGCTATATAAAACTGATGCATTATTATTATATTGATAATTGTAAAATTAAGTATTCTGTAGGTTTGAAATAAATACAAAAATAAATAATAACTTAATTAATACTCCACGTTTTTCAGTTGTAAACTAAAGTCAGTTATGAAAATCAAAGAATTATGAAATCATAATTCTTACGTATAGGCCAAACCGGAAAATAAAGTGCACTGTTAAAATCTTATACTGTGGTGGTTTACATAATTCACCCATGGAACTAGGGTTACCCTCGCGGTGTTCCGGGGGGACACAGTTTATACCTGTGCACACTTATTCCCTGTTTCTAGTAGTCTGTTTGTGTAAGAAAAGTTGACGTTTATAATTTTTACAGTCTATGGTTCAAACTGGCTGTTAGATGGCATTAAAACGAGTACATTTGTCACCGCTGTTTGACACACCGCCTCCGACTCCATTCTTTGCACACTATAATACACTTAAACCTTTAACCCTTTCATAATTTGGATCTTTATAGCACTGTTTCTTGGTTTTAGGCCCTTTTACCATCAAACTCCATCTCACCCATTTGGTAAATACCTATAATAAACACAAAAACAAATTATATGTATTATTAGTGCTCCTACATCCTGGAAAATCAAAACAAGAAAATGGACATTACTTTCTTCAAGGAGTGAACATTAAAGGGTAACAGTGTATAAGCAGTGTTGAAATGTTGGCGCCTCCTGACTCCTTTCTCTTTGACAAGTGGGGGAAAAATGGCTCTTTTGATAAAGGTTGCCGACCCCTGACTTAAGACGTTCTCATTCCGACTGTTGAGGGTAAAAAAGGTCACGACTACAGCAGCTATACGTGAGGTTCCACGGCTCTCTCTCTCACTGGGGTTTCATGTAAAGGCCATACGTCATGTTTCAGGCTGATAAATCCCTGAGCACAGACTGACAGGCTCTCACACAAGACGGACGACCCCACGGAGACTTGTTAAAAGGGAATATAAACAGGCTACTTTGGGGGTGCGCCGTTTGCGGGGGTCATAGTGCCTCACGTTAGCAACATATACATCACCAGCTCGGTCACCTAATGCATCTAAAAGGATTTCCACATTGGACATTATAATGCGATGAAATGGTACAGGCGGTGAAATTGACCAATGAGAGAATCTTTACCCCAAAAAGATTTGACAATGTTCAAATCCTGGTTGAAGACAGGTTGTTTAGCTATGTATACTATTTTTTCATTTTTATTGAATCTTTATTTAACCAGGAAAGTCTCATTGAGATTAAGAACCTCTTTTTCAAAGGAGTCCTGGAAAAACAACTAAAGGAATGTATCTTCACTGTGATTATTTATGATTTAAATTCCTTGTATGATTGTTTCTATATTATTTTATCAAAACAAGATATTCCTTGCCTTGTCCCATATGTATAATTGTGAGTGAGAATAATAATAATAATGAATTTAATATTAAAGGAGCTATACCCATTTCTGAAAGGTTTGAATGTTTAGCACCGCCCCCCAACTCGCTCACAGGCTTCTCATTTCCCCTACGCTCTCATCCCACGGAGCCATCTAGTTTTATTTGCAACAATCACTGATGAAATGGTACAAAAGCAACGCACTGCTAACAAAATATATAACTGAAAGATTACCGATAGTTCCGCGTCCGAATGTGGTCTGAGCATAGATAGTCCGAGCATAGATAAGCTAGCTATGTTCACCCGGGCTTGATTTCTTCTCGGATAATTTTTTCGCTTCAGTTCCCTCTCCTCTTCCTCACTGTTGTGTAGTTTGGGCTGTTTTGCTGTGTCTGCAGTGACAACAAGAGGAGTTATAGCCAATTCCGCTAACATGCTACTGTGTTTAGCAGCGCTGTAGAGGCTAGAGGACGCAGCCTTGTTCTGTGATTGGAGGAGAGCGGGCGTCACGCTAAAGTCTCTACTCAGCACTTTTTACGGCCTGAATTCATGCACTGCTGAATCAATGAGATTTTCAATTAAATGATAGATTATAATACAACTTGTATGTAGTAATAAGCATTTTTATGAACTAATTCGAAAATAAATAGGGTATAGCATCTTTAATGGAATGTTGATATCTGGTTTGAGTTAATTTTTGTATTTTTGGTGCCGGTTAGGCCGTCTAATTTGTAAATTTCTGTTTATAAGAATGGGGAAGGAGTTTATAAGATTCCTACTCCTGTTCTTTTTATGCAATGTATTACTGTATTGTTGTGGTATTTTGTTGCATTACCATGAACAAATGAACTGTTTCAGTTTTAGATTCATTTCATTTGCCATTTGCAGTAAAACCACATTGGAATACATCTGCAAAAGTCCCCTGCAGGCACCAGACAAGTACATAATAAACAAGATTAAAAGTACAGGAAGAAAACAAATAAACAAAGAAAACATGCAGAAAACAAGTGCCACAAGTACAAGACCATTAAAGTGCTTTGTTTAAACAAGCTGTTAGCAAAACCCAATATCCCGTTTCTGTACAGCAGCTTGGGTCTAAACACATATAGCACAACCTGACGATTTTCCCATAATGAGTACAGGGGATTTACAACTACTAATTTTACCAAATATTTATCCTGCACAAACCAGAAAGACCTCCCTCTTGGACAAATCAATGCTAAAGGTTCAGGACCCTGCTCACCCACTGTTTTATCGGCCCTCTTTTGTGACTCATTTATTATTGTAGAAGTGCAAACACATGGAAGCAGCGGAAGATCTGCTTCTGGAGATTGAGCTGAATGAACCTTCCTGTCAACCTCCTTCTCCTCCCCTTCAAATGAATGCTGCTCTCTTTCAAGGTTTCACATTTTTTCGCCACTGTACTAAGTAAGTGATGTTTTTTTTATATAGCGCATTTCACAGAACAAGGTCACCCAAAGCGATTTACAATGTTCAGATATTTTTTTCATTTTCTCCACATACGGTGATGACAGAAGCGAGACAACACCATTCATTCACTCGTTACATTCAGACCTACATGTTTTTAGTGGTAGGGGAAACCGGAGCACCTGGAGGAAACCTACGCAGACATGGGGAGAATGTTCAATATAAGATTCAGGACCCAACAGCACATCATCATCAAATGTAGAGTAAAACTGCCCTGTCTTTTAGAAAACATAAAGAGACAATACAAAAAGTAGCCATCATGTGGATATTTTTTTGTTTATTTGAAATACTTTTATTTTATAATTTTGGTTGTCCTGTGTCATTTCTTTTCCATTTCCTGTTTTGATTGCCTTCCCCAACCTAATATACTTCACTATTCTGTGTCTCTGTTTGTGTATGTATTCCCTGTGCCTCTAAAAAGTCAAGATTCAAGATTGTTTATTTAACATTTGCAGCAAAACCACATTGGAATAACTGTACAAGCCCATACATGTGTGGCCATACCTGCATGTGAAAGCCAGATCTTGTCAGACCTCGGAAGCTAATTGGGACAGAGCCTGGTTAGTACTGTGATGGGAGACCTCTGGGAACACCAGGTGCCATAATGGGGGCTGAGATACTATTGTGTCCTTAGGCAAGACACTTCACCCACATTGCGTAGAATGAGTCTGGTGTGCGTGAATGGCAGGTGGTGGTCAGATGGGCCGATGGTACATACTGGCTGCCTCGCTTCTGGCAGAGTGCCCCAGGGCAGCTGTGGCTACTATAGTATTTGATCACCACTGTCTTTGGAGTGAATGAGTAATGACATATGACGGATCTTCGCGAGTCCAAAAAAGCGACTTATAAAAGTGATGCATTATTATTGTTATTATTATTATTTATTATTATTATTAGTAAGACACCCCCAGTGTCAGCACCAAACAGATACGACTGTCTGTGGCTACACACCAGAGCTCTTGCTTCTCCTCTTGTTTTCTCACGTTTTGTACCTGTTATTATCCTGGATTTGGTTTTATTCCATTCAATTACTATTTTATTGGCAGTCCCGCATTTTGGTTCCTACTTTTGTTTTTCGAAAATATAAATGCCTGCTCAAACAGATTTGTATCTTTGTTGCAAACGGCAGAGCTCCCCATTATTCTATTACCCAGATTTTTATCCTACTTTTTCATTGTGATGGAAATGTTTGAGTTTTAATGTTATCAACAAATTACTGCTGTGCTGCAGTAAATCAGTAATTACGGCCCGGAAACAGACATGCATTTAAAACATCCAAACCTCATCAGAGCCTGTGTCTCCACTCTGCAGGAGAAAATAAGTGGTGGATTGATTTGATTTAAATACTCTCCGTGTAACGCAAATGTCAAACTGCTTCAATGTGTGTGAATCTTCGTCCTTAGGGTTAGGGTTAGAGATGGATGGATAGATACTTTGTTGATCATTCATCCATACAAACAAATAAACACATCATTCTAGGCAAGGCAAATCTATTTGTATAGCACAATTCATACACACGGCAACTCAAAGTGCTGAACAAAACAAAAGATAGAGACAGTCACACAAAGAAGAAGAAGATACTTTTTTCGCCCCACAATGGGGAAATTTCAGTTTGATGCATACACATACACACATCACTTCCGCACTCCTTATAGGCAAAGTGGGTTAAGTGTCTTGCCCAAGGACACAACGACATCAGATATCAGTGAAAGTCGGTGGAGAAGGTCTCGTGGTGGGCTCGAACCAAGCCCCGGCGATCCAAGATGGCGCCCTATTCAAATGAATGGTTGTGCTCAGTGGCGCTTTGTGACGGCATGGGGGCTGAAAGATTAGCGGAAGTTGCCTGAAACTCGCAAAGATCTATGGGAAACTCGCCTGTATTTGGGCATTGTCTGGTCCTCCTGGTTCTGCGCAGTGGATGATCTCCCATAATGCGTTGCGCCAAACACGCGTGTGTGGGTCTCACACCGGGTCTCACGCACGTGCACAGAGGGGCTCGGCTGCGCTCTGACCAATCAGAGCAGTTCATCAGAGCGGGAGTTAGAGCGAGAGCCAGACGAGCAGAGTTTGTGGCACTAAAGTGTGGATTTAAACAAAACCGAAGGATTTAAGAATAAAAAAAGTTCAGGATGACAAGGGACACTAAAATCCCCACAAAATCCGATCTTTATTAAAGCTGTAGGTTCTCTGTCAGCTGAGGTTGAGCTGTTTGAATATGCATTGAGTTCTATGGGGAAAATTTCTGGGTAGCCCACGTGAATTTAGTCTGGTTCAGTCTGCAGTACCGCGAGAATCCCCTGAGCACGTGGGTTATTCGGCTACAAGCTAGTAATACCCTATCCAGTTAATATAATACATCCATGGCTCAAACTCACAACCTTCGGGCACAAAGGCCAATGCTCTACTAACTGAGCCACTGTCGCATTCAAATCACATCGGGAAACAAAAATCCCAGTACATTAATTTAAAAATAATGAGGACAAAATCAGTTTTCTGCACAGCCAAACCTCCATCCATCCATTTTCTATCCCCTTAATCCATTTCTGGGTCGGGGGGGGGGGGGGGGGGAGCTTGGGGGTGGCCAGAGATAGCCAGACCCTTGTAGTTCCACCAGCCATGCTCCACCATGCTCCACCCGAGGCGTTTGGCTGAAGTGCAGCGAACTACAGTACATGGGTCTGGCGAGAGTCAGGCTAGGCCAGAGATGCAACCCAGTACACATAGCACCAGCCAAACCTGTTTTTAGCCAAAGCCTGTCTCACATTTTCAGGAAGATGGTTCACTCCCCAATAAACACCAAAGTAACCAAGTAACAAACAATAGTAACTTCACCAAGGTGTCTGAAATAGATCACTGCAACAATGATTTACAGGACTGAAGATGCAGTTTTCTTTCACAAAAATTACTTAATAAAAGGAGCCAAAGTTTCAGAAATATTACATGAGATCTTAAAACCAGGACACTTTCTATACAGCAACCTGGCTTCCCACCAACATCCCAGTTTCTTACATGTATTTCTCTTATTCATCCTCTATCTCACAGGATGCACTAAACTAGACTATGACGTCTCAGAGCTCAACCTTTTGTCTGTCTCCTTTCCACATCAAATGGCTTTTCTTTAGGGGTGAAAAGTATGAGTGAGTAAACATTTGAGGCACCATTCAGTTTGAGTTTGTTTTCACCTGACTTTCTTCCCTGGAGCGATGAGCCGTACGGAGCGTGGTCAGAGGTTACACCAGGTTTGCATTACATCAAGTCCCAACAACACAGTGATAAATGCAGTAGATGTATCCTGGACGTTAAAATCCACATTCACCACGAGCAGGCTGCCGGTCGCTCTCGTGTTTCGCCTCATATCATGTTCAAAATACTTCACATGTTGTATTTTACTGTTCCACTCAGTCTTTGTTTTGTTTTTCTTGTTGTCTGTCTGCTTTTTTCTGAACTATTTCTTTTTGATTTTAATGCGCTTCGCAGACACGGGGAGAACATGCAAACTCCACTCAGAAAGGCCCTGTTCCGACCAGGCATTAGGCACATTTCTGACCTCAGTGGCTATTGGAGAAACTGTCTTTACAGAATTTTGTAAATATTGTATGTTTGCTTGTTTTTTGTCTGTATTTTTAGCGTTTATTTTTATGTTGTATGGACTCTTTGTTTGTCTGAATTGATTGCACTTTTTTCTTGTATGTAAGGCGACCGTGAGTGTCCAGAAAAGGCAACTAAAGAAATAAAATGTAATATCCAATCCACTTTTATTTATTTATATAGCACATTTTATAAAACAAGTTTCCAAAGTGCTGCACAGAGATAAAAGTGAGAAATTTAAATATACAGGTTTGCCGAAGCGTTATACGTATCAGAAATAGAATAGGTAAAACAATTATGACGTGTACAATTACTATTATGAATTATGGTTTTAATAAAAAGTGTGTTTCCTCCAAAAGTTGCATGTGATCTTCGAGTCTCTGTGAGGTGGCGGTGAGCGGAGGAGAGCGGTCTGCAGGACTGAGATAATTCTGGGGAGCGGAGAGGACGTGCTCTCACATCACTTCCGGCCTTTGTTTTAGCCGCTATTTTCAAGATGGAATGTGGATCCTGTCGGGAGGTGAAGGAATTCAAAACAAGTTCATTATACACAGATTTGTAACGTTAGGACTCACAGAATTATAAAACTAACTCCCAGAGCCATCGTTTTGACTGCTCCTGTTCAAAACAAACTAATTCAATTTATTTTTGTGTAGCCCTTAATCACAGCAGCACTTATCTCCGTTTTCTTTGTTCCATCCACAACATTGGAATTCTGGAAAAATCCCCCCAAAAATGCATTCTACCAGATTTATTTCCTATACTAAGTCTTAATAAGTGCTAGAGCAGGTTAATATGTGTTCAGTTCAGTTTGTGACTGTAAAAGAAAAATGCTAACCGCTAGCAAGTTACCAGTGTGTTGCTATGGTTACTTTAGCACTTGGCTGCTCTGACTGCTCCCATTCAATCTGAAGAAATTCTAAGAAATTTCATTCTTCAACAGAAGTAATTTATAAGGTTTTTAACTTTTAAAATGTGCTAAAACCGTCGAATATAACTTTAATGCTAAATGCTAACTGCAGCAAGTAAACATGTGTTGCTATGGTAACAAGCGCTGGCTCTTCTCTGTGGGAGTGCATTAAGAACTACTCACAATTCAAAAACAATAAATAATGTTATACAAATAAGGGCACAGAATAAACTACATGTAGAAAAAGAAAAAGTCACAAAGTTATGAATTTGTTTTACAAATGCTGTCAAATTGACTGCTCTGGGAGTTCTAGAGTTAAAGGTGATAATCCAGGACATTTAACGACCCCTATGAGTTTGTTATCATTGCATTTCCTGTGAGCAACTGCTCGATTCGCTTGATTCTTGATCTGTTGTTGTTGGTGAATCACGTTTCAAAAATAGACAATCATTCAATAATATAGCCGTCAAATTGACTGCTGTGGGAGTTCAAGTGTGTATAACAAATACAGCCTGTACCAAGCAATTTAAGTTTTGTTGCGTGCCCATTTTCAGTTTGTGTTTGCATGTTTTTCAGGGTAATAATATGAGGCTCTAATGACTGAAATTAAATCTTATACATACATTATAAAGCAAACCACGATATGAACGATTCAAGTATTTGGAGTCGTGTGAGTGAGAAGCAGCTCCACATCCTGCAGTCATGTGGTTTTACCCCAAACCAAAGAAATCTGTTGTCTAATTACACTTTGTGGAAGAAAGACACGACAACTGCTCATGTTGTCCATTAAAGATGCCCCACCATTCCTTTATTCAATCATTGTAAATTGCCATTGAGTCTTATTTTAAGAATTGTTGCTTTTTTTTTAATTCAAAGGGAGACATTTCTTGTATCTTTTTGAAACCAGATATTTCTTTCTTGTCCCATTGGCAAATTTTGTTTTAAGGCAATCAAAATGTCCTCAAATTAAGATCGAATTTGCCAAATTTGACTTGCAGCGTATATAAAATGCAAAAAATAAATCAAAAGTCTTGAGACTGCTCTTAAAACATGTATGTCCACAGAGAACGTACATGTTGTTTATTTCTATGTCATTATTAGAAAAATATATTTTATTTAAAATTTTAATGTAGCCATTTTAGGTTGCTTTTAACAAGATCCTTGTCCTTGACTGGTTCTGGTCATTGGGGTCCCGGCTCAAAAGTGACCAAAATGACGTGCGCTGACATGCTTGCAATACCACCTTGGTCCAATGGGGGTGGACCCGGAATAAGAATTAGCCAATGCTAACATATAGCATCTTCTTTCCTCTCAAAAACGTCTTTACAGGATGGTCCAAAAGTTGGCTCTTGGCCCAAAGCTCTGTTCCACATGTGTGTCAATGCTGAGGGGGGTGGATTTTATTGGACCAGTCTAGTTTACTCGCTGTGAATTTTAAAAATTACTCGTTTAAATGAATGGGGCTTGTGCCGGCTGACGCATGTGCAGATACGTTTTTTTCACATTTTCCAGCACCCGCGGCCATTTTGAAACTGCCCATAGACGGCGAAAGTTTTGGCACATTAGTTAGAGCGGCGGCCATAGGCGTGACTACGTCCATTAATATTTACAGTCTATGGTTCTGGTTCAGTTTGGTTTTCCACCAGAGAAGAAGAGCAAGTGCTAGTCACCATAGCAACACACTGTTTGCTTGCAGAAGTTAGCATCAGCCTTTCAACAAACAGTTTTTGTTCTGTATTTCAAGTTATATATCTACCAGTTTTAGCTCTTAGTCAAAGTGAGTCACATGTAAAAACCTTTAAATAAAACTGGGGAAAAACGAAAACATTTTTGGGGCAATTTCTGAGAATGAGAATGAGGTTTGAATGAGAGCTGGGAGTCCTATAGTAATAACCTCATGAGCAAGTCTCCAACTCTCTAAAGATGACTGATTTAGAGAGAAAACAGTTTGTGATAAATTTTGGCTGTGAAAAGTTGCAAACAATGTGCATTCAAAGTTTCAAAGTCAAAAATCCCTCAGTGTGGAATCCTTGAGAACATTCGTCTGTCTAGGCCGGTTAAAAAGATCAAATGTGACATCACTGAAACTGGCTTCTGCAGTTATTGTTGGACATCCATTTACTCCCCCCCTCCCTGATACAGTAGAACATCTGCACCGAGTTACGCGCCGAGAGTTTTTTTTTTAATGAACCCATCATTAAGACCTGAGGAGAAAGTAACAGCACCCTCTTGGTATTTTGCGGCTTTCGCACTAAATACAACACGACCACTTACTCTGCTCTTGCGTTTGTTATGGAGCAGCGCGGCATATTTTAGCTCTAATCCGTGTTTGTAGGCAAATAAATACAGTAACACATACAGTATCCTCCACATCGCCGAGGATTAAGTTACTTTGCATGGAGAGAGAGAGAGGGAATTTTCTCAGGGCTAGCGTTTTTTTTTCAAGCTAGGTTTTTATGACAGCAACACTATATTAACTTTATTATTAAGCTGCTGCACTGTAAAATATTGTGCAAGGGAGGGAACCTTGTACAGGCTTTAAATTGTATTCTAAGTCGAAACAAATGTTGAATCGGCCATGTAGCGGTATTATATAAAGATTTAAGTCCCGATAACGTTATTTCATTCTAGGTAAATGGGATGTGTAGGACAAGCCGTGGGTGTTGTCATTCCTTTGTCCCGTCTGAACGTCTTATCAGCTGATGGCTGTCTGGACATTCGCTACACCCTGTTTTCACTTAAATATCAAGGTTTTTAGTGCTGACTTTGCTTTGCCCTGTCCAACAATGGCCTACGAAGCTCATGTGTCAGCGTGTGTCTTGCAAGAATTAATGGAAAGTCTTTAAAAAAACGCGAGTCTTTCTGCGGGTATAGCCTCTCATCCTCATTCTCCACTGTACACAAGCTGACACATACATTTTAATTAATACGTTTGTCCCATGGTGCGAAAACGTCAGTGTTGCATCACAAGTTACAGACCAGAAAGTATAGGTCCTAGGTTCTATTCCACCTCCAGGCCTTTCTGCGTGGAGTTTGCATGTTTTCCCAGTGTTTCTGCATAGGTTTTCTCCAGGTGGTCCGGTTTCCCCTATACCACTAAAAACATGTACCATAAGTCTGGCCTGTACGGCGACCCTGCTTCCATTTCTGAGAGTGAGAGACAAATGCCCACAACAATTGTAAAGTGCTTTGTGACTATGGTCCCTGAAAGACACTATGTAAATACATATTACATACAATGCAAGATAAGTTAATAATGAGTAATATTGAGACTTTTACCATTTCTATGATTTTCTATACCATGATGGCTGAGTGGTTAGCACTCTCGCATGTGTTTTTTTTCTTTTGACCAAACAGAGACTTTAATGCATTACTGCACTTTCCTGTAATTGTTCCTTTTCTTTCTTTTTTCATTCATGCAGATTCTTGTAGCACTGTATCCTAAAGCAAATTTCCCTCGGGACAATAAAGTTTATCATATCTTATCTGTGTGAGTATAGGTTTCCTCCAGGTGCTCCGGTTTACCAATTGTTTTTTACAACTGTTGTGGGCATTTGTCCTCTCACTCCACTCAGTAAGAAATCAAAATAGTAAAATAAAGGTTGCAGAGTTTCAGTTTCAGCTGGTGGTGTGACATGTTTTAATTATAACGGCCAATCAGGATATAGTAATTAACCTGACATGGTGCTCTCAAATATGAAATAAGTAAGTAAGTAAGTACATTTTATTCATAGAGCACCTATAGAGCAAGTTTGTTCACCGAATCTGAATTTCTCTGTTGTGAGATCAATAAAGTATATCTCAATAGTTCTTGACTGAAAATGAAAAGCCAATGGACCATGGTAACACAATGATTATTTTGATACAATAATAAATAAATGCATATGTTTTAAGTTTCAGACGGCCAAGGTGAAAGGAGCCTCACCGTGTCCTGCACAGACACTGACGGGGAGTGACCGACAGGATGTCCTGCTCATGCTCCCTGTGGTAACGTTACACACGAGAAGCAGTCTGTTCTCTTTTAAACATGAATTATTTAATCTTTAAAACATGATTTGGATCAGCAGATAGTGTTTTATGACATGTCCTTAATCTGAATAATATAATCTGTAATAAAAACCGCAGTGTGCAGAAAGGCAAGCTTATTTGTATAGCACATTTTCTACACAAGGGACCTCAAAGGGTGTAATAAAAAAGAGAAAAAGAATCAGAAACGGCCTTAAAATCATAAATAATCATCGTATATTAAAAAGAGTGAAGATAAAGTCCCTCAGTATGCACAGCTAAACAGAACTGTTTTGAGCCTGGATTTGAACAGAATCAATTAATCAATCATATTCATTTATAGCCCTTTAAAACACTCAAGACGACCAAAGTTCTTTACAATAAAATCACATAAAATCCATGAAAACATTCATGCAATTAAAAAAGCATTATAAAAGTACCACCGCGCTAATGAGTGTTAATAGTGTTAAAAAGAGTCAATATTTATAATATAAACTTAATTTATAAACTTAATATAAATTTATATTTAATTTAAAAAGGCCAAAATCAGTAATCAGTGAAGAAATATGTCTCACATTTTCAGGAACTGTTTCCAAATTTTGTCTTTGTTTTTTTTGCGTTAGTATGGCTCAAAATAAAGCCATGCAAAAATGTGAAATACTGCCTCCCCAGGTTTAGTCCCAGCTCTGGGCACCAGCAGGGGGCCAGTCCCTGTGCTCCTCAGAGTCCCAGCAGGTGGCCAGTCCCTGTGCTCCTCAGAGTCCCAGCAGGAGGCCAGTCCCTGTACTCCTCAGAGGCAGAGTTAGTTCCAAAATAGCTCATATTGATGCTGCTTAACGAACATAACATACAGGGGAGACTCCCTTTCGAGCTGGATTTTGTTAATAAAAAGAACATATTGTATTATCATGTATTCTTTATTTTTCTATTTTGTTGTTGTTATGTTTTGTTGCTTGCCATGACTCAAAATGAAGTATTAATTCATCGATTCATTGATTATTCCTGCAATATCTCTCTATAGTTCTAACATGTATGGACATTTATCAACACTTATGAACATTGGTCAACTCCCCCCTATGGACCAGTGCCCATGTGTTCTCTATTCTTTGTGTTTCAACTGATTCTCTGATCTGCGTTGGTGAACTTAACTGAGAGAAATACTGTTGTGATTTAGGGCGTTACAAGAATAAACTGAATTGAATTGCCTTTCAGCTTCACAAATCAACAATCATATCGAGCACTTGATGCAGAAGCCCACGTGTTGCGGCCCTGTCGGGGTCACTGCTACTGCCCTTTGCCAAAATCTTTCAGGCCTCTTTGACGCAGGTCCGTTTCCTGTCAAAGTGTAATTTTTATTGTTCCGCGGGTGCAGACTCCTGAATCTTTCTCTTCCAGCCTTTTCCTGTTTCCTTCTGAAGAGGAAGCTCCACTCTGCTTCACTTTTCCCTCCCACAACTTCTCTGGGCAAATCTGGAACAGGGAAACGCAAATCTGCATGTGTCGGCCAAGTCCTGATTTCAAAGAATGAAAGGGTTCCTCTAAACGACAAACCCTCCTCCCTCTTCCATTTGTGCAGCATGCAAAATGGCACATTCACAAATAACTTCAAACTTATTTATTTTTTAATGCCGCTATAAAGCCATCCCCCCGTCAGAGGTTCCCATGGCTTTCTGCACGTGGGATCTTTGTTTGGAAAAATACTTATATATGACCAACTGCAATGGTTTTCAGCATACAATATTAATTTTACAGAGAAAAATGGTTACATTTAACAACCCCTGAAGTATAGTAATTCTTACGGTTTGTGGTCAAATGATCTTTTTTTGCTCTCTATTGCTTTTGCCTGCACAGACCTGGGAAAAAAGGGCTTTTGTATAGTGTTCAAGAGTTTTGTCGAACGTAGACACCTTTTCTGCATCTCAACAAGATTACATATAAGTTACATGTGATCATTAAATGTTTAGTGATTTAGAAATAAAGGGTTCTATGTTATCACCAGTATTGTTTTGTTCATGTATTCCATAGTATTGATAGACAGACAGACATAGATATAGACAGAAAGATAGATAGATAGTTAGATAGATAACATAAGATATTCACTGATCTCACACTGGAGAGATTAACATGTCAAATTTGGCACAGATAGAATCACTCAGATTGTGCAAAAGACAGAAGTGTGCAACATGTTAAAGCTAAAAAATATAGTATGTTCAGGATATGTTATGTACAATAAGAATTAAATAAAGAGTCGCAATAGCAGTGCAGGTTTTTCGGTCTTAGTGCATGACTTAAAGTGACTTTTTGTACAGTCTAACAGTGGTGGGGATAAAGGCCCTGCGAGTAGCACTCCTTGCACAGATAGACATAGGCAGACAGACAGACAAATAGATATAAACAGATGTTGGGCAGACAGGCAGACAGATATAGACAGACAGACAATTACTTTATTGACCCCGTTAAGAGAAATTCAGGTGTCCAGCAGCAGAAATAAATACATAATTATAAAAGTTACTAACAATAGTAGGAGCGTTGTATGTTTTTTTTATAAAGCATTACAACTAACAACCTCCTTTCACGTACCCGTACAGCAGTCTATAGACCGAACTCTAAACTATACGTCTTTAGGCTAAAATGGAAGAGACAAAGTGCTGTATGGTATGATATGAGAGACTGATTATATAGAGAAAGGCCACACATAGATTAGCCTATAATAAACCACAAGTCAATTGGATGGAGACATGCTCTAAAAATCTAAATTTCGAGAGGTCTAAGCAGGATGAAGAGTGTTTGTGCAGGAGAATGGTTTTATCAGCGTCAAACACTCACAGGATATCCGGATTGGGATTGTCCGTCCAAATCCTGCGTTCCACAGGAAACCCAGCATAAAAAGCAACTGAAAAACGCCCAAAGACATTTCATGTGTCGCCACTGGACTCAAAGGAACACAGAGAATTAGCAGCTAGACTTAACAGAGACGGCCAAAGCCAAGTTTTCAATAATTTGGCACAATGTCGGAGTCTTCCTCAAGTTTGCCCCAGCGGCCTGTGCGCGCGGCTGCTGCTGACCCCGAGCGCGCACACGCACCTGACGCGCACAAACGGTAAGCATTATTATTTTATTTTTTTCTCCATTGTCCTATTACACGTATTACAGCTTGACTACTTAGACCTTAAGAAGTAGGTGTTTGTAAATATGTATTTTATTTATTTATTTAAATTATGGACATAACAATACGTCACATATTACAATTACATTTAAAATAATTACGTTCCCCTAAATGAAAAGGAGCAGAAAGAGGGAAAAAAAATCTTGCGTTGCCTGCCCCTTTCTTAAAACAAGTACAAATCAAATAAAAACATAATAATTAAGATGGACTTCAGCACCAGCGTCAGAATAACGTTTGAACTCTGACTTCCACAACGCAGTCTGCAGTTGGTGAGTCAGCTCCACCAATATTAGGAGCGTGTACAGTACGGTTATGAATGAAACAAGAGAAGTTCTTGTGGTCTGGAGCCGCTCTGACGTCACGGGGGTCCCCCTTCAACCAGGCTCTGAGCAGTGGGACCCCAGACACACGAGAGACGAGAGGGAGGACGTCCTATACACCCCCCCCCCCATGCGCGCTCTGTCAGTCTGAGCACCTCCGGAGGACTGCGTGTCTCTGTGGAACTTGGAATAAACGCGCTTAAACGTCTGCGTAGAAGGATCGTGCGTAGAAGGGACGTGAGGCTGGACTTCTGTAGGTTTGTGATTTTTGTTTGCATGCGCTGGCGATGGGCTTTTACGCTCGCTCTCTATGAAGTATTTTGTTGGACGTGTGGCAGGATCTTAAACGTGCAGACGCCCCGAGCATGTATGTGATGTATCTAGTCACTGTCAGGCTGTGAAAAACCGGTGTGATTAAAATTGGATAAGTTCATCCGTGATACGTCGTGTTTTGCTGCTAATTAGCGTCCCCTTGTGGCAGTTTGTGTGAACAACATTGTCATCCGGATCAATACATGAATCTAATCAAATCAATTCACTCTGACAGGTGAACTATTATAATATTTAACAATATTTGATCATAAATTATCTCCTGCATTTTTTTTTAAATTAAACTACTATATTATCAGCTGCTTTTTAAAATACATGAGCTTAATGCAATTTCTAGAAATGTCTTTACTTTTATGAGAAGCTGTTTTACACAATAATCCATTGGGCCCTAAATAATAAAAACTCAATGCAACAGGAGCAGACTATTTCCAGTTGTGACTCTACATTCATGTTTTTATAATCTGTAATTATATGCAACTGTATGTATCTTTTGCTGCTTCTTGTCCAGGAATGGGACTTTACTGGTTAAATGAAGGTTAATAAATAAAAAAACAGTGTATTCTAAATGTGTTCTAAGTAATTCTATTTGACCTAAATGAGAATACACCGTCCACACCAACACTGCATTGGTTTGAAGTATGCTTCTTTTTTTTGCAGGTAGCTGGGGCTGTCCTCTTGGCCGACACATTCAGAGTGAGGGACTTTGGCCGCGGTCCACAAGTCTCCCCTTAATCCCCGCTGTCCTCCCGGCTGCCGCTTTACAACTTGAAGGGTCCCAACAACGTGGGAAAAGAAAGAGACTATGAACCAAGCGCTGCTGCTCCACTCCTCCCTCTTCATCTTTCATGTGATGGGCACTCCCCAGCTCCACATTCACCATGGGTACGCTAATATTGTACTTCCTGTGTTTTTCACGCTGCTCCCATATTCCAGCCAATTCTGGTTTTGATTTAACATCGACAAGAAAGAAAGAAAGAAGTGTTTGAGTCTGGTTTTCCCCTGTCGACACATTGTTACACCAGAAAACGCCCATACATTTACCAAAGTTTATTGGTCAGTTGTTGATGCTCCAGGGTTTTTTTTTTAAAACGTTTTTCTTCTATACCTCTGATACAGTATTTTTGACAGTAGCATCACATGTGTTAGCAGTAAAAGCAGCAGTGCATATTTATCTAAATGCATAACAACAATTTATTCAACACATAAGCACATGCTGTAGTTAGATGAAGGAATACCTCGCTATTTTACATTTTACAGCAAATCTACTAACAACTTGACCATAGCTACTTTTTCTTTCTAACCGATCAAAATATTATTATTATTCATCTTTATTAAGGACACAATACAATATGGTCCATAAGAAAAAGAAAATATACAATACATACAGTGTATTGCCTGTAGAAAAATAAATACATACAAAAAACACAAATAAGAATATTTAGAGTATACAAAGTGTCTTTAAATATTTGCAACAAGAAAAAAAACTTGGGAACACATGTTTGACTCGTATTGGTACTTTCTGTTTTCCAGGCGGCGGGTGTGCGGCCAATCCCTGCATCACAGTCGAAGAATCGTCATCACAACTCAGGTTCAGGCCGCACACACTCCCTACATCACCTCCTGTGGGCACCGGCTGTGTAGCACGTACAAGTGAGTCTGCAACGCACTCTGGAACAGGACACATGTACACACACACACACGCACATGCACACACACATACCCATACCATATATACAATCATACCCAGACCCTGATACCGAGACAGAAACAGGTGTGTATACAAACGCACAACCACACACATACATTCACACAAATGCACACGCACGCACACACACACACGTACAGTATGTATATAGATTAATATACACACACACTCACCCAGACACATAAAAACACACATAATGTCTTTGTACAAGGCTAGTATTGGATGTTTGTTTTATCAAAAGATGAATAGAGATGAATGAAGCAGTCACACACACACAGCGTGCCGAGGACTGGGTCACGCTGGTGATTTTTGGGTAGAATCTACTGATCTCAAGTACTTTGTGTAAGTGCTGGAAATGAACGACCCGTCCACAGAGACCGCTTGTTGTGTTTTTTTTGGAGTATACTTTCAGATTTTTTTCAACTCCTGCCAAACCATAAAACATCTAGAGTCATTGTTTGGCAATTCAACACTGAAGCCCAAAGATTTGTACAGATGTAATTTGATCCTTATGAATTGGAGTCATGTTGTCCTGCACCTTTTTGTTTATGTTTTTGATACATTTCTCTGATTAGCTTGCGCTCACATAGCTCAAGACAGATCTAAGTTCAGATCTGCTTCAATGTTTCAACACTGACACACACTTGGAAGTCGGTCGCTTACATTATTCTCCTCAATTTTAATTTCATGGTTCATATTATAGAAAGCAAAACATTTCTCAGCATTTTTTATCTGGCTCAGAATGTGAAGATCTGTGTGTATATAGTATCATTAGGCTACAGTCATGAAACTATAGAACCTGCTCAACTGAGAATACTTTTGGTGTTTAACAACTTTTTCTCTGTGTCACAAGAACGAGGTACTATACGGCGTACAGACAGACCTTTGCACCTCAGCCACATTACTACCCGGAGTGCTGTCCCGGCTGGAAACGGATTCATTCCCACAATTGTAATCAAGGTAATTTTGATTCGATAACAGATTACGCACATGTATTTTTGTCATCGTTTTAAATAAATACACACTATATATTTTACAGCGGTGTGCACACAACATTGCATGAACGGCGGTACGTGTCACAAGCCCAACCAGTGTGTCTGTCCGTCGGGCTGGAGCGGCCAACAGTGTCAAACAGGTAATGGACCAAGAGACAAGTTCACATACAGACAGTACTTATTGGGAATTCAAAGGCTGTAAAAACATAACCTTTCCTCTGAAATATATCGTTTGCTGCGGCTGTTTCTGTGGTCCCTTACTAAAACCCAGTTCACCTTTCGCGCCCTCATTGTTTTGTGAGTTGTGCAATTTTCTGTGCTTTTTTCCAAATACAGATAGTGTAACATCTCCATCTTACTTCTATCTTGTTAACTTGTCTTTAGTGTCTAAAAAGCTCTACATAATTACAATGTATTTTTATTGTCGCCATTGCTATAATTACCATAATATACTTTACTTTTGTGATTCTGACATGGACACTCCTGCAGCTTCCCGATTGGTCAAAATGAATTAAAATCCTTGAGGCCTCTCGTCATTGGTTAAACTATTCTACTCCATCAAATCTTACTGGTTGCAGTTATGCCAAAGGGTGGGATTATTCTAAATATATTATAGTTGGGAAATACATACTGTATGTATGTATTTCCCAACGTATGTGGGCGGCACGGTGGCTGAGTGGATAGCACTCTCGCCTCTCAGCAAGAAGGTCCTGGGTTCAAATCCCGGTTGGACCAGGGCCTTTCTGAGTGGAGTTTGCATGTTCTCCCCGTGTCTGCGTAGGTTTCCTCCGGGTGCTCCGGTTTCCCCTACCACTAAAAATATGTACAATAGGTCTGGCATGTGCCTCCTGTACTGGCACCCCCACTCCCAAAAAATAACAATTGTAAACCGCTTTTAGACTCCGATGTGCAGTGAAAAGGCGGTATATAAATAAAGATTACTTACTACTACTACTACTTACTATGTAATATTACTGTGTCCCATAGACAGACATATAGATTATTCTAAAAATGAATTTTAAGTTCCTAACATCACCTTTAACCCCGTAGAACCCAGACATAGGAAATATTTGTGTAAAAAAATGAATATTTGCTACTTTGGGACATACTTTAGTTTAAAGTATATAGGAGGATATTGTCCACTTTTTGAACAAAACTCTGTGGTCATATTTGACGACCAAATGTTTATACTTTTTCATACCTGTTTAAATGTATGTTGCATATTGTTGTGCCACAGAGGATGAGGACAGAATACAGTGGCATGTCAGAGTGGAGAAATTGTGATAGCATATTCATCACCAAATGATAGTAGCAGTTCCAATTCTCAATCAGGGTCCATCAGTTGTTGCCAGTGCCTTATGTGTGGTTCTGTCTTGTGTTGCAGATGTGAACGAATGCAGTGCGGAGCGGCCGTGTGCTCACAAGTGCGTGAACACCGCGGGCAGCTTTCGGTGCGAGTGCAGAGACGGCTTCAGACTGATGGGAGACGGCCGGTCCTGTCAGAGCCTTCCACCTCGGCCTCCTCCTCTTCCTCCCACCCAGCCTGCTGCCGGTAAATGCGAATGATGTTTTGTCACGTTTCAGCAACATGTATCATATACACGCACACATATTTATGCAAAGATACACACACACAAACCTATACCCATACACGAACATAGACATAGACTTGGACCAAGAGACAGAGACAGAGAAAGAGACACACACACAAAAAGACACAGAGAGACTCAAAGGCTCAAACACACACACACACACAGACACACACACACAGACACAGAGAGACACAGAGAGACTTAGACTCAGAGACACACACAGACTCACACACACACACAGACACAGAGAGACAGGCATAGAGAGACATAGAGACTCAGAGACACACACACAAAAAGACACAGAGAGACTCAAAGACTCAAAGACTCAAACACACACACACAGACAGCCATAGACTCAGAGACACACACACACACAGACACAGAGAGCCATAGACTCAGAGACACACAGAGACTCACACACACACACACAGACACAGAGAGACAGGCATAGAGAGACATAGAGAGACCCAGAGACACACACAAAGACACATAGAGACTCAGACAGACACTCTCACACACACACACACACACACTTTCCACTTTTCAGCAACGAAGAGAGAGAGAAAAGTGACCAGGTTTGCGGCTCATTATTACTTTTGGTACGCGCTATGCCACTCTCAACTCGTACCGTGAGTAATAATGCACTGCGACTGGTTCCGAGCATCAGAACATACTGCTGCACGTCAAGAAGAAAATGTGGGCTTTGGTTTGTCTGTGAACTGTGTACGTGAAAAAAACATTAAAAGCAAGTATATGTCGACGTGGTTAAGTCCTATCTTTCCCTCTGATGTTGAACTCAGTATGAAGTTCCTTAGACTGGCTCTCACCTACAGCATGTTCGTGCTGTAGGTTGTGATAAATTACATTAGTTACATATAATCACATATCTAGCCTCATACATTATACTTTTAAAAACGTTTTCTTTAACCTATATTTAACCAGGAAAGTCTCAATCCCTTCCTTCACCTCAGGGGGCGCAATAACAAAACAAAAAATACATTTCTCCAACCATTTGGTGGATCACTTTTTGACCTCATTGGGGCACTTTTACCATTAACCTGCATCTTTGGTAAACTAGTGGTTAGAAAAAAACAAAACAAAAAAACTCTTAGTATTTGTGTTATTAGTTATATATATCATCATAAAAAAATAAAATAACATTGCTTTCTTCAAGGAGTGAGTATTAAAAAGGTTTGAGTCCAGAAAGTACTGTAGCTTTACTTGAAATAAATAGTAAATCTTGTCCCATTGGCAGATTAATCACTTATTTCCTCGATTCCAGCGTCTCTTGGAGCCATTGTCCATCCATCCATCCATTTTCTACCCTTTTAATCCATTTCTGGGTCAGGGGTCTCATAGGGGTCTCTCATCCCCAAGTCTCATAGCACCAGCCCCTCACTGATCCTCTGCAGGTGGTGAGTCCACAGGAGGACGGCTGCTCTCTGAGTGTGAGCATAGCCTTGATCTTTCAGTGGGGGCTCTGGGCAAAGTGGGGTTAAGTGTCTTGCCCAAGGACACAACGACAGCAGTCATCAGTGGGAGTCGGTGGAGAAGGTGCAGAGGTGGGAATTGAACCCACGACCTTCTGGCCTTAAGGCCAATGCTCTACCAACTGAGCTACTGTCGCCCCTTGGAGCCATTGTGTGTTTTTAAAATTAGCTTTGTTGTATAACTCATTACTTATAAAACAACAATTTGCGAAATATACAGTATCATTATTGTTATTTTTACACTAAATCTTGTTCTTGTTTGAGTCCCGAGACCGTTCCAGTCGAGAGCCGCTGCCTCAGACTGCGTTCCTTTTGATAAGCAGACGTCAAGAGACAGCAAACAAACTCACGGTCCAAGAACTCTGTCTGCTTGACCTGAACTGTCACGGAGCACATTTTTGACTCTCAGATTTCCGCATGTTTCTTTCCCTTCTGGGCTGTTTAATAAAGCCGAGTTCTGTCAGCTCTGCAGGGGGGTCATCGACAACTCCCCCTCTGTTCCTCCTTCTATTTCACATCAGTCTATTTCTCAACCAGCGCATGTAACAAATCACACCTGGGACAACGTACTGTTCTTTCCCTGATGTTTGCTTATTATGCATCCAGGAGAAAAATGTTTTTTTCCATGTGTATTATTGTAGGTTATTCATTTGTTAAAGATGAAATATCACTTTTTTGTTTCATAAATACATGTTGTTTATCCCACTAGAACGAGTCTTGTTTAAGCAGTATTTAAGAACAAGTCAGACCTCGAAAAGCTGTGTCTATCGTATAAGAAAACATTTCATATTTTACGTGCTGAGAGAGGTTGAGTAAGTAAGTAATCTTTTTATTTATATACTGCCTTTTCACTGCACATAGGAGTCTCAAAGCAGTTTACAATTACAATGAATGAACGTGGTCCTTTTCTGTCCGGAAAAAACAGATTTAGAGATGTGACAAAAGGCCAAAATACATTGTTATTATTATATTATATTTTTGTGGTATTTGTGGTATTGTTTATGATCTCTCTTGTAAATTTCTCCATTGTGAGATCAATAAAGTTTTATCATATCTTATCTACAGATGAAACAAGTAACCTAGTGGAAAACGTCACGGAAGAAGTACAAAATCTAAGAAACAGAGTGGAGCTTTTGGAGAAGGTAAAAATAATTAATTATAATAACTTTAGGATGTTTTATATTAATGATTTATCCTTCGCAGACTTTACAGATGGCATTGACCCCTTACAACAGCATCTTCCCACTGTCGGCAGAGGACGGCCTGTCAGAGAAAACCACATTATTGTCATATTCGTTTCAACAACTCGACCGCATTGATTCGTTGAGTGAGCAGATCGGCTTTCTGGAGGAAAGACTTGGTACATGTAAGCACCTACAGTCACTTTTATGAGCGAAAATTAGAATATTTACTAGTGCTGCTACTACTACTACTACTTATAAAAACAATATCTTGGTTTTCCGGATCCAGGTTCCTGCCAGGAAGACCAACGGCCCTCTCCAATCAAGTGAATGTGTCTGTGAAAAGAGTTATCGATATATCATTAAACTTGTGATACTGTCATGTATATATTTTAGCAGACCGTTCCTCCCTTCTACTTAAATCCTGTTTCCACCAGCCCTACTTTTCCCTACTCCTCTCTACTCATGCTAAAACCCTACCTCAATGAAGCCCGATATGGAAGTGCTCATGGACTAAGTTTGACTCCTAGCTCAGAAATGGTTTGTTGGTTTAGTGCTCTCTACAATCCCAGTGTTTTTATTTGAATATAGTCTTTGTATGAGCCACAATATTACTAGGATTGACCAATCAGATACCTTCATTTTCAGGGGAATCTTAGCAACACATCTGTCCCTGTTACGGCGATAAGCTAACACTGTCGGAACAAATACCTTTTTAAGATAAATTGGCTCTAGTCTAGCCATGTACAAATCGGGTTCTTCTTCTACTCATCCGGGTAGCGCTTCCATTGCATTTTAGTATCAGTATCCAGGGAAATTCCTAGGCTTTAGCGGTAATCTCTGTTAACACTTTAGTACCAGCTCGACCTGGATAGAACCAGGGTCAAGCAGGTATTAAAAAAGTACCAGTAAACAGGGCCAGTGGAAACGCTCCCAATCGGGGTAGAGTGAGCTGAGTGGTGTAGGGCCAAGGGCCAAGTAGGGCTATAAACAGGGCTTCTGATTAATCACTGGTACAGCTGTTGTGGTTAGGCCTGTTTTTCTTTATTTTTATTTAAGTTATGAGTTCTTCCAGTTACAACATTTTACGCAAATATATTTTTAAAATAAATAATTATTGTCTAAAGTGGGCTTTTTATTCCAATGTGTTATTCACTCGCCTTATTATATGCTTAACAATGCTTATGTCCTTTTTTGCGTTTAGTCATTTTGTGTTATATATTTTGCAACAGGAAGAGTGGGCGGAGATAGGAGGTAGGTGAACAGTTCAATTTAATCTAGAGGGCATGGCATGGTTGACTTTAAAGTTTCTCAATATATACAGTCTATGAGTTAATCACATTAAACAAATAGAAATAGTACAACCTTTTACTTTAGTCGTTACATACACAAATATTTATCGTATTTAAATAAGGCTTTTTAAAATATATGCCAAATAACGAACAAAAAAGGATTGCTGAAGCTAGCTTCGCTTAGCCTAGCCTAAAGTGTTGTTAGCTAAGCCTAGCCTAAAGTGTTAGCTTAGCCTAGCCTAAGCTAACAACACTTTTTGTGGGTCTGAGGAAACTTCCACTCTATAACTGGGAAAATGTGACTCCTAAACTTTAATTATAATTTAGTGTTTTTTACTTACTAAATTTTAGACTATTAAGCTACAAGCATGAATAACAAGCTATGAGTTATTAAAACAAATATTAGATAGGTACTTTATTCACATGGGAGTAAGCAAAACATATTTAGAAATGATTTATTGTTACATATTCTTTAGCAAGGCATTCATATTTACCTAGTATAGGTCAAGAAGGTTTATATGAACCAGATACAGAGCACACTGGCGCCTGTGGGACCACACCCATCCATGGACCACACGCACAGGCCACAGCAGGATCTCAGCTCTGCGTTTAATATTCCTGTAAAGCCATCACCTGTAAGTTTTTTATAGCTTTGGAGAACACTTTCCACCCTCGCTGAGCAGAGAAAGTTCTGTGTTAAACTGCTGAATAATTTAAAACCTTCACTGTCTAAATGATTTTTTATAAACAATGTGCCCAAACAAGCAGGACCAATGAAGAGCCACCCGTTTGAACTATATGAAAAATGTACAAATAATCAGACTTGAGTTACAAACCAACAGAATAAAGCAGTATACACTCCAATCAAAAAAACACATTAAAGATTATATTACCAAAAATCTATTTGGTAGTCAATTTGGTTAACATTCACACATTTTACTGTTCTGGAAAATGACAGCCTGATAATATTGAAATAGAAATAAATATATAAAAAAAAAAAAGTTGTTTACTCTTTCCTTAAAGATTACTGGAGTGATCATAAAGAAAAGTCTCAGCCTGACAACACCATCCTAATTGTTTTTCAGAAAATAATTGTATATGGCTGGCAACTGAACTCTAGCTGCAGAACATTGTGATTAAAATCATGTCACAAGATTGAGATTTGTCTACAGATGTATTGCAATCAATATGAGGTCTTTTTCCTCCATCTGCAGAATTCAATCCAACAACCAAATTCCAATACACTTGTAGATAGAGTAATACTTTGTAGGGTAATGTCACAAAATAACTATGAAAATGTAATACACAAATAATTCCTTAAATATGTTTCAATACATTCTTATATTCGGGGCAAAACAGGAGACCACGACGAATGGAAAACTTAAACTAAAAAGTCTTTAAGGCCAACATTTCCACATCAATTCATTCTACTTTAAGACAATGCACATGTGAAAAAATATTGAGTGTAATTGGTTCTTTGTATTTAGCTTTTGTTCCCCTTCTGAAAAAGGTAAATATTACACACAGGGAGCGCTCTCCTACAGCAGGGAGTTACCGTGTAGTTATTCAGTCAATAGAATTCACAAGTATTATGGGATAGAGGTTGGTTAGTGTTCCACCTCTGACAACACCATCATGGCACAGCAGCAAACGCTCACTTTGGAAAAGTACTGCTTGAACAAGGACATTGCACTTTCTGTTTGACACTTCTGAAGTAGGTTCATTTGACATTTCTTAAAAATGGGACCAGAAAAATAAATATACAAATTATGCATAATACGAAGCAGTTTCACATAACTATAAGTAGTATGTTTGCTCTTGATAAGACAGACTCGATATGGATGGTGCACATGGACACACCAACGACATATCACTGACATTCTACCACGAGGGCAGATGACGTCAGTACAGACAGATGCAACTTCACCTGGGATTTCATCCTCTGAGAGTGTCAGATGTCACAGTACTAAATAGAAAAAACAAACGCTTAAAGGAAGCATTATTCAATAAAATAATCCTTTGCCGATTGTGGAAACGTTTTGAAACAAATGAAAACTGGACCAAGCAGTGTAAGTAAGGCGATGTGACATTATGTAAATTTGTGCATATCAACATCCAAATAAATCCTATAAGTCTGGATGAGATAAATATAAATAAAGAAAAGAGTCAGATGTAAGACAAAGCAAAGATGAAGAGTGGATGAAGCCATCCAAAAGGCATGCCTCAAGATGAACACATCCGCACGTTTCGGCGTGTCCGTCACTCCTCTCACCGCGCATGGGGCACGTGAAGGTCAGGGCCTACTGTGCTGTGGCACTGGGCCAGGTGTCTATAGACTCATGAGAATCTCCATGTCCCGAGTGTAACGACGACCTGGGGGCAGCAGGGGGGCAGCGGAGTAAAGGCAACTACACCAGAAGGAGGAGGAGGCGGCTCTCAGTGGCTCTTGGGGCCGTTGCTCTGAGACACAGAGGGAGAGATCTCCAGAAACGCAGAGTGCATCACATTGAAGGATCTGTCACACAGGTCTGACACGTCGTCTGATGTCAGGCCCTTTGTCTCAATCTTAGGAAGAATCTTCAATCTGATGGTTCCTGTTGAGAAGAGAAAGCATTTGAATAAACAGCTGATTATTGTTCTTATAAAACAGATAGTATAGATTTTAAAATCAACTTAATAATGCGTTACTCATAAGTCACCTGATTTGAACTGCTTCTCTTTCCGTAGATAAAAGTTGCGGTAGGAAGAGAACACCACAGGTATAAGTGGTACCTGAAGAACAACACAGCAATATATAAGAATACACTTAAAAGTTATAAATCTATGTTGTATATAGTCACAGTAAACAACTCAAAAACATGCAAATTCAAGTGGGTCAGCTCAGAAAGACTAAAATGCTCCGAATCCTTCAACAAACGTAATCTTATTTGCTTCTGATAGACGTGTAGTGGCTCCCTGGAGGCAGAGTGGCCTCTCCATCACCAAATTAAGTCAAAAGCGTCTTCCCTAAGGGGCTTGTCTGCTTCAGTCTGACTGGGAAAGTAGAGAAGCAAAACAATGCAAATGTGCCCAGTGCAATTCATACACAAGGCCATCCAAAGAAAAACAAAAAAAAAGAAATTCCTTGTAGCAGGATATTGATACACATGTTATTAAAGTATAGTTTTGCTGTATTTAATATTGTGTTCTCATTTCTACAGATGTGTAACTTGTGATGGAACACTAACACTTCCCCACTGTGGGACAGATAATCGATCTCTTAATCTTATAGCCAATATCTCAAAACAAAGCTGCTCATTTCCACCTGTCGTCCCTGGAAAGGTTGGCGTTAACACACTAAAATAGCACTAGCACGTTTTGACACAATAGAGCTTTTAAATTTATTGAGCAAGTAGATTTCATGAAGTGGATTTCATTTTAGAGTCAGCTCATCTCCCCAAAGTTCCTGAACCATGTTTTCTGGAGAGAGTACAAGGCCAGGGGATGCCCAAATACATTGATCTGATTCTGGAGGTAAGACTCTAGATTTAATCCAATCTGCATTAGTGACAAGAGCTCTGGGGTGTACTATCTGGTGGACACTGGGGAAGTCTTGCACGGTTTTCCCAATGTGGTTTTACTGCAAATGGCAAATCAATTCTTGAATCGTGATTACATAGTTCCTTGCTGATGCACAAAAGGTCTAAGGACAGTCCAGGGACAGCATTGGTCATTCCGTTCCCTATGGACCAACGTCTTCTATGTGTTTGTTATTATTGCATTTGTTATGTTCAGATGGTTAAATTCTTTGATCTGTTGTTGGCGAACCGACAGCTTTATGAAGTCCTCCAAAACGACTGCTATTGTGATTTAGGACTACACAAAAATACATTAGATTGAATGAGATAATAATTTCTCTTTTTCTGCCAGCGTCTGAGTGCCAGAGATCTGTGCGATGGCAAATATCTACAACACTGCTTTTTTTCTTTGCAGGTTGAGATGACTTTATGATGAGGGTGATTACTGTAGAAGCACACAAACAGTTGTTAAGTTATTTTCATGGATTATTAACAGCATATGTTGTAGCATTACCTCACATACAGTCATTACTTCAAACAGACAGTACAACACTCGCCTGTGAACAATGTGGTTTATGGAGAGAACAAAAAAAACATTACAACCAAACGTTTATAATACTTTCCACCTGGGCCACGGATGGAACGGGAATCTCTGCTACTGATTGGCTGTTTTTATCCAGCATTCCTTTATATGACAGAAAATGACACAAATGACTACAATACTTCAACAAATTGAATCTTGTTGTATGTAATTTGTAGGCAATAGAAAATAGTTTTGACAATTGCTTCTGGCTCCCTCTAGTGTCCTGTAATGCAACGCCCCTCAGACTATAATAATTGTTTCTTCAACACAATAAAATAATAATAAATATGCAAATAATATTGATAAATGTGTATTGCGATTTTGATACAGAGACTGACGAGACTTGCCTGCGCCTGAATCGCCAGGTGGAAGGCTCCCTTTTTGAATGGCAAGAGATCTCCATTCTGGTTCCTTGTACCTTCTGGAAACACCCAAAGACGAATCTAAAGGACAAATAATAATAAATAATACATGGAGTTAGTGTTAAAGATCCAGGAGCAGAGAAACACCCCAGCCTTGTACTTGGGGCTGGGCAATCTGGGGAAGAAAATCAATCATGTTTTTAACCCACACAAATCCTACATCTCTAGCTAAACATATTTAACTGTGCATAATATCTAAGCCAATCACAGTGAGAGGCGAGGGCGCAAGAGTGAGCAAAAAACTTGTGCTGCCCGTTCCGCCAGACTCAGTTTTTCCATCAAAATGAGTCACTGTTACTGCCACGCAATTGGGTCTTCATCCATTTTAATTCAGGTGTCAATCCACCAACCTTGAGATAGAGATCTTTTGATTTTCTGGCAGAGCTCTACTTCTTACTCCTCCTCCCCTCTAGTCTACCACACCTGTATTCTTACCATTTCCCACGTCACAGCACCAGCAGTCTCAAACCTACCCTCTCCCTCTCCATGTCTCTGATCGGTCCTGCAACCTTGGACATAATCACAAAGGGCTGGGTCCCGGAACCAGCTGAGGGACCACATGAGATAGACCTTGAACCGAACAAGGCTGGGTGAGGGTCCAATCGATAAACCCATTTCCATTGCATTCTGTTGTTGCCAGTGAATGTAGTAGAAGTGAAAAAAGAGAAAGGGGGGGAACCTAACATGAAGATATAATCCAGATGCAAACTCCGCTCACCTGATCTTCCAACATGGTCTTTGCTGCCTCCGCCATGACGCCTTTGGCATCGCTCGTCTTCTTGCGGTTGATGAAGACGATCCCGCCAAGCCAACAAATCAGTCCGACGGTCCCAGCATAGATTAGCTCCTTCTTGGCAATCATGGTGCAGCGGTCGGGTAATATCTCCATCAGACCTAGAGAAAACAAGTGCGAACTCTTGAATTTCGCACAAAACTAACAAAACGTGACACCGCGGGGTTTACGGAGACGGGCCTTGAGGATCGTGGAGAGAAAGACGGAACACTTGAGAAACAAAAGAAAGTCTCAGAACAGCTTTTTGAGGTCAGGGTCCTGGTGTACATCAAGTATTCGCAATTCACATAAGCTTCCCAAAACACATCTAAAATATCAATTAAACAAGGTATGAACAAGTTTCAACTACTGTATCTTTGAAAAACATAAATTACTTATAATGGTAGAATTATTCTGTTTAAGTCAGATTTGTTGAATCAATTGTATTAAAGTCATGTGGTTAATATTGTGCATATATCTATAAATATATTTTGAAACTGGAATGACTGGTTTAGCCTCACCATCACCATACACTAACAAAAATGTAGCGTTAAAGATGGTGTTGCATAAAGCGGAGTGTCCACCAGAGGCTACAAAATGAAGCAACTCATTAAGGTCAGCACTTTATGTTGTGTAAAGACCTCCTCCTGTAGCACAAAGTGAGTGACCTCATTCAGGACAGCAGTGGGGAGGAGTTTATTCACAGGATGACAATACGCATTTTATTATCTATTTTCAAACTATCACTATCACTGTGGGTTGCTCTGGGGCTCTGAGGTTGCCCCAGAGCAGGGAAGATTAGAATGTGATGAGATCTGGGGCTGATACATTTTAGATATGTAAGATAAAAGATAAAAAAAAGAGATGGATGGCGTAATTTCTGTATTTTAAATAACATTTTCAGACGTTTTAGGCAATCCAAGAATTGTAAACAAACTTCACATAGGATGGCCTTCATTAAAAGTATACAAAGGTACAATGATTAAATATATAATGTACTTGGAATCTCTTTTAGATTTATAGTTTTGATGATTTGTCCTTTTGAAATAGAATAGTGACAACAACAAAAAATGTTTTTTTAAAACTAAAGTATTCGTCACAATTGTTGGCTATTCTTGTTTTGTTTCAAACAGTACACAGAATAAACAGCTGGATCCGGGTCTTCTCCAGCTCTGTGGACATACACGCAGTAAAGTCTGTAACTTTAGTATTAACTTCAGAAAAGTTTAATAAAAGGAAGGCACAAGGAGCAATGGCTTCTGTTGAACCCATATGATTGAACTTCAAACTGTACTCAAAGGAAAGGATGTAAAAGAGAAAACGTAAAAGTAGAACACAAGTTGTGGGGCAGGTGGATGATCAGCTGAGTGGGCGCTCATGGAAACGAATGAATAAGACGCTTTAATTACACATTATAGATCAATGTTCACTCAGGGCTGGATACCCAGACAACACATTTTGGTGACAATATAATTGATAGACAATATCTCACTAATTCAATATTCAGATTGTCTGAATATTGGGAATGGGATACAACAACAGTTTGACTTTACAGCCTCAGCGGCCCCCACGGTGGAACCTGAATACCTGAAAGACCTGAAAGAGGTCTCCCATCACAGCACTTACCCTTCCTTGTCCTGCTTTACTTCTGAGGTCTTTCACATGAAAGTATAGTCACCCGACTAAACATAAACGTCACATTTTTGGGGTTTAATACCATATTTGAGAAGACGTTAATGTCTTGAACGAGTCTGGAGTGTGAGTGAATGGTTGGTGGTGATCAGAGGAGCCATACTGATGGTCTCGCTTCTGTCTGTGTGCCCCAGGGCAGCTGTGGCTACAGTAGTTTTTTTAGTAGTAGTTTTTTCACTACTGTGTATGGAATGAAAAAATAATAACATGTAAAGCGGTTGAGTATTCTAAAAAAATATATACATATATTATTATTATATTTTTATAGACCTACCCAACACATCCAAAGAGCTCTGGTGGTTGGAGATGATGACATAGGGCCCCTGCGTCTGCAAATGTTCCCAGCCGCTCACTTCAAATCGTAAACCCAGGAAGTATTTTACATGTCGCACGAGGCTGCGGATGACTCTGTGGAAGACAATTACAAACATATCACAACATTTTAATGTGTTTCTAGCAAAGTTGTTAGAATGTACATCATATTGCAGAATATCCATCCATTTTTTTTTTTACATTATCTGAAGTACTGTACGTACTATACTTTGTTGTAGCCCATTTTGTTTACTACAGTATCTATATTTTAAGCATGAGTCATTAATATCTCTGTTCTGATGCACATTGATATAAATCAGATAAAGTGCTTAGTCTCCTTTTGTTTGATCCGGAGGGACTCAAAAATAAACCGTGTTACAGGTTCAATCGCCGCTGCATCGGTCTTAGTTTCTCGACAATATTTTTGAGGAAAAAAAGATCCAGCAATGTTAAATTTGAAGGTTTTTTTTTGAAGAAAATGTTAAATGTATAAGCTTTAGAGACAGAGCGACCATCTGTTCACTCATGCTCATTGCTTTTCAAGCAAATGTTACTTGTTTCTACATGAACGGATTCATAATGATCGAAAACCACACACACAGGGTTTATGTTTCCCCCTTCACTCCTGATTAGTGGATGTTAGACTTTATACATGTTTGAAACAGCTTTTTCATATCTGATATTAATCTTGTTTATTTTTTATTTCTACATCTGGCAAAACTGGGTAAGTATCAAACCAGTAAAACCTGTCGCATTACATAAATTGCAAGACCCAGGACATCATCTTAAGCAACTCATAAACCCAAACATGTGGGTTGTTCAGATGTCCACATTTGATTAAGAGATTCTATTTTTTTTTACATAGAGTAGAAACAAAGTGATAATTTCATATAGTCAACTAATTAAATGTGAAACCAGACAAGATTTTTTTTCTTCCTCAAGTTGAAGCGTTAGAGAAAAATGGACAGAAACCATCACATCTGTTACACATTTTTCAACGGCCATTTAATTTGTTTTTTTTTTTTTACGATTCCTTTTTATATCTAGTGATTTACTTATGTTGTGTTAACCATGTAAATCTTGTGGGATTTAATTGGCTGCTTTTTCAGACTGAGGACATTTTATTTTCTATGAAACTGGCGTTACAGTAGAATGGTCCAATCAGAGGCTGATTTTGACGTTTGAAATGTCGCCAAAAATATATTTGTCAATCTTTCCTTTTAATTTTATCCACACTATCTCTTCAATGTGTCCGTATTTGATTTTTTTTTTTTTTCATCTGTGATAGTAAATTTAGTTTTTGAGTTAAAACCTTTTAAAGTCCAGATACTTTAATTGACACTTTACTGTGAACACACTCATATACATTCAATGAGCGCATGCAAAGTTCTGTGAGCTTGTAAGACTTTTGAAGACAAGTGCAAACATGTTTCCAGCTATTGTGCTGATAATAGCAGAAAAGATTAGTGCCTTATTGACATAAAATATTTTTTTAAATCCTGACTTCAGCCACATAAGAGATAAACAGTTTAGACTCCTTGATTTTACAATAAAAATTCCCCTTTTGTCAGCGAAATTGTGACATGTTTCATTCACTCACACATTCTTGCACGCACTGATAACACAGAGCACATACGACAATAACCTTTACACATAAAAACGTTATCTTTTTCACAACAGCTTAACGATAACACATTCAACCAAGTACAAAAGCCACATTATGCAACATCTCAGCCTGTGTTGAAGCAGTTCCATCATTATTGAAATAGTAGCTAAAAAGTAGTTAGTATAAATTCTAGTTTCTAGGTTTTAATGGTGGACTTGAACTCCTCTCAGGCACTTTGTAATGGTCTACAGGTCCTGATAACCTTTACGCTGACAGATTTGTACACAGGTGCAATTTGACACCTACCAAATGGTTTAGGTGACCATGAGATAGTAATTACTTCACTTGTACTGAAGAGGAACACTTGGACATAATGTGCAGAGGGAAAAGTGTATACGTTGGCATTTTCCCCCATTAAAATGATCAAATAACTGAAACACAGTTATATATGTTTGAGTAAAATATGACTTGCCATAAGGTACATAACATACGTCCCCTTCAGCAATAAGTTTTGGAAAGATTCTGAAGCACAACATCAATATCTATTAATAACCAGTGATTTTTAGCCTAATTATTGGTCTAATTTAGGCTACTGGTCAAAGTAAAACTATGATAATACACAATACAACTCAACACAAACACGTATTAGTTTACTTTACAAAACAACAGCTTTGACACATGTTGTGACACATCCGCAAGTATTGTGTATGTCTCTGGACAAAGCACTGTCAAAAATGTTTAGTTATTTAAAATTAAAAACTAACTTAAATTACAGAAGATGTTTCTGGAAGCAATAATCCAGTAATCTTCTGGTAGATTCTACAAGTGGATTAGTTTTATAAGACCAGAGTGGGCCAAAAGAAGACTGAACCCCAGCAGTCAAAACTGTCAGGAACAACAATAAAAAGAATAATAATAATGAAAAAATAAAATAATCCAGGACATTTAATTTTATTGAACGTAATGGACTTTATATTCAAAATGTTGACATCAGCATTTTCACTCTCACTGCAAACAAATACTAGCTCTATACTATTTTGTTTTTACTGTTGGTATGGTATGGCATTCTGAAACTCAAAAAAAAAAAGCCATCATTGCAAACAGATTCACATATTTAATTAAAAATGAGGGACACTGAGATCTAAATCAAGAACACATGTGCCATAGTGTTAAACTCAGCTAATCCTGCAACACCAAAATAAACTTTTAAAATGCATCTCCAGTTCATGTTTACACAGTTCACTCACACCACAGCAAAAAGTCTTTCAAACTCAAAATCTGATGAATTGTGCATGACTGGGGTCATGACTTCACTTACCAGATGTAGCGTTAATATAGAACCCATGTGTCAAATTAGCAGCCCCGCGAGGAAGTTGTGTAGGGCTAATGTAATGTTAGCATGTGCATGAAAATATGTAAATAAGCATGCACTAAATCTCAGTCTAATTCATGTAACAGTGTATGGATAGACGTGTAAGCCTACACAAAACACAGCTATGAAGAGGATTTGAATAAAAGGAGGTTTGGATGTAAATATTGGCTAGCATGATAGCAGTGATGCTAACAGTCACATTAATGCACGGAAAACTCACCTCATATTCTCCACGTCTCTGCCTCCGCTTTTGAGTATGCACAGAGGGATGGCAATGAGAGCCAGACACATCATCCAAGCCACATAGAAGAACTTTTTAAAATAGAAAACAAATGTTCTGCTGGTCCACATCAGGAGTGGGATCAGCAGCAGTGGCACCATCCACAGCAGCACGACCACCTCCATGGTAAGTGAGAGTCAGGGGGGGACGCGAAGACAGGAAGACTGAGCCGAACTTCGAGCCCCACGGCCCGGGGGGCTACGGTGCCGAGAGAAGCCCGAGCAAGAGCATCAATCACGGGGGTAAAAAAGAATCGGACGAAGGCGCTTGTCCGGGCAGCTGCTAAATGATCATGTAGAGCTATGTCCCGTTGATCATCTGTTGCTAAATGGCATCATGAGGTGGAGTCATGACGTCACCAATTTTACCCCCATTTCCGGTTTGGGGTATGCGACCGGGAGCGTGGATGTGTTTGTGTTTACTTTCTGGATTGGTTGATTATTCGGGCTGTCATAGGGTCTAACGATCATGCAGGCGATTAAAGAGCCAAAGCTAAGACAAGTCTAATTGGATTTGGTGATCCCATTCCCATTAATCTTTTTACCACCGTTCTAAGCTCTTGTTTCTTTACATGCTTTTTAAGATCGTAATCAAATTAGACAGTTGCATAAAATGTAATTATTTATTATTATTATTATTATTATTATTATTATTATTATTATGTTTTAGTACCTCTGTTGGTATTAAAATATAAATAATATACATATATGAATAATGATAATAAACATCATTACATTCAACACATCATCATAAACATAATTCTTACTAGTACATGGGGAGGCAGCGTTTCAGATGTATTTATTTAGTTGTGCATACAACTAAAGGGTTGTATCGTCACTTTTTTAATGTATTGTGGTTATTTATTTTAACACATTGTGTGATTTTAATGTCTTTAATCTTGTTTTGTTATGCACTTTGAGTTGCTTTGTGTTTCAACTGTGCTATACAAATAAACTGGTCTTGCCTTTTCTTGCCTACTATTACTACTACTATTACTATTACTATCAATAATAATAATAGTAATTATTACTATTATTATTATTACACAACAACAGCAAAACTATTAATACTACTACTACTAATAATAATAATTACTATTATTATTGTTGTTATATAATAATAATAATAATAAATAATCCAAAAATATATCAATAACTATATTTGCATTTCAAAGGAAGTCAATGTGCTACAGATTCAGTAAAATTCTACACATTAATACGTAAGTGAAATGCACATCAAGTGCCAAAATTTATATCAATAGAAAAGAAAAAACCAATAAAAACACAATGACTTATTTCCAGTTGCATAGAATGGCCACAAGATGGCAGCACTGTCAAAGCTTCTGTAACGTTTTGATTTCCGTTCAGTGTGAAATAATACATAACAATTGACACAAACAGGATACAATACATTCTAACAACAATGTAATGTGTTGAGTATCTGTGCAGAAAAGTCTGTCGCCTTCAGCCGGTTCTGCTCTCACTTCCAGTGTTATTGTGGGGTCTTCAGAGAAACATCTGCCACGAGGTGGTGACCTTTCTGAACCTCCTACGACCACCACCCCCACGTTACATTCACGCACCATTCAGCAGAGCATGGCCCCTCGCCGCGCTCGTAAATGCACCGTAGATATTTCTTTATTGGCAGTGTCCGCAGTGTGACACCCCCCGCAGAGCCGTTCAGACCCGGAGCTCACGACACTCAAGTGAGCGATCGTCGGCAGCTGTCATTGGGTCCACAGGAGTGCGCGCGAGGCTCCTGTGTGAAGATAGTGCAGCAGCTCAGAGCCATCTTGTATCAGACAAGATGATGCTCCGGGACTAGGACCGGTACCGCCATACGGAGCTCTCAGACCGGCCGAGAATCACGTCTGCTGAGGTGGGCTTGGAAAACAGTCTCACGAGGAGTGGATTATTCCGAGGACATCAGACTGAAACCATGAGCTGGGGGACAGAGCTATGGGTGAGCATGTTCTCTCTACACAAACATGTCTCTGCGTAAGGATTTTAATAAGAATCTGATCAGCGCCTACGCAAAATTAATAAACTAATATTACGTTTTCTTAACAGTGCCAGATTTCAGGCTTTTGCTGTTGTTTTGACGTTAACACAACTGAGGGCTAATTTTCTGGATGATTGATTTTGCCTAATTATTGCAGTGGTCTATCATCAGTGTGTATAGGTTTGTGTTATTACTGTTTAATAACATCATCGTGTCTTGCATGTTTTCAGTCATGCAAGCTCCCCCCAAAGCACACACCCCCTCAACACACACTTGTCCTGAGATTGTGGTACCAAATATAGGCCTTTAGTCTTGATGTGTGATGTCAGGCTTCGCACACAATGTTTATTACATGTTGTTGCACAGCTCTGCATGCCTACAGAAGAAAATAGTGGGGTATTCGCTCCTGGTGTTTGATTTGGCCTGAAAGAACACACATGGATTCCTTCACCATGCTGTCACCTTTTTGTTTGTTTTATTGGCAGAGCTGAGACATCCAGCAATGATGATCCCATGCTGTAGTTGTAGAAAGGGATTACAGGATAGTGTCTTGACTCTTGACTGTTTGCTAATTGCAGTTTTCAGACTCAAGTCCTGTTGAGCTGTGATTCATGGATCTGGATGTATATGGCTTTGTTGTTGTTGTTTTGTAATGAAACTTATAAGAACATGGAAGAAGCTGTTATCTTTTGTTATTTGCAACTGTGCTGGTTTGAGAGAGAGGATAGGAATGATAAATGTGGATTTTTGTTTTATTTTATGCACATGGCAACAGTCTGGGAATAGTCACATGCTTGGTGTTTTGCTCCTCAAAAAGAAAGTCGATATTTTAGATTATTCAACTGACAGCCCCAGGATTCACATTGATCTTGAAGTTAGAATTTTGCAATGCAAGTATTCAGACAAAACATACTTCGATCAGGGCGCCTCTGGACAAAACATTGTCAGTTTAGTCCATACCCTTTTCTTTGATGTTTCATATGTGATCCAGGCTCTTGCTCACTGTGCAAGATGGTTACAGTCAGAGTTTAGCACCGGAATAACTATTGCCCCATGTATTTCAGAACGATTAGTGTTGAAATGATGCAAAAGATAGCTGTTGGATTGCAATAACACAGTCTTGCACAGGAAATACATTGACAGAACAGTGGAAATGTCTTGCTATGAATGCAAAAAAAATACACCTTTATCACCGGTGTTGTATGGGTGCCTCATATTGCATGTCCTGAGTCATCCAAAGAGATTAAACATGTTATTGTGATGATCCAGGACACATTCAACAACATTTATCAACATTTATGTTGGTCATCAACCCCTTGTGGACGGACCAATGGCTCGCCTCTATGTGTTTTTTTATCATTGCATTTTTTGTGTTTGAACTGCTTGATTCTCCGTCGTCATAATTCTATTTAAAATTGTATACCTTAGAAGTGTATGCTGATTTTTTTTAGGCCTTACTCAATTCTTTACCTCTCTTTTCTGACTGTTGCCAAAGCAATTTCCTTGTCTGTGAATTCTTGTTACTTACATGGCAATACAAATTATTCTGATTCTGATCTGTGTTGCCGAATCAACAGTTTTGACCTCCAAGATCGCTACTGTTGTGATTTAGGGCTAGACAAGAATACATTGAATTGAATTGTCATGTCCTATATCAAAAGTTTGCTGGTTTTACAACTGCAGAATTCTACCAAGGCTTGTTTTGTGAACGTAGTTTGTGAATACTCAACTACTTTGCAGCATTTGGTGGAGATAAAGCAGTTCTTAAAAAACTAAAGTTACCAGAACTCTCTATTTCTCAAACTGGCTGCAATTTTCTGGCTCTTGTGGGAAGTCCCGTTTGATGACGAAACATGTGACTATTTCTCAGAGGATCTACGGTCCCTGAAGTGAAAGGATGATAAACGATAACGGTTGTTTTCAGAGTGAATTTCAGGCCATTCTCTCAGGTGTATTTTTGAATCAAGTTTGCTGAGCTTAAGCAGATGGAGAATCACATCTCCGGTCTATTTCCGTTTGGGGTTTAGATATCACACAGCAGTTTCAAAGATGGCTTGAATTGAACAGCTGTTTGGACGCACACTCCCCAAACACACCACATCACAACTTTAAATATAGTTTTACTCACAATGAAAGACGGTGAGGGGCCATTTCGCGTTCCCATTTGACACACCTCACATCTTTCACTTCTGCGATGCGCTGGCTATGTAAGGTGGCCCGGCGCTCATTGGTTTGTGTAGTTCCTCGTGGACTGGATTAACAAACTCTACCTTTTACCGAGATCATGATGGAAACGCTTGTAAAGGAGCTACAGCTTAAGGTAGCAATATTTAATTCCTGTCTACCTGGTATACAGGATCAATGTTTAGATTCTCTGCAATGTGTATCTTAACATTAGACTGAAATTCTAGTAGTATTTTTTCACTTATTTCCTGACTTTTTCAGCTCCAGCAGTTTTCTGGTAACTCTGAATGCATGCACACTAGCTTTTGCTTAGCTTTCAACCCAGGTTTTAATTAAAATTCATGAACAAAAAAGACTGTTATTAATATTAATGGTAGATTTGTGAGTTATATATTACAGCAATGCTTGTACGTACTCTGTAGTTTAGTTTTAACATTGCTTAGTTTGTTTGACGATATTTAGTTTTATCTACCTTATCTATTCCTGTGTTAGCATGCCATAATTAGCGTGATTATCCCTCAGAGGCACAGATGTATTCCAATTGTGTGAGCCAGTATGTGGGGCGTTAGAATGAAGCCAATGCTCTTAGGCTGAGTCTCCTGTGGCGTTCCCTTCTGTCTCAGTCGGTTCTCAGGGTCCAGAAGCTCATCAAGCCCAAGGATATACAGCACTTCCAGAGCCGAAACCTGAGATTGTCTGTTTCCTCTTCTGTCGGCCGTGGGGTCACAAGACTGATGTACCCCACTTTAACTCTCTCTCAACACCAGCCACCTGCCCTTACGTTTTAGGCATGCAAGCTATGCTACTTGCAAAGTCAGATTTTAGAGATTTACATATATAATTGAGAATACAGATGAGATTTTTCCCTGAATAATATATATTGATAACAATTTTTTAAGTGCCAATATTCACACAGAAGTACTACTATAACTGTAGTGGTGTCTGGTGCTGTTTCTAACATATGGGGGCTACTATATATTGGTTTGAATTTCTGGCACTGTCTGAATTCCTGTCCATGAGAATGTGACTCAATCTTTCCCAGTCTTACTTGTAATCTCCGGCCTCTTTGTGGCCTCTTGCTATTTGTAAAGTCCACCTTACTGTAAATCGCTGCTGTGGCATGGGAAATCCAACTGAGGGTGAAGCCAGTGTCTGTGACTTATCGTCACTGAGTCTGCTCTAATTATTGCTGTGTTGTACTACACACTGTAAGTGCTGCTTGTTCTTTATTAGGTGACAGATATACTGTTCCTCTGTGGCTAATGGAGTTGTGTTGTTTTACACAAGTGCCCTTTAAAGGTGGAGGATGTAGAAGGTCACATCTGCATTAATGCCCAAAGCGTCTCTTCAAGCCCATATATACAATATGCGTCTTACTAATAAACTTAATTATTTATTTAAGCAGGATAATCCCATTGAGATTTAAATATCAAGACATCAAGTTATCAATATCACGCTTTTTTTATCATGTCCTGGTCTGGTTTTTGTATTTGTAATATTTACAACAATAATCAGTGGTTTTGCTATGATTGTTTGCACCAGTTGCCATGTATTACTTATTGTTTGATCAGGAAAATGTGAGTGAGAATATTTTTTTTTCCTCATTTGAATATCAGGAAAGTTGTGGTTGCTTACTTGTTAACTTGACCTATGGTTAAGCTAAAGATATACTTGTCTTGTTCCAAATGTGTCTTCTGCATTCTACCTTTCCACCAATGCCACTGAGGCTTTGATGCTCGACCTGGTCTTCAAGGATGGTTGTTTACCTGTTTTGTGTCTTGAGCGAATCTGGAGCGCCCAGAGGAAACCCGTACACTGGGAGAAGTATGCTAACTCTACACAGAAAGGCCTTGGCCGACACAGGAAAACGACCAGAATCAAACATGGTGACATCACTGAATCTATATATAGAATACCAAAGTAATTCTCATCAATTAGTCTCCCCTCCCTTTACAGAAAATACATTATACAATATGACCTTTATGGGGATAAATACATCTGAAGTGAAAAGAGTTTTAATTTTGATGATATATCTGTTCCCAAAAACAAACATATTTCTTGCTAGGTCTTTCATTTGGCCGCATGATATTTCCCACTTACGTAATACAGAGTCAAGACGTTTGTTTTGATGTTTTTTCTCATTCATTTGGAGTCAAAGATTGCATTTTCAGAACAGAAATTAGTCTACAATTTGAACACACAATGATCATGTTGTTGTCGCTTCAAAGTTGTGTGACTTATGTTTACCGATCGTGTCCAGACTTGACAATTGCCTAAAACATGCAGGCTATGTTTGTGAGCATGTACCCCCCTTTACTGTAAGACCAAAATAACATGCAAGCCCCTTTCAAGCAATGACAGACTGTAATAAGCACGTAGATACAAAGTTTTCAGAGGTTTTTACAGTCAGTTCTCTGAGTGAATGTATTCTCATAAAACGTCCATAATATTGGATTAGTATTGCAACACCTGTTTTGTTATATAGCACTTCCACGCTCGGAGTGGAACAACGGTAGATCAAAGAGGGAAACTGGATGGGGTCCAGTCCAGCTAAACTTCTGTATATGTAACCGATATGCATGGTATATCGGAGAGGCCTTGCACCCACAATGCGTTATGTAAGATTTAAAGAGCTTTATCCTTTGATAGGCACAAAAACAGATTATCAAGAACAATGGCTAATGTGTGTTTTCTTAGCCTAGCCTAAATAATCTTGTGCATGGACGCTTCTCATTGGGTGACGACGATGGTCACCAGAAGGCATAATCAGATTAATTAGACGCCATTTTAAGTTACATTTTGCAACCACCACAGTCTTTCACAATAGACTGCCACTGCCCACGGATACTTTAACATATACAGCTTTGTCATTTTTAAAAACAATTATTTTCACTTGATTCACTTCATTATTGAGGATTCACAAAGCTGGGAAAGCATGCTGAGAAGAAGAAGTGAGTTTTTTGTATTTATGGACAACATTCTCACGGTGAAATCAGACGATGGGGAGCCAGCCGAGCCAGCGGAGGATTGCAAGAAAGCCGAGAAGTTAAGTCCCTTTGAGGAGTATCTACAACTTCTTCTGCAGATAAAGATGACTAGTGCCGTAAGTTATTAGCTTATGCGTGTATGACAGAAATGCTGCTGGCTGGATTGGGGTAGTGTCCATTGAAATGAGTTGTAACCGTGGAGGAGGAACTCGACATGACACATTTGAATACTTCCAGTTTACTGTGTGACTCACATCTGAAATCAGTTTCCTGTGGCCTCTCTGAGGGTGTGAGTATAGTTGCATATCTCCTAGCAGCATAAGCAACTTAACCAAGCTTTTAAATGTATGTATTTTGAAATTGCATATGCAGCTATCGCATACAATCGCAGGCATATGCAACTATGGTAGAGATTTTATACTTCTTTATTATGCTATTTTCAGAGATTTTTGTACTCATTATGCTAAAGATGGAGATTTTATACTTGATTTTATCTTATTTTATTTTGTATAGAGTTATTGTTCATTGATCTTGTGCTGTGTTCTCCTCATTCCTACTGTGGTGATGCAACACTGAAATTTCCCCACTGTGAGTCAAATAAAGTATCTCTTAATCTCTTCATCTTTTCGATTCAGTTCTCCTCAGGACCTTTAAAACTAACATTATAGTATAGAGCAGCCATTCCCAAACTCAGTAACACCGAGGCCCCCTTAAAAATCTGACGGGTCTGCGTGGCCCCCCAAAATAATAACCAAGAAGACAACATTAAGAATAGGCTCTTCTGGTTATTTTATTTTGGGGAAATAGCCTCTGCTACAAACATTGTAATACAAAAATGATTACAGTGGATTATTCAAGTCAAATAATGAACACAAATATTTTAATATTACAAACAAAACATTATAAATTTAACATTAAATAATTATTTTTATGTTTTATTTTTTTATGACCTCCCGCGGCCCCCCTGCAGTACCCTCGCGGCCCACCAGGGGGCCGCGGACCCCACTTTGGGAGACACTGGTATAGAGTATAGTACAGTACAGGTGTGTCCAAACTCAGGCCTGCGAGCCAAATGCGGCCCACTGTGTCATTGTGTGTGGCCTTCTCTCTTGCTAACACAAACTAGCCATTGAGGCAAACCCAGCAGCCAGTCAGCACCGCAAATATAGACATGTTATACCTTGTAAAGCTAAGATTCTATGGAATATTTGTATATGCTGACATTTACTTTTGATTTTGTGACATATTTCAATATAAAGCGCAAATGGTGTTGTGGGGTGAATCAATATGAAGGTGTCGTAGCCCATATTACAGACCAGAACAACCTGAATCCAGTTTTACAAACCATGTTGTTGGCCCCTAGACAAGACTGTGAACTGAAGTGGCCCTCTCACTAAAACGTTTGGACACCTGTGGTATAGTACCAAACATCAATGCATTTATGAACAGCAATGGAAGCAGGTTTTTATTTGTTATAAGGCAGGGGTGCCCAAAGTGGGGCCCGCGGGCCAAAGTTGGCCCGGCAGACCATTTCAGTTGGCCCGCTTATCATTGCCCACCTCCGCTGTAAGTTTCTAACTGCGTCCCTCAACCTCACTGAACAAAGTGTGACATGTCTGAGATCGCGCGGGCGCACCAACGCCCTTTGAACCATGACTGTCCAGTACTTTACTGTTGTATCGAGATACACTCCTCACTCATGGTTCACATCTATTTGCACTAAAATGTTTTTTAAAATCAAACACATCTTTCAAAACAATTGGGTGCAAGGCCCCTTTAGGTTCTTTTTTTTCAGCCTACTATAATAATTTTTTTGAGCAATTTAATGTTTTATCAAATTGAGAGGATTGTGCTGGCGAACTGCCACTCCCCCTCCTCACCGGAGGGAATTGGCGAGTGGAACTATTCACCTGCGAAATCCGCACCCACCCGGTGTGTTAAAAAAGACGGACACACACACTTCAGAGTGAGTTCAAGCAGGACAAGCAGGGATCGCAGCGCACAATCCAAGCAAGTAGAAGCAACAAATACTGTGCAAAACAAACCCTTCTACAGCCCCATGAAAGAAGGCGGTAAGCGCCGTCCTCACTCGCGATCATTGAATGTCAGAACTTACGCGGAGTTTATGATGCGTTCAAGAGCCCTTTGGAGGAGCGGAAACACGGACTCTTTAACAGTTTCTTTGTTTTGATTGTTTATAAATGTTGTACTGTGTTTAGGCAAAACAAAACAAACTCTAGGAACATATCATGGTTAACTAGTCTGATTTTGTTAGTTTAATATTCAGTTCACTACTAATTGAGAATACTTGTCCTATGTTAAAAACGTTAAAACAGAGTTAAAACCTGATCATGTTTAGAAAATGCAGTTAGCAATTATGTTCCCAAATTCATTACTTAATGTTAAAATGTATTGTTTAAAAGTGTGCTAAAACAAGATCTACTGATCAGTGATGTCTCCCCTTTTTGATAAAAGCTAAGATAAAGTAATATGATTCAAATTTAGTTAAAAACTTTTGTTCAAAATAAATATATGAAAATAGACTTTACTTTTGTAAAGTAAATGTCATTTGCTAGTACAATAAACCTATACATTATAAATCACTATATAGTAATGCAAAACTGTTTAGAAAAAGGTCTTCAACAAACAGTTTACTGACATGAGCAGGTTAAAAATATAGATTATTTAATTTGGGAGTATGATATTATTTAATATAAATTAGTACTTTCATTTACTAACAGGAACATTATTTGTTTACAAGTGGCGTTAAAAAAACAGTTTAGTTACATAGAAAATGTATGTTTCTGTTCTCTTTTAGAGGTTTTTTATATGATTTTAAGCTGTAAATAAGCCATGACAGAAAATCTCCCTCTGGACCCTGATTACCCGGCCGGAATCTTTCCGTACTGTAGTCTCCTCAAACCTGCATATTTCCCTGGAGTCTCCACTTCACTAAGACTGTGTTGATTTCATTCATTCAGCTGTGATTTGCACTGATAGACAATAATTAATGCATTTAATTGAACTTGATCAAATCTACATTTATTTTTGTTTCATGCGAAATATCGGTGTATTTGGCCCGCGGCCGACTGGCAAAGTTTTACTTTGGCCCTTGGAAGCAAAAGGTTTGGGCACCCCTGTTATAAGGTGTGATTTCATTTTGAGAAGGGAAGTTTTTTTTTTTTTTTTTTACTTAATAATAAATCGGTTTTATATAGCACTTTTTTGGACACTCAAAGACACTTCACATGTGTCACGGTGGTGATAAACTACTACTGTAGCCACAGCTGCCCTGGGGCACACTGACAGAAGCAAGGCAACCAGTATGCGCGATCGGCCCCTCCGACCACCACCAACCATTCACACACACACCAGACTCATTCTAGGCAATGGGGGTGAAGTGTCTTGCCTAAGGACACAACGGCAGTTTGGCAGCCGCCCCACTGTGGCTGGTGTTCCCAGAGGTTAAGGCTATATCCACACGAAGACAAAACGCTTATAATTTCAGAAACTTTTTCTGTAAACACGGAGTTAGCTCAGTAAATGTGTGCGTCCATATGAATGTAGTCAATACGCCTGAAAACGCTGTGAAACTATGCCAGACCTGTTGGTGGCGCTGTGACGCAATGACGGGATCAAGCCCAAACTTCCGTGACGGGAACTGGGCATGCGCAGAATTTTGTAAACAGACAACATGGCGAGTGGGCGAGCTGGTACTACATTAGTATGGACGGACGATGAGGTTGAACTGTTGCTTCGGGTCACACTGGATTACAAAACCAACAAGCTACATTGTTGTTGTCATTATTTTCTGAGTGCGGCGCATGCGTGCTTTAACAAGAGGCGGGGCGATGACGCAAGCGTCTCAGATACATTGCGGAGAGGCAGTAACCACGGAGCGGCATATACGGAGTTTTGAAATCTTTCCACTCTGGGACCTAGTTTCAAAAATGTTCGTTTACACCCCCCCAAAACGCCGGCCTGTAAGGACGATACACTGGATTGATAAAGTATTTTTGCGTTTAGGCCTGAGCTTGACTTTGTGTGGACAGGGCCTAAGTGTCTTGCCAAGGACACAACGACAGCAGACAGTGGGAGTCGATGGTGAAAGTCTTGAGCGGGGCTTGAACCCACGACCTTCTGTCTCAAAGGCCAACGCTCTACCAACTGAGCTACTGCCGCCCATTCCCACTATCTCATTGAGTTGTCAACAGTGTGTGCTTTATTTTCCTGATACAGTCGTGAATTTGCATGGAAACTGCAGAGTGATGCAGGAGCTCAGGCTGCGGAAACTTGCTCTAGTTTTTTTTTTTATATTACAGTCTGACCCACTTAGGTCTTTCATTATTTGGGCGGCACTTTGGCGCAGTAATTAGCAAGAATGTCCTGGGGTTGATTCCTCCTCCTGACTTTATGTGTGTAGTTTGCATGTTCTCCCCGTGTCTACATCAGTTTACTTCGAGTGTCCCGGTTTACCCCACCACCACTCTTCTGGGGCCAGGACTCCCCTACAAAAAATTTGTTGAAATCTCAGTGGTACTTTCTTGGAAGAATGAAGTTCAATATAGAAATAACATATCAACTTGATGTTCTAGATTTGATCAAAGTAACAATAAATGTTGGTTTTAAAAATGTATTGATAATAATAATTACACATCATACTCATATAGTGTTTGTGGACCCTCAAAAAGACACTTAACAAAAGAACAGGTTAAAGGTGCAGTAAAGGATTTTGTTAGCTTAGCAGCAGCATCCGGGTCAACCCCCAACACTGTTTCTATGAAAATGCAGTCTGTGCTTAATATGTGAGAACATTTCATTACATTATGTCTTAAGTCTGTGGGTGATTTGCCTCCCATATTTGACAAGCGCTAGCATTTCCTAACAAACTAGCTATTAGCAAAACTCGACTGGCTGCTTTACATAGCCCTGGCTGTGTCCTGAGACTTCTTATACAACGCCATCTGATGTTCTCTTCTTTTCCACAACAGGGGGAGTGGGTGGCAAAAGTGAAATTGGCACTTTGGGGGTTTTTTCGGTTCTGCCATTGTAGGTGTTTTGGAAAATCCGAATCAGACAGGTGACAAAAGGCAGCAGGGGGGAGGGGGGGAGAGGGTGATCGCATCCCATTGGTTTATTTCTATCGCTCCACTCCAAAATATTGATGATTTCTTTTTTACAGGCATCTGGTCATGGTCATTCCTATTTGAAAACACATGATAATTTGACAATACTATTAGGGACCTTTCTCCCTCAGTATTTTCAAAAATGCGTCTGGATAAATCATTGACTGCATCTATAAGATTAATTTAAGATAGTGTTTTCATTACATTATTACATGTATTTACAGTTTGTGTACAAGGCATTTCAAAGTGCTTCTCAAGAGCAATTTAAAACACCATTTATGTTTTAGCTGCAATATTATCATTTATTGCATTGTTTTTCTGAAGCAAAATTATTGTCCATCAACATTTGTATAGGCCAGGCCCAGGCACACACACATCATACAACATAACACTCTATGGTCTATGGTTTCTGCTTGGTGTCGCTCTATAAATACCATGGCATGCAAACAAGTGCCTCCACACGTAAGGTCAGCCACGGCCTCAAACAGCTGCTCGTATTTCTGCACGTTTAGTGATATGTCGCCCGGGTTACCTCACACAAAAGCACCAGCAGCGGCAGCGAAAGTCAATTTACTATTCCCAAGTGTTGTCGGAACTCCAGTCCTGTCTCAGCCAGTGAATAACCAGGCAGAAAAGTTTATGAAAAAAGAAAGGTTCTGGCTTCTACCCAATGTACATATACAGTAGTCAATGTGATCTATACTCGAATCCAGTGTTCCCCAACCTTTTTGAGCTGTGGAACACTTTTTCCATTTAAACAATCACGTGGCACACCGACAGCTAAAACTTATGCAAACATGACATTCTGCTGCCTTTATCAAAGCTTCAATGTCAATGTCAAACTTATTTCTATAGCACATTTACAACAACAAGCGCTGCCCAAAGTGCTGCACAGTACAATACCTCAAATACAAGAAACAGATGGAACACTCATTCTCATCAAAGTCATTCTCATCAAAGTGTATTATATAGAATTCAAACAAGCACAAAAAGGTCTTTCTTATCTTTCTGACCTTATTTTATTTTCACGTTATTTTAACCAAACAGTTGATATTGGGCCATTTCCAAAGGCACACCATACACAACATCTCAAGGCACACTAAGGTTCCATGGCACACTGGTTGAAAAACACTGCTCTAATCTACTCATTTATTGAAAACGATCTCACTCCTCTACCCTGGAACTATGTGACACATTTTACAGGACTTTGGGCTATTAGAGATTAAAGATGACCAGTGATTTTTTGCGGCAGATTTGACGATTATCAAGTTAATCAATTCATCTCAACTAATCAGTTATTGCAAGAGTTGTCAACTAATTTAGGTTTTATGGGTCAGATAGTTCTATAATGACAGTAGAATTTAAAATGTATACAGTAAAACATCTCTTTAAGATAAGATAAGGGAACTTTTATTTGTTCCACAGTGGGGAAATTCCAGTGTTGCAGTGCACTTACAGAACAGTAGTAAGAGCACACAAGCAGTACACAAAGAGCACACAAATTACCTGTAAATGCTTCTTAAATGTGGCTTTAGGGACAGAAGTATGAGTCTGTAATGCACTCTAAGAGCAGTACATTTATTTATAAACTTATATATAATGTAAATCAGCAGAGTATGGATAAAGTGACTAGCAGAGACACGGACATTTCTATAAATAACTAATAATACAGGGGCGTCATAATCACTCATTTTGCAGGATAAACCATTAATTAATTATCTAGAACAGGGGTGTCAAAGTCAAATACATTAATCAAAAGAATAATCCGCCAACCTATCGATTTCCAAAAAGATCAATAATCATCATTGACTTCCTGACTCAATATTGGTTCCACATGGAAATACTTCTTAATACCTCAGTGATAAGATTTTAACCAGAGCAGAGTGAAAACCCAGAGAGTTTGACACTAAAGTCTACACAACCAGGACACGATTGTTCCGACCCCGCATCTTCTCACAAAGACATGAGTGTCTCTCAAAATGATTTGGCAAGTTCTTTAAATATTTGTCCAGGCTTCTCAGCGCCCACTGAGATCACAAGAGCAGAATATCACAGCTTTTTACAGTATATTTCATCATGTCTTTTTCTATAGTTAGAGCAGAGTATAGAATATGGACTTTGGTGTCGTAGTGATTGAGGTTCCAATTTATTACCCCCGAAGGGAAATTTGTCTCCCTCCCAGGCTCCCCAGTGCTGCTGGAAACAAATATACACACACAACATCAGGACAAGTGGCTCGTCTGCACAATTTCAGCTCAAGTATATACCATAATATTACACCGGCCCATTAAAGTGCTTGTGGAATAAGTGCCAGAATACAAATCTAGACTAGACCAGTGAGACAATGCCGTTAAAAAACTCAATAAACAACAAGGTACATACAGTACATTATCCAAAGTGCTAGTCCGGAACAGGGTAAGAAAGCACATTGCGCATGTCCATACAAAGTGCTGGTGCTGCATGGTAAAACTAAAAAGCACAGAAAAGGAGGTGCATAGGCGCGATAAATCCTTGCACCTGCCCGACCAAGGAACTCAATAGAGAGAATTAGTGATGTGTTTAGCAGCATGTACCTAGCTTCAAAAGTGTGTATTTCACTTGAAGAAGATCAACACTGCAAAAACTGATGGAATATGAGGTAGTAATTGCTTGAATCAAGTGGTTTTTATCAGATTTGCCGAGGAGATATATAAGATTGCACCTGCCCGAGAGGGAAAGACTTTTTCTATACACAACTATTACTTACGGTAACTCACTAATTAAAACGTCTGGATGATTTATACCTATGGCACGCTTACAGCCCAGTCCACCCCCTCAGTCTTGCGAGCGGCCGGTATTGTAAAATGACAAAAGCTTTAGTTTGCTCTTGTGCCCCTTTGTTCGGTGATCAGCAAAACATCTGTCCTCAACATCTGTTCATTAGTTTACCTCCACGCATACATTCCACTCGAGAAAGTTCATAGAATAAAAATACAAAAATATGGCGTATAATCAAAAAGAATCTTCAGAGTTCAGGATTCTGACTGTGATTCTCATGTGGAAAATGTCTCTCTATATATATTTATGTGCTGTGTGTCAGAAATGCTAGACCTGGGCTGCTGGTTTTCGGATCAGTTTGAAGGCTCTTTGTTCCGAGGGCCAATAACTTTTCTGACTTCACTTTCAGCTGGAGATGATTTCATCCAGTGGCCTGTGTTTACTATTGAAAGAAATGCAAATGGTTTCTATTCAGGGCTGTCTCAAATCATTCATCACAGCTTGAGTGCTCAATGTTGAGGTCTTGCAGTGATCAGAGATATGCAAATATATATGATCAAAAACAATACTATTAGCTTTTGTTGGGTTATTGTTATAGGGCATAGAATGTAATCAAAATACTAATATGTTTATGATAGATAAGATTGCCCAACCTCCGTAATACCTTTTTTAGTGGAGACCCAACTTTTTAGGAAAAATAGACAGATGATGACAGACGAAGACAGAAAGATACAAAAACAAATAATTATAATAATGATGAATAATAAGACATAAAACTTATATAGCGCTATTTTGGACACTCATGCTGCTTTGATCTGTATTTTAACTTTTTACGTGTTGATGTAAGGCGACCTTGAGTATCCAGAGGGATGCCTAAAAAATAAAATGTGTTGTTATTATTATTACTATAACGTGAGGTAACAAAATTAGCATGTATGTAAACTTCTGCTTTCTTCTGTATCCAGTTACAGTATAAGGGTTCATGCATTATCAGTTTGAGGAAAATAATTGCACAGATTTGCAGGTTCGTGGGCGTCATCCCCAGTAGTCTCTAGATAATGAGCATAAGAGCAGATTAGCCAAAGACCAATACATTAAAACTTTGAGTAAGACCCTTCATCAGCGCAAGGGTCAGAGGTCCGGGGCTCGCGGTTAAACAGGACTGGATTTGGATTTGTCGTGTCTTTGTCTTCTTATACAATTATAGCATTTCAGCCAGAGCACAGGTGAACAACTATAGCACCTTCTCCTTAGCGATATTGTCAATCTTTTGAATAGTATAAAATTGCACCTTCATAGACCTAAACGTATCCATAGTTGTTCTCTGTAGCAAAAGCTATTGTAGTAAGACTGTCGGAAACATGAAAAACAAGCACATATTCAGCTCTTTATCATCTCTGCTCCGGGACAAGGTCAGGTGTCGTGGGCCAGATGACAGAGTGGACGCACAGGAGGAAGTCGGTCAATAGTTCAGGGACCATTATGGGGGGTTTACTGGAACATATCCCATACAGATTTTCAGTCCAGTTTCCTGCACCAAGTTTTTGTTATAATTTGAACGATTTTTGTTAACTTGTATGGCTTTAAATCTCTACTTCTAAATGACAAAAATTCAATTCATTCTTTGTTTAGCCCTAGATCCCAACATTAGTTATCTCGGACTTTACAAAACCATTGAATTCTCCAACACAGATCAGAGAATCAAGCAAACACAAGCAATGCATTGATTAAAAACACATAGAGCCATTAGTCCATAAGGGGCAGATGACCAATGTCCATAAATGTTAAATATCCATACTATTGGTAATCAATACTAATCGATAATGGCCTTAATTACTGAAACTAATGAGGTGAATTGAGAATGTTTTGTTCTTGTTTCTTCAATACATTAAACAAAACATTAAGTATTGTGTTCTATAGTGTGACTCGTCTCTACCAATCACACTGTCAGCTTCATGGTATATTTATTACATATTAATAGACTGGTCCTACCTCAATGCATCTTAAATGTAATCCGGTATAATCCCGCCTCTTTACTCATCTCTCTCCCGTCCCGGTGCCCTCCCCCCTCTCCCTCTCACATCCCACTTATTCCACCTTACGCCTCATGGAGCATTTCGCCTACAGTCCAGAGCAGCAGTGGCCTCACAATCACAGTGCTCCTGCTAGCTAAACAGCACTATACACACAGCAGCTGCTTCCATCACTATTTTTCTTCTGGATTATCATTTGCAACGCACATTGGATACTATTTCTTTGCCACATGCTGGTTCCTTCTTTGTTTGGAAGTGCATTCTTGGATACATGGGAGATGGCCTTTGGGAAAGCCTCCCTGAACTGAACTGGGCCATTGTTGTGGCTGTATTTTTTCAAGAAGACACGTTGGATTCAATTGTGCATTTCAATGTTGTTGAGGAGCGCCCAATCCACGCTGAGATTAGACAAGAAAGTGGACAAAATGGTCCCTCTGCAAAAAAGGGTAATTTGTTCTATTGTTCTCATTTATTGTTGTCTTTGATTCATTGCTGTCTTTGAGCTTTGAGCCGTCAGTAAAAAGTCTTTGATACTAGAAATTCTGTTTGAAACTGATGTGCAAAGACGACCGGAAAGTCCCATGCACTGATACCGCTCTCCATCTTGCTGTTATTGTTTTCCCTAAGTGCTGCATCGGGGAGAAGCTGAAGTCTTGAGTGGCACTTCTTGCAGAACAAATGGAAAATGGATTTGAGTTCAATCAAAAAGGCGTGTTTATGAATAGTCTTACTGCAAACTCTTGTGCTGTATCTGTGCTAGTTACCACAACCACTTCCTGTTTCATGTGCTTGAACGTGGTATGAACACAAACTATATTATACAAAATGAGACCATGCTTGACAAGTTTAAGGTAGTGATAAGCCTTCAGTGATGGAGGAGAAGATGGGTCTCTGCTGGAGCTTTACTAAGGTGTCAATTTTTACTTTTTCTTGTGCTGTCTCTGTGATTTTTTGCAGGATTGGATTGTATAGTGGCCCACACTTTGTCACGCGACAGATTACTACAGATCTGTCTCTTTTCATGCAAACTTTTACTACAGAGATGTGCAGTATTTGTTTATATTTATGCTGGTTTTGATATTGTGTTTTCACCCCAACACTTTTCTGAAAATTGTTCCGAACTGCAGGAAGCGAATTATAGATAAATCGGTGTTTGTAGGCTGCTCAATAACTATGTGGAGCACGTGATTGATTTTCTATTTTGTCCCCACAGGATCAGTTTGACAACTTGGAGAAGCACACACAGTGGGGCATCGAATTTGTCGAGAAGTACAACAAATTTGTCAAGGAGAGATCAGAGATTGAAGTCGGCTATGCAAAACAAATCAGGTAAGTGTCCGTGCGTGCAGCCTTACGACGCATGTTTGTGGCTCTGTGGTGTACTTAGCTAGAACCATCCAGATGTCTCAAGAGAGCAACCACAGCAATTGACCTACTCAAGCGTCCTTGAAAGGAGACCTCTGACCTCTTTGTGGAAAATGGAGATGAGATGGGAGTATTTTTCTATGCACATGAGGCACACTTTGCTCTACATTCTGTCCCAATTGAGAGAATTAGTGATGTGTTTTTTAGCAGTTTGTAACTCGACCTAGCTTCAAAAGTGTGTATATAATTTCAAGAACTGCAAAACATGATCAAATATGAGGTAATAATAGCTTGAATCGAGTGGTTTTTATACGATTTGCCAATTGGACAAAGTCTTATTACCATATCTGTTGCTTTATTTTCTCATTCCAAGACCATTTTGCTGTGTCCTATCGGCAAATCTTGTTTTAAGGCAGTCAAAATGTGCTTAAATGTAGATACTTTTTGCTGAATTTGAGCAATTTTTGACTTCTTTTTCATCACTTCTTGCTGTGCACACTCACTCCTAACTCCTTTTGTGTCTGCGTCTCGGATGCTATATGCCGCACGCTGTCTGCTGCAGTTGCTAGCCGCAGCTTTATTAGGCGCAAGGAAGTCAGGTTGAAGGGGTAAGGGGAGGAGCTTGTGTTACCATAGAGACTTCTAGGTATGGGCTTTATCAACTGCAGGTCTGACCCAGATACTGCTTTGCCCGACTGATTTCTCCCCCCCCCCGTGTCCTCCCTCAGACTGTTGTGGTGCACTCGCTGCTTTCTGAGGGCAGAGAGCATGTGCATTGGACATTTATCTCCTCAGGCTTTGTGCATCCACTTCTTAAAGCACGTGCAGAGCCAAGCAAAGCAGTACTTCACGGTATTGACTTACCCCCCCCCCCCCCCCCCCCCACACACACCCCCACACAAAGTTTCTGCATAACGACCAGCAACCAAAACTAATCCTGTATCTCTATGGAAACAATTGATCACACCTCCCACACCCCTCCTTCTCCTTCTTCTTCTTCCTGGGGGTACTCTCTGTCTCTGCTTCACAAAAAACCCTCAGAACTTTTGTCATTCGTGTTTGATCATCATGTATTCTGTTGTGTCCCGTTGGTTTCTCACTGATTGGATGTTAAACAGTCCTCCATTGTGTAAATATATTGAGGAAAATCTGGATTGTTATCGGACGTACTCATGATAACACTGCTTAAATACTTTGTTTATCTCAATGTCAATAGTTGGACGTAGGGTTAAACCTTGAGAAACGTATACAATGTGACAGTGTACAGCGGTCCCTACTTGTTTAGCAGATTTTTGTGAGTGCAATTTTACATTATTTTTCATAGCGTGCATGTGTATACTCCAACAACATCATATACAACATTAGGGGTGGGAACCTCAGGGTACCTCACGAGACAATACGATACGCGATACAAAGCTCACAATAACGATTATATCACGACAACGATTTTATCACAATATGACGATTATCGATATTTTGTTCAGAAAGTAAAAGAAAAATGTGAAGTGAAAAAATAGACTTTTTTCATGATAAATGGAATGGAGATGCGTATAGTAGTCATATATTAAGTATTGATACTAATAAAAAAAAAAATTATACATTTCTTTTATTGTTTTTTTTTTATTTTTTTTATTGATACTTGGCAAATGCATATCAATAATCGATCGCGGGAGAAAGTATCACAATATATCGTTATATCGATATATCGTCACATTCCTATAACATCATATAACCGCTATAGCATAACATGACAATTACTTATATTTAAAGTCAGAGCAAAACTTTTATGGCTTAAGTGCACTGCGTAAGATTAGTTCAGAGAAGCACTGCGGTCTTCTCGCAGTCCTGCTCCTGCCCCTTGGTGTCCTCTGCAGCTGTATGGTATAGTGTATGCATGGCTTTTGACAGCTGCAGCAGCGCTCAGACCTACATATAGCAGATTTTTTTCACATCTGTGATTGCATTTCAGCTGTTGTGGGTTCAGGTGGTTAGAAAAGTGAATAAAGTGTGTGGTGAGGGGTTTTACAGCCTTAACAGCTGCAGATTTTTCTTTTTGCGGTTTATTTTCAACAAACTTCCGCGATAAACGAGGTACTGCTGTGGTTTTACATTTGATCCTTTTTGATGATGAAATGTACTTATTTTTCAATGTGTTACTGGGACCTTTTTATGTTATATTTCAACAGATAATACAAGTTAAACCATTGAAAAAAATACTTCATACCTAAAGTAAAAGTAGGGCAGCCCAGCAGGTTGCATTTTGATTAAACGTGGGCATTGACAGATGGCCATGACATTTTCAATCACCCTCCTCGCTTAATGATGTGGAAGTGCTTTTTATTACACAGGCGTAGAATACCACTTATGCATATTGACATACACTTGTTGTAGATATTGAGAAACCGAGAGATTCTTTTAGTGATGTGCTATTTTGAATTCAGACTGTACTCCTTTGTTTTGGTCCCAGTTGGTGATGCTCCCCAAAGACCTAATTATCCCATTTAATCAACTTAGCACAGTTATAAAGCTTAATCTATTGATCTCTTTCCAAGTAGAAGCACCATAAGGCTGACACAGGTAATCAACCATTGCAATGATTAGTTCATTGACCAGGCCGTGGTGCTCTTTTCAAATATTCTCTTCTTGTATCACTCCTCTGGTCTCTCTCTCTTTTCTCTGGTCTTTCTCTGGTCTCTCTCGCTGGTCTCTCTCTGCTCTCTCTTTCTGGTCTCTCTCTGCGCTCTCTCTCTTTTCTCTGGTCTTTCTCTGGTCTCTCTCTTGGGTCTTTCTCTGGTCTTTCTCTGGTCTCTCTCTCTGGTCTCTCTCTGGTCTCTCTCTCTGGTCTCTCTCTGGTCTCTCTCTCTTTTCTCTGGTCTTTCTCTGGTCTCTCTCTCTGGTCTCTCTCTCTGGTCTCTCTCTCTTTTCTCTGGTCTTTCTCTGGTCTCTCTCTCTGGTCTCTCTCTGGTCTCTCTCTCTTTTCTCTGGTCTTTCTCTGGTCTCTCTCTCTGGTCTCTCTTTTCTCTGGTCTTTCTCTGGTCTCTCTTGCTGGTCTCTCTCTGCTCTCTCTTTCTGGTCTCTCTCTGCGCTCTCTCTCTTTTCTCTGGTCTTTCTCTGGTCTCTCTCTTGGGTGTCTCTCTGGTCTTTCTCTGGTCTCTCTCTCTGGTCTCTCTCTGGTCTCTCTCTGGTCTCTCTCTGGTCTTTGTCTGGTCTCTCTCTGGTCTCTCTCTGCTCTCTCTCTCTGGTCTTTCTCTGGTCTCTCTCTGGTCTTTCTCTGGTCTCTCTCTGTGCTCTCTCTGGTCTTTCTCTGGTCTCTCTCTCTGGTTTTTCTCTGGTCTCTCCCTCTCTGATCTCTCTCTGGTTTCTCTCTTGCTCTCTCTCGCTCTGTTTTCTTTTTCTGCTCTCTCTCTGGCCTCTCTCTGCTCTCTCTCTTCTGACTCTCTGCTCTCTCTCTCCTCTCTCTCTTTTCTCCCTCTGCTCTCTCTCTGCTCTCTTTTTAACATGATTAAAGCCTGAAAGATAGTAACAGTGTGATTGAGCTGAAATGAATATAGCATATATACTGTAGTAATATGCAAAACTTTCAAATAAGTAAATCTTTTTATGCGTCGCTCATTCATGACACCCTGACCACTTCTTTCAACATACCACAACACATTAACACACCACTGTAATCCACAAATAATCCTCTTCCATTGCAATGTAGTAATGCACAATGCCCCAGTCTAGTCACCACTCAACTCCTCCCCCAAATTCTATAATCCATATCAGCAGGAGCACAACTCCGTAAACAAAAGAGAAATAAAAGAAACAAAATGGCTCTATAATGGCAATATCACATTAAATACACTATGCTCTAAGTTATTTCAATCCAGTGCCAAGCTCCTGAGATTGATGTGAATTTTTTCCTATACATCTCGCTCTATGATTTTTTTTTTTCAACGCACTGGTTTGTTTGGGATGAGCCCGTGACAAGAACTGTGTGGCAAATGACATATGGTTGCGATAAATGAATGAATGAGCGTAAGAACTATAATTAGAGACAGGGTGAGAAGGACGAGCAGAGCGGAGCGGTGACATGTCTGCCTAGCAACAGTGCAAACAGCTCTAGAGAGAGAGAGGGGTGTGGGGGATGTGGCCGTATGGAGCGGGATGGGGCACATAGACACGTTTGAATCACATTGTAGCTGGGAGACCAGAGCAAGACTAGAGAAAGACCAGAGAGAGAGACCAAAGAGAGACCAGAGAGAGAGACCAGAGAGAGAGACCAGAGAGAGACCAAAGAGAGATTAGAGAGAGAGACCAGAGAGAGACCAGAGAGAGACCAAAGAGAGATTAGAGAGAGAGAGACCAGAGAGAGAGACCAGAGAGAGACCAAAGAGAGATTAGAGAGAGAGACCAGAGAGAGACTAGAGAGAGAGACCAGAGAGAGACTAGAGAGAGAGACCAGAGAGAGAGACCAAAGAGAGACTAGAGAGAGAGACCAGAGAGAGACCAGAGAGAGACCAAAGAGAGATTAGAGAGAGAGAGACCAGAGAGAGAGACCAGAGAGAGACCAAAGAGAGATTAGAGAGAGAGACCAGAGAGAGACTAGAGAGAGAGACCAGTGAGAGACCAGAGAGAGACCAAAGAGAGATTAGAGAGAGAGAGACCAGAGAGAGAGACCAGAGAGAGACCAAAGAGAGATTAGAGAGAGAGACCAGAGAGAGACTAGAGAGAGAGACCAGTGAGAGACCAGAGAGAGACCAAAGAGAGATTAGAGAGAGAGAGACCAGAGAGAGAGACCAGAGAGAGACCAAAGAGAGATTAGAGAGAGAGACCAGAGAGAGACTAGAGAGAGATTAGAGAGAGAGACCAGAGAGAGAGACCAGAGAGAGAGACCAGAGAGAGACTAGAGAGAGAGACCAGAGAGAGACCAAAGAGAGATTAGAGAGAGAGATTAGAGAAAGAACATAAAGAGAAACTAGAGAAAGACCAGAGAGAGAACATAGAGAGAGACCAGAGAAAGACCATAGAGAGACCATAGAGAGGGACCAGAGAGAGACCAGAGAAAGACCAGAGAGAGACCATAGAGAGAGACCAGAGTGAGACCAGAGAAAGACTAGAGAGAGAGGCCAGAGAGAGACCAGAAAGACCAGAGAGAGACCAGAGAGAGACCAGAGAGAGACCAGAGACAGACCAGAGAGAGACCAGGGAGAGACCAGGGAGAGACCAGAGAGACAAGATAGAGAATAGAGAGAGACCAGATAGAGACCAGAGAAAGACCAGAGAACTACCAGAGTACTTTTTACAGTGTGATCTCTCTTTCTGGTCTTTCTCTGGTCTCTCTCTGGTCTCTCTCTGGTCTCACTGTAGTCTCTCTCTACATTTGTCAAACATGATCTCTAAATTCCAAGATACACCAAAATCCTCTACCAATGCCTCAGTGAAAATTGTAATAGACATAAAAGTTACGTTCAATGTCACCGCAATATTACAACAAAACATTTGACACATATTCAAAGTGTTGCAGCCCAGCAGCTCCGTGTGTGTTTCTCTGGTCACTGGACGCACATACTGTAGTATTGATGCCCTATGGTCTATAGCTGGAGGACAGCACTCTGCCTGATTGAATCTTTATTATGAATGATCTTTTGGCAGCTCCATCGCATCCATCGGAATATCCCACACGTGTTCCAGGCTTTTCAAAATCCTCCTTTGTTTTTACAGAAATCTATCAAAGAAGTATCAACCCAAGAAGAACTCGCGGGAGGAGGAGGAGAGCAAGTGAGTTCAGCATCTCTCTCTCTCTCTCTCTCGCTGCTTTTCCAACACCTGATAACAATATTTCTTACAATCTTATCTGCGTTTTTGTCCCGTCACCAGGTACAGCTTCTGTCGAGCTTTCCAACAAACACTTAGCGAATTGAACGACTACGCCGGTCAGCATGAGCTCATATCGGAAAACCTGACCATGCTAATCATTAATGAGCTGTCACGGTTCCTGCAAGAACTCAAAAGTGAACGGAAATCGGTAAGACTCGCTATTCCTGATTTTGTATTAGATTTATTTTCTTAGCACTTTATTATTGAATTGTTCATTGGCTCATGTATTTCACGTACATCTCTATATGGCCGTCACATGTTGCCCATCCTTTGTGTTACAAGGGGGACTGTAACTAGACACATGGCAGACTACAAAATAAAGTTATATTTTATTTATTATTATTTATCAATATACATAAAGTCACACACTGTATTTGCCATAAAAAATGAAAAATAAAAATAATAATAATGATTGTAGTTGTTTGGACCCGAAGGACAAAACATATTTGTGACACAAAGGCAGGTTGAGAGTTCAAAAATCTTTTTTATTTGTTTTAGTGTTAAGCTGTTGGTTGGACTAAATTATATCAATCAATCAATCAATCAAATTTTATTTATAGAGCCCTTTACAACACTCAAGGCAACCAAAGTGCTTTACAATTAAATCACATAAAATGCATTAAAAACATTCATTCAAACAAAAATAAAAATAGAACAGTAAGATAAAAAAAAAGTGTTGCCGTGCTACTGAATGTTAAAAGCCAGTCTGAATAAATGTGTCTTGAGCCTGGATTTAAAAAGGCCAAGATCAGTGATGGTGCGCATTTCAGGGGGCAGCTTATTCCAGAGTCTGGGTCCAGCGACTGAAAAGGACAGATCACCCCAACGCTTGGACTTGGTCCTAGGCACTTCCAGCAAGAGCTGATTTGACGACCTCAAGGACCTGCCCGAGTCACGAATAGTCAAAAGTTCAGACAGGTATGAAGGGGCAGGACCATTGAGGGCTTTAAAAACAAAAAGAAGAATTTTAAAATCAACTCTAAAAGAAACTGGAAGCCAATGTAAAGAAAAAAGGACTAGGGTGATGTGCTGACGTCTGGGAGTGTTTGTTAAAAAACGAGCTGCAGCATTTTGCACCAATTGAAGACGATTAAGACAGGATTGGGACACTCCACAATAAAGGGCATTACAATAGTCAATTCTTGAACTGATAAAAATAATATAATTATAATATATATAAATAATAATATAAAACTTAAAACCAAGGGAGAAAAGGTGCCCAAACCAGACTGTAAATATTAAAGGACGTAGTCACGCCTATCTCCGCCGTTCTAACTATTGTGCCACAACTTCCGCGGTCAATGACAGGTTCAAAATGGGGGCTGGAAAATGTGAAAAACGCATCTGCGCATGCGTCAGCCGGCCCGAGCCCCATTCATTTAACGAGTGCCTTCAAAAATTCACAGCGACTAAACTAGACTGGTCCAAAAAAATCCACCCCCCTCAGCATTGACACACATGTGGAACGGAGCTTTGGGCCAAGAGCCAACTTTTGGACCATCCTGTAAAGACGTTTTCGAGAGGACAGAAGATGCTATATGTTAGCATTGGCTAATTCTTATTCCGGGTCCACCCCCGATTTAAAAGAGGACACTGATAGTGCTATAGCCTTGTCTCCTCAGGCAGGTCTAGCAACAAATAAATAAGTCTGCTAACTTCATTTTGGAGTTTTTCACACGTCCACTTACATTCACTCTTGCAACTTTGGTTTTCTAGGGCTGTTTTATCTTCTCTCTATGCTTCACTTCATTTTTGGGCTCTCACACTTTTGTACAACTCTATTGCTTGTTATGGGTGTTTTATAGTTAAGGAGCAGTTTGGGTTTGTTGTGATCCCTCTGAGAGAAGTGAATGAAACTGTACAGACAGAGCCAGACAGCAGGATTACAAAACGTCCTGTTACTTCCCACCGTGTAAGAAGCTATTTGGGCAGGTACAGTGCGCACCCAAGAGCAGAGCAGCACATTCCCACTGGATTGCTGCTGCTGCTGCGTAATGCATAATGGAACCTCCCTTTTAGTGATTTCCGCTCAGGTCAAAAGTGCGTACAAGAGATTCAAAGCTGATGTTTGTGACAAGTAACGCCAACAGCCAATAAGATGTTTGGTATAAAAACAAGGAACATTATTGCCTGGGAATTGTAGAATATTTTTATATGCAGCTTGAGCCTTATGTCAAAGAGTGAAGCTTGGGGCTGAAATCTACCACATTGGGGCATCTCTGTCACTTGGCTGAAGGAATTGTTATCATCAAAATGCTTCTCAATGATTTGGTAAAGGCCTATATTTAAAAAAAAATAGGAGTTTAAAAAATATTAAAAAATATATATTTGGGATTATATTGCTCCTAAACAATATACAGAAATAAATACATGGATTAATAAATAATTAATAATAATACAATTCAGATAAATAACATTCTAGACTTTCCAGACATTGACTGTGTTTGTGTCTGTGTGTGTGTGTGTGTGTGTCTGTCTGTGTTGATGTTTGTGTGTCTACATGTGTCTGTTTATGTGTGTCTGTGTGTGTGTGTCTGTTTGTGTGTGTGTGTGTGTGTCTGTTTGTGTGTCTGTCTGTGTTGATGTTTGTGTGTCTACATGTGTCTGTTTATGTGTGTCTGTGTGTGTGTCTGTTTGTGTGTGTGTGTGTGTATGTGTCTGTTTGTGTGTCTGTCTGTGTTGATGTTTGTGTCTGCATGTGTCTGTTTATGTGTGTCTGTGTCTCTCTCTGTGTGTGTGTGTGTGTGTCTGTGTTTATGTATGTGAGCATGTCTGTATGTATATGTGGGTCTGTCTGTATACAGTATGTCTGTGTTTTTGTGTCTGTGTGTGTCTCTGTATGTGTGTGTGTGTCTGTGTTTATGTATGTGAGCATGTCTGTATGTGTCTGTGAGTCTGTATATGTCTGTGTGTATGTGTCTGTGTGTGTCTGCATATGTGTCAATGTCCACAATTTAAATAAACATACAAAATTGTCCGATAAATAACAATCTAGACTTTCCAGACAATAACTAAATCTTCTCTGACCGATTTCAGCATCCAGTTAGCAAAAACAGATGAGTTTGTTGTTAGCCCTGGCCTTGAATAAATCTTAAAATTCCAGTTTTACTTTTACACACTGCTTGTATAAGTCAAATAATAACGTATACATGTGTGTGTTATGTGTGTGTCGAGCGTCAAAGAGGAACGATGCTGAGGATTCATCTGTAGTCAGCAGACTGTCTGATCACTGGGCTTAGATCTATAATGAGGCCAATACGCTGCAGATCTGTGCCACTAATTCAGCTTTAAATAGCAACAACTTGTGATGCAGCAGATTTAATATTGTGTGCTGCTGTTTTACGATGCACACACACACCTTCGCAACTACTTGTTTCTCTTTGACTTCTTGATTCATGTGAAGGAAAACTCTGCATATCTTTTGCCAACAGAAAAGTTACGCTACATAATGGTCATTAGGGTTAAGGTTTTAAGGTGGAGGAGGCAATTCTTAAGTATTTTTCTCTTTTGTCTACTGTTTTGGAGCGCTACACAGTATTTTGATGTATTTTTGTCTTGAGTTCTAAAATATTTAATGATGATAATAAGAACAATGATAATTTTTAATAATAAATTTTAACTTTATTCATTTGAGACGTCCTTTCAAAATTAACTCAATAAGACAGTTCTTGAGACTTATCCCATTGCCAAAATTGTGTTTTAAGACAGTCATAATGTTCTCAAATTAATTATATACGTACTTCTACACAGCAAAAAAATGTGAGTTGATAATTGCTTGGTTTTAATCTTAATTTGAGATATGCCAATGTCTCTCTCTCTGCTCTCTCTCTGCTCTCTCTCTGCTCTCTTTCTGCTCTCTCTGTGATCTCTCTCTGGTCTCTTTCTGCTCTCTCTCTGGTCTCTCTCTGCTCTCTCTCTGCTCTCTCTCTGGTCTCTCTCTGGTCTCTTTCTGCTCTCTCTCTGCTCTCTCTCTGGTCTCTCTCTGGTCTCTCTCTGGTCTCTCTCTGGTCTCTTTCTGCTCTCTCTCTGCTCTCTCTCTGCTCTCTCTCTCTGGTCTCTCTCTGCTCTCTCTCTGCTCTCTCTGTGATCTCTCTCTGGTCTCTTTCTGCTCTCTCTCTCTGCTCTCTCTCTGCTCTCTCTCTGCTCTCTCTCTGCTCTCTCTCTGGTCTCTCTCTGGTCTCTTTCTGCTCTCTCTCTGCTCTCTCTCTGGTCTCTCTCTGGTCTCTATCTGGTCTCTCTCTGGTCTCTTTCTGCTCTCTCTCTGCTCTCTCTCTGGTCTCTATCTGGTCTCTATCTGGTCTCTCTCTGGTCTCTCTCTGGTCTCTCTCTGGTCTCTCTCTGCTCTCTCACACAAATACACACAGACACACATAGTTTATATTACATTTATTTCAAGAACTTTTTCTTTATTTTCTCATTCCAAGGGAGATATTCATTGTATCTTTTGAAAATATCATTTTGCTTTGTAAAATCTGGTTTTTCTGCCCTTTTTGACTTATTTTTCATCACTTTTTCAGTGTAACACAAATCCTTCAGTTTTGTAGAGTGACTTTGCTGCTGAGTATCAATTGTAGTTTTATATTTGACTTTATCTGAATGTAATCTGTATGATGAGAAGTGTTTTTTCTCCGGGATACAGTGACACACGACCCTAACCTTGCCTTCTGCTAAGTTCCTCTAAACACTTCCCAATTTTTGTTGCTTCTCTAGAAACTTCGGGAAACAGGAAGTCAGTGTAGCTGAGGTGAACCAGGCAACAGTCTCACACCAAAACTCTCACATCCATTGTCATGTCAGTAAAACGGTCCCAAATGCCGAGATTTCACATCCTGCAGAGAAAGTCTGGGTGACTTTGTGTTTCGTTCAATGAGCTGAAAAGTCTCAGCAGAAGCCAAGACTCTTTTGTGTGTCTGCTTGGTTTGAGTTTGAGTTTGAAAAGGAGCTGGGCATTGATATGCAACTCAGCCCTCGAGCTTCTACCGCCGCCAGAAACCAGAGGAGACTGCGTTTACATTGAGTTGATAAAGGGCTGCGTTAAAAGTAGAATAGAATATAATGTTAGTTCAATGTTTGTGTTATTGTTTTAGGTGTGAGTGTGTGAGAAAGTGTGTGCGTGTAGGTGTGTGAGTGTCTTTATGTGTATAGTCTGTGTGTGTGTCTGTGTTTGTGCTATTGTCTTAAGTGTGAGTAAGAGAGAGTGTGTGTCTGTGTTTGTGTGTGTCTGTATGTGTATAGTCTGTGTGTGTTTGTCTGTGTGCCTGTATGTGTGTGTGTGTGTCTGTATGTGTATAGTCTGTGTGTGTGTCTGTGTTTGTGTGTGTGTGCTAATGTGTCTGTATGTCTGTGTTTATGTTTCTGTATGTGTCTGTATGTGTGTGGGTGTGTCTGTATGTGTCTGTGTTTATGCGTTTGTGTGTGTCTGTGTTGAGTGAGTGATGTTTTATGTATATTTTAAATTGAATACGGCTAAAAACAGATTGTTTTATTGTACATTTTCTCTAATTCTAACATCCCCCTGTCCAGGACTACAGGTGGAAACTAGTATCTTTACGATAACTTACGACATAAAATACTGTCTTTTATAAAACCCATAGTTTATTGAACATTTTACCTGAATTCCAAAACCTTTTCTTGTCTTTTAGCACTTCCAAGAAGGACGTAAGGCACAGCAACAAATCGAGAGCTCGTGGAAACAACTGGAATCAGTAAGTGACCCAAAATATCAAATATATATATTAATATTTTATACCACACCTATCACGGTTGCTAAATCTGTGAAGAGTGGACCTAAGTGCATGTAGGAGCCACAGTATGAAAGCATCATTCAATCAGGGTTTACTAGTGCAGGTCATTAGAGGCTGAACCATGGAGAGATTTATTGACCCATAAACCTACAGTGTATCTGCTTCTAGCTCCGCCCTCTGTGGAGCAGTGCAAACACTCTTTATACACACATGCTAATCAACATGTTGGGTCTGACAGTTACGTATATGAACAGGATTGATGATCATATTAGTAGCAGTAGTTTTTTTCTTATAGTCATTATATACATTAGATCCACTGCAAAAAAATATTAAATATGTGGTAATAATTGCTTGAATCAAGTGTTTTTTTCTTATTTTGAGTAGATTCTGAAAAGTCTTAAAAAATTAAAATGTGCCAATAGAAACTGTTGCAATATATTCTCATTTCAAGGGAGACATTTCTTGTATCCTTTTAAAACAAGATAATTTTGCTTGTCCCATTGGCAAATTTAGTTTTAAGGCAGTCAAAAAGATAAATGTTGCCAAATCTGAGCAATTTTTAACATATTTTTGTATCACTTTTTGCAGTGTAGGTCACATGTTTTCAAGGATCGTTTACAGTTTACAATAAGAAACAACAACAAAAATAACTAAATTGTGTATATTAAGATTTTTAGTGCTAAATAATACCTGACCGAAAAGGGTTCAGGCTGAAGTTGAGATGAATACTGCCTTACCCCTAATACAGCTGTGACAATATGAAATATGTTGTTTTTTTATATGTATTTGTTGTGTAACTAATCGGGCTGCACAATATTGGAAGTTAGAGCGACATTCGATAAGTGTTTAGTATTTTTCTAACAATATTATTGCAATATTTTTTTCTTTCACCTAAAATTGCAATCTGCATTGAAACGCAAGAGACAAATAACAAAAAATAAGCACAACATTAATGACCTTTAAATGCACATATTTATATACTTTGTTTGTTGTTCTTGTTGAATGTCTGTCTGTTTTTTAATAAAGGAAAATTTTTAAATAATAATAATAATATATTTTTTTAAAAGTGCATATTTTTATATGGATTTTGCACGTACTAATATTGCAATAACAATATTTCTTCGATATATCATGCAGCCCTACTAACTAATACATTAAAAAAAGTGATATGAAAATAGTCGTTGCTCAATTATACTGTATTTCCCATTTGCGCCAAACCCCTTTGACCGAGCAGGACATCAAGAGAGAGTCTACTGCCTTGTCCTCCTCAACTCCACGGCATGTTCAATGATCCTTTTGTGTATGTGGAAGACTGGCATAGTTCACGGTGCATGCTTGTCCAACAAACACTGATTGTTCGTTTAGAAGGGTCGAAGGAGGCCGAATGAATGGTTGTCTTTTCCGTGTACAAAACCCCACTATGAACATTTATTTAATCCGCGGGCTGCTGACTCGCACAGCGCTTGTATTGGTGTCACAGCCTTGCATTAGTTTCGGTCTCCACGACTTTTTGACGTATATCCAAATGTCGTGACGTCTTTTAGGGTCAACAAGCAAAATGTATAGATCCTTTTAGTGTTCTACAGAAAAAGATTGGATAGAAGTTTCTGCATGTATATGTAAATCAATTCAATTTATTCTTGTATAGCCCTAAATCACAATAGTAGTTATCGCAGAGGACTTCAGATTCAGATTCAAAAAACGTAATTGATCCCAAAAGGGCAATTAATTAGCAACAGAATCTCAGACACAGACTCTACACAAACACACACTGAGGCCTCAATGTGGCACCATCAAGAGTCTGAAAAATCTGTGTTGCTGATTTCATTTTTTCATGATGCATTGTAAGTGTGGTCCGCCGCTTACTTGTGCGCAAGGGGCCTTTTTAAGGGTGGGAGTGCTCTTGCCGTTGCTCCCTAAGTATTGGGACACCCTAAAACCTCTGCGGGCACGTGCAAAATCTAGGGCAAAGGCACAAATGAAGGGCTAGGCTGAGAATTGGCCTTGAAATACAGTAATACCTTTATAGCAGAGGGCACAAATGAATTGGAGAAACGGTTTGTTTTCCAAGCTGTAGCATTTGGACTTTACAGAACCATCAAATTCGTCAACACAGATCAGAGAATCAAACAAGAAAACAAGAAAAGCAAAAGGGGCGGATGACCAAGTCCATAAATGTTGTTGAATTTCGAGCATCCTGGATCCTCACCACTGTCCTTGAACCCTCCTGTAATGCTTCTCCCCCTCCCCCCATCCACGTTTAGATTGATACACGTGAAACAATTTGCTGTTATTGTTTTCCAGTGTAAAAGACGCTTCGAGAGGGACTGCAAAGAGGCAGACCGGGCGCAGCAGCACTTTGAGAAGATGGACGCAGACATAAACGTGACTAAGGCAGATGTGGAGAAGGTACGCCTCGTCTCACTAACACGCCAACCTGGGCCTCAGAGCTTTTTAAAACACGGCATTTTTTCACCACCGTCCGTTCACTCTCACCAACTGTACCCACCACCACCACTATTTCTCCTCACGCCTCAGGCCAGACAGGGAATAACAGTGAGCACAGGGAGCAAACATGTGGATGTGAGTCAAAGCTGGTATTGTCTGCGGAGCCATGATAGCAGGACACTGTGCCCTTTATCGCCGTCAAACAGGCTTCGGACACATGGGCGCAATAATCACCATCAGCATTGCTTAAATAAATGGACACTCATTTTTTCATGTTTGTGACTTTTCTGATAAAAAATATTACACATACAAAAATACTAATATGTTTAATATGTCCACTTTTGGATGGGAAACAGACAAAGGGTGGTTCCCTTATTATACAAGACACTACTATATTTAGGGAAGACGGAGGAAAGCCAGGCCGCTGTATAGAAAGTACCCTGGACTTCTGGTGCCTATAGAGTAAACCTTAACTAGTTTAAAGCTGGAGTACCTAACTTTGAAACCACAATAATTAATGATGTAATGCAATCTATTTAAGTGCTTTGTTACTCTTAATTTCAATTAAGTTATATTTTTGTTGGACTTTACAAAGTTGTCGATTCATCAACAGCAGATCAGAGAATAAAACAATTTGAACACATATGCAAACACACTGGGGTAGTCTTGCACAGTTTTCCCAATGTGGTTTTACTGCAAATGGCAAATAAATTCTTGAATATTGAATCATAGGGTGCAGGGTGACCAATGTAACCAATCAGCACTGCCCTTTGTGGGATAAAGTGAGAAACCTCATGTAGGCCCGCATTGAGAGAGGGATCCGCCCCCATGAACGGACTGGACTGGCTGTAGATCCAGGACTCAGGCTGTAGAATGAGGACTGAGGCTGTTTTCCACAGGTGCAAATGAAAGAAAACACTGGTTCTAGTTTTCACATGCATGTATTTGTTTTTTGCCTGTGTCACATCTTCAGATCAGAGGACCACCCTCACTCAGCCAATCAGCTCTCACTCAGTATTTCAAATATATAAGATAAATCCATCATATGATCTGATTTGTTCATGTTTCTGAAATGTTACTTACAGTACCTTGACTTTTAGGAAACGATAGCTAATCCATCTCTCAACATATTAAACAAATACTTTTACTAGAACTCTTTGAGCAGTCAATTTGACGGCTTTTAGTTTTGAAAGTGTAATTTCTCTGCTCATGTAGTTTTTTAGTTTTCATATCTTTGTGGCATTTTCTGTTTCTACGTGTGGTTTATTTCTATGTCTTTATTTTTGATTAAATTATCTTACATTTTTGACATGTGAGTTGTTAGTTACCATAAACTCCTAGAGAAGAGCCTAGTTACCATAGCAACACACTGTTTACTGTTAGCAGTTGGCATTTAGCCTTTCTTGTATTTCAAGTTCATTTTAGCTCTTGTCTAAAAGTGAGTAAATGTTAAGACCGTGTAAACTACTTCCTTTAAATCAAACAAAAAACAAAACCATTTTGGAGGAATTTCTTAGTATTCCACTGGTTTTAATGGAAGCAGTCGAAAATAAAATTACGGCTTTGGGAGTTCTAGTAGTTTCAGAAATCCGGGAATCTTATTTTTAGACAAGACTTTGATATTGTGCCTTATATATTTATTTTTTTCACTGGTGCTCTTGCAGAAGGGAGTGTAGCCATATGTCGCCTGTAGCAGATGTCATTTCCTGTTATCCGGGCTAATTGAAAGGAGCGTCCACATTGTCCTTCTGCTCCCACTGCTCCCACTGCTCCCACGGCCGGAGAGCATCTCTGGTCAGCAGTGCGTGCCGCCTCATCAGTATTTGGCTCCAATCTCTGCCTCACACTTGACACACACATGAAATTATTACGCAAAGGGAGGAAGTGAGAGCATGCCTTTGCCTTCTGTCCAAATAATATAAAGTAAGAAGTTATTTGTTAATTTGATATTTGAGTTGAAATAACAATAGTAATAATAATAATAACACAACAGAAAACTATACAAATTGAAACATTAACAGGGTGCTTTTGTAAGTCTTGAAAGTCTTAGTAAGTATGGAAAAAAAAAAAGTATGTTAGAATTTTACAGTATGCTCAAAGGCATTGTGAAATGAGAAATGGGAAGGTAGGCTATAACTATAATTTTACTAACTGGTCATGTGTTGTATAAGCCTAATGGAATGATATCCAATCAACGCTTGCTTTTTTGATTTTCGTAATGTCACTGCTAAGGTCTTGGGGGAAAAAATGCCGGTTTTAAAAAAAGTCCATTTTGATTTGGAAAAAGAGCAAGCACCCTGATTAAGGTTACGGTGGTTGTGCTAATATATGTGTTTCATGACTTGTATATGGTTATAGTGCTGACCAGTGCAGTGGATGTGGCGCCATCTGTGTTTGCTTTTGGTATTACCGCCTTTTTTCCTGCGCTTTGTGAGATCATTGTGAGTCAGGAAACGGTTCTATACAAATGTTGTTGTTTAGGAGGAAACAGATAACATCTTTTTTTTTTACGTGTATGTTTGTATGATTTTATGGCATGCGCTGAAGCGAAGTTCCAAGGTAGGCCCAGTGGACAAAAGTGTATTTTTTATTTTATCTGTGGGAACATTCTGTCTGCCTTGTGTTGCGATTCACACACTCTCCCCCCGCAGACACAAACTCACAGCATTGACCGGGTCACTGTTTATCTGCTTGTCCAGTGCAACCAGGGACCACTCCTGCCCAGTGACTTGTTTTATGACAGCCATAAAGTATATTAGGATTTATTTGTCCCACAGTGGGGAGATTTCAGAATTACATTAGAACAGTAGGAATGAGGAGCACACAGCACAAGATAAATTAACAATGACGCTATAATTAATGTATAAATATGTTTTTTTGTATTTATATCAGGCAAACACAGGAGCACCACATTTGCTATGGGATTATCAATAAAAACATACCTATAACAAAATCAATAAACAATTTTATCTTAAAAAATGTGCTAAAAAAGCTAATGTGTAAATGGAAAACAGGGTGGGATTAAATAGGTTAATCCCACCCTGTTTTCCATTTACACATTAGCTTCTTCAAAATGTATGAAAAAGGAATACCCAGAGAGCTATAATTAATACACACAAAACTAAGGAAAAGCATGGCGTGTTACCGTTTACATAACATAAAATAACATAAATTCTCAAACTTTAGCATGATATCGAAGCAATCTAAAATCTCTAGCTTTAGCATGATAAGGAAGCAATCTAAAATCTCTATCTTTAACATGACAAGGAAGCAATCTAAAATCTCTATCTTTAGCATGATAAGGAAGCAATCTAAAATCTCTATCTTTAGCATGATAAGGAAGCAATCTAAAATCTCTAGCTTTAGCATGATAAGGAAGCAATCTAAAATCTCTAGCTTTAGCATGATAAGGAAGCAATCTAAAATCTCTAGCTTTAGCATGATAAGGAAGCAATCTAAAATCTCTAGCTTTAGCATGATAAGGAAGCAATCTAAAATCTACAACTTTAGCACAAGGAAGAAGCAAGAATTTCGTACAAAATCTCTCACTATAGCAGATCACATAGTATATTCTATTATCTACTGTTCTAATCCTAAATCCTAATCATTTCGCTGCATAGTGATATAGTAATCGTTCTAACACTTTCCACATTCAGCACAACATACAAGTAACCATAGCAACAATAGGTTTATTTAAAGATAACACCAACAGGAAGTGATGCGGTTTCAGTCGCAGCCAGGTTACCATAGCGAACAGTTCTCGACACAAACCAGCACATTTGCATGCACTAACACTGACTGTCGTATAACAGCATCGAGGGGCATATTGTGAAGCATTTATTCAATATCTACACATTGTATTTTGTTCTCTTATTTTCGGAAATGAGTCATCTGATTGCTTTTCCTTTTTTATTGCTTCATGATTTAACCACATGTGTGACAGTGTGATGCTGATATATTACCTGACAGATGCAGGCCTGGGGAAAAAAAAAAACTGCTTGACTGTCTCCTTTCCAAAAGAATACACTGCAAAAAATGATTAAATATGAGGTAAAAAATAATTATTGCTTGAATCGAGTGGTTTTTGTCTTAATGTGAGTGCATTCTGACTGTCTTAAAACAAGAGCTGCCAATGACACAAAGCCATTTCTTGTATCTTTTTAAAACAACATACTTTTGCTTTGTCCCATTGGTGAATCTTGTTTTAAGGCAGTCAAAATGTACTCAAATTAAGATAGATTTTTGCCAAACTTGAGCATTTTTTGGCTTGTTTTTCATCACTTTTTGCAGTGTATAATCCGTTAATATGACTCTTTCCATTGTAATAATCACTGGCCAGAATGCAATCAAAATGCAGTCCTTGCTAGTGGGTGGGACGTCCATAAGTCTCCCGCATAGAGGAAGCTGATACACTTTGCACAATGAATGTACACGGCCCCCACATGTTGTCTAACTTAGATAATCTCATGTCCATCTGCTTGCCCTTGGTTTTAATAGGCTACTCCTGCTGTGTTTCCAACTCCAGCAAGCCATTCAGCACATATCGAAACGGAACGCGCTAAAAACAAGGCGATCAAATCCCTTTTTCCCTGCTGGACTCGAGCTGGTTGTTCGCCACACTAACACGTTTATTTTTTTGACCTACATATAAGTGGAGTTTGCTGATACTAATGGCTGCTGCTCTCTGATTGAAACGTGCACCCACATTCACAAGCTTTATATACATGTTTGCTTGTGCATGCCTGAGCACAAGCACTCGCAGATGTGTCTCCTGCTAGCGGGGTAGATCTCTGTGTGTGTGTGTGTGTGTGTGTGTGTGTGTGGGTGGGGATATTACCGGTGTGTCTGCGTTAACCTGGACACCGTACAGGTTCACCGGGGCAAGCCTGTCTGTGATGTTGTGTGTTGTTTTGTCCCATCAGGCACGACAGCAAGCGCAGATGAGACACCAGATGGCGGACGACAGTAAGGGCGAGTACTCCTCCTACCTGCAGAAGTTCAACCAGGAGCAGAATGACCATTACTACACACAAATACCCAGTATTTTTCAGGTAAAACACACACCAAGCATGCAGCAAGTTTTACTAACGATTATTTTGTAGTCGCCACATTAGTGATTTAATTATTTGATTAGATCGACGTGTCCCAACGTTTTTTGTACCAGGGCTAACAACACACTCTCACCACAGCTACATTACCGCATTGTAGGGAATTTTTATGACACAATCTAAATCAAATTTCTGCCTATAGTAAACACCTGAATTCTGGAGGTTCTGACCTTTACAATGAGGTAGAAATTGCTTGTATTGATAGAGCTAAAGTTGGCTGAATGACATTGAAATTGTGTTTATCATCTCAAAGACTACAGCAGATTCGGTTAACAAGGCTGAGGGCCGCATTTCGCCCGTGGGCCTTAGTTTGGACATGCCTGGACTAGACAGACAAATACAATTCACATTAGTAATGGATCTAGTGAATGTCTACTACAATACTTTTAAAATGTTGGTGAGAGAATGAAAGAATGAATGCCTCTCTTCTTTTGGCTAATGTTTATTGTGCACTGTTGTTATAATAATAAAGATCATACCAATAGACCAGCCCATGCTCACCTAGCTTGCTGATTGGACAAAATTCCTCCCTCAAAAAACAGTTGCAATAATTATGCTAATGGCAGGGGCTGTTTTAAATATATCCTTGTTAAAAATGGCCGTAAAAAATCTTTTTGTGTGATGATGAGGTGACGGTTCTCTTTTTTGGTCTAGAAACTTCAAGACATGGAGGAGAGGAGGATCGAGAAGCTAGGGGTGTGCATGAAGACGTTTGCCGACGTGGACCGCCAAGTTCTGCCCATCGTGGAGAAGTGTTTAGACGGAATGACGAAATCTGCGGAGTCTATTGAGCCCAAGACCGTGAGTTTATTTTCAACCTACACAATATTTACAGATATTATAAAGCAGACTGTATTTGTATGGTACAGTGACAACAACACCAGAGGCAGTAATGTTTAAGGTTCTTATAATTAGTGAATGTAACGTGAAACACAGCAACAAAAAAACAGTTTGTTAAAGACCAAATGCCAACTGCTTACAGTAAACTGTGTTGCTATAGTGCCTAGAACTTGATCTGAACCAGAACTAGTTAAGAACCAAGTCAGGACCAGTTCAGTTCCAACTAAAAATATGGCATAGGAACAAACTATATATAGAAACAATTCGAGTCACAGAGTTATGACGACCAAGAATGAACATTTGCGATTACATTTCCACAACTAAAAACCGTCAAATTGACTGCTCTGGGAGTCTGAGTGTTAAACATTTAAAAGCAAGCATCCGAATCTTAATATCAACCCTGAATTGATTGAATTGAATTGATAATAACAAAGGGATAGATGATACATGCCATCTTTTTTACGGAAAAATTCCCGCCCATAAATCAGCAGTATTGACTCATAAAGAAATCACATGTTTGGTGCCTGAGTTGCGACAAAACAAGACAACCCCTGGACACACACACACACACACACACACACACACACACACACACACATCCAGTCTGTACTTAGGGATCCTCTATGGAAGTATGGCCCTGCTCCAGTGAACGACTGCAGCCTGTGACTAAGTGTAAAAACAACAGAACATTATAACATACCACATACCTCCTTTCCCACTCGTGCACACTCTCTGGTTTCTCTTGAAGTCAGAGCTGCACATCCTCCTCCTTATCCAAACACCAGGCTCCAGCTGTTATCAGACCCCACACTCCTCTTCACTCACGTCACTTTTCCTATCGGGATTTGACCTATATAGTTTAAAACAGCAACAACAATGCAATGATATACGGTATTAACCCTAAATCACTTATGTGCTTATTTGTTGTTTGTTGACGTTTTGAGTCGTTCTTTGCTGATGCTGAGGGGTCTAAGGCAGGACATGGGCAAAATACGGTGCCAGATCCGGCCCAATTCTCATTTCTATGCGGCCCCGGGACCCTTCCCAGCCCGTCACCTCGAATCCGTCTGTTGCTTATTTAAATGAATCAGAAGTCCTTTCCCATTGAAGGCTTGTAATATTAAGAGGCAGAGATCTTTTATTCGTCCCACAGAGGGGAAATTTCAGTGTTGCATCACAAGTTACAGAACAGTAGGAGTGGGGAGCACACAACACAAGATAAATTAATAATAACTCTATAAAATAAAATAAGATATTCAACTCTAGCATAAAAAGAAGCAGTATACAATCCCTAACTTTAGCATAGTAAGGAAAGAAGTCCAAAATCGCCAACTTTAGCATAATAAGGAAGCAAGACTTAAGTACTAAAAACCCTGACTTAGCATAGTATGGACTAAGTATAAAATGCTGTATATTCTAGTGCAAGTAATATATAGGTGTGTGTATACATCTGTACATAATCCTTAATATATGCTACCATGGTTATACATGTACTCTGTTCTCATAATGAACATGTTATTAGTAATGTTATTAGTTGCTTTTTGCTTAATAAAATTGGGCCCGGCTCTCCAAAATAGGGCGATATCGTGAGGGAAAATAATTGCCCACCCCTGGTCTAAATAAGTAAGTAAGTAAGTAAGCTTTATTTATATACCGCCTTTCACAGACCAGAGTCACAAAGCGGTTTACAATTGTTATTTTTTGGGCACTTGTCCTCTCACTCCACACAGAGATGGGAGCGGGGCCAGTACAGGAGGCGCATGCCAGACCTATTGTACATATTTTTAGTGGTAGGGGAAACCGGAGTACCCGGAGGAAACCTACGCAGACACAGGGAGAACATGCAAACTCCACTCAGAAAGGCCCTGGTCCGGCCGGGATTCGAACCCAGGACCTTCTTGCTGAGAGGCGAGAGTGCTATCCACTCAGCCACCGTGCCGCCCGCACGCATCCCCTAAAGCCAGGGATGTTCCGGGATCTTTTAGGACATTTATGGTCATCCCTCCCCCTGTGGACCAATGACTCTTATGTGTTTGTTATGATTGCATTGCATTTGATTCTCTGCTGTTGACGAATCGGCAACTTTGTAAATTCCTCCGAGACGACTGCTGTTGTGATTGAGGGCTATACAAAATGACATTGAATTGAAATTTTTTTTTTTCTATTCCAACAGGACTCAAATCAGGTGGTGGAGTCGTACAAGTCGGGGTTCGAGCCTCCGGGAGATGTCGAGTTCGAAGACTATGGACAAGCCATGAAGAGGACCGTGTCAGAAAATAGTTTGTCTAATTCCAGAGACGTCAAAGAAAGATCCACAGGAAAAAGCAAAGGCAAACTGTGGCCTTTTATAAAGAACAAGAACAAGGTAAGGTTTATAGTCATAGAATATCGTTTTTTTCTATTTTTGTTTTGAAATACTCTAATTGTTCTTTGATGTTTTTTACAACAGTAGCATTTATTCCTTTTACTTTTTAGTATAACTTATAGTTTTAGATTTGCCATTTTCTTCTTGTTATTATTTGCAACCATATACTTACAGTTCCTCTGCCATAGTCTTGCACCGGCGATTCACTGCCCCTTATTATGGAGCCACTTTTCTTCAAGACAACTCACTAATACGCCACATCCTCTGTGACCACATGCGAGGAAGCAGAATTTACTAATCTCTGCGGGTTTTAACGTCTTCCTTGATTAATATGACTCTGATTAATGGGAGTATGCTGGTGTTGAGTGGATCAGGGTGCATGTGACGGGTGTGTGGGGAGATGGCTGAGAAATTTAGCATTTTGACGACAAGCTGCTGGTCTTTAACTATCGTTGAGTAGCGGACTTGTTTCTTGCTTCTTGGGTGTCCTGGGAAAGCATGCTGGTTCCTCTTCATGATTCGTCAAATGCTTTTAGAGCGATGGGTAGAGAAATCAATCGGCCCAAACTGCGCTCTCTCTTGAAGCTGTGGTAAACATTCATTTGAAGCTTGCATGTGACTTCCTGAAAGTTAGAGTTACAGAGTGGATTTCTGCATGTGCTTCACGTGTGCAGTGTTCTCTGTGGCGGCCGCTTGCTTTCACCGGTTCGATGCTGGCAACCTCTACTCGCTCTCTTTTCTTCATTAACATGTTTTGAGTTGTCTTAATACATTTTGTGTTTGTTTTATAACTTGAAAGTTCATTTTCTTTGTTTTGTTTGGTGATTAATTTAGAGTTGTACTTGAAGGTTTTCACACCCACAGACAGACGTTTCGGTATTTTTGGCCATATTTATGAGATTGTGAATGATAACACAAACCAAATTTTTTTTTTTTTTTTTTTGCACTCATTGTTAGTGGTTGGGGGAAGCCATTTGTAGTGAAATAAACGTGTTTCCTGTGTTCTTATTTGAATGGCAACAGAAATGACTGAAATTAGCTTGGGTAAGTGTCCTTCCCCCAGTTCTCGATAGCTTGTGTGTTGCTCCTTTGAGGCAAAGCAGGGGAAGTTTATTTATATGGCTCAGTTCATTCACAAATACTTAACAAAACAAGAAATTAATTATAAAATTGCAAGAATTAAAATGATAAATAAACTTAAATTCAGTGAAGTGAATATGCAATCCTAATAACTGTTTTTAACCTGGATTTGAACATTGCCAGAGTAGAAGCTTGTCTCACATTTTCACGAAGACTGGTCCAGGTTGTTGATGCATAGAATGAAAACGCTGCCTCCTCATGAGTAGTCCTGACTCTGGGACTACCCATACGGAGGTTCATATATAAAATACAAGATGGTGGCGTGCTCTGTCGCCGCAGCCCTGAGCCATTTAGCCCTGTGCCTGGTTACATCCTGCCAACATCTGCGCTTTATACGCTCTTTTATGATGCCCAAAATATGACAATGACAATAAATCATTGAATTTTGAGGTTCATATGTACTAACATGTCACAGATACTTTTGTGGTAGATGTGGATGAGGTTTTTTTGACTCTCTCTGATGGTAAAACTCCCTGTTGCTGTAAATCCCTGGGTACGCCTTGCTCAACTCAATATTCAATTATCTCAGAATCAGAATCAGTTTACTACATACATTTCCGCTAATTTCAAATTGATTATAGAAAACAAGCTTGTTTGACAATACATGACTTCACACAACCACAAAAAATCACCGGGAGCAACAAAAAAGAAATTGTGTTATCATTCAAAATCTCCAAAATATGATCAAAACACCGACATCTACGGCTGGGTGTGCGAACGTCCAAGCACAACCGTATGTGTTAATTTTAAATACTGGTGCTAGGCTTATTTATTTCGTTTTGTGTTCCCTCCTTTTCCTTCTATGTCTTTTTTCTCGTCGTTTTGAACTCCTTTGCTTTACTACCATACTTTGCTTCCTCCTACACCTCCTTTGTCTCCTGTACTCCGCAACGGCTCCCTCCTCTCTCTTATCGTTAGCTTATGTCCTTGTTAACGTCCCCCCGCCAGCCCCCACCCGCTCCCCCAGCCACATCCTCATCCTCTGCTGTTCCCAACGACCCCCAGTCTCCCAAGCAGCACAAGGAGCCCCTGTCCCATCGCCTCAACGACTTCATGACCTCCAAACCCAAAATATACTGCCTACGGAGCCTGAGGCGAGGGGTAAGTGCCCAGCAGCTCTGTGTGTCACGTCACCTGTGCGTACGCTGCGTGGTGACCGCGGCAGTGTATGAGTGACGACATGAGACGAAACCACAAAATGAACAAGGCATGGTGTTAAAGCTGGGGTATCTAATTTTAAAACGACTTTAACACATGGTAAGGCAAGGCAAATGTATTTATAAAGCTCTATTTAGGTATTTTATGTATTTATTTATGTAACCCAAGGTGATTGACAGGCAAAAAAATGACATGGGGAAAGAAAAAAACATTATAGGAATAAAAGCAATAAAAAACGCAAAAATTGATATACATACAATTATTAAAGACTTTTGGTCCAATTTAAAACATACAGACAAGACAAAAAATAACAAATATACATATATACATAATACATACAGTATACACACATAAACATACATCTGTAATAACTATGAAATGATAATATATATTTTTTAAACAGCGCACGTTTACATCTATCACATCTATTAAGCTATATCCTGGCTCTTTAACGGTTTGATCTGTCTCTTTAGATTCCACATGCATGTATATTATTGGCCTGTGTCACATCTTCAGAGCAGCTTTTTCAGACAGAAAAGTGAAAAACAGCGGACAACCTTCACTCAGCCAATCAGAGCTCAGCCCAAAGCGTCAAATAGTGACTCGCGGGGATCTTTCTTACAAGTATACGACACGTTTTCTAATTGGTTGGTAGTATTTTACTTTAACAACCCTCAAAATGTTTGACAAGAGAAAGTTAGGTACCCCAGCTTACAGTACAATACAATACAATACAATACATTACAAGCTTAAAGTATTGGGAGTCGACTCAAACCACTAAACAAGGCTCTATTCCAAATGTAAGCAGGTTTAGACATGACTACATGTAAACCAGAACTAATCCTTAGACCTAAGCCAAGACTTAGCTAACTCCAGTATGTGAAAAACAGGATTAGGACATAATCAGATCCAAATTCTGACATTGTGGTGATTCCAATATCCGTGTCCTTTCAAACGTACAGAGCCTAGATGATTTGATGTATTGATTTTTTATTCTGCAGTTCTTGTATTTGACTCTGGAGAGAAAGTTTCTTGAGAGAATGTACAAACTGGCAGTCACTCATACACTGTTTGGCGGTTTGGCTTATAGCTTTTGCTTCTGTATCTCATTATATCAGCTCATTGTCTGGGTATCTCACTCACCCGCGACCTGTTCCTTCATTCTTCATGTTTACGTAGTGAGGTCCCATCACTTCCCTCTCCCTTGAACATGTTTCAGGATGCTAACTGAGTGTTTTTGCCTGTGACAAGGAGGTGGGCGCTTATACCATACAAGCCTCAAGTACAGTGCTCGCTGGACTATTAGCCGCTCCTGTTTATGAACCGCACCATAGTCATTAAGAGAAAGCTAAAGTTGTCCACATATAGGCCGCACATGAATATAAGCCGCAGGTTTTTATGTTTTAATGTTTCACTTAAGCAACAGCCGATGGAGAAAAACACAGCTGATAGACAACTGGACACATGATGTAATGATGAGGTGTTTTATTCTATTTGGCAATAACAAATTAATAATAATACATTATAAGTACATAAACTCTCTTCTGACCCCAATTAGATAAAAGATAGTTCTGTGTATTTCCCTAACGTTTCATATTGTCTCTCTGCTGTTCACATAAACACATCAGGGAGGAGGAATGTGTTTTATGCCATCAGTTGATAGAGCTGTGTCCAAATTCCTTTCTCGCTCTAGCAAAAAATTAAATACATGCATTGGCCACATCTCTACACAGAAGAATCTTGAACAAAAAGTTGCGTCTCATAGTCCAGCAAGTGTGTCCGTATTATCACTATATCAGCAGTACTCGAGTAGATCCAGACCAGGTCAGACTGTAGCCATTCTTCCTGCCACACTTCAGCTGTCCCTGACCTCGGGAATAGGCGGCGTCTCACTGGTTCCTTCCGGGGCTTGATTTTTTTAAGACTTTTGTGGTTCATGTAGACATTCAAAAGTATTCATTCAAATGTCTAAATTTGCAACAGGGACAATTTTAGAGCAATGTTTCGTTGCACACACAATACTGTTTGGAGGAAGGACATAAAAGAGAAGTGTGTGTTTTTCTAGTCGTGTAAAGTAGAACACATCGAACAGGAAACACAGGGTTCTGTAAACGGAAGTGCTGAAACAGCTCTTGCTGAGAGAGATAAAATGACCTGTGAAATCAGGCGTATTGTGCTATATTCAGAACCACCATTGAAGTTGACCTTAGCACAGCTTTTCTTGGCACTAAATACAAAAAACAAAACTTTCCAATGTCCGGTTAGTTTGAGAAGAAAGCGCTCAAACTGACACCGGTTCAGGCTTTATGAGATATTTTATTAAGGGAATTGGTTTGTTGTGTAATCACACTAAGGCTAAAGTACCATTTGTCCTTATATGAATGTATATTTCTGTTTAAGAGAGATATCCCCAATGTTGTTGTTGTCGTATACACATATATTTGTCCAAAATGCATCCGTATCCACTGTCTATGTGCAGCTGCACCTGTTGCAATAGGTAAATAAGTAAATCGCTTTGTCGCTGGTTCGATTAGCATACTGTCTGTCGTATAGCCAGTAAGTTGTCCGTTGTGATTAAGCTGTATTCTTTCTGATGATTACAACAGCCAGTTTCCCCTCGCTCGCTCATTTATCACAGAGAGCTAATGAAGAGGACTCTGGGTCAACCAACTTATGCTTTTGAGGCCAGACAATATTTTGTAAGTGTGTGTGGTGGACAGTGACTGAGGTATGCCTACTGCTACAATACTTGATGTGTCATTACTAAGAATAACAGACAGTAGCCTCATTCAAATACATGTTTTTTTATATGTGGCAAATCATCTATAAAGAGCTTGTTTATGAACAAAAATACAAAGGAGGCTAGTGTGTTTGTCTTGGTATTGATCACATGGTTCTTCCTGATGGAGAAAAACGATAGAAGATGATGATGACTTCATTCCACATCACATGTATCTGCTTAAAGGTCTCGGCCGTATGTCCTGCAGCTGCATCAGGCCTTCTCTTGTGAACATTTGGGGTCAATTCACAAAGAAACAGTCAAATTAATTACTATCCCAACCTCCCACGTATTTACCCAGCCCTGTGTTCTATTCACATCGCTTGATTTTCTAAACTTTATCAAATCAGACTCATTAGGAAGTTACCCTTTTCTTTCATGGTCTGTTCTTTGTGCTGTTGCCCCACATTGAAGTCGATGTTGTTTTTTCTTGTTTGTTAAAAAAAAACCCACAATATACATGTGAATACGTGTTTGTCGTAGGAGTTTCAGGGCAATGTTTTGTCCATATTTTTGCCTGGGTGTTATATGAGGCTTTTCACAGTAACGCTGGGACAAAAGAAAATGTCTTCTTGTGTATGTGTGTAGAACATTTGTCTCTGTCCATATCAGACTCGGTAATAGTAGTACATACCACAAGCGCCCTCTGCTGTCACATATAGGTAAATGCTTGGCCTGTAAAAGAAACGTGTATTTTTAATTTTCTTCTCTACTTCATTTCCTGCATTTTTATTTACATTTTTATACTTAAAGCTTTGGCCTTTTAACTAACACGGCATATATCATTTTTCATTAAGGTTTTTGAGTGACTGGTTAATCTTATATTCATGGAAAAGTAGGCCCCACCACAGCCACCATCACCACTACCACCACCACCACCATCATCATCATCATCGATTATGATATATTTAAATATAAGTGCTTGATGTATTTTACTTATGTCTGTTGTCTTTTTTTCTCCTGCTGCGCCATTTCTCTCTCCTCTTCCCCCGTGAAGCTTTCTCTCAAGCTGGTAAGCATGACCGTAGTCCCCACAACTAGCTGCATGACCACAGGACGCATGCCACGCCTCCCCCTGTAACACTGTTCCACGTGATGCTTATGTCCATCCATCCATCCATTTTCTACCCTTTAATCCATTTCTGGGTCAGGGGGGTGGCAGTCAGAGATGCCACCCAAGTCTCACAGCACCAGCCCCTCACTGACCCTCTGCAGGTGGTGAGTCCACAGGAGGACGGCTGCTCTCTGAGTGTGAGCATAGCCTCGATCTTTCAGTGGGGGCTTTGGGCAAAGTGGGGTTAAGTGTCTTGCCCAAGGACACAACGACAGCAGTCATCAGTGGGAGTCGGAGGAGAAGGTGCAGAGGTGGGAATTGAACCCAAGACCTTCTGGGCTTAAGGCCAATGCTCTACCAACTGAGCTACTGTCGCCCCATGTGATGCTTATGTTATTTACATTATTTACGGCCCAAGATGCACCGCGGACCTGTGTGTTTTTTGTCCTTTTATATTATTTGTCTTTTTTATGTTATCCTGTTCTCGTCATGTCCTTCCCCCCACCTCTGTCTCTATGGTGCAGATCACACTCAATTCCCACGTCCGGAATCTCATTGAGGTGATCAAAAATACTCCATGTTCTGTCTTTATTGTGTATTTGTAGTCCGTGTCTCAATCAACTGTTTGTCTCTGCCTAAAACACTAATCCTACATTTATTTTTTGAGAAGAATTAACTGTTGTGATGTCTTATTGATTGTTAGCCCTAAACCCAACAGTGGATTCATTTACAAAACTAAATATAACGGAGATATACGCAAAAGTAGTCCTAGCACATTTATAGTTAGCATTGCAATATGGAATACCTATAATGTGAACATGAAAATTTAAACATTAGATATGGGAAAATAACTATATTGTTATGCTAATTCTTTGCTGTACATATCATTTGGAGTCAATTTCTGTACTTGCTGGACTTTTAAGCACACCTGTATACAAACCGCACCAGCTAAATCCGAAGAGAAAGTCAATGTTGTCCCCATACAGGCCTCACTTGTATGTAAACCGCAATATTTATAAGCATTTAACTAACAGCTGAAAACAAAGCGGATAAACGACTGTTTTAACTTGACCCAACACGATTAGATGACGAGGTTTTAACACACTGTTGAATCCAGTCTATCAAGACAATAAACCTCTGTCCCATCCCTACTAGTTCTAAATGTCTATAAACTCTTTGTATTTCCCTGCGTATCGGCTCTCTACTGTTCACATAAACATTTTGAGAAGCAGGAATGTGTGCTACATCATCAGCTCTGGAGGTCACCCACTGATAGAGCTGTATCTAATTTATTATTAATTGTTTAACCCTAAAACACAACTAAGTCTTCAGAGATAACTACTGTTGTTATGTTGGGCTATACATGAATACATTTAATAGAATTGAATATCCTGATCTGTTCCTGTACCCTAGGAGGCGCTCTAACAAAATACAATCAAACACATTGGCTGCATCTCTACACTGCTAAAAGTGATGAAAAATATGTCAAAAAATTGCTCAAAATTTGCCTAATGTATCTTACATTGGACACATTTGGACTGCCTTAAAACAAGATTTGCCAATGGGACAAGCCAAATGATCTTGTTTTTAAAGATACAAGAAATGTCTCCCCTAGAATGACAAAATAAAGCAATGATTCTAGAATAAAGACAAAATGGCTTTGACCCATTGGAAAAATGTGTTTTAAGACAGTCAGAATGTATTCTAATTGAGATTTAAAAAAAAAAACCCTCATATTTTATATTTTTTGCACTGTATATAGGCCGTAGAGAAGTTCCAGCTTATAGTCCAGGAAGTACTGAATGTCGTTATAGATATTCAACTGTGTAGATTGGTGATTGAAATGTATTGAGATACTCCTGTTGGTGTAATAGAGTAGATGCATGGGTGCTGCATGAATACTCACTCATTCTAATCTCTTGCATGCCCGGTAAGTGTTGTATGCCACGATCAAGGGTAAGCCACATGTGTAGTGAATCCTCAATCCCAAAAACTAGACCCACCACCAGATTCCCATGGTGCAACACTGTGACCCAAGCTTTAAGATTGTAGACCTTGACCTCTTCAGTCGCGAGTTCACGTTTCACAACAACATCAGAATCAGTTTTTCTGGGTCACGCAGATGTGCAGTTTGGTTGATACAGTGTGTGTTTACGGAGGGGGTTAGCAGCCGGGCAACATGACTCATGCTTTCAGCGTTCCAGACGAGAAGCATCTTCACCGAGGAATATGATACACACACTTCTATAAACCAGATTTGACATTATAGGACTCCCAGAATTCGGAAACTGCGAGAACTCCCAGAGCAGTCATTTAATAAATTTTCCATTCACACCAATGGAATTATGAAAATCTCAAGTACTGTACATATTTTTTATCTTTACTCACTTTTAATAGATTCTAAAACTGGTGAATATTGAACTTCAAATTTTGCTCAAACATTTTGGAAAAAGGCTAGAAAATGCTAACTGCTGCAAGTAAACAGTGTGTCGCAATATGGCCAAATGAACACACTTATTATTATTATTATTATTATTATTATTATTATGGTAACTAGCACTGGCTCTGCTCTGGTGGCAAAACCAAACTGAACCAGAACCAGTCCGGGGCCAGCACCTTGGAGAAAAAGGAGCTTGAAATGCCATAGAATGTTAGTTCCAAAGCGACCGGAAATGGCATTACATCAAGCAGTCAAAATGACGGCTCTGGGATAAGATAATTTCATAAACATAAATACATTGAAATTAACTACATATGGATTCAGAATAGTCACAAAGTTTTAAAATAAAAAAGTGCATTAGCTGATTACGATTCCAATACTAAAAGCCGTCAAATTGACTGCTCTGGGAGTTAATCTCATCACACATAGCGACCATGTTTAGCCGAGCCTTCTGTACGTTTTCATGATACAGTTTGAGATATTTTGGAACTCACTCTGATGAGGTTTCGGTCTACACATTGAAACTGCAGTATCTTCCAGAAAATCCTTATACTTATAAAGCATTCATCCATTATAAATAAGATAACGGGCTTAAACTATGAGGAGATACTGCACAAAAGTAGAAAATTGCCTTCAAAAATAAATATTCATAATAACTATTTATAACGTGTTTAATACAAATCCCTGTTCTGTTATTCTCTTCAGGGATCTGGGCCAGAGGACTTCAGCCATCTCCCGCCCGAGCAGAGACGAAAGAAACTACAAGGAAAGCTCGACGATATCAACAAAGACATTCAGAAAGAAATGGACACAAGGTTTGAAAAATAAATATCTGTGTCAAATATTCATCTAGAGCTGGAGGAACTCGGAGGTGTTTTTGCTTCATCTTTAACTGCTTGGTTTTTTCCCGCACACACATGAATAATTTCTTCTTCTAGGGATGGACTTTTGAAGATGAAAGACGTTTATGCAAAGAATCCCCAGATGGGCGACCCGGCGAGCGTGGACCCGCGGCTAGCAGAGATCGGGCAGACTATTGAGAAACTGCAGGCAGAAGTTCATAAATTCGAGGTTCGTTGTATAGCGGGAGGTGATCTCATGTTTGGAAGTCTCGCTCCTGGAAAAGGCGATCGTGTTTGGTTTAGCAGTGACAGTAAATAATGGAAAGACTCAGGCTCAGACTCAAGCTGGGAATGATCCAGAGACGACCGAGTTCTGCCATATTTGGGAATCTGCAGCTGGGGAAGAAAGGGGCCCAGCTCTGAGCAAAACCATTAACGCTGCCTTAATGGGATGTATGAAAGCACTGGGGGGAATGTGTGGCGGTAGTTTGTAAGACGGAAAAATAGGTGTAATCTTGTTTTTAAAGCTGGGGAACCTAACTTTTTCTTTATCACATACTATACTACTATACATATATTTTGCCCTACTACTATACATATATTTTGCCCTACTACTATACATATATTTTGCCCTACTACTATACATATATTATAATGGAAAGAGTGATGCTGGAGTTTGATCTTGTGAATAAAACCATATTTTGGAATCCACACACAAAATAATAGTTAGATAACATACATAAACTTATTTTAAAGCTGGGGAACCAAACTTTTACTTTTTCTTTTGGTGTAAATATTTCTTGTCCACTTTCTGTAAATGATACAAACAAAAATATTTAACTTCTCAAATATCACTATGTTTGCCTCGTTTATGATATTTAACTAAGCATTTCTTATCCAAACAACCAATGAATTATAAAGGAAAATCCATACAAAATTGTTATGGGTGCCCAAACTTTTTCATACCACTGTACGTATACATTTTGTTCCAATGGAAAATAGCGTTGCGAGAGTTTGATAATGTGAATACATCAGACTACTTCATTCTACATCCTATTGGTGCATGGTATATTTAACAAACAAGACAGAGCCCTGTGAGTCACTTTTTGACTTTTTGAGGCCAAACAACACATTGCATTTCTCGTTAGGTGAATTGTGTTCTTGTTGTTTGAAAGTTAGGCACCCCAGCTTTAATTCACACTGCAACTACTAGTGGTAGCAGCCTTAAAAGGGTAAAAGTTGGTTTACCTTGCCTTCGAATTCATCTAACTGGTTCCCACACTGCAAAAAGTGATGAAAAATAAGTAAAAATTGGCTAAATGTATTTTATTCTGAGCACATTGTGACTGGCTGAAAACAAGATTTGCCAATGGGACAAACAAAATGACCTTGTTTTAAAAAAAATACAAGAAATGTCTCTCTTGGAATGAGAAAATACAGCAACAATTCTTGGAATAAGACTAAATGGCTTTGTCTCACTGGCAAATTCTGTTTTGAGACAGTCAGAATGTTCTCAAATTAAAATACATTTTGTTGTTGTTGTTGCTATTTTTGACAAATTTTTCATCATTTTTTGCAGTGTGGGAGAGCCTTTAAGGTGACTTAGGAGAAAATGAGTCAAATTAAGCAATTATTACCACCATTTTCTGTAGTGCAGGCCGTTTACAGCACTCGCACACTTCCTAATATATATGTGTGTGTGTGTGTGAATGTGTGTGTGTTTCAGGGGTGGCTGGCAGAGGTGGAAGAAAGAATGCCTTCCAAAAGCGATTCGCACCGAAAAAGTGTGATTTATGAAACGCAAAACAACACAACAGCCGTGAGCAACAACTGCGCACAGGACAGAGAGAGGTATGGGATATTTTAACTTCAATCCCATCAACGCGGCTGTAGAAGAGGATGTTTTCACAGCCTGGTTTTTACTATGTGTCTGTGTTGGCCCTTGAGCAGCCCCGACGGCAGTTACACAGAGGAGCAGAACTCGGAGACACAGGTCAAAGCCAGCACCGACCCTACACCCTCCACGGCCGACGATGACGATGAGTTTGACGATGAAGAGACGCTGCCCACCATCGGCACCTGTAAAGCGCTTTACCCGTTTGAAGGTACGGATTTTTGTTTTCGCCTGCTCAGAAACTCAACCTGGGTAAATGGTTCCGAGGTCTTTCGTAGTAGCAGTAGTAGTAGTATTATTTGTCTTTAAATTGAATTATTAATTGTGCAAATACAATAAAAATGAAAATACGTTTATACACTATTTGAAAAGGAGTAGGTAGAAGTATAACATATCTTTCCTACCCCTCTTTACATCAATTCAATTCAATGTAAGCTTGTATAGCCCTAAATCACAACAATAAAAGTGTAAGAAGTGTATTTTATTATTATTTTCCGGATAGAGATTTTGTACTTGTTATTGATGCAAGAGTTAGAGATTTTGTTTTATTTTCATTAGTATAGCTCCATTGTTCACTTATCTTGTGCTGTGTGCTCCTCTTTTCTACTATTTTGTGATGCAACACTGAAATTCCCCCACTGTGGGACAAATGAAGGATCTCTTAATCTTAATCTTGATCAATTGTCACCTTAGAGCAGGCATGTCAAAGTCAAATACATCAGAGGGCCAAAAAAACAAATTTGCTGCGAGCCGAGGGCCGGACTGGTTCAATGTTTATTAACTCATTGCCTGCCAGCCTATTTCAGAACAGGTACTCCCATATTGCCAGCAGTTTCTGATGATTTTTATAGATTTTTCAAGAACCACAGAATATTGTGTACTATGACTATCTGATATCCGAAACCAGATTCTGAAAGAATAGACTGTCTATTTTCATCAGCAAAAATAATTTTGTTTCTAGCTTGTAACCCCCAGTTGAGTAGAGGAAAGTTTTACTGAAAGCACCAAAAAGTTGAGAAAAAAGAGGCACAACAAGTGCATCTAGCTGTTTTCAAACCATCCAGAGAGCGCTGCTGCCACCTGCTGGCTCGATTCAATATGCTCTCAAGCTTATCCCCATACATATTAGATATAATAGACATCTGGGAACATGAAAATAGCGGAAAACGCAATTGACGTAATAGTGCGTCAATGGCAGGCAACGGTTCGCGGGCTTGACTTTGACACATGTGTCTTAGAGGATTTAACAAAGCTGTTGAAATCACCAACACAGATCAGAGAATCAACAGTTAGAACAAATATGTGTTGGTCCATAATGTCCATGAACGTTGATAAATGTCCATGTCGTAGAATCTTCTCTCTTTTTACAGGAGTTCAAATAATTTCATTAGATTTACAGTCAGAACTTACAAAAACATCAGATATTTCTCTTGAGTATGTAAGGGATGATGTATAGTACACAGGTCATTATCGGAAAATAAGTAGGAAGCAGACCCCTGAGCGCGTCGGGGTCCGCTTCGCCCTGTCGGTACTTATTTTCCGATAATGACCTGTGTACTATACATTATCCCGCTTATTATACGGCTTTGTACCAACAGAACACACAACACAAACTTCAGTCCACTTTTATGAATGTAGAAAGGTTTATTAAATGACAGAAAATAAAATAGTTCCCAAAGGTTTTCCTGTGGCTATGCTAGCAACACTTAGGCTGGCAACTTCCAAACTAGAACTCTCTGGAACTGCTTGAAAACTGAACAAAGAATTCTGAACATCAGCGGTGAGTGACCCAAACATAAACTTAATCTAAATCTATAATCCGATCCTCTGCAAATGTTCTGAAGAAGATGACTAAGTCTGGGATCGCGTCTTTAATTCAGACAGAAGACATGTTTTATTGTCGATGGTAGACATGGTAGCACGAACAACACGAACAACAGAATGCAAGAATCAGCAGCTGCCACGGTGCCATGTAGCTTGGCCTTCAGATAGACAAAACAAGGGAAAAGTACAGGCTTCTGCACATTGATAGAATGATGAGTTTAACTTTAACAAAAGTTGCTTAAAAGTGTTATGAAATCTCACAGTTCCTAAAATGTCCCAGAATCTACTTCCTGGTTTTTCGCGATCGCTTTTTCTCGCATTAAACCAGTATTTTTGTCATGAGAACATTAAGTAAACTTTATTTATATAGCGCCCTTCACAGACCAGGGTCACAAAGCGGTTCACATAGTATAAAAACAGACATAGTATAAAATAGAGATACACAAAAGTCTGTTATGATGTCATTGTGCATCTATGACGTCACACTCAGACCAGTTTTCTGCCTTTTAAAACAAAAGTGTCGCTCCTGAATTAGTGTTGGCAATTTCTCAAGTGAAATTATCGTTCTTTAAGATTCAGATTAAGATTAAGAGCTACTTTATTCATCCAAAAGCGGGGACATTTCAGTGTTGCGTCACAAGTTACAGAAGAAGGAGCACACAGCACAAGATAAGTGAATATTAAGTATTGCACAACTCTATACTTACACAAAACAAAATACAATAAGTACAAATACATCTGTGATACACACTAGTGCAAAAGTAATATGTACAACTACCTGGCTGTATTTGAAGCTTACAACTTGAAAAGAAAAGAAAAAAAATCAACTCCCTCTGCTGGTAGCACAGGGAGTTACATGCATATAATATTTGATTCATGTGCCGCCATATCAAATATCCCCTTTTTTTGTATGCTTTTATATCTTTTTTTTACTTTTTAATAACATGCACCAAAGCAAATTCCTACTTTGTGACTTCCTGTTTCTTACAATAGCAAAAAAAAAAGTATTTGGCTTCTGCTTCTGAAAGGTGTAGGGTTTGTGTGAAGGAGAGGTTCTGCAGGTCTGCGGCACGGTGGCTGAGTGGATAGCACTCTCGCCTCTCAGCAAGAAGGTCCTGGGTTTGAATCCCGGTCGGACCAGGGCCTTTCTGAGTGGAGTTTGCATGTTCTCCCCGTGTCTGCGTAGGTTTCCTCCGGGTACTCCTGTTTCCCCTACCACTAAAAATATGTACAATAGGTCTGGCATGTGCCTCCTGTACTGGCGACCCCGCTCCCATCTCTGTGTGGAGTGAGAGACAAATGCCCAAAAATAACAATTTTAAACCGCTTTGAGACTCAGATCTGCAGTGAAAAGGCGGTATATAAATAAAGATTACTACTACTACTTTCCTTCCTGATGCTGTCTGTCAGACTGTACAACGAGAACCACTGAGCCTGTGCACGTCATTCCCTGCGTGCTCTTACTTACCACTGAGATATTATTTCTTTTTTCAATCTTTCTGCATCTGTTGTGTGTGTAGGTAAAAACGAGGGCACTATAGCGATCGCAGAGGGGGAGCTGCTGTATGTGATAGAACAAGACAAAGGCGACGGCTGGACTCGCGTGCGCAGAAACGAGGAGGAAGAAGGATACGTCCCCACAACCTACGTCGAGGTCTTTTTGGAAACAAATGCCAAAGGTGCTATGACATACATTTAAATCAACACGTCTGTTTTGTCTGGACTTGTCCGACTCCAGGAATGTCATGGCTCGCTCAGAGACAGTGCTTTAACGGAGGAACGGACCAATCAGATGCTGTCTGTGCCTCCAGACTGTTTGGACAGGATTATTGTAAACATTTTCTACTTGAATGTTATTAAGCACAGTGCCTTGAAAAAGTATTCATATCCCATGAACGTTTCCACATTTGTCTCATTGCGATCATAAACATTAAACGTGTCATTTTAATGTCAACACGTCAACACAAAGTGGACGACAATTGTAAAGGAAAAAAGAAAATTATTCATTTTTCCAAATAAAAACTGAGCCAGTACTTTGTGTAACCCCCTCTGCTCCAATGACAGACTTTTGGGGGATGTCTTTTCCAACTTGTATACGTCTGGAAATGTAGTTTTCTCCCCTTTCAAATCGACAACTTTGTAAATTCCTCTGTTGTGATTCAGGGCTATACACAAATATGTTGAATTCAGATGAAATCAACTAAATAGTTACTGTAGGTTGATATTTGAGCATTTATCGGTCATCTACAAACTTCTATAAGGAATTTGTTGCTCTCAGAGAATATTCAACACTTAAAACACAAAATCACATCGGCAGTCGTCTCAGATTCAGTCGATTCACCAACGACAGATCAGAGAATCAATCTGTGGTCGTACAGACTATCCTGGAGTATGAAGACTTTTGCATGGCACTGTTATACAACCTAGAGTTAAAGGTTAAACTATGCTTTGTTTAGATAATTGCATTTTCATAAACAAGCTTTAATAGTTCTGCTTTGATGATTTGACATCAGACTCTTAAAGGGTTCATGTATGCACTTTCTAGGATGATAGATCAAAACGTAAGCTAATGTGTTTTGGTCACTATGTAGCCAGTGCTAGCATGCATGCTCCTTCTGTACAATCATGCACATAGAAATACATTTTAAACCTGCTGTAAAATGGCATTAAGATATTTTTGTAGATTACTATTTGAAAAGAGAGAAAGGTCTCCTTCTGTGGCATGCTGTAAAATACACATTATATAAAGGAAACATTTCATATTTGTTGACCAACTGTATGAAACACTTTATATGTTTATTCTGTATTTACTTCTATTAATAGTTGTGAGCTCTTCTGGTCTTTTTTTCCAGGCCTTTGGTAAAAAGTAGTGTACAATTAAACGGTGAGACTGGGACAATAGCAGTTTGACTGCATGGAGTGTTCAACAGTGTGGGCATTAAAGAGCATGGACTAAAGAGACCTCAGAACTAATCACACACATGTGATCCATCAGGAGAATGCATCAGGCAAATGTTCTGCTGCAGTGCTTTATGCATGTGTGCACAAACATGGACTTTGACATTTGATCATTTTGAACTATTAACTATTCATAGACATTCATGAAATTATAATTTGTTGAAATAGATTATAGTAAGTTTGTGTTTTATTTATTCCTCCAGTTCTCTAACTGCATGTACTTTTTTGAATTGCAGATTCCTTGAAGTCAGCGTGAGGTTGGTGGAGGAATGGCAGGGCAAGCAGTCTTGGAGAAAAACAACCGCTCTCGTCAATTGCACATAACGTGCTCCTAATGTCAACTTAAGTCTCAATAATTTCAGCTTTTTCTAACCATTTTAAAATGATCATCTACAAAATAGTCAACAATCTTCCTCATTTCTAACATTGAGAGAAACTCACAAGCACAAAGAGCTTTTTGCTTTGCTTCAGAACTAACTCGCTTGCAAACTGAGCACCTCTCCCTCGATTTACCTTTTGCTTTTTGCACAAACACTGGACAGAGGGTGTGGTCAGAGACCGGACGACCACGGCATGAGCATCATCATGAGCAGCAGGAAGATTTCACGTTCCACCTTCATTTGACAGTGTGTTTGTGAGAAAGTCATTCCAATCATTTGGTTTTACCGTTTCCTGGGATACGTTTACTACTGGTTGTGGCTAATCTGTAAAAACAAAATGTGCTTTATTCATAACCAAAACCAAATTGTGTGACTTAGTTTGAAACAGATCTGTCGTATGTTCTGTCATCATGTATATCGTGACTTGAATCTCCATCCCACTTTGGTTAAACTGTTTACTTATCTCACCAATTATGCATAACATCAGAACTAGGAACCTGGGCAGGAACTAGACAAATGCACTGGTTAAAACAAAGTCGGCCATTTTGTTGTGTGAGCGGCGTTTACTTCTATCCCCACGTCTCGAATAACAGCAGTGTAGGTGTGTGTCTGTGGTGTCTGTGTGTGTGTGTGTACGTATGTGTATGTGTGTGTGTGTGTGCTCCATCGACTATCCTCCACTCCTCCTGGTGATCCCCGTGTTTTTGTGTCTGTTCTCTCTGACCACACCCCTCTTTCTTTTTACACCTGATGCCCCCCCCACCTGTCGACATACGCCCCCCTTCCCCATCACAAGCTGCTACACACCTCTGTGGCCGCTTGTGTGTGTCCCTGGTAGGCACGGGGGGGGCGGGGTTTCCTTGAGCACTGTGATCGCTGCATGCTTGCCCTGTCTTCCTCCTTGCCTCCCTCTCTGCTGTGGCAAAAGCCCAGTGTTGCCTCTTTCTGTTTTTTTTTCTGTTTTTTTTCTTTGTTAACTCTCATTGCCTGGTCAAGCTGTTTTGGAATTAACTCATGGGAAGAAAAACCAGTGATTTTTTTTTTTGGTAAGACTTCACGTTTTTAGTTTCAGATGGCATGTGTCCCTGTTCTTTCTCCCTCCAGTGTTATTACACCGATAATTCTCAAGATGGCGGTTTGTTTGGGGAGGTTCATGCATAATTGGATGTTCTACTCTTTTGTGTTTCACTTACACAGAATAGTAATGTATGTAAATGTTAATATTGTAAGTTATGATCAGAGTGTTTTATGCAAGTTGGTCTTTGTCTGTAGTCATTGTCACTTGGTTTTAGACAAGTTTCTTATCTACTGTATACGCAGAGATACTGTGATCTTTTTTTTTTTTTGAGTTTCCAGGACCAGCTGCAGCTCTCACTGGAGCCGTAACAAACAGTTTATCACTGAGAGTATGTGCATAGTGCATCCAAAACAAATGTGATTTTATTTGTAACTTTTAAAAACATTGTTCATCGGTTTTTGTTTTCCAAAGGCACATTGATTTTAATCCACTTTTTAACCTTTTCTTTTAATTTTCATTGTTTTTTTTTTTTTTTTTTGCCCAGAATGTACTGCCTATATTAACATAAGCCAGTTTTAATTTGTTTTTATTTTGTATTTTGGATTAAGCCATTAACGTGTTTTTCATAGTCATTCATCACGTTTTCAGGTTTATAGGAGGATTCTCCCAAGTTTTATGATATTTTTTTTTCCACTTTTTGAAAAAACTCTCTGGTGTTGTTTGGCGTATCACCAGAATGATTGACAACTGGGAGGTCCAATAGTCTTGATGATCCACCCGGAGGAAGTAAATCCTCCTATATACCTGTAACAGCGTACAGATGGAGAGGTAGTAGAGTATTGACCTGATGGATGGGATCCCTGCTGTGTGCCATAGACTCAGACTCAAAGTCCCTGTTTGTGTTTTTGAAAACCCAATATTATTCCAAACGTGTCGAGCAAAGACAATGTCGGAAAACAGAATCAACCAGACCAGTCCTTTTACGCCCGAGAATACTTATGTACAGAGGAACGGAACCAGAGCGAGAGAGAGAGAGAGAGTATATATGAGAGTATAGAATTTTAAAAGGAAACATCTATTTTAACTATTGAGAGTCTTACCACGACTTTTATCTGCTTTGCAAAGTAAGACTTTTGTTTTCTTTTGTGAGTTCTACCAAATGGTGTGTCTTTGCACTTTTTGTTATGTCCATTTGGTAAGCTACGCCTGTGTTTCAGAGCACTGAAGACTTTGTATTGTGTTTACTGTGCCAATTAAATATGCCTGAAAAAAAGTGTGAAGTCAAGTGTTATGTTTTGTTTGTTTTTTGTTTTATCTTTGACAATAGACCAGTGTTGCAGCTCACAGAACAAAAGTGACTTCAAGTTAAAAGTCACTTTTAAATTATACTACTGTTACTGTTACTGTTGCTGTTACTGTTGCTGTTACTGTGTGCATATCTCAATCAATTAGACAGAAGCATTGTTACAAATAACCATCCATTTTCTTCCCCTTTATCCATTAAGTGCCCAAGGACCGACAGTGGGAGTCGGTGGAGAAGGTCTCGTGGTGGACTCAAGACCCACGACCTTCAGGCTCAAAGGCCAATGTTCAACCAACTGAGCCACTGTCGCCACATAGACCATGTAGCTAACAGCTAATTCACAGACCTGGTCTCTGTAAGACATAAAAATACATCACATTTAACTATCTTAATATAAAAACACAGACTGCACAGTACAAAATATTTACAATAAATTAATAAAGTTTTATTTATAAAGGTACTGGGTTCGAATCCCGGCCGGACCAGGGCCTTTCTGAGTGGAGTTTGCATGTTCTCCCCGTGTCTGCGTAGGTTTCCTCCGGGTACTCCGGTTTCCCCTACCACTAAAAATATGTACAATAGTTCTGGCATGCGCCTCCTGTTCGGCGACCCCGCTCCCATCTCTGTGTGGAGTGAGAGGACAAATGCCCAAAAAATAACAATTGTAAACCGCTTTGTGGCTCTGGTCTGTGAAAGGCGGTATATAAATAAAGCTTACTAAAGCTTACATAAAGCACAATCAATGCAGTAAAACCCAAAGTGCTTGAAAAGACATAAAATCACACACATTTAAAAACATTATAAAACAATAATGCAAAAAAGCAACAACTGAATATCAGAATTAAAACTGTTTAAAATGTCAATATATAAAACTTAGTGATACACACTTAGACTTAAGTTGTTTAAGTCTAAGCTCTAGGTGTCTCCTGAATGTACATATTCTTTATGATTTGTCAATAGCCTTTTTAATGTTGATGCTTTTGAGAGTGGTAGCAGTTATGGAAAAGGACACTAGGGGGCGGTGTTGTTCCATTTTAAAGTGGGATTTCCAGTCGTTTTTTTTTTTTTTTTTTTACTAAAGGTTTAAAAAAGCAGCACATCTGTGTGTTTTAAAGACCAAACACTGAGAAACATCTAAGTTTCAATTAGTCTCGCGTTTGATTTTTTTAAATTCTCCTTTCATCATTTTGTGTTTTTTCACGGTCGTTGACTTTGACCTGAGCTACAGCTAAGAGCTCCACAGAAAAAAAAAGATTGCAGATGTAATTTATTATCTGTGATTTATAGATTGGACTGAATCTGAAAATGTTCACACAAAACATAAAAATAACAAGACAACAGACGGAAAGTCAATTTGATCAGCTTTATTTGATTTAAAATGAAATCAGAACATTGCTATCACACGCACACACACACATATACAATCAGAACATTGTAATCACACACACACACACACACACACACACACACAATGATAGTATATTGTCGTGTGAATCTTCTCTATTAAATACATTGGACCACTGTATTTTATTAAGACTGCTAGAGAGTATTTCGACTTGTTTTCAGATTTTCACATTTTGTATCATGAAAACAATAATTTGTATGAAACTGTCCTCTTTGATAGTACAGCAGAATAACTTAGGAACCACAATGTTCGAATTCATTGTCAGTTATTGATGTCAAAGAGATCTATAATCATGTATTTCTCTCTTTGATCAGGAATGTTAAAATGTGAAATGGCGACATGCTTCTCCAGCTGCCTCTCTCGGATACAGAGGCGGCTGTGGAGCAGATGCAGCCCTCTCCTCCCACAATGCACTGCTCCAAACACTGGACTTCTGACCCTCTGTGGGCAGCACATGGACCTGACACGACTCCCGGACGCTGCATGAGGCTCGTCTGCAGAAATACACAGGGTTTTTATTTACATTTTGATTTTTTTCCCCCACACAATAAAACAAAGCAGCAGTTCTGTCATGTTTTGTACTTTTTTGTCAAATTCCTGCAGAAATCAAAAGGAATTTAGTTTGGTTCAGTTTATTGTTGAACACACAATAAAAACACATACACAGAGTTAGGCCTGGTTTAGAAAAGTCTTATGGCTACAGGGAAAAAACTTCTTCTCATTCTGTCAGTTTTGGCTTTGAGTAGACGTTTTCAGCAAATGTACTGTTAACACCAGGACTCCCAGAGCAGTCATTTAGACGGCTCCCTTTCAAATCAGTAGAATTCTGAAAAAGAAATCCAGTTTTAAGTAATACTTTTCCTCAGTCTTGGTGCAACAACTTGTGATTATAACTTGAAAAACAGAGAAAAAGACAAAAAAAAGTCTGTTAAAAGGCTAATGCTAACAGCTGAAGCTAAACAGTGTGTTGCTATGGTAACTAGGAATTTATTGTCTCTAATGGAAAATCAAACTATAACCAGAACCAGTCCAGAACATTGGAGAAAAAGGGCTTGAACTGCCAAGGAATGTTGGTTGCACACAAAAAAAAAATGGCTACCGTCAAAATGACTGCTTTGGGAGATAACGGTAGAACTCCTCACATTTCAAAAACAAAAGATAATTTCATTAAAACAAAGAATGACATAGAAGTCAACTCCATTTACAGTAAACACAGAAAAAGTCACAAAGTTAGAACGACCATGGGGTTAAAACCATGGACAACAAGAGGCTGAGTGCAGGTTTGTGAGTTGCATGCGTGTGAATTTTGCTGTATAAACAAATATATAGCCAACATACTGTATTTGAAACTGGCAACCCAAAAGAGACTCATTCAGATTTAATTGGAAAATGCACGTGCTTGAAAGTCGTAAACATAAATTATATGGAAATCAAATCCATTGTAATTTCAATCAAGAATAACTCCACTTCAAAACTTTGTTCAGTAAAGGCCAAATACAAAATCGACATGTTGAGTTTTGATTCGAGAACACGTGTAAAAGATGGAGATTAGTAATAACTCTCACACACTGTACTGCAAAAAGTGGAGAGAAAAAAGTTTGGCAAAATGAGACTGCCTTAAAACAAGAAGGTCCTGGGTCCAAATCTCGGTCGAAACAGGGCCTTTCTGAGTGGAGTTTGCATGTTCTCCTCGTGTCTGCGTAGGTTTACTCCGGGTGCTCCGGTTGGCTGAGTAGATAGCACTCTCGCCTCTCAGCAAGAAGGTCCAGGGTTCAAATTCCGGTCGGAACAGGGCCTTTCTGAGTGGATTTTGCATGTTCTCCCTGTGTCTGCGTAGATTTCCTCCAGGTGCTTCGGTTTCCAATACCACTAAAAACATGTACAATAGGTCTGACATGCGCCTCCTGTACTGGTTGCCCACAAATGCCCACAATTGTAAACTGCTTTGTGACGCTGGTCTGTGAAAGGCGCTATATAAAAAAATAATGACTTACTTATCTTGTTTTAAAAGCTACGTATAAAAATGAAGCAATATTTATTTCTTGAAACATGGATTCTACATGAAGACTACATTGAATCTTGTTTTATACAGTCAGAATGTACTCAAATTCCGACAAAGCCAATCGATCCAAGCCATTATTACCTCATACAGTATTTTACCATTTTTTGCAGTGCGTCCATTGAACCTCCCAGTTTTCATTGGACATGACTTAAAACACAGACTACACAAATGTCTGACAATGCATTGAATCTGTACAGAGAATGTCATTGAGTTTGTTTTAACTGTGTCATTTCCAAGGTGAATCTGAGGATCACCGAGTTTCACAGGCCGTTCTACTCTCTCGAAAGCCTAAATGTTTAAATATCTCAGGTGAAACTTGTAAACCTTGTCTTCTACGTGTGGAAAAGTCCTACTGTGCAACTTCTTTGTGAGCCGTTTACAATAACACACAACAAAGTCCTGCGCTAGTCCGAGCGTGAAGCATGAATCTGATTTGCCTCAAAAGGAAAAATATTAGCGCCAGAGAGCGGGGAGAATGCAAAGGTGAAAAGTCTGTTGTAAAGGGGAAGAGAAAAGAACAAGGCTGCAGTAAACCACACAGAGACACTGTCAAATAACTCTGCAGAGGAGTCGTGTTGTTTAGATTCGCGTCTCGTGTCCGCAGATGTACTTCAGGATTCCAACCGCTCAGATTTAACCTTACATTTGTGTTTTGTTTGTTGTCAGCAGCTAGATTTGTTGTGAGATTATTAAAAGAAGCTGGTTAAAGAAGAGATAAAGAGAAGCTCAGCTGGGGGAGCACGCGTTTTGACGTTTCTGCTCTGTTTTACCCTTTTTTAAGCCTTTTAAAGCCTTTTAAACACGTTTTTACGGTGTATTAGTGTCTTTTGTACACTCTAGTGTTTTATCAATGGTTCCAGAGCATCACGTCTTTTAACACAAAGACCCAATCGAAACGCGCTAGCTCGGAGGCTACCACGAGCGCACCACAGACATGGAAAGTGACACTGCAATGACCACGAACGACATTAGTCGCCTCACATTGGAGCTTCGTGAGAGGGACCGTGCCACTATTGCAGACCTCCGTAAAGAAGTCCTTCGCCTCACTGCAGAGCTGCAGGATAAACAGTCACTCGTGTCCAAACTTTTTGATGTCGCTGGCGGGCAGCACTCACGGCTTATGTCACTGAGCGCTGCATACTGTGACACTGTCGTGTGGGAGAGATCTGTCAGCTCTGGGCCCTCTTGTTCTACACCTAAGTGCCCGGTTCGGAATAAAGAGCCTGCGGACTGCGAGGAGCCATCCAGCGCCGTGGCCCATGTCCTGAGCCTTTCAAACCGCTATGCAGCCCTCTCCGCTGACATTCCAGCCCCCTCAGCAGAACCCCTGGACTCTGCAGCAAACTCTACTGCTGTCCGTGGATCCAGGTCCACTGCGAGAAAGACACTCTTAAAGGAAGCTGTCCTCAGACGAAAGAGTGGTCATTCCCCTTCTCTGACCCCAGTGCATCACCACCACTTACCTTCACCGGGTCAGCAGCAGCGACCCGAGCCTGCTCCTCTCGCTGCTCCAGCGTCTCCGTGCACACAGCGTGGGTTGCCCGGAGCTGGGAATCAACACCCCCACTCCTCTCCATGTGTTCAGCAGCGCCCTGGTTCGGACCCATCCCTGGATGAGCCCGCTGGTTCTGGCCATGGACACCGAGCGCCCTCTCCGCGGCCGCGTCCACTCTTCGCCCCGACTACTTTGATTGTTGGAGATTCCATCGTGAGGCACGTCCGCTTTTTTAACGCGGTCACTCACTGCATTACCGGAGCCACTGTACCAGACCTGCTCATCCGTCTCCCTCCTCTGCTTCAGTCCCTGCCTGATACCATTTCAAAGGTAATCGTGCATGTGGGTATAAATGATATGAAGCTGCAGCAGTCCGAGGTCACAAAGAAGCATTTTATGGATCTATTCCGCCTTCTCCAGTCCTTCGGGTTGTGTGTTTTTATCTCTGGTCCAGTCCCGACTGTAAACCGGGGAGACTGCTTGTACAGTCGCGTTGTGGCGCTCAACATGTGGCTCCAGTCTACATGCAGCACTTTTAACTTTATTTTTGTGAACAACTTTGGCCTGTTCTGGAAGCGTCACGTGGCCTATCGTCCAGATGGTCTGCACCCGAACAAATACGGCACCAGTTTGTTGACGGACTTCCTACGCCATGTTGTTCAGTGCTCCCCGAGGGGGGCGTGACTGTTTACATCTGAGGCTTCTCGGCCCCCACTACCCCCCTCCTCCTCCTCCTTACCAGCACCGGGTGAGTACTGTGGTGCAAACACTGACCCCTGTCAGTCTGGCAGTGTAACGACAGTCCTGCCACTGAACTGTGCTGACTCAGTTATGCATCTGGAACTTAACAAAGTACAACAGAGTTCACTTTTTAAACCAATAGAGACTGTGTGTGTTTCTCGCACCAGCTCAGAAATGTGTTTTAACTTGAATAAACACAAATTTAAAAGAAGGACAGCAGTTAGACGGTCCAACTCTGGAAATCTAATTCCAGTTCTTTGTAATCAATCAACTAAACCCATTGACACTGATATTAATTTTAACCTTGCTCTACTTAATGTCAGATCACTATGCAACAAATCATTTTTAATTAATAATTTTATCTGTTCGTATGATCTTGATTTTATGTTTATGACTGAAACATGGCTTGACCATAATACAGGAGATGCAGTTTTAATAGAAGCCTCACCACCAAATTTCAAATTTGAACATGAAACACGAGAAAATAAAAGGGGGGGGGGCATAGCAGCAGTTTTTAAAGATCGTATTGTCTCCCATAGAGTGTCTCTTGGGAAATTTTCATCATTTGAGTATGTTTCTTTTAAAATAGAACAAAAGAAATCTTCTTCCATTCTTATTATTGTTGTGTACAAGCCGCCACAGTCATGCCATAGTTTCACTGATCATTTCACTGAGTTGCTTTCAGTTGTGTGCACAGATTTTGATGGTTTGGTCATTGTAGGTGATTTCAATATACATGTAGATAATGCTAATGATAGATATGCAATAGAGCTGAGCTCTGTGCTGGAAACCTTTGGTCTCACTCAGCATGTGAGTGGCCCCACCCACAGCAGAGGACACACTCTCGATCTGTTAATTACCAAGGGGGTTAATATTTCAAATGTAAATGTGGTCAATGTTGCTCTGTCTGATCATTTCTGTGTATTTTTTGACATGTGTCTTGATTGTAAACCACCAGCTGAATCTTCGGTTGTTAGAAGAAGACACATAAATGATAATACAGGCGAACTGTTCATGGGGAGGGTAAACTTTGAGAACACGTTGTGTGTTACTGTAGATGAATTACTTGATTCTGTCACCACCACTGTTTTGAATGTTCTGGATACAATTGCTCCTGTAAAGGTTAAAATAGTTACAAACAAGCAAAAAGCGCCATGGACTAAAGCAGACTCGGTCAGGGCACAGAAGAGAGAGTGCCGGAAGGCCGAGCGGAAGTGGCGAAAGTCAAATCTCAAAGTTGACCATGAGATCTTCAAAGATGCGTTGTGCAATTTTAACAGGGAACTACGTAGAACGAGGGAAATGTACTTTTCTGAAACTATTGAAGGCTGTAGCAACAATCTACGTGTTCTGTTTTCAACAGTAAATAGATTGACGAATCCCCCTGTTAAGATGCCATCAGAACTTACTTCCAAATCTAAATGTAATGAGTTTGCTCAGTTCTTTAATGACAAAGTCCAAGGTATCAAAAACGCCATCACCTCCACGATAGAAATAATAATCCAACCGCCAGTGAGGCTTTTTGGGCTGACGCACTTTACACCAGTACAAATCGAAACTGTCCAGGAGATAATCACTAGTCTGAGTTCCTCCACATGCAGCCTGGATGTATTACCTCCTAGATTTCTCAAGTCAGTTCTGAGCAGTCTTTTACCTTCACTTACACAAATAGTTAATATGTCTCTTGAATCTGGAACATTCCCAATGGCCTTGAAAACGGCGGTCATCAGGCCCCTCCTAAAAAAGAGGAGTCTGGAAGCCCTGGCACTCAAAAATTATCGGCCCATTTCAAATCTGCCTTTCATGGGAAAAATTCTAGAAAAAGTTGCCTATAAACAACTTACAGAATTTTTAATAATCAATAACGCTTATGATATGTTCCAGTCAGGGTTTAGACCCCACCACAGCACTGAGACCGCGCTAATAAAGGTAACAAATGACATCAGACTTAACACTGACGCAGGAAAAGTCTCAGTCCTTTTTCTGTTAGATTTAAGTGCTGCTTTTGACACTATTGATCATGGCATCCTCATTCAGAGACTTGAGGACTGGGTTGGTGTTGCTGGCACCGCCCTAAGCTGGTTTAGGTCCTATTTACAAGACAGAAAGTTTTTTGTGGAGATCGAAAACTGTACCTCAGACCACTTGGCCCTGGCCTGCGGAGTGCCACAGGGGTCAATCCTGGGTCCTCTTCTGTTTAATATTTACATGTTGCCTCTAGGTCAGTTGATTCACAGTAATAATGTCTCTTATCACAATTACGCTGACGATACTCAGGTCTATGTGTCCCTGACAGCAGGAGAGCATGAACCAGTGGACTCGCTCCTTCACTGTGTCCAGCAAATCGGTGATTGGATGCAAAATAACTTTCTCCAACTAAACACCGACAAAACTGAAATAATTGTTTTCGGACCCCAGAAACAAAGAGAGAGCGTTATTTGTCACCTCCAGGCTCTCTCTCTACAACCCTCAAATCAGGTCAGAAATCTAGGAGTGATAATGGACTCAGACTTAAATTTCAAAAGCCACATAAAATCTGTAACATCAGCAGCTTATTACCACCTAAAAAACATTGCTAAAATTAAAAACATAGTGTCTAAGGCAGACTTGGAGACTCTTATACACGCTTTTGTCTCCAGTCGGTTAGACTATTGCAATGGCTTGTTCACAGGTCTCTCCAAACAGGCTGTAAAACAGCTGCAGTACATTCAACATGCAGCAGCTCGAGTCCTGACCAGAACTAGGAAGTACGACCACATTAGTCCAGTTCTCAGGTCTCTGCACTGGCTTCCTGTTCCTCAGAGAATAGACTTCAAAGCAGCTTTACTTGTGTACAAGTCTCTCCATGGTCTCGCGCCAAGGTACATCCATGACATGTTTGTGCCATATGAACCGACCCGGACTCTGAGGAGCACAGGGACTGGACTCCTGTTAGTGCCCAGAGTCGGTACTAGACATGGGCAAACTGCATTTCAGATTCATGCGGCTAGAGTCTGGAACAGTCTTCCTGAGAATGTGAGACAGGCGTCTACTCTGGCATCTTTTAAATCTAGGCTCAAAACAATTCTGTTTAGCTGCGCATATACAACTGAATGATTTTATCTTTTCATCTTTGTTTTTATCTTTAATCTTTTTAATGCACTGTGACTATTTATGATTTTAGTCCCATCTGTGATTTTAATGTTTAAAGGTTTTTAATTTTTGTGATTTTATTTTTAATGTTTTTAATATATCTTGTGCTCTTAATGTGTTTGATTTATGCATGATGTGATAGGGGATGTGAAGCGCTTTGCGTTGCCTTGTGTAGGAAAGGCGCTCTACAAATAAACGTTGATTGATTGATTGGTTATGCGATGATGCTGCTGTATAATATTGAACGCATCTCAGAATTGTGGGTGAATTCAGGGCCTTTTTGTGTCTCAAGTGAAAATATATTGTTTTTGTCTTTCTCGTTGTGTGTCGTCTGTTTGCTGTGTTTTTTCTCTGTCTACTTTTAATAATTTTGATTTGTATTATGGCTGTTTTACTGACTATTTTTATCGTTTATACTGATAAAACTGCTATAAAAATAAAGATGTATCACTTTTATTACAATACTTATCCCTAAAGCTCCTTAAGATTGAGATTCTGTCAATTTAGGATGATACTAAAGTGGAAACGGCAGCTGAACGCCACAGCGCCCTCGCCTGGCAGATTTGTATCACTGCGTCCATCTATGAATATTCACGCCTCTTTTGTCTCAGTACAGGCATTCAGAAATTCAGGTGTCCAGTAGCAGCAAAATCAAATAAAAATATATTTTTTCTGCCAAAATGGAAATTAATAAAATTGATCATTCTAAAAAGCTCATAATAAAATCAGCCACAGGCCTTCAGACTTATTGTTCGTCCCCACTTTCTTCTGCTAAAGGCTAATAAAGGAATGTACCCGCGTGCCTATGCTAAAAGCTAATACAGGAAGCTTGGAGGTTCTTTCCCTTACTGTTGCTGGATGTGACTCCCCAGTCCTGATCCTCCTTGTCATGACGGCCAGAACACCACCAGAACATCTATTTATCCATCTCTGTGTCTCTCTCTGTGTCTCTCTCTGTGTCTCTCTCTGTGTCTCTGTCTGTGTCTCTGTCTGTGTCTCTGTCTGTGTCTCTGTCTGTGTCTCTGTCTGTGTCTCTCTCTGTGTCTCTGTCTGTGTCTCTGTCTGTGTCTCTCTCTGTGTCTCTCTCTGTGTCTCTCTCTGTGTCTCTCTCTGTGTCTCTGTCTGTGTCTCTGTCTGTGTCTCTGTCTGTGTCTCTGTCTGTGTCTCTCTCTGTGTCTCTGTCTGTGTCTCTCTCTGTGTCTCTCTCTGTGTCTCTCTCTGTGTCTCTCTCTGTGTCTCTCTCTGTGTCTCTGTCTGTGTCTCTGTCTGTGTCTCTCTCTGTGTCTCTGTCTGTGTCTCTGTCTGTGTCTCTCTCTGTGTCTCTCTCTGTGTCTCTCTCTGTGTCTCTGTCTGTGTCTCTGTCTGTGTCTCTGTCTGTGTCTCTGTCTGTGTCTCTCTCTGTGTCTCTCTCTGTGTCTCTCTCTGTGTTTCTGTCTGTGTCTCTCTCTGTGTCTCTCTCTGTGTCTCTCTCTGTGTTTCTGTCTGTGTCTCTCTCTGTGTCTCTCTCTGTGTCTCTCTCTGTGTCTCTCTCTGTGTCTCTCTCTGTGTCTCTGTCTGTGTCTCTGTCTGTGTCTCTCTCTGTGTCTCTCTCTGTGTTTCTGTCTGTGTCTCTCTCTGTGTCTCTGTCTGTGTCTCTCTCTGTGTCTCTCTCTGTGTCTCTCTCTGTGTCTCTCTCTGTGTCTCTCTCTGTGTCTCTGTCTGTGTCTCTCTCTGTGTCTCTCTCTGTGTCTCTCTCTGTGTCTCTCTCTGTGTCTCTCTCTGTGTCTCTCTCTGTGTCTCTCTCTGTGTCTCTGTCTCTCTCTCACAGCTTCCGGGTCATCGATAAGAAAGAGCAAGAAGGGCAAGTTGAACTGTACAGCCCAATTCATACACAAGTCAAAGCAACTCAATCTGCTTAGGTTTGGAGTTGCCTTGTGTTTTTCTTAGTTTTATTTACAAGTTTCCTCATGGAGTTCCCAAAACCAATGTTTCAGGATTCTGATAAAGGCACAGAACATCCCCAAACGTCTAGAGATCTTGATCATTCTTTTGAGACAGGACCTGGTGTATGGGGTAAGGTTACATCTTTTGATTCTTACTTACAACATTCCATGTCTTTTTAGTTTGTAGTATCCTAATCATGAATTAATAAAAACATTTTTTGCACAAATACCAATAAATATGCACGCATTTTTTTTTAGACATACACGTCTTTATTGACAGTAACCTTACCCCATACTGGTGCTTTTGAAAAGTGGGACATATATTCCGTCTACATTGCAATTTGAGCTCTGTTTTTTGAATGAGTTATGTAAATTAGATTGCTGTTACAAAAACTTAGCTCAGAAGTATAATCAACTGTTCTGTAAAACTCAACTGTCCAGACCTTAAATGTCACCCACCTCTCCTTTAATGTCAAATGAATGTGACACGTCATAAAACACAGACAGGGCATGTAATTCTCGTGCATGCGCTTTTGTTGAGTGGCTGGTACAGTGTGTGTGTGTGTGTGTGTGTGTGTGTGTGTGTGTGTGCTGGAGCCAGTGATGGAGAAAGCAGCGCACCTCCGTCTGCAGTCTGTGCTCTGGGGGAGGGAGTCTGACTGGGAAAACCATCAGCATATTAGTCACAACCATGGAGAGGTCGAGGTTTAAGAGGTTTGTCTGAGCTGATTCATATTAAAACCCTCTGCCCAATTATACACCTGGATCGTTCACTTGCGGACATATTTCTGAACGGTCGTCGTTGTTGTGGGATTTTATCTTAGTCTCGTGTTGTTTTTTTTTGGCAGGATATTCATGAAGTTTGTCGTTACATTTTCCATTTACTTTGGAAACTAGCGCGTGACCTCACTCGTCTAAGTTAGAAGTGATATCTGCGGAGAGGCTGCTTAAATGTGCAGTTAGCGATTTTGTTAGCTTCTCGAAACCACTCCCCCCTCTCCACCAAACCAAACATCCAGCATTTTCTTTTATTTGTCACAACAGGGAGAGTGGGTGGCAAACGTGAAAATCCGATAACTCCGGTGCGCACACTCGCGAGAAACAGGAAGAGGGTGAAGGGGGTAAACGCATCCCATTGGTTCGTTGGGGATGAACGAATCCCATTGGTTAATATGTTGAGACTATAAGAATCTGGTCAATTCCATTAGTATTTGAAGACACATGATTACTTGACTACTTTTAGGGATTAGGGACGTTTTCCCACAATATAAAAAAAAAATGCGTCTGGAAAATTAATCACTGCATCTTCAAGCACTAGAATCGTACAGAATTCAGGAATGTACAAGTTTTAAACCAAACTGTGGTGTTTCAAGCAGAGCAATAACATAAATATAGCAAGAAGCAGATATATCGGTCTAGATCACAAAAAGCGGGTCACCTACAAAACAGTTGTGGGGTGCACCTGCTAATAAGCTAACGCAGCTTCCAGGAGTTCCATTTTACAAAGCACTTACAAATCGTAAGAAAAGTAAACTCTATTTTATGAATGTTTCGTAAATAAAGAGAATTGAATTGAACGTTTTATTTCCAAGAGTGGTTGCTATTTGAAATGAAATTTAAAAAAAAACATTCCAGGTCAGAATTGTATTTATTTATTTGATATGGATACAACAGTTACATTGGACAGACCAGATGCACTGCCTTTAGTGTTATAGAAAGACCATGCTAATATTCAACACTTGTCCATAGAAAGCTTTTAGGACACAAATGCACACATTTAAAATGTACAAATATAAAAGCAATTAAATATACTGTTCATTAATCATGTGAACAACGTTGCTCCAATTTCAGCCACAGTTTCAGACGTGTTTGTAGTTGTAGGTCAGTGGGAAGAGCGTTCCACAGTTTGGCTCCATTGAAGGAAAAGCTGGTCTGTCCCAACGATGTTCTGAACTTAGGAACCAGACCGTCCCCACTGACCGAGGCTCTGGTGTTAGGCCTTCGAGAGCCTGACAGCCAGAACAGGTCGAATGTTTGAATATGAACTTTCAGAGGGGTTCTTGGAGCTCAGAGGGTGCACACAACGACCAGCTCAGGTCTCACAGCAAGAAAGTTGTAGGTTCAACTCCACATCTCTGCACTTTCGCATGGCACAGTGAAAAATTGCGCCGTGACAGGAGCTCCTTTGTGTACCATCTTGGTGCACACTGGGGTGGTCTTGAACAGTTTTTCCAATGTGGTTTTACTACAAATGGCAAATGAATTCTTGAATCTTGAACTGCAGCAACGCCTGTTCGGTTTCCCCTATAATGGCAGCAGAAGGGTCGGCGATTTCTTTTGGGCCATATAGTACAACCTAACTTCCAGGGCCAAGAATATCTGTGATTGTTTCTTTATTATTGTATGTGTCAGGACTAGCAGAGCAGGAGGATATAACAAAACAAGATAGACACAATCAAAGAAGGCATTAGAATAATACACACATAAATAATCACAGTACCTTACAACTGTTCAACCTGGATTTGAAAATTGTCAGAGTGGAAGCCTGTCTCACATTTTCAAGTAGACTGTTCAAGATTTTAGCTGCATGAATCTGAAACACTGCCTCCCTATGTTTAGTCTTGACTCAGAGTCCCATCAGGAGGCCAGTCCCTGTGCTCCTCAGAGTCCCAGCAGAGCCAGTCCCTGTGCTCCTCAGAGTCCCAGCAGAAGGCCTGTCCCTGTGCTCCTCAGAGTCCCAGCAGAAGGCCAGTCCCTGTGCTCCTCAGAGTCCCAGCAGAAGGCCAGTCCCTGTGCTCCTCAGAGTCCCAGCAGAAGGCCAGTCCCTGTGCTCCTCAGAGTCCCAGCAGAAGGCCAGTCCCTGTGCTCCTCAGAGTCCCAGCAGGAGGCCAGTTCCTGTGCTCCTCAGAGTCCCAGCAGGAGGCCAGTCCCTGTGCTATTCAGAGTCCCAGCAGGAGGCCAGTCCCTGTGCTCCTCAGAGTCCCAGCAGAAGGCCAGTCCCTGTGCTCCTCCGAGTCCCAGCAGAAGGCCAGTCCCTGTGCTCCTCAGAGTCCCAGCAGAAGGCCAGTCCCTGTGCTCCTCAGAGTCCCAGCAGGAGGCCAGTCCCTGTGCTCCTCAGAGTCCCAGCAGGAGGCCAGTCCCTGTGCACCTCAGAGTCCCAGCAGGAGGCCAGTCCCTGTGCTCCTCAGAGCCCCAGCAGGAGGCCAGTCCCTGTGCTCCTCAGAGTCCCAGCAGAAGGCCAGTCCCTGTGCTCCTCAGAGTCCCAGCAGGAGGCCAGTCCCTGTGCTCCTCAGAGTCCCAGCAGGAGGCCAGTCCCTGTGCTCCTCAGAGTCCCAGCAGAAGGCCAGTCCCTGTGCTCCTCAGAGTCCCAGCAGGAGGCCAGTCCCTGTGCTGGCCTCCTGCACAGGGACTGCCTCCCAGCAGGAGGCCAGTCCCTGTGCTCCTCAGAGTCCCAGCAGGAGGCCAGTCCCTGTGCTCCTCAGAGTCCCAGCAGAAGGCCAGTCCCTGTGCTCCTCAGAGTCCAAGTTGACGTTCATATGGCACTTACATGTCTTGAATATACTCTGGTGCGAGGCCATGAAGAGACTTGATTTAAAGTCTATTGTACAATTTTTAGCGGTATGGGAAAAACTGGAGCACCCTGAAAAAACCTACACAGACACCACTAATCCTAAGCCCTGCTCCAACAAAAGCGAGAGGGCTAACCACTCAGCCACCAGGCCGTCCATTATGACAACATGAAATACCAAAACACTGTACTGTCAACCATACATATATACATTTAGAAGGATTGATGTCACACTGCAGTCTAATTAGCAGTTCCTTTTTGCTTCCGAGGGTGTAACGACGGCCGACACCTTTCATGACTATCATATGTTTACGCCGATGTGTAAACAAATGCTTCTTCGTAACGCCGCAGTGGATCGCTTGTGGCTGCTCTCTAATTAGTGCACACTAATTAGAGACAGTGGTCCACAGCCGTAGGTCAACGCTCACTCTTACCTCACGCAAATCCAGGAGCTCTCTGTTCCAGGAGCTCTCTGTTCCAGGAGCTCTCTGTTCCAGGAGCTCTCTGTTCCAGGAGCGCGTTTCCCTTCTTTCCCGATACGCTAATGACATGTTGTAAAAGAAACCAAAGGCCGAGAGCAGGATTATGGATTTGAACTGATTGATGTGGTTGTAAAAAACACCGGTATGTAGTATTTGTAGTAATGCTAGTTGTACTGTGTTAGCTAGGTGCTAGGAGGTTAGCAGTTCCGGTTTGAGGTAATATGGAGGCAACTGTGGTGAAAATGTGAAGAATGTGAAGCATGTGTACGGAATAAATTAAAAAAAATTGTATATTTTTATATGTGATTTAACTTATGTGTAGTCCCTTTAATGTTCGATTTATTGAAAATAGAGTGAAACTGCAAAAAAATATATATATATATAATGCAACCGGTGGTTAGCTTGTGTAAAGAAAATACATTTTATACAACAATAAATTAATCTTTTTAAATTGGCTTGAGTACAACACATCAAAACAGTTAGCTTATTAGTAACAGATACATTTTACAATTCTTATATACAACGACAAAGAACTTGGACTTCATGTGGACACAATTTACAATCTCAAATTTAGCTGGTGTGGTTTGTACACAGGTACGCTTAAAGATTCTATACCCGATTTTCTTTTAATGAGTTCATAATAACAGCTTATTAACCGAGCAAGCAAGGTTAATAAATGTTTTATTATATGACTCTCGTCTGTGTCTTTACCAATACAAAGTATGGGAAAATATCAGACCGGTAATCAGCCAATCAGAGCGCGCCTACGGTCCAAGTCATATAATAAAAATGCTTATTACTATATAAAAGTTGTATTATAATCTGTAATTTAATTGAAAACTTGGGCTCATTGATTCAGCTGTGCATGAATTCAGGCCGTAAAAAGTGATGAGTAGAGACTTTAGCGTGACGCCCGCTCTCCTCCAATCCCAGAACAAGGCTGTGTCCTCTTGCCTCTACAGCGCTGCTAAACACAGTAGCATGTTAGCGGAAAGTGGCTATAACTCCTCTGGCTGTAACTGCCAGTGTTGTGCCAGTTCACAGCTTTTCTGAACTAGTTCAAGTTCAGTTCATACATGCTCAAAGTGAACAGTTCACGTTCAAAGTTCACATTTTTAATTCTGAACTAGTTCAAAGTTCAGTTCATTTTACTTTTTTCGTGAGATACTTAAATACATATGTTTTTCACACTACGAGCTATATATATACATATATATATATCTCCTGTACACCCACAGGAGGAGAGCCTTTTGACTACAAAACAGACAAGATTTACAAGGTTTCAATGGGAGCCAAACGGAGTTGCTCCATCTCTGCTCATAAACCACAGACAGTAATGCGCTGCAGAGCGTGTGTCTATACTTTATGTCAAATGTAAACGGTGTAAACTTTGTCGCTAACTCACCCTGTGTTTTCATCACGACTCGGGCACATGTGAAAAGCACCAGCTCACAGCGCCGCACCGCAACACGGAGTCGGGGTGCTTTCACAGACGGTGGAAACCGTAGGAATTTTAAGATTTCGGCGGAAAAAGTGCGAGAATACAGGAGGGAGGAACTTTCTCTCGTTGCGTTTCAAAAGAGAAAACAGATTCCAACGTTCATAGTGATGTCTGCCGTTCAAGACACATAAAATGAACTAATTCACGTTCAAGTTCTTTTTAAAAAAATGTGTTGCGTTCAGTTCAACGTTCACGAAAAAATGAGCGTGTTCAATGAACGCGTTCTTTTGAACTCGTTCACGCACAACACTGGTAACTGCAGACACAGCAAAACAGCCCAAACGACACAACAGTGAGGAAAAGAAGACGGAACTAAAGCCAAAACATGATCAGAGAAGAAATCAAGCCCTGGTGAACATAGCTAGCTTACAACGTATCCTCCGGAGAGACTTGTCTATGGGAGAGACCTGCGGGACCGCCTCCGACTACATTCGGACGCGGAACTAGCGGTAATCATTCAGTTATATTTTGTTAGCAGTGATTGTTGTACAGCTTAAGTTGTGCTCATGCTAATGTTTGCATATAGATCGCAAATAAATCCAGATGGCTTCGTGGAATGAGAGCGTAGGGGAAATGAGAAGCCTGTGAGCGAGTTGGGGGGCAGTGCTAAACATTCAAACCTTGTACAATTGGGTATAGCTCCTTTAATAATCCAGAAAGTACTATATTTAAAAACGCTTTAGGCTCAGAGCCGATTGTCTGAGAATGTCGGTTCTGTCTTTTTCACGTTTTTCTCCCAACGAAGCAGAGCGAATAATGTGATAGAGCCAAAAAAATACAGTACATACTTGTGAAAACTAGTGATAGAACCAATCTGTTTTGAGAGCAAGGAACAATTTAGCTGTTTTATTACATTTTGTGGTTTGAAAATTGGCTTCCTGTGGCTCAGAGAATAGATTTTAAATCAGCTCTGCTTGTTACAAGTCTCTCCATGGCCTCGCACCAAAGCACATCTGTGACATGTTAGTACCATATGAACCAGCCCGGACTCTGAGGAGCACAGGGACTGGCCTCCTGTTAGTGCCCAGAGTCAGGACTAAACATGGGGAGGCTGCTTTTCAGATTCATATTGCTAGAATCTGGAGCAGTTTTCCTGAAAATGTGAGACAGGCCTCTTCTCTGACAATGTTCATATCCAGCATGTCACTGTACAATGTCACTTTACTTTATCTACTTATTATCCTGGTCTATATTTACAGTATATAACTCATAAATATGACTTTTTTTTTAAAAAAAAGACAGGTAATGAAGCATTTACAACATTTACAGCTACTTAAAGTGATTGTCTGGAGTTTGTCAGAGAAAAGAGAGGTACATGATTTGAAAAAAATGACCCAAGCTCCTCCCCCTTCCTTTCTGATTGGTCTACGCCTACGTTACCGTAACAATCAATCAACACATTTAAATGTTAATAGGAGAACACATTATACATATACCTTAATAATACACATGCACAGAGGTTTTCAGAATCATTTGTTAACGTTTTCATGACAAAAATAATGTTTTTATGCACAAAAAAAGCGATCGCGGTAAACCCGGAAGTAACTATTATCATTAATTGAACATTTTAGGACACATCTGTAGAGGATCTGATTATGGATATAGGTTCAGTATATAAATGGGTCACTCAGCGCGGATGTTCAGAATTCTTCATTCAGTTTTCATGTAGTTCCAATGCTCCGTGAAAAGTGAGCATGAGCAGCTACGAGCATCAGCGCCGATGATTGACAGCCCTTGGCATGACTCGATTGGTTAACGTGGACGGCATCGTGGATTTTGTGCTATAGCTAAGAGAAGGGAAGGCGGGACTTGCCCGTAATATTAGAATTCATAAAATGACTTATTTTATTTCAACATTGAAGGCCAGGAGGTCAATTTATTACAATTCTTAAAATGTGTAATTAATTTAGAGTTCCAGACTATCACTTTAAGAAACATAGTAGCTACTTATATTGTATATGTTGTGTATCTTATGTGTCTTATAACTTTTGATCATCATAACAACCAGCTCCAGCAGCCCGCAGTCGGTGTGGCACAAACTTATAAGATTGTAACCGAAACCGATATTTTCAAACGTTGCCAATTTTTCACTAGGAACAAATTCTGGTTTTGGCTCAAAAGTCAAAAGACGATAATCCTTCGATATGAGTTCACTTCAGCGACACTTTGGCAGACGCTCCCCGTGTTAACAAGCCTGCTGCAGACACCGCCCTGTGGGAAATTAACACTAACATGAATACATAGCTTTTCAAAAAAACAACTCTACATCTGTACAGTGAAGGATGTTGGTTCTGGGAGTCAGGCCTCAGCAGAGATGGCCTCCGCCCTTTTGTGAAGCAGCTGTGATTAAGAGCCCTGTCGCTGCGGAGTCCCATGGCTCCTGTTCTGCTGCAATTACCCCTTTTTTCTTCTTCATTAAATGCTTAAACTCTGCCTTTCCACTTGTTCTGATCCCAGGTGGATTATCAAGAAAGTATTGGAGCACCACCAAAAAAAAGTTTTACTTGGTTTTGCTTCATAGTTGTGAAGGATGGGTCAAATGCAGAAGATACATTTCTCGACAGTAGGTTTAAAAAAAAAAAAAAATCAGGAGCCGAAAGAATAGAAATTATTTTAACGTGACTTTTATGTGACATTTCACTATTATTATTTATTATTTATTTAGACCGCTTTTGGTCGAAACACGTAGGCAGTCCATTTGAATAAAGGACTAATTTTTTCACTTCCTTCTTTTTCTCTTTTCGGTATATTTCTTTTCAGAATGCATTACATTTGGTTGTTTTCCGGAGATAATAGATTATGTATATATTATTCATATGCCTTGGAAGCCCATAAACATGAATGCAAGATAATAATAACTGAAAATGATTTTAGGGGCCACTAAAATGGTCTTGCGGGCTGGATTTGGCCCACGAGCCTGAGTTTGACTTGACTGCTCTACGGTAGAGTGTCCTTACCTCACTTAACTTACAAAATGCCTTGAATGACTTTAATCACTAGTGTTTAGGTATTCAAACTGTTTGATTCTCTGTCTTTTAACGTTGTCTGTAAGTCCTCCATGACCACTACTGTTGCGATTTATGGCTATACAACAAAAAATTTTAATCTCATTGAATTGTATTGAATTTATTTAAGTTTTGTTGAAATATAACTTTGTAACAATCAATCTATCATTAAAGCAAGTAGTGTCTGTCATGCAAGCAGCCTTTCCGCAGCCATGGCAACAGCCGCACCAAAGGAACATTCCGGTGATCTTGTCCAGTTAACTGTGGCAAACATTTCCACAATCCACAATTATGAAGATCACAACATTCTAAAGCAGACCTGGGAACAGTGCGGGCCGGGGAGCCACATCCGGCCCGGTTCACATTTCTGTGCGGACCCTTCCTCATACCAGTCTGTTGTTTATTCAAATGAATCTGAAGTCAATACGCAATGAAGACTTGGAACTTACTATGTGCTGCCATGGCCTGTCACACGTTTATTCTGTATATCTAAATATCTGTAAAAATCTATTCATATATTTTTTACATGTAAATAATGAAGTAGCTTTTTGGGGTGACAGCGGCTCAGTTGGTAGAGTATTGGCCTTTGAGCCCGAAGGTCGTGGGTTCGAGCCCACCACAAGACCTTCTCCGCCGACTTCCACTGATGTCTGTGTCCTTGGGCAAGACACTTAACCCACTTTGTCTATGAGGAGCGCGGAAGTGATGTTCGCCGCTTGCCTCGATGTGTATGCGTCAAACTGAAATTTCCCCATTGTCGGACAAATAAAGGACCTTCTTCTTCTTCTTCTAAAAATATATTTAAGATTAACAAGAGGGCTGGCCTTTCACGCTATTCCATTGTGGCCCCCGGAAGAAAATAATTTCCGAACAATGTTTTAGGAGTCTATAGTTCGTCTCATTTGTGGTGGGGGCAGCTGATAAATCATTCCTGTATCAAAAGTCAGACTTCACAATCAATTTATAATCTGGAAGGAAAAAAAATGATTTTGGCTCCTGCCTCCATCTGAAATGTAACTGCAGAACATAAACACAACCTACTACACCTCATTTACATTTGAACAATAACATGTTGATGTTATTGAGATGAAAATGGCTCAGATCAGGATAATGAGACACAATGTGACTTTGAGTCTGAGGGTTTTCCACAGCAGTTTTCCATTCACCCCCCATGGAGCTCCCCCTACTGGAATACACAGCACAAAACACAGGATCATGTAAAAGTGTGATTTTAATTGCACCACCATCTCGTGAAAAAACACATTTCTCCATCACTGCATTTTTTACAATGTGTTCGATCCTATTTGAGTTATTTTTGTAAATGATGCCAAGACCATGGTGCTAACAAGGAAAAGGCTTTGTGAAGCACCGAGGCTCAGAGAAATATGAATGTGAGGAGGAGCAAAGCAGTAACAGTGAGATCACGTTCAGGAAACTAGACCAAAGTTTCACAAACTCATGTTGAATATGAGCGTAAAGGGTCCTACAGTCCCAGCGGGAGATCAGACTGAGTCAAATGTCTTGTCAAATGTGGTCCTTCTTTATGTACAGTAGGGACACAGGCAGAGATAAAGATTTATGCATTATCACTTTAAATTTTAATAACTGTGAATGTTCAATAAAGTTATGAAAGTTTTTTGAAGGGGCTCAAGTATGACTTTTAGGGACATTTCAAATTCTCTCTCTCTCTCCGTCTCTCCCCATCTCTCTCTTTCTCTCTCTCTGTCTCTCTCGCCCTCTCTCTGTTTCTTTCTCCCTCTCTCCGTGTCTCTCTGTGTCTCTCTCTCTTTCACAACCTCTGTCTCTCTCTCTCCGTCTCTTTCTCTCTCTCTGTCACTATTTCTGTATGTCTCTCTCTCTCTGTGTCTCTCTCCCTGTCTATCTGTTTCTCCCTCTCTCCATGCCTTTCTGTCACTCTCTTCCTCTCTCTGTGTGTCTCTCTCTCTCTCCGTATCTCTCTCTGTCTCTTTCTGTGTTCCCTCTCTCTTTCACTGTCTCTGTCTTTCTCTCTGTGTCTCTCTCTGTCTCCCTCTCTTGCTGTCTCTCTGTGACTCTCTCTCCTCTCTCCCTCTCATTGTTTCTCTCTCTCTCTCCATCTCTATCTGTCTCTGTCTCTCTCTCTCCATCTCTTTCTGTCTCTCTCTCTCTCTCCGTCTCTCTTGCTGTCTCTCTCTCTCTCTCCGTCTCTCTTGCTGTATCTCTCTGTGTCTCTATCTCTCTGTGTCTCCATCTCTCTCTATCTCTCTCTCTCTCTGTATGTACGTATACAGATATCTTTTTCATGTTTGGTAGCAAAGGTTGTTAGGCGACCACAACAACAGACCGTCCCCCTCCTCCTCCTCTGCCTTCACTGATAGTTAAACCTCAGAGTTGCCAGCTGACGTCCACGCTGTCCAAGGATGTTCGGAATCCACTTTATAACAGCATTCTGAAACAAAAGACAAAAAGATCCATTTGTGTACACACTCATGTTTGACATGTGGTGGAATAAAAATATTTAGAACCCTCTTGATGAAAGCCTCAGAACTTCTAATCAGAGAAAGATGATTCTCGTTTCTCCATTTGAGATTTGTGATGTGTTTCTTCCGCCTTTTCTCCGTCGTTGGAAAGAAAAGAAGCTGGAGATTCCAAAGCCTCCGGTCTGCCATGACATCATCCCCACTCACATCTGGAAACATTATGAGCTGCAGTGTGTGTGTGTGTATGTGTGTGCGCGCGCGTGTTTGTGTGTGTGTGTGTGTGTGTGTGTATGTGTATGGTGGGGGGGGGTCAGAATAACGGGGGTCTGGTGACACATCAGCAGTAGAAATAATGGCTAAAAACATTGTGGAGAATATATGCGGCTATACTGTAAGCACATTAATGTATGAACCACTACATCCGAAAGAATGCGGAGAAAGTAAACAAACATTTATCATGTCGACATCATTACCCAGAAACCCTTTTTTCTCATCATGCGCGATTTGATATAGTCATTTATTCTTTGTGTGTTTATCATTTCGGTCGCTCAAATCCACATTTTCTAACCGTGGGGATCAGTAATCACATAAAGCTCCTACTAAGATATAAGTAATGGCTGAACAAGAAACTAACATTTGCTGGAAGACAGAGTTGGCTGAAATGAAACTGGGTGTATCTCTCACTCATGCAGGATACGACCCGATAAACACTACAATACTGACAGAATATAATAAACTAATTTACAAAGCTGTTCACCAGATATTTACTCAAATGTTCTGGCAGTTGGAGAAACCCATTCCCCCAAAGTAAACATAGCTAAAAGCGTCTTATTGTCGTCTTTCTCCCACAGCTATATTTTTATGTTTTTCTGTTGCTGCTATTGTTTGCCTTTATGGTGCTTGGAGTTTACAGTTGGTCTGTATGAGCAGTGTGGGGGCTGGTACACAGACTAGAGATTTTTTTAAACCCAATATTACGCAAGAGAACTTGAAAGTGAAGGCTGAGAAGAGTGAGAGAAAGGAAAGAGGCCCCGTGTACACACAACAGTGTTTGGCCCACGTGAGCAGGAGATGATGGGTGCCGAGCCTGAGCCAAACTGCAGTGGTGTGTAGTCTCCAGCACTGCCTGTGGAGCACGGCGGACCCGAGCCTCCGAAGCCCTGATACTGAACTGTGCTCTGCTTCTGACACCAGGGATTCCCCAAGGAAACCATTACCAGCACTTGTCACCACACGTCGCGAAATCTGAACTTTAAACAGTGTTATAAACTGAATTCATTCCAAAATCAAAGGTAATGCAAAATGTACTGATGGTATCACCTTTAACGACTCAAAGTGCTGGATGTTCCGCAGGAGAAGATTGCCTTTTCCATGTTTTCAATTCGGTTCTTTTTGATTTATTGCCTTTTGCGATGTTGTAGGCCCTAAAACATTCTTGTCAGAGATTGGCCCCTACACAATTATGTCATGCTCTGAAAGGTTCAGGCGAGGTTTCTTTGCTTGGCGTCAGCTCACGTCTTTGTTCAACACAACAGATGGTGTAATTTATCGTATTTACAGACAATGAAACTTACATACATTGATACAGTATCGAGATATGCACACATAAGCTATACACGTGTAAAGTGACTGATCATCACCGAGGGTAAAGACACAGCTGGGAGTTTATAAATCATCGCGGAGAATTCGGCAAAGACCAAAGAACTAAATAATTCCCAGCTGCGGTCTTGCCTTCATCTATCCTCCGAACATCGCGGTAATGAACACCAACAAGCTGTTTTCAATCAAACAACACAATCTGTGCCTTCCCTTTGCCTTTCTGCTATTTCCTGCCATTTTCCACTACTCCACTCATACAGAGGGACGTGAGCTGTAAAATGTGACTTTTGTTGTTGATGGAAGGAGAAAATGAGCAAAACTGTCTGGAACTGAGAGTTGAGTAATCGCCAGTTTTTTGGGCAGAACTAGGGGGCCTTCTGCGGAGACTCAATGGTAACACAATCATGAGATGGCATAATGGAGCTGTACTTTGGGTTTCCTGTCCACCTGAGAATGGAAAACTTTGGATAACTGCATGAAATTTAGAAGTCCAAAAGCTCGAATTTGTTGGATATAGAAAGCCAACCTGGATTTTTGGCAGTAAGAAAATGGTCATGAATATTTGGGAATATAAAAGACAGTCTAAAATGTGGACAACTTTACCCACCCAGTAATCCTTCCCAAGATTACATTATGAATCTCAAAAAACTTAAATTTGTTTGATATCGGAAAGCCAACCTGGAGAAAATGGTCATAAGTATTTTGCAATGAAGAAGCCCACTATATGGACAGTCTAAGCAACTTTACCCACCCGCATTAGAAATCTCAATGTATTCTAAAATGATCATTCAAATAAAATAGCCCTTAATCTATTCGATTTAAAATGGCCATATTAAAGGAAAAACATATAGGTGTAAGTCAAATAACAAAGTGAGCAAAGGACAGTGGGCGTCCTAACTGTGATTATTTGTGACTTGAATGCCTTGTGATTGACTGTCTCTATCTAATTTTGTTCAGCACTTTGAGTTGACTTGTGTATGAACTGTGCTATAAAAATAAACTTGCCATGCCTTGCCTTGTCATGTACCGGTGGTGTTGCAAAATGGGATCTTGGGATTCAGAAAGGTAAAAGTTACTCAGATATGCAGGAGTATTTAAGGGATAACAATAATAATTTTGGATAATAAGTCACCTGTATTTTTTCTCACTGCTTGTTGTATTTTATCTCGTGAATTAGTTCTTTAATACTGTTTGAGCTGTTCATTAAATCCCTCTAACTTTTGTTTTTACCATAAATTTAACTTTCTGTGTGATCATCAAAATGAACACATTTGAGCCAGTTTTTAAAAACTTTTTTATTACCGGACGCGAAGGCAATAAAAACTACACATGAACTAGTTGAGTGAACTCAGAGTGACCACAGACATGTAACAACTTTTCTTCACGTTGTTGGTTTTCTGCTTTAGTTCTTGAGGAGCTGACCTTATGGTTTTCATTACAAGCAATGCATAAGAAACTTATTAAGGGCAGCTTCACAGCAGGAAAACGATTCAGCAGTAAAATAGCCTAACAGTGTAAGCTTAATTTATTATTATCACCTCTTTTTGCATCTGATACTGTGTTGTTGAAAAGTAGACAGTCTTCCATTTGGCCTCTCTCACATTAAGATTTTGTCTTCCTTTTCTGGAAGATGCAGTAGACACCGTAATATTGAGACAAAAGGTTGTAACACAATTTGTTTCAGTTACAAAGGGCAGTAGAATAAGACACATGGATTTTTCTGACTGTCTGAAGAATAGGTCATCACAGACCTAACTGCTTTAGGTCATCATAATATTCATCTAGTATTCATCAAAGTCATATTATATTATCTCTGTAGAACAATGTATCGTCTACATTTGACCCATCCTGCACTACCGCCAGGGTCCCATCTCCAGATGTTGATGCTCGGCTTGATCAGGACGACCAGAGTTGGAAGATTTTACCTATTGTACGTGTTTTTAGTGGTAGGGAAATGTGAAAAGCAAGACTAAGCACTCAGTCCCTCTGCTACCCCGTGTATGACTAATAATGAAAAATCTACATGTGTCCGTATGAGAACGAGACGTCTGCAGGGCAACAGGAGGTCACTGCGAGCCTCCAATGTCTGACCGCACACACCTATTTTTTCATTGCGTCTCAGAAACCATCGGTCAATAGTTTCCACAGTCTGTCCGACCCAAAGCATCCAGCTGCTGATGCTGGTTTGGCGTGTGGACCATGTACTGTTTCATAAAGATGATCTGATATCACCAAGATATCAACAGTCCAGTATCAATGTTTAATAGGTGTTTGAGATATTTTATTCTTTCTTTGAACCTTGTCATTGCACTTTGATGTGGCTGAAGGGTTTGTTTATCCCTTTACTGTTTATATAGAACTTGGAAAAAACGCTCCAAACCCTAAAAGTAACAACGTTTTCACTTTTTATTTTCCGTAAATGCACCTGTTCTGTCGTTCATGTGTCTTCTTTAAACAACTTTAGGGTCAGTAGGAAGTTTTCTAGTAACAAACAGGTCAAGAAAGGCATAAAAATGATCCGATAGAGCAGGATTGACCACAATGTCGCTCTATCATTGTATACTATCCCTTAGTAATCACCAGGTCTGGAGTGTGCCCTCTGCTGTGGGTGGAGTCAGACCAAAGGGTTTAAAGACAGAACTGAGCTTTTTTTTGTATTATCATAGACTAAACCATCACAGTCTGTGCACACAATGGGCACTCACTCAACTGCCAGCCTCATGTGCCAGGGGTTTCCAGGGCAACAAAATGTGGGTGGCAGATGCAAATAAAAAAACACTGCAAACCACATCAAAACCCAGCCACTTAAACACAGCAGTAGAAGACATGTATGTAGTTGAAGTAGCAGTGAAGGCAAAGAGGTCCGGTAGCAACGGATTTAATAGTTTCATTACATTCAACAAGAACAATTACACAAAAAGGAAGCATAGGTACAAACGCCTCAATGGGTCTGACAGTGAACCATGAGGGTGAGTGAGGCTGGTCACCCCAGTGTTTCCTCTGGAGGAGCCCTGTACACTGGGAGTGGTGGTCGGACCTGGTGGTGGTCTGGAGCCTCCTCTCACCTCTGGGACCTGTGTTGTCCCCTGGGGCTGCAGGCAGCTCTCTGCTCCTAGTGCAGACAGCTCCTAAGATGACGCTTCTTCAACTGGCTACTCCGACACCTTGCCTAAAGCCTGGTTCACACGAATCAATTTTAAAATTGTTGGCTGATTTTTTTTATCTGTGTGAGACCTCACACATGGAGATCAAAAATCATGGGTCTAACCACTTTGGTCATACAGTGTGTGGTGCGCAGCCACACGGCCAAATCACGCAAACCACACACATCACACACAAACCGATTTCCCCCCCGAGCATTCCCAGATCAGACGGAAATCTCACAAAATCTCTCGAGATCAAGCGTGACTTCAGAGTAAACAATCATGGCGGACGAAGAGGATGCAGTGGCGATAGTTTGTTTTTATCTGAGAAAAGACGTAATCAAAAGAAAAGGCGATGGTCAAAGAAGTGTAGACAACGCGAGCATGGACTATACTTGCTTCATCGTGATATGGAGGGGAGTTGTTTTTTTACGGAGTTTACTCGCCGCCTTGTCTCGTCTTCTGATTGGCTACACGCCGCAGTCATGGCAACGTGCTCGTCTGTCCCCGGGGGACACCACACACAAAGAGAAATCGGGCCAAAACAATCCAACGTGTTGGATATCCCCGATTTGAGATCGGAGCAGTCCGAAAGTCCTTCAGAGCGACGAGCGCAGACACCACACACGGCAGGAAAATCCATCAGATTTTTTCTTTCGATAATCGGAGCGTTTTTAAAGATTGTCGTAGGGGTAAATCGGGTCCAAAATCGGCCTAATTATCCTACCATGTGAACCAGGCTTTAGATCTTTTCATGGTCTTACCTATTTTACCTATTTGATGTGACTGTGTGTGGGTGGGTCGGTTGGCTGGTCGGGTTGATGGGTCATGGCCAGTGTTGTGCCAGTTCACAGCTTTTCTGAACTAGTTAAAGTTCAGTTCATACATGCTCAAAGTGAACAGTTCACATTCAAAGTTCACATTTTTAATTCTGAACTAGTTCAAAGTTCAGTTCATTTTACTTTTTTCGTGAGATACTTAAATACATAGGTTTTTCACACTACGAGCTATATATATATATATATATATATATATATATATATATATATATATATATAATATCTCCTGTACACCCACAGGAGGAGAGCCTTTTGACAACAAAACAGACCAGATTTACATGGTTTTCAATGGGAGCCAAACGGAGTTGCTCCATCTCTGCTCATAAACTACAGACAGTAATGCGCTGCAGTGCGTGTGTCTATACTTCATGTCAAATGTAAACGGTGTAAACTTTGTCGCTAACTCACCCTGTGTTTTCATCACGACTCGGGCACATGTGAAAAGCACCAGCTCACAGCGCAGCAGCACAAGCCGGAGTCGAGGTGCTTTCACAGACGGTGGAAACCGTAGGAACTTTTTGATTTCAGCGGAAAAAGTGCGAGAATACAGGAGGGAGGAACTTTCTCTCGTTTCGTTTCAAGAGAAAACAGATTCCAACTTTCATAGTGATGTCTGCCGTTCATGACACATAAAATGAACTAATTCACGTTCAAGTTCTTTTTTTAAAAATGTGTTGCGTTCAGTTCAACGTTCACGAAAAAATGAGCGTGTTCAATGAACGCGTTCTTTTGAACTCGTTCACGCACAACACTGGTCAATGGCCATGTGGGACTGTTTTTATATTAAGGTTTTTATGTTAAGGTATATCTTTTTAACTTTGATATGATGCACATTTCTGTCTTTTTTGCACAATCTGGGTGATTCTAATACCTACATTTCTCCATTGTGAGATCAATAAAGTTTATCTTATCTTATCTCGTAACTAAACGGTATAGCTCTTTGTGTGGCATTCTCTCTATGAAAAGTGCTTTATAAATACATCGTTATGGTCTACAAATAAATAAATGTAGTGAACAGTCTACAGAATAAGCAACATTAAAGTAGTGCAACAGGCTTTTCACCAAAGATGCATTATAATTAGGAGCTCGACATTGTAGCTATAATTACTAAACAATTACTAACACGCTAGCATCAGTGCTGCTTTCGTGTGACAGCAGAGGTGAAAGAACCGTCTTTTCACAGAGCGAGATCTCACACCTATTGGCTACGTCAGACACCCTTCATCCCATCCTGCTCCATTAGAAATAAAAATCACCTAGAGAGCTTGTGACAATGTGTTTTCCTCAAGGTTAGACTTACTCAAAAATCCAATTACTGTAACTACTCCAAGTAAATATCGTCTTAGATTATATATTTTGTTGCATTTATAGACATTATTATTATTATTAGACAGAATTGTTGTGTCTTATTCAGACGTAACTGTCACCGTCGCTGCTTTTGCCCAGTCGTGAGAATACACATATAGCAATAATTATCCAAAAGAAAATGTGCAGGACAAACAGAATCACCATTGTTGCCTGTTTTCATAACTTTTGTTTTTTTAGCTTTTACTTTTTCTCCCCCGCAAAGTGTGCTATGTCTCGGCACACGGACTTCCAAGCCTATCTTACAACACTTAGCTGCTATATCTTTCAAAAATAAACTATCACATAATGTACCTTCTCTTCAGGTAGATTTCTGCTTTGTGCATGACCTGCAATCACGTGTAGGTATTATTACGGCCAATGATACGCTGCGTGTTTGTTTCGAATGAGTTGTGTGATTAAAACTAGAGTATGTGAGTATAGGACAATGAAAGAACCCGGAGCCTACTCATTACCTACAGAGTTCAGTAAATGTTGTTTAGCCGTGCCTCCCTTCTAACCCACCACTTTCCCCGATTCTCAGCCCCGCCTCACTGACCTCTCACCACCTATGCACTAAAACAAAAACAAATGAACTCACCTACTTTTCTCTGCTTTAGGGGTCAATCCGTTTTGCAAAGAGAGGTTTGAGTTACATGCGGTATCAGAGGAAAAATCTCTCTCGAACCCCCTATTTCTAAAATCCCATAACCCTGGCGACGCCGGTCTGTGGTTTCTTTTGTTTTAGTGTTTGGATTTTTTCAATTCAATTTATTTTTGTATAGCCCTAACACTCCCAGAGCAGTCAATTTGACGGCTTGTAGTTATGGAAGTGTAATTACTCAACGACAGTAGCTCAGTTGGTAGAGCATTGGCCTTAAGGCCAGAAGGTCGTGGGTTCAATTCCCACCTCTGCACCTTCTCCACCGACTCCCACTGATGACTGCTGTCGTTGTGTCCTTGGGCAAGACACTTAACCCCACTTTGCCCAAAAGCCCCCACTGAAAGATCAAGGCTATGCTCACACTCAGAGAGCAGCCGTCCTCCTGTGGACTCACCACCTGCAGAGGGTCAGTGAGGGGCTGGTGCTATGAGACTTGGGTGGCATCTCTGATTGCCACCCCCCTGACCCAGAAATGGATTAAAGGGTAGAAAATGGATGGATGGATGGATGGATGGATAATTACTCAACGCATGTACATTTTTGGTCTTCATATCTTTGTGACTGTTTCTGTCTCTATGCGTCAATATTTTGATTAAAATATCTTTTATTTGTTGGATATGCGATCAGCTGTACCATTAGCTACAAGCGAATGGCCAGTGCTAGTTACCATAGCAACACACTGTTTACTGTTGATTAGCATTTAGCCTGGTTGTTTTTCAAGATATATTCACCAGTTTTAGCACTTATTAAAAAGTGAATAAAGGTTATTACTTTCAACAAATCTGGTGAAAACATATTTGGGTGGAACTTTTCAGAATTCCATCGTTTTGAACGGCAGCAGTCAAAATGGCGGCTAAATGGGATTACTATTAGTTTCAAAATTCTGGGCGTTTAAATCATAACAGCAGCTATCTTGGGGGACTTTTATTTTGGCAAAACAGATCAGAGAGAATAAAATTATGATAATAAACACACAGGGCCATTGGTTCATAAAGGGCAGATGACCGATGTCCATAAATGTCCTTAAATGTCATAATTTTCCACAAAGAACCTCTATGAATTTACTGAGTTTCTTCATCAGTAGAACATTTGAGAATATGATGCGCTGCTTGAAGTGCATGTATTAAGTCCTGGCCGCGGTGCAATGACCTCACCATGTTGCCACAGTGCATATGCATGTCCAGAACATAATCAAAACCATATTATGGAGAGACGCGATGGACAAACAGAACAAGGGGCTAGTTCTTTCCACTTAAAACCCCAAAGTTTGTGGACTCCTCATTCCTGATCATGTCCTGCTACAGCTGTTGGAGGACTTCTCATCAGGATTAGTCAGTGTCTGCTGCGGTCCGCGGAGGTGATTAGTGGGGGTGATGGACTCTTTAAACCCACAATGAGAGAAACATTTCCATGATGAGTCATATCTGAAGAACTGAGCTGGAGTCATGCTCAGTGGTCTGTGTAAATCCTAAAATACAAAGTGCTGTAATGTGACCTGCGGGAGGGAGACGGATATGTTTATGGTAAAATCTCATTGGTTTTGATGGATGACAAAGCTTCTGTTGCTGAACATGAAGACTACAAAGACTGTAATGATCGTTTATGAAGTTTATTTTATTGAAACAAAAGCTGAAATGATGATGCTTTTGATAACAGTCTAAACAGGAGGGTCTAAGAACAGTGGTGATGATCCATTCAAGATTTATGGACTTATCAACATTTATGGACATTGGTCATCTGCCCCATTTCCTGAGTTTGAATCATTTGATTCTGTTTGATTCGACGGTTAGCAAGAAGGTCCTGGGTTCAAATCCTGGGTTCAAATCCTGGGTTCAAATCCCGGTCGAAGCAGGGTCTTTCGAAGTGGAGTTCACATGTTCTCCCCATATCTGCGTAGCTTTCCTCCGTTGCTCCCGTGAACCCTACCACTAAAAACATGTACGAAAGGTAAATCCTCCAGCTCCGGTAGTCTCCTGCTGGACGCTTTAGTGGCATGGGTCAAATGCAGAGGATGAATTGCCTGAAGGGGGTAAATAACGTGCACCTTTACCTTTGATCTTTTACCTTACCAACGGCTTTGTAAAGTGATATTGGGCTATGAAATAATGAATTAACGTATTTATTTTGGCATTCACTGACTATATTACTCTGGCTTTAAACAAATACATTGAATTGATATCTAAATCTACAGCGGCAACATGTATGTTCCTGATCAGGGGCAAACATTCTTTGCTTGGTTTTATGATGGCAGAAGTGACTCAGTTCACCTGCAACCACCCACTGTTTTACTGAGGACACTGAGTCCCTCTGCTGCCCCCAGGTATTCACAGTTGTGTTGGTTCCCTGTCATTGTGTTTACATGTTGACTTTGTGTTGACATGTTGACTTTGTGTTGACTTTCATGATTCAATGGGAAACACTTTATTATACCTAGACATGAGGATCATCATGAGTTTCAGTGAACATTAACTCATGATGAAAATCAGAAGCAACATTAACTCATCATGAACTATTACAGCTAATCATGATTCATTCATTATCAAACAAAAGATAACTTTTTACAGTAATCAGTCAAGAAGAGATCTTGATTTATGAATAATGTTGACAATTATCATTAATGAATGTATCACAATGAGTTAATGATGTTTGTGGTTTTTAAGTATGAATTTTTAATGATGAGTCACAAATTATGAATGAATGACTTAAGTTCAAGTATCTTGTGGTCTTGAGAAAACAAGGAACTTTCCAGATGCTAATAAAAGTGAGCTGCATGGGGTATTATTCAGTTTATTCATGAGTGAGGGAAGGATCGAGATTAACAAACAGATCGGCGCAAAGTGCGCAATGTTTGCACAATAAGTGGACAATGTGTTGTGTTTCTGGATTTACGGGTCATCCCAGGTTCCTTCTCTCACCTCTGGTCATGAGCTTTGGGTAACATCTGGCAGAACGAAATCGCGGATAGAAGCGGACAAAATGAATTTCCCCTGCAGAGTGGCTGAGCGCTCCCATAGAGATAAGTTGAGAAGCTCAGACTCACTGGAGGAGCTCAGAGTAGAGCCGCTGTTTCTCCGTGTCGAGAGGAACCAGGTGGCTTGGGCCTCTTTTTCGGTTGCCTTCAAGCTCCCAGGGAAGACCCAGGAGTGTCTCTGCTTATAGACTGCTGCCCCCGGTGAAAGAATATGGATTAAATCCGATTCCATTTAGTTTTGTAAAGCCCTGAAGAACAAAAGTAGTTATCTCAATGGATGGATGGATAATATATACTGTACAGTAATATTCTATGGTTTCACAAATGCCAAACACAGGGTTTGTGGAAGGCAAGTCTTCTGAAACTGGGTCTAACAGTGTGTCATTTCAGAACCACTAAGTGAAAACAATAGTCTCAAAGTGCTGCTTTTATTAGTAATTCTCCATTTTCTCAATTTCCCATTTATATTCTGGGTCTTAGCAGCAGACATAAGTCAAGTGTCTGGAATGGAAACTCTCACGTTACCAGCGTAGTGTGCCACATGTGTTTATGTTTAGGCCTTCTGCTCACGCTTAACTCTTTCTTGGAGTTTAGCAGCACCTGAAGAATGTAATAAGTAAGGACTATTGGAAAGTGTGATTCTTGTGAAATGGGCTACCCAGTCCCCCCTACACATCCGAGTCAGATCATTGCATAGAGAAGGGGGAGTCTTGGTGGAGGGGTATGGTTCTGGTTGACCCGTGAGGCCGTCAGAGGTGGAAAGAATGTGCTGTCCAGCCGGTGAACACGTTAACACGCAGAGAAAGGGGAAAAACTTCCTATGCACGCAGCTTTCCCACCGTCCCAAAACCCCTAACCACCATTTAGACGGAGGGATGGAGAAAGAGGAGGAGACTGGGGGCTACTGGTGGAGGATGGGGTGGAAAATGCAAACTTCACAGAAATGGAAAACCTCAGCAGTGCCAAAAAGACGGTCTGGTCTGTAGGTTGCTTCATACGTGTGAAAAAGTATTCTTCAAAAGTGTTTTATTTTTAACTTGAAAGATGCTAAAAATAAGAATAACTCAGAAGAAAGAGGAATTTGCAGTAGTATGTGGAAGATAAGGGCTTCCATGGCTTTAAGTCCAGTCTCACAGCTAAACTTTACATTGCACGTCTAAATAGCATTGGCAGAAGCTACTTTGTAATAGTCATAATTGTAGTATATTTATAGCTAATAACCTATATTTACTTTTATGATCTTATAATGCTCTGAGGAGTACATGGACTGGCCTCCTGCCGGTGCCCAGAGTCAGGACTAAACATGGGGAGGCAGCATTTCAGATTTATGCATGCAGCTATAATCTGAAACATCCATCCATCCATTCATTCATTTCTGCACAGTGTCTTGCCCAAGGACACAACGCCAGCAGACAGTGGCTCAGTTGGTAATCTGGAACAGTCTTTTTGAAAATGTGAGGCAGGCTTCTACTCAATGTTTAAATACAGGTTAAAAACAGTTCAGTTCTGTTTAGCTGTGCATACTGTCTCTATTGTACCGTGATTATTTATGTATTTTAATGTTTCAATATTGTTATTGTTGTATGAAGTGTGCTATTAAAATAAACTAACAGGTCTGTACAAACAGGCTGTAAAACAGCTGCAGTACATTCAAAATGCAGCAGCTCGAGTCCTGACTAGAACCAGGAAGTACGACCATATTAGTCCAGTCCTCAGGTCCCTGCACTGCTTCCTGTGGCTCAGAGAATAGACTTTAAAACAGCTCTGCTTGTGTACAAATCTCTCCATGGCCTCGCACCAAAACATATTAGTGACATGTTAGTCCCATATGAACCAGCCCAGACTCTGAGGAGCACAGGGACTGGACTCCTGTTAGTGCCCAGAGTCAGAACTAAACATGGGGAGGCTGCTTTTCAGATTCATGCTGCTAAAATCTGGAACGATCTTCCTGAAGATGTGAGACAGGCCTCCTCTCTGACAATGTTTAAAACCAGGTTAAAAACAGTTCTGTTTAGCTGTGCACACAACTGAGGGATTTTATATTTTTATCTTTCCTTTTAATGTTCTGTGATTATTTATGATTTTAATGTTTTCTTGTTTTGTTCAGCACTTTGAGTTGCTTTGTGTATGAATTGTGCTATACAAATAAACTTGCCTTGCCTCATAAATAAAAACGACTTACTTACACACTATCGATAGTTTTCACATGCATGGGCTGGACTCTGCCACATCTTTGGGTAAGAATCTTCAACCAATCAGCTCTCAGTATGTCAAAAGAAAACATAAAGACGGCATGTTGTGGCCCGTTTTTTTCACAGAATGTTATTAAAAATTTAACTTTTAGACTCTTTCTAATGGGACAAACACAATATATTTATGAAACCAAAAGAAATTAGATACTCCAGCTTTAAGGTGTGGATGTGTCAATGCTATAATTCTTATCGTATTTAGGACACAAAAAGAGCTTCAAGTTTAAAAAATGTTGCTTGGAAACCAGATTTTACACACGTTTCCAATACGGTTAAGTCCTGAAAGATGTGGGTCTGGTCAGCGGTTTGATTCGGCCGTTTGATGTGATGGACAAATGGATTTGAGGGAAATCAATGAGAATTAAAGCCGCAAGCGGCATCTAACGGCCCTCGCCGCACCGCGCAAAGGAGGTGGCGCTGACGCGCCACTTTTTTGCCCCCCTGATGGGAGCGACACTGTGTAATTTTACTTTCTATGATTAGTGATTGTGTTTCTCTATTCAAAAGATATACCTCATTTTCCCCATGTAACACTTGTATCAGTCTGTAGGGGGCGCTAATGCTGATATTTCATGATTCACACTTTCAGTTTACTCAAACCCAAGAGTTAAAGGCACACCGCGGACTTTGTGACCTAAAGAGTTGACACATATGAGTTATTTTATATGAATACTTGGGCCAATATACAGCGCTTGACACTTGCAATGCTCCGAGCGGGGCTGCCCTCTTGAAATACCGCCCATGTAAGTTTCGAGCAGACGGACCGTCTGCCACCAGGTCACGTGACTTGGAAGAAAGACTTGCTTTACGGCTACAGGCGCTGATATACTCATGGAGCTAAGGCTTTTGCTACTCATTTTTCACCTGCTCGACTCCTGGTCATGGCTGAGGCAAGGAAAAATTTTAAACCTTCGGAGGAGGCTAAAAAGAGGAAACGCGAAAGGGATCGTGCTGTAAGCTGCATGTCTGTATGAGCGCTGCTCTTCACCTGGTTCCTGGATGTCATCGACTGCAAAGATGTCATTCCACGCAGCACGAGCTAGACGCAGAACTCCCTCATCCAGGATATAGAAGTCCATGTGTGGTAGATTACTAATGCAGCGGTCTGGAGGCTGACCACAGCAGAGTCTCTCAATATCTGTAGGCATGTCTCTACAGTTTGAACACACACACCAGTGCATGCTGTCTGAATACACACTCAAAAGACACCGGCTGACTGTTTGTTGACTTTTGCGACAGTGCTGAGTTGCTTGTGGCCACTAGGGGCGCTAAACGTGAAAGTTGCAGGTCTAGCGCCCCTAGTGGCCAAGAGTTACACGGTGTGCCTTTAAACAGTCATTTCAAATTGTGTGCAAATCGGACTTTGTATGTGCAAACGGAAGGCATTTATGTTGTAAAACAGCGCCCCCTACAATTTCATTTCAATTGTTTAGTCTTATACCAAAGAACACCAAAATAATACACTTTATGCCTGAAAAAAACTTGTGGCAAAGTTTGGTGAGTTTTCATGTTTGTAAAGTGGGTCAAATATGAGATCAAACAAATAAACCCAAATAACTGTATCCCCATGTGAGCCTTTACTCAGCCTGTAGGGGCGCTAATGGGCAAACAAATAAACCCAAATAACTGTATCCCCATGTGAGCCTTTACACTGTCATGTGACCTAGGCCCAGGAGTTGAACAACAGAGTCAAGTTTAGTGCAAATCAGAGTTTGTGTATGTGCAAACAGGAGCACATATAATCTGTGAGTGTGTCCACACACAGTCTCCATTGGATAACATGAGATTTTCACACCTCTCTATGAAAATAACCACACTTTGGGAGTCTGTCACCTTCAGACCGTTTGACTAATTAAAACTCTATATGCAACTATTGATGGTCCATGTGTGGACACCATGTGGAGCAATTTTCAGACAAATTAGTGAAACGGCCGAGGCTGGTTTGATGTTTGAGCGAGGTGTACTTTTCAGAGATTTAAGGATTTTCTCATAGACACAGACAGGGGAGTGTTGGTCGTCGCCACGGCAACAGGGTAAAAAATAATCATATGTTGTTATTGACTTTTTGAATCCAGATGACAAAATAGAATTGTGTGCAAAATTTCAAACATTTTGAACAAACTAAATTTTATTAGGCCCATGTAAATCTTTGACATAGTCTCTAGGGGGCGCTAATGAGCCAATTTCAATATTTCCACTTTCAAATGACCTAGACCCTGGAGCTGAACAATGGATTAAAATTTTGTGCAAATCTGACTATTTTTGTGCAAATGGGAGCAAATTTACTTTTGTCAAAAATTGGGAAAAAAATGTCACATTTTGCCGCTCCGCTGCTCGGACAACGTTTAACTGATCCAAATTCTATATTCAATAATAGATGGGACATGGGTTTAGACCGTGTGGAGCGATTTTGAGACAAATCGGTGAAGCGGCCGAGGAGGAGATAATTTCCAGCCGACATGTGTGAAAAATATCAATTTTCATTTTTCCATTTTCCAATTAAATTAATGAGCTTCCTGTTTGTCAGGGGGCGGAGCCATAATAACTTTTTTTTCATGTCTTGACCTGAGCAACATGTGTACCGAATTTCGTGGCTCTACGACAAACTTGACCTTCGACCCCCTCCCATAGGCGCAATGTAAACTGACTTTTGTAGGGGGCGCTGTTCTGACATTTTTTTAGTCCCATAAAAATAAACACCAAAAAAAGCAGGTTCTGAATTTTGGGCAAAATTTCACAACTTTTCATCAATGTTCAGGGGGTCAAATTAAGGCTCAAAGCGCAGAAGAAAAAAGAAAGAAATAATAAAAATAATAATAAACCAAGGAATTTTTTTTTTTAAAACTTCGAGCAAAAACAATATAGGTTTCCATAGTAACCTATAATACAAATGATACGTCGTTTTAAAGCGAACGACAAGGTGAACGCAGCTATTGGGTTCTCGGTGATTGACGAGCGCTGACGCGCTCGTCAATCACCTCGCCATCATGAGGTCACCCACCCCCCCCATAGGACCCCATTCATTACACTGTGTACTACAGCAGGAGCAAAGCCATTCAGTGCCTCCGGCACCGTTTTGTCAGTGTCTGGGCACGCACCGTCGGGCTTGGGGGACGAATGTCCGGGCTTCGCCCGGACATTCGTCCGTAAAACAGTTGAAGGAACCCCCCTTTAATAGGACTTCAATCATTTCACTGTGTACTACAGCAGGAACAAAGCCATTCCGTGCCTCCGGCACGGATTTATCAGTGCTTGGGCACGTGCCGTCGCGTGCAGGTCACAATCTCCGGGCTGCGCCCGGAGATTGTGACTTAAAACAGTTCAACGAGTAATGCCTGGGCGAAGCCCAGGCATTACTCGTTGGAAAAGCAATAGGCCCTTACCCCGGTTGGGGCTCGGGCCTAAATATTAGATGGCCGACGAGTTCCTCTGCTTCACACATGTCACTGAAATGCATTACTCTATTTGCACGGTTCAGACTCAAGACATGCAAGTAATGGTGAACAGACTAATATCTCTTTATAGGAGAAATATGGTTAAAATGATTCCTGCCTTGGAGGCCGTTTATAATGCCAAATGATGGAAAATATATGCTAACACTCAGACTCCCATAATTCTGAAACGACTCCCAGAGCCAATGGAAACCAATGGAATACTGAGGAATTGACCCCAAAATGTAATTAGAGGGAAATAACCCCCAAGTTTTAGAAAAAAGTAAGTGATATTTTTTAACTTTACTCACTTTCAGTAATTGCTAAAACGTATACATATAACTTGAAATACAGCAAAAACAGTTGGTTGTAAGGCTAAATGCTAACAGCTAATAGCAAACAGTGTGTAAAAGTAAGTCTTTTTTTTATTTTTTACTTTACTCGCTTTTAGTATGTGCAAACATGTATATAACTTGAAATACAGCAAAAACAGTTGGTTTTAAGGTTAAATGCTAACTGCTAATAGCAAACAGTGTGTTGCTATGGTTACAAGCTGAACCAGAACCAGTCCAGGACCAGCACTTTCAAAAAGGTATTCGGTTATCCAGCAACAGAAAAAGCCACACATTTCAAAAGGGAAATAAATGTACATACTGACTAATTACGTGTCCAAAACGAAAAGCCGTCAAAAGGACTGCTCTGATAGTTCTGATGTTAAAACTACCTGTATACAATTTCAGTGGCAAGTATTCTTTTAATATGTGACAAAGATTGACAACGAAAACATACAAACTGGGGGAGGAATGTCAAAGTTCAAATGTAGAAGCTAACGAGACAATGGCGACAAAGCTTTGTGTTTTCTCAATAAACATGGCCACCCAGACTGTGACATGTGGAGGTGTCACGGCTCCTCCAATACTTGTTCACATGAGCTTTATGAGGAGGGGCACGACACCTGTTTGGCTGTTTTCTGTTCAGCAGTGTCTGGCGGTCATCTTTCGTCTCATAAATTCTCCAATGTACAATTTCATATGAGGCCTGCTTTGTGCTTTGACCGGGAGCTTTATCAGGGTTTCCGATGGTCCGGTAGAAAGCTTTCACAAATTAGCTGCTCTTATAAACCGGTCAGGCCACTCTTGTCTCAGTGTACATGCTAAGTGCGATATGCGATTGACCCATAGGCTGTATATACTGTATGTGGACAATGCTAACCCGCTAGCTCAATAAGGAAGTGCTCCTGGACGAAAGTTTTGCTCCGGCTTGCTAGCGACCATCTTAGCCACGTGTCTACCCCTTTTACGGCGCTCCAAGCCAACACCATGGAACAAATTCACATATAGGTAATACATAGTTCCCACATGACGTCACTACATATGGGGATTTGCCGACCCGGCGCCATTTGTGTTGGCATGCTGTGGGCAAAACAATAGAAAAAGAAGCTGAAACGTGTTAATGTCGTGATAAAGTTGAAAATGGTCATCTCCTGCTGGGTCAATGGATGTTCAAATCGTGCCGGAGGTTCCGTTAAACTTGGATTTTACAGTATACCCATCATTAGACTTCATGAATGTGAGAAGACTAAGCTTTTGTCAGAACAACCACGGAGGTTATGGTTTGCGAAGATAAACAGGCAAGAAACTCCCTCAAAACACGCAAGAATATGCTCGGAGCACTTTGTGTCAGGTGCGTATCGTATCTTATAATGTGTTGACAGACGTAATTTACTCAGTACTAACTTGTGTATGCTGATATCTGGTAACTTGAGAGTTTCATTATTTAGATTACTTTATTATGAGGAGGATCGGTGTCGCGTCCGAGGCTCTCGAGGGCAACGTAAATGTATTAAATAGATAATAATAGTTCTATGGTGGGCTAAAACAATGTTCACAAACAGCATTGCTTCAGTAAAAAGATCTGTGTCATAAAATAAACTGCTCTTTACGCCTGGAAAAATCAGTTGCCCACCATTCACCAAAACATACGGTCAAAAACGCGGAAATAAACAATAACAGCAATCCAGAGTGTCCGTGTGGCATTAGCATTAATTAAATTAATTGTTAATATAATTAAAATAATTAAATGGAGCTCCAACTGGTATTAAATCTAAAGTTTTTGAGAAATGTTTGCATTGCTTGTTAATTTTTGCTGCATAATTTGATCAAATATGTAAAACATGTCCGTAGCACGTTAAACTGTGGTGCCATTGTATTAATATACAATTATTTGCTCAAAAGTTGCCCTTTTTTTCCAATTTGCGTTTGAATATCTACATTTATTCTCATTCTTCTGTTTAATGGAATGCACAAACACAGCAGCGTGCCATCAAAGATGGCGTCTCCGAGGGAGGTCATGTGACATTCATTGGTCTGTGGGAACTATGTATTGGCTCCAGCTATGTTCAAACCGGCTTCTTCCACATTTGGCAAACACTATGGTGACGTCAGCACCGGGTCAGTCCACTCCTAGTCCACCCCGTTCCAGCTAGCTCGGCAAAGGATTTGGAAATAAACAAATCAAATAATATACTCTAAATGCACTAGTAACAAATATGCCATGATTAATAATGACTGTACCCAATATCAGACTTGTTCTCACCAATATCCCACCGCATTTTTCCCAGAGCCGGTTTAAGGAGTAGCTCTCTGCTTTTATCGTCAAGGGAAAAATGGTTGGAGATACCTTGTCTACATGATGTGCAGAACCCAAATTTTAACACCTTGATCTATTGAAATTGGACTAGGCAGGTTGAGTCCAATCACAACTTCCCGACACCGGATGATGTCCAGATGATGGGCCAGACACTTAACCCCACTTTGCCTGAAGCTCCCACTGAAAGATCAAGGCTCCTCTGGACTCACCACCTGCAGGAGGATCAGTGAGGGGCTGGTGCTGGGTGCAATTCTGACTGCCACCCCCCACCAACCCAGAAATGGATAAAGGGGAAGAAGATGGATGGATAGATGGAGGTTGAGGACTGGTCTCCCTCGGCCCGGACTCGTGAGCCGCATACCCCCACCCTGCCTCCCCGCCTCAGTCCTTTGTTCTACAGCCTGAGTCCTGGGTCTGTCTCAAGCCCCGGCGATCCAAGATGGCGCCCTATTCAAATGAATGGTTGTGCTCAGTGGCGCTTTGTGACGGCATGGGGGCTGAAAAGATTAGCGGAAGTTGCCTGAAACTCGCAAAGATCTATGGGAAACTCGCCTGTATTTGGGCATCGTCTGGTCCTCCCGGTTCTGCGCAGTGGATGATCTCCCATAATGCATTGCGTCAAACACGCGTGTGTGGGTCTCACACCGGGTCTCACGCACGTGCACAGAGGGGCTCGGCCGCGCTCTGACCAATCAGAGCAGTTCATTAGAGCGGGAGTTAGAGCGAGAGCCAGAGGAGCAGAGTTTGTGGCACTAAAGTGTGGATTTAAAGAAAAAGTTCAGGATGACAAGGGACACTAAAATCTCCACAAAATACTATCTTTATTAAAGCTGTAGGTTCTCTGTCAGCTGAGGTCGAGCTGTTTTAATATGCATTGAGTTCTATGGGGAAAATTTCTGGGTAGCCCATGTGAATTTAGTCTGGTTCAGTCTGCAGTACCGCGAGAATCCCCTGAGCACATGAGTTATTCAATCCATGGTCTGTCTCAATGTAGGCCTTCTCGAGGTCCCTCATTTTGTTACCCACTTTTTTGTTATTTTTTAAAGTAGGAGGGTCTTAGAACAGTGCTGATCCAGGACATTTAAGGACATTTACACACATTTATGGACGTTGACCATTCTGCTCCCTATGGACAAAAGGATCCTACGAGTTTTTTGTCATCGCACTTCCTGTGTTCAAACCGTTGGCTTCTCTGATCTGTTGTTGGCGAATCTTCAGCTTTGTAAAGTCCTTTCGAGACGACACAAAATAAATAGAATTGAGTTGTTTGATTCTCGTTCCTTTTCGAGTGAGACGCCCGAGAAGGGGAGTCCAGAGAAAACCAGAGAAATGACTTGTACTAAAGCTACATGACTTTTCTCCGATGAGTCATCAGCCAAGCATCTCTTTCCAAGCAACCGTCCACATGAGCACTTACACGTGTTTGACTCTCATTCAACTTTTCACATCAAGTTTAATCTATATGGATCAAGTCCGTTTGTAAGTGTGTGTGTGTATGCAAATGTTTCGAATCAAAGCAAACTTACAGTAACTCACCAAAGCTAATGACTTTAACAGACTGTAGTTTCTGAGCCCTTGAGCCGTAAGTCTGTTCTCCCCTGCCCCACTTCCTGTCTATCTCAAGACACGTCACCCACAATTCCTAAAATGTATTTGATGAATAAAGTTGAGTTGAAGGAGCAAAGGATTGGTGGTGGTTTGTCAGTCTAACCCATGGAAGCAATGGATACACTAGTAGTTTACCATAAGTATGTAAGAAATATAAGAATAAAACAACAAAAACTCATTTTAAAACACATTTTCATCTTAATCATCTCTGGATCTCAGCATTTCTTATTTTGTCTATGATCTTATATCCAAGAAAATCACATGCTTATTTTAATGGACAAAGAGTCTAATAATGATCTCAGAATGCGATTTTTAAAAATAGTTCAGTAGTTAATCTAAGAAGTAGCAATCTGTCGTGCAGCATGAAAACACATTAGATTGATGATGTTGAGTTTATTTGAAGCACTAGAATACGGTCCTTTGTGGTTCACAGATGGAACCCCAGACAAACCCACCGCTTCAGAAGTGGAGAACAGACACACTGCTGCCAGTAAATCACGGTGGCTGAGTGGTTAGCGCTCCTGCTTCACGGCCTTTTTGTGCTGTATGACTCTCCTTGTGCCTCACTGTGTGTCCTCCACCAGCCTAAACATGCAGTATTGTTGAAATCCTTCAGCTCTGATCTAGCCTGGCCAAAGCCATCCGTACACTCGGCTCAATCATCATTTCACTGCATGTAACGTCTGGGTCTGGTCCCTGTGTTAGCGAATACAATCGGTCGTATTTCGACCGGCTACTGGGCCAGCGCGGAAGGCGGGTGTTTTAGGTCGGTGCCGGTGACGTCAAGAATTTGCGCCGAACGGGAAGGTTGTAGTTTGGCAATGGCAAAGAATGCGATAGTAAAGAAATCGGTCTGGTTCTATCAAGAAATTGAAGCTGGAGCAAGAGGAATGTTTAGCAAACGTAATCACTGGTCAAGATTGTGGCGCTACTCCCCACGGAGTCCGTTAGCAGCAAAGGAGATGGCTAAGCTAAATGCTAACTACACACTCGGGCGCATTACATACGTCACGGTAAACTCAGATCCAATCTTTTCAATCTGCAAAAGGAGTTAACCCCTCCCACCTGTTCACGGAGCTCAATGGAGCAAATCCAGACCTTAGTATGAAATGTAATTTGTACTATGGTGTGGTACAACCAGGCTAGCTCTGATCAGGACCAAGCTGAAAATCAACATCTGCAGATGGGTTCCCAGGGGCTGACCACTGTGCTGACCACTGTGCTGACCACTGCTCCTGACACGTTGCCCGAGTGGCATTGTAAGATTGTTCAAATGCAGAAGAAGATTTTCAAGGACAATAAAGCCCAACCTTATCCTCAGCTCTTATTGTGACACCACCAGATCTCATCAGAACCAAACAGCTACAGTAGGGCTGTGGCCGTGAACTGCCAAACTGTTGTTGTGTCCTTGGGCAAGATGCTGTATCTAGATTGAGTCTGGTGAGTGCGTGAATGATTGGTGGTGTTCGGAGAGGCTGATGGTATCAAGTCATTGCCTCGCTTCTGTCAGTGGGCCCCAGGGCCGCTGTGGCTAGAGAATTAGCTCATCGCCACCATGTTTGGAGTGAATGAAAAATCTGATGCGTCTTTAAGTGTCCAAAAAAGTGCTATATAAAACAAGGCATAATTATTATTCAATATTCTGAGGATCATCAATCACCTGGTATTATGGTGGCTGAGTGCATAGCACTCTCGCTTTTCAACAGGAAGGTCCTGGGTTCGTATCCTGGCCGGAGCAGGGCCTTTCTGTGTTGTAAACCGCTTTGTGACTCTGATCTGTGAAAGGCGGTATATAAATAAAGATGACTTACTTATCTGTGTAGGTTTCCTCCAGGTGCTCCACAAAAAATATGTACAATAGCTCAGAGTTAATGAGTGTGTGGTTGTGTCTGTGGAACAACGGATGGAAATAAGCCCAAGGCTACAATCCGGAGAGATGTGTTCATTAACATGTTCTGTCCCAAACAAACACACAATTAACTGAAAGAAAGTATTAGACTTTCTAATTTTAGAAAGTGGAGGTTTTTTTTTAAGTGATTCAAAGTGAGTGCTACTTGGGTTCAGTCCAAGATGTGGAGAAACCGGCATGGCTGTTTTTTTAAAGTCATAACTGTTTGTTTGTTCATTTTGTCTTTTTGGTCTGTATGTTTTAAATTGGGCCTAGAGTCTGTAATAAAGATGAATTTAATTAAAAATAGTATCCAGCCGACAGTGTAACAAAATCAACAAATAACTCAATGTTATCACACAGTATAATGACCTGGAGGTTATGCACGACATGGAACTCTCTTATAATTAATGGTTCTTATCTGCTGTACGGCTGTGAGAGAGTGGATCCTGACAGTCGTAATGGAATCAGAAGTCCAGATTCCCACAGCGTACGTGTGTCGTCTCTTTTGTCCTATATTTGATGATATGAAATGACAGGAAGAGCGTTCAGACTTAAGCATATGATTTGTTCAGTTCCCATGACTTATAAAAAGCTGTGGCCTGACCCGCCTTCACACCAGTGTCCTCCGTCAGTCTGTGCACGCACATAAGTCACTTTTAATGAGCTCTCACCTGACACTTTAATTGAACGTCACCTCTAAAGCTGCGGCTCAAAACAAAACAGATCGTGCCTTCTCCGCAAACATCCAGTGACCTTTTCCAAACATCAGATTCACTTTTCACAAGAGAGGAATGTTGGGTAGGATTGTACATTCTCACACAGTGGACAGATACCGTTTAATGAATACTTTCAAATGTGTAAATGTTAATTCAGAGTAAGGTTTAATGGAAAATATTGTTTGCAAGCCTCAGAGGACAAATTTTAATGATGTCAGAATGTGCATTATAGAACCACATGCGTCCACTGTCACCTTTTACTCAGTCACTTTGTCCCATATTGATGCTGCTAACATGTACAGATGCATACATACAACTATATATTTTTTGCATTAGAATATTTATTATGCAAAAGAAGGAGTGGGCTAAAGCAAAAATCTTATGAGCACCGCCACCTTTGAAAAGTCACTTACAATCAAACTTTACATATCACATTGAAAATAGTACAGAACAAGGACAAAAAGGCACACAAAGGCACACAAAGGCACACAAAGGCACACAAAGTGCATATGCTCTGGATAATGGAAACATCATCAGTCAACCATTTAAACAGAATAATATATTATATACTAAACTATTGTCTTTATTATGCTGGACAGATACTTTATTAAGATAGATACTTTATAGGAAGCGACAGTGGCTCAATTATAGAGCATTGGCCTTTGAGCCTGAAGGTCGTGGGTTCGAGTCCACCATAAGACCTTCTCCACCGACTCCCACTGATGACTGCTGTTGTTGTGTCCTTGGGCAAGACACTTAACCCCACTTTGCCTGAAGCCTCTGCTGAAAGATCAAGGCTATGCCATAAAGCGGCCATCCTCCTGTGGACTCACCACCTGCAGGAGGATCAGTGAGGGGCTGGTGCTATGTGAACTGGGTGGCATCTCTGGCCACCCCCCGACCCAGAAATGGATTAAGGGGTAGAAGATGGATGGATACTTTATACTTACTTCTTATCACACTAAAGTCAGAGATTTTGTACTTAATTTTTGCTTTATGATAAAGTTTTGAAGTTTAGACTTGCTTCTTTTTATGCTAAAGTTAGTGATTTCATTTTATTTTATTTAGTATAGAGTTATTGTTCATTTATCTTCTTTGCTGAATGAAGATGAATAAAGGATTACTTATTCTTAACCTAGTATGTTATACGAACACAGAAAAGAAGAGTACAACAAAGAGAGTTTTTAATCAAAATAAAAGTAAAATGTTTAAAAACTGAACAACTTTTTTTATGACACATTCAAAAACATCCTTTTATGTAACTTATGATAATAAAAAAAACGTTTTCCCTACAGATTTTGGGCCATGTGCCTGTGTATGTTAAGATTAAGTTTAATAGATCCTTTATTTGTGCCACAGTGGAGAAATGTCAGTGTTGCATCAGCAGTTACAGATCAGTAGGAATGAGGAGCACACAGGACAATTTAAACAAACAAAAAGTCTACACTAAAATAAATAACATCTCTACCTATAGCATAATTGATAACCAAAACGTATCTATGTATTTATTTTGCGTGTGTGTTCACTCTATGACAGATGTATTTCTTATTAGAATTGCCTTGTCTTTGTGTCAAAAAAAAAAAGTTTTTACAAGCACATAAAAGCCGAAAGAGAGTGAGTCCTAAAAAGTGGCAGGGCTGTTTACATTCCCCAGTGAACAAGTTAAGGCTGTGCAAGCTCCCTCGCCAAAAGACAGAAATCATCCAAACTTCTTCAAGTCAATCGAACATGGAGTAAAACACGCTTCAGAGACAGGGCATTACTAAAAAAATCAATCGTCTGAACTAAACACAGTCTATCTAATACATGAGCTCTGTTTCCTTTTAAGTTATATTCGTAAAAAAAAAAAAAAAGGCCCATGTTTTAAATCATCTTGAAATTGGAGCACATTCATTCGGTCTAATGATAATGTTGTCATGATCCAGCGGCACCAACATGGAAGCTATAGCAGAGCCTTTGGGGACGTGCGGGAGATGAGTAAGGAGGGGAAAAACAAAAAAAAGCGCAAAAGTGAGGGAGGACGAGAAGAGGAATCCTAGAAAAGGGGGCCATAAACCGGGGTTGAAGGAAAAATGGGGGAGGGAGGGTGTTTGGAGGGGGGGGGGAGTTGGGGGACATGGGGAGGAGATGGGCCTGAATCCCAAGGAGGAGGGAGAAGAGGAGCAAGCGCCGTGTGAGAACGTCAGCAATGATGCAAAGACGGCCGTGGAATGCTCAAAAAGATCGGGGCCAAGGCAAAAGCGCAGCTGTCAAGGACTTTAGTATTAGTCACTATTCGAACCAGCTTTTGTTGGGCTGCAATTATCCCGGAAACATACGGAAAAAACGCAAAAAAAAAACCGACCAACCAAATCCAAGCAAAAGACCATAGAAAATCTCACACACATACACACGTACACACACATATACACTGAAGGCAAGTCTTGGTCTACATCTGGGGTTCCTACAAAAACGGCGTGGCTGGGATTGTGAGCAGAGCCACAAAGCTAGAAGTGGGAAGCACTTCTAGGAAAAACAAGAGGAGAATTAAGGGTGTTTTTACAGTGCACCGTGTATTCCTCAGCCTCCCTGCGGACCCACGGCCTGCACATGTCAGCACACCAGCACCGCGCATATGTTTCTACTATTACACGATAGGCTGTGCAGAAATTATAGGAAAAGCATATCAGTGTGCATTGGGAAGAAAGGAGGAGAGAGAGAGAGGGAGAGACAAGAGAGAGAGAGGGGCGGAGCTATGGATCAACCACGCCAGCTCCGCCCTTCCCTCTGGGTTCATTCCAATTTGGTGTCAAGTAATATTTTACAACTAAATTATTAGTTACAGATACAGAAGTCGCTCCTCCACTTCATTATGCTGTATCTCATTATTATTAACTTAAAGGTGTGGAGGAGGATTTTCTACTTCCAGGTGGATCATCAAGACTATTGGTCCTCCCAATTGTCAATCATTCTTGTCAAATATGACCAGAGAGTTTTGTTCAAAAAAAGGAGCGGGCGGTTCTTTTCTAAAATTTGGGAAAAATCCTTCTTTATACCTTTTAACATTGAAACTCCCAGAGCAGTCAATTTGACGGCTTTCAGTTGTTCATAATTCTGACTTTTTCTAAGTAAGTAAATAATAGTAGTGGTATTTTATTTGTTCAGTCACTTTTTCACAAGTAATCTTTACTTATATAGCGCCTTTCACAAACCAGAGTCACAAAGAGCTTTTCAATTGTTTTTGGCATTTGTCCTTTCACTCCACACAGAGATGGGAGTGGGGTTTCTGTAAAGGAAGAGCATGCCAGACCTGCTGTACATGTTTTTAGTGGTAGGGGAAACCGGAGCACTCGGAGGAAACCTACGAAGACAAGGGGAGAACTTGCATGATTCGTTCTGATCTTTATTTTTATGAACTTATCCCTTTTTAATGAAAATCTCTTATTCTCATATTCTAGTATTCTATGAGAGCAAAAGCCCCCTTTCTCAAGAAGCTGGTTCTGGGCTGGTCTGGGACTGGTTTTGGTTCTGAGTTGTATTTTGTTGTTGCTGTATTTCAGTTACATTCACCAGTTCTAGCATGTCTTAAAAGTGACTAAAAGTAAAAACCTTATAAATAACTCAAAACTGGTGGTATTTCTAAACTAGTGGAAAACTAACTTTTACTGAATTTCTTTAGAATCCCATTGATTTGAAAGGAGGTTCAAATAGTACAGTAGGGCAAAAAAGTATTTAGTCCGCCACCGATTGTGCAAGTTCTCCCACTTAAAAAGATGAGGGAGGCCTGTAATTGTCAAAGGTATACCTCAACTATGAGAGACAGAATGAGAAAAAAAAATCCAGAAAATGACAATGTTTTTAAAATAATTAATTTGCCATTCATGGTGGAAAAAATGTATTTGGTCAATAACAAAAGTTCATCTCAATACTTTATTATATGACCTTTGTTGGTAATGACAGAGCTCAAACTTTTTCTGTATGTCTTCACAAGGTTTTCACACACTGTTGCTGGAATTTTGGCCCATTCCTCCATGCAGATCTCCTCTAGAACAGAAATGTTTTTGGGCTGTCACTGGGAAACAAGGACTTTTCGGGACTTTTATTCAGCACAATTGGTGGCTGAATAAATACGTATTTTGCCCCACAGTAAATAATCTAAGTAAAGTTTATTTATGAAGCGCTTTTTTACCGACCAAGGTCACCCAAAACACTTTACAATGAAATCTGGGAGTCTTAACATTTCAAACTCGATCATTTACCAGTGCCACATTTTATATCCGTGCCAATCCTCACGCATCCAAATGATTCAACATGTGATCATTCCACAGCGTTGTTTTTAATCTGCTCCTCTGTAATGACCGTGGCCAACTTCCACAGCCGCTTTGTCGTCACCGAGGTCAATGTCAAGGAAATCATTAAATTGACGAGGAGCAGTAAACTCTCCTCCAGAAGAACGACATCATGCACAGTAAAGTAAATGTCAAAAACACATAAAAACTTGACGTCATGACAACAGAGCGTCTGATAAACGTAATGAGTTATCTCTGTCCAGTCCACGATGAGGACCTTCAGCCGGTTTTAAAGTTGCAGATGTTGAGGTAAGGGAAAGTTTGGGGGGTACAGGATGAGGTCATACATGCTCTGTAGTGCTCAGTCCTGTCATGGTGTGGACTTGTTTTATTTTTACCTGGTTTTATTTTGATATATATATCTGTATTTGTTCTCTTGTTGAGATTGAGTTTTACTTCCTGTTTGTCCTGTTGATTGTTTGCCCCACATCTGTGTTGCACCTGTGTCTCCCTCAGGGTATTCAGACCCTGTGCTCCTGTCCTCTTGTTGTCGGTCCTTTGTTGTTTTGTCCCCATGTCTTTTTCCTGGTTTAAGTTTTTACCCATTGATTTTTTATTTTTTAGATTCAACTGTATTATTTTGCAGTTCTGCTTTTTGGGTCATTCCTTGTTTATCCGTGAAACGTGCAATAGCCTGCTCACAGGTCTGTCCAAACAGGCTGTAAAACAGCTGCAGTACATTCAAAATGCAGCAGCTCGAGTCCTGACTAGAACCAGGAAGTACGACCACATTAGTCCAGTCCTCAGGTCTCTGCACTGGCTTCCTGTGGCTCAGAGAATAGACTTTAAAACAGCTCTGCTTGTGTACAAGTCTCTCCATGGCCTCGCACCAAAATACATTAGTGACATGTTAGTCCCATATGAACCAGCCCGGACTCTGAGGAGCACAGGGACTGGACTCCTGTTAGTGCCCAGAGTCAGAACTAAACATGGGGAGGCTGCATTTCAGATTCATGCTGCTAAAATCTGGAACAATCTTCCTGAAGATGTGAGACAGGCCTCCTCTCTGACAATGTTTAAAACCAGGTTAAAGACAGTTCTGTTTAGCTGTGCATACAACTGAGGGATTTTATATTTCTATCTTTCTTTTTACTGTTCTGTGATTATTTATGATTTTAATGCTATTTTGTTTTGTTCAGCACTTTGAGTTGCCTTGTGTATGAATTGTGCTATACAAATAAACTTGTCTTGCCTTGCCTTCACAGAAAGAAGGTCCTATGTTTGATTCCACTTTCTGTGTGAAGTTTGCATGTGCTCTACCGTGTCTGCGTAGGTTTTCTCCAGGTGCTCCGGTTACTCTTACCACTAAAAGCTATAGATCTACTTGCGCCTTCTGTATGGTGATCCTGTTCTCATCACTGGTGCACACTGGGGTCTTGCAGAGTTTTTCCAAAGTGGTTTTACTGCAAATGGCAAATACATTCTTGAATCTTGATTGAATCACTGTGTGAAGAGAAGAAAACTGCCCACAAGTAATGAGTAGTTAATTTGCAATTTTTTTAATGAAAAGCCAGATATATTTTAGTGTCATACAGATTAAGTTTCTATTTCCATAACAAAACACGTTGAACATTGTAATTAGAGCAAAACAACTTTTTGACAAATTTTCATTTATTTTTGTAAATGTATTTGCAAATTAACTCATTGATTTTAAAGTGCTTTGCGCCTCTGTGAATGAAAAAAAAAAAAAAACGATTACTTCCTTACTAATTTACTCGCAGCAAACATTTTTATTAATTGTCAAACATATTGGACCATAGAATCTTAAATAACACCGCATCTGCACCACTAAAGCACTTTATCCAGTTCACATCTGCATCTGCTGGGACAACCAGAACCACACCAGCCTCCATCAGGGGACACTGTAGCATACCCAGATGTAAAACCTTTTTCACAATTAGCTTTTTCATATAAAGCGGTAAAGGAGCTCACTACAGACCTTAAAACTCAAACAGACTATGTCCAATTCACAGTTAAGATTAAGAGATCCTTTATTCATCCCACAATGGACCTTAAAAAGTGGCTTTGGAGCAAACAAATCTGCTCACACGTACACTGAGGTGGACTCATGACAATGTATGTATTATGTGAATATGTGTGAGAATATGTTACTGTGGACGGTAAATAAAATGCATGTATTGATTTTATGGTTAATGATTTCATACAATAATGTATTGTCTGTGAGATATAAGTCTGAGGTGTGGTATATTTACACAAACATCGAAAACTTGTCTCTTTCTACCTGGTATAAAAAGCCCAAGAGAAAAGGTGCGTCTTAGTTAGTAAATAGATAGATAGATACAGAAGATAGATACTTTATTGATCCCCGTAGAAGAAATTTGGGTGTCCAGTACCAGCAAAAATAAAAAATAAAATTGATCATTCTAAAAAGTGAAATTTGAAGTGTCTTTTTACACAGTTAGACACAGTGGTCTCCAACCTGTGGCTCGGGAGCTTCCTGTATCTCTCCAGGCCCCCTCGGATAGTTCCCCAAAGGTTTCCAGAATTTAACTCATGATTCTAAATGATTCACTTTGGAGTCATAACTCTTTTCATGAATTAAGATGAGAGATCCTTTATTCGTCCCACATTGGAGATATTCAGGGATACTGTGGTATAGTGATATAAATGCTTGTGTGTTCTCCATGATTTTTTATTTTATTTTACTGTTTTATCATATACTGTAGACTACAATTGTGCAACGGCTGATAGAAGGAGTACTTCTCTGCCATTTCTGTTTTTACAAAAGTAGCTCTCCAATGGAAAGGTTGGAGACCCCTAACACATTGAAACTGTAATGTCCTTCTATGTTTGTCCCTCTACAGTTTTTATTGTTTACATTTGGAGTCTCTCAGCTCTAACACAGACGATTCTCTCAGGACAATGTTTAAAAAGCCCAAGGCCAGAGATGTTTCGTCACATCCTCTCGTGACTCATGACCTTGTCAAACAAACCGTGTGTGGGAATAAATATATACTCAAACACAAAAACACTAATCCAAAGCCTGATTTGAAAGTGCAAGAGTAATACTTTTAAGCCTTATCATTGTCTATAAACACAATGGACATTTGAGGCGGCTGTATTCCCTCCACACGTCACATTGTAAAGATACAGACGCACATATGTTTGTGTGCGTCTGTGAGGGTCAGGTGACAGACAGAACAAGAGGAGACGACCAGTGTGGATCATGTCAGCGAGCTTTGCATTTAGCCTTCGCCTTTTTAAATTAGTGCTGCTATTTCTGTGGTGGCACGGTGTAAGCGAGTAAAGCTTATTTCACAGACCAGAATCGCAAAGCGCTTCACAAGCGCAGTGGTTTGCGCTTGTGCTTCACAGCAAGAAGGTTCTGAGTTCGATTCCACCTCCAGACCTTTCTGTGTCCTCCAGGTGCTCCGGTTTCCCCTACCACTAAAAACGTGTACAATAGGTCTGGCATGCACTTTGGTTCTGCCGACCTTGCTCCCATCTCTGTGTGACATGAGAGACAAATGCCATCTATCCATCCATTTTCTTCTGCTTCATTCGTTGCCGTGTCACGGGGGCAGCAGTCTAAGCAGGGACGGCCAGACTTCTCTATCCACACACACTTTCTCCAGCTCGTCCGGGGGGACCCCGGACAGGACAACATCGTACGCACACAGCAGGGATAAAATCCAGTGGTCCCCAAACCGGACCCTTACAGCGCCTAAAAATTCTGACCATAAATACAGTGAACAGAACCGGTGACAAAGGGCAGCCTTGGCGGAGGCCAACATTCACCGGGAACAGGTCTGACTTACTGCCGGCGATGTGAACACAGCTCTGACTCTGGTCATACAGGGACCGGACGGCCTCAGCAGAGGACCCCGGACCCCGTACTCCCGGAGAACCCCCCAAAGGACACCCCGGGGAACCCGGTCAAAAGCCTTCTCCAAATCCACAAAGCACATGTGGACGGGTTGGGCAAACTCCCATGAACCCTCGAGTATCCGATGGAGAGTATAGTTCCACGACCGGGACGAAAACCACACTGCTCCTCCTGAATCCGAGATTCGACCATCGGGCCAAGTCTCCTCTCCAGTACCTTGGAGTAGACCTTACCAGGCAAGCTGAGGACCAGGACCCTCTGGACCAGAGATGGACCAAAGGTCTGCCACTCCACTGGTACCGCCCCGATCGCCAGGCAATGTTGCAAAGACATGTCAGCCAAGATAGTCCTACAACCTCCAGAGACTTTAGATAATCCGGACGGATCTCATCCACTCGCGAAGCCTTACCACCAAGGAGGCTGCCAACCACCTTGGTGACCTCAGCCAGGGAGATGGAGTCAGGTAGTCTCAAATCTCGAGGAGCCCCGGCCTTTGCTGCTGCTGCTCCCAAACTCAGGAATAGTTTACCTCTGTACATTAGAGTGGCTTCTTCATTAGAGGTTTTTAAATCTAGTCACGAAGCCTTGGCTTTTAACACCAATTGAGTTAGTACGGTTTTAGTTTTAGCTGTGCTGATATGTTGTGCTATATATGTGCTGTACAAATAAAGCTGAAACATGCGGACATATTCTCTGACACATAAGAGCAGTTGGACAAAAAATTATAAATGTACAGAAATACCAAAAGGTTGCACCACACACGCAGGACACATACCTGAGACCTGACCACTGACCTCGCCTTTGTTTTGCTGCCACTAGTTTTGTTGTAGAGTTTTTTGTTTTTTTTACTCTCTCTGTGATGTTGAGAGCAAAGAACAACACTTGATGTGAGACATATGGGTCTGTATAAAACTATTGGACCAGCCTGCAGTGACAAGGAGCCAGTTGGCCTGTGTGGTGCAGTCCTCTCGCTTGTTTTAATACCGTGATCGCAGAAATGCCTTTATTGATTCTCAGCTCTCGTCTCCTGCTGTTCCCATCTGTGTCCACGGAGGAGGCTTTTTGCTCGCTATGTTCTCTATCGCTCTCAGGACAAATACACAGACGCTACGTGGATCTGTGCTCTTCCGCATTATTGGATTGTGCATTTCTGAGTGTTTGGACAAATGACACAATGAATGCATCATGGACGAGATGTGCCGATGCGATGCAGGTGTCTGGCAGCCACTCCAAATCCACGTATCAGGACACGTCTTTTTCATTTGGCGGAAACAGCGTGATTTAAATATGCTCAGAAAGTTAACCTTTTATGGATTTTCTGAACCATTTGGTGAATCACCTTTAGAGTCACCACATCTACCTCATTGGGGCCTTGCCATTACTTGGTTTTAGGCACTTTGACCATCAAGCTGCTTCTCAACCATTTGGTTAAGGCCTGTAATAAAAAATAAAAAAAATCACGTTTTTTACATCTTAGAAAATAGAAAAATTACTATGACACTTTCTTCAACAAGCAATGGGTTTATTTATGTATATATAATTTTATGTTAGATTAATTGCTTATATTTAAAGCTCGCAGGCTAGTATATTAAAATGTGTTACTTTTATCTGTGCAGCACTTTGGAAAAATGTTTTATAAAATGTGCTTTATAAAAAAAGTGGCTTGGATTGTATTTATGCTCTTGGTCATCATTGATTCTGAAAAACTTTACAAAGCCATATTGCAATGAACATGGATTGTCCCACTGGGTTTTTGAGCTGTTCTTTCCCGATGCAGGAGAGTCCAAGGACAGTAGTTCAGCTGGTTCAGCCTGGAGCCAGTGCTAGTTACCATAGCACCACATGGTTTACGTACTTGCAGCAGGTAGTATCTAGGTTTGCTGTATTTCATTGACATCAACCACAACTTAATTTTACCACAACTAGTGAAAATAAAACTGTTTGGGGGATTTTTTTCAGAATTCCATTATTTGGAACGAGACTGCTCTGGGAGTTTGAGTAGTTTCTGAATCCAAGCGATAAGGACATTTATGAACATTTATGGACATTTGGCATCCCCCTATGGACCACTAGTTCCTATGTGTTTGTTATTCTTGATTTTTCTTGATTTTCATTTGTTTTATTTTCTGATCTGTTGAACTTTCTAAAGACATTCGAGACGACTGCTGCTGTGAATTAGGGCTATACAAAAATACATAAAAATGAATTGTCTGCCACTTTATATTGGTCTTTAAGATAAAATTGTCATATTTGCTTTACCACTTCACAAGGGTCAATATTTTTCTATTGGGCAGTCACTAATGCAGAAGTTTGTTATTGAAAATGCGGATATAACTAAATAAAAGGGGTGAAAGACTGAAATAACATGTGAATCCTTGAATTATAAGGCAAAATAGAAAGAACATCACATTGAAAATAAACGCTCTGGATGTTAGCAGCGTCACGCTTTAGATAAGTGTATACAAATGTTTAATTAAAAGGTTTTGTGGAGGGGAGTTTATTTTAATTAAAGTAGTTCACCAGTCTCAGATGTTTAAGGCAACAGAAAGCAGCTTCATGTGGGATTCTGCAAACATCTTGAAACCAGAAACAGACAGAACCAAGTGGGTTTAAGTCGTTTCAGTGAAAACATCAGGGGGAAGAAAATATTGGATATGAGCCTCAAAATCTTTATCAAAAGTTTTAAACATGTTCTCAACCTGCACGAGGTCAAGTAATATTTATATACATAGCGCATGTCATAGACCAGGCACCGATATGTTTGATTCACTCCAAATAGTGATGTCAAGTTTATATGTAGGTATGTATTTATGTTAAATGTACTCTTTGGCCAGCTGATAATAAAATAAAATAAATATATAATTCACTATTGTACATGTTTTAGTGGTGGGGGAAACCGGAGCACCTGGAAGAAACCTACACAGACCCGGAGTACATGCAAACCCCACACAGAAAGGCCCCGTCTGGAGGTGGAAGCAAACCCAGGACCTAACGGCAGGCATGTCAATCTGGTCCTGAAAGGTCCGGTGTGGCTGCAGGTTTTCATGGCTAAATATCAACATGGAGAGCATTAATAATTGTGGTTAAAACATGCAAGAGGACCTTTCTATGTCTCACAGTGAAGAAATCTACAATCGGAGCCAATTACAAAAATAAAACAATATCTTGACTGTGCTGTTGATATGCAGCAATCAAACTAAATAAAGCATTGTTCTATCTCTCAAATATCCAACCAAGAATTTCCTCAAATTGTATGGGTCAGAGTGGACACAACTGAGGAAATGAGTGGAGTCTGTTGTGCTCCTGCTTGGTTGGTATGAAAACCCGCAGCCACATCGGCCCTTTTTGGAGCCGCTTTGCCACAGTGCCATCCAAATAATAAAAGAAAAATAGAAATATTATTGCAAAGCCCCAGCCTTTGCCTTCAAGTCAATCTTAAGCCAGTAAAGCCTTTGAGAGATAGAACAATGCTTTATAAAGTTTGCTTAGTGCGTATCAAATTGTAACTGTCAAGATATTGTTATGTTTTTGTAAGTGGCAAATTCCCTTATTTTTTTTGCCTTTAGAGTAAAAAGGGTCAAAATATCATAATTCAAAAACATAACAAGGCAACAATTATAATGCAAAGGCAAAGATTACATAGTAATATTAATGATAATATTCATAATCATAATCATAACCATAATAATAATCATAATAATCATAATCCTAATAACAAATTAAAATGCTTTAAAGAGATTACAAAATGTGTATATAACACAAGATAGAAGATACAAGAATGTATTTGCCATTTGCAGTAAAACAACATTGGAAAAACAAGACTACTCCAGTGTGCACCAGATGCACAAGCCAGAGCTCTTGTTAGCTATTATAACATATATATATATATATAAACACAGAATAAAACAAATAATAATAATAATAACCATAATGCCGTATACTAGTAATAAACTAAAGCGATAAAATGTATGAATATGTTTTTTTACATTAAGGAATAACACCATTTCCATGTTGATATCACGCCATGTGTTAATTAAACTCCAAATCGAAATGATATTGACAGCATTTGACATGTTTTCCTTGGGCACTTTTCTTTTTGCGAGAACAAGAGGATTTTTTCACTGCCGCACCTCAGCCTGATCATCAATGAACATGTTTTGGAGGGTGTAGCCGTAGCCTGGGCCCGTCGCAGGATGTCAGTTGATCCACAAAAAGCATCCTGCACTCATTGACCTCGACTCTTCTGCCAAAACTGTCAGTGCTTGATGCTTGCAAATTTCACCAGATTTTGTGTGTTTGTGTGTGTGTGTGTTTGTGTGTGTGTGTGTGTGCGCCAGATGAAGAAATCCACTGTCTCTTTTTTCTCGCACTAAATCAACTTACCAACAGCTCACGTTTGTACTCCATAGTCAACACATGTCAGAAGTATAATCTGCCACTTGTACTCTCAGGATTCATGATCGTGCTGTGAATCAATCAAACACAGACTCATGCAGGTTAACTTTACACTTTATACTAGACTTTACACTTCTGGCACTTTATACCAGACTTTACACTTCTGTCACTTCGTGCAAGACTTTACACTTCTGTTAATTCTGTCACTTCTTACTGTCATGGGCGACAGTAGCTCAGTTGGTAGAGCATTGGCCTTTGAGCCAGAGGGTCGTGGGTTCGAGCCCGACGTTCACCATCAACTCCCACTGTCTGCTGTCGTTGTGTCCTTGGCAAGACACTTAACCTCTGGGAACACCAGCCACAGTGGGGCGGCTGCGGCTGTAAAGTGCCAAACTGCTGTTGTGTCCTTAGGCAAGACACTTCACCCCCATTGCCTAGAATGAGTCTGGTGTGTGAATGCTTGGTGGTGGTTGGAGGGGGTCGATGGCGCATACTGGTTGCCTCGCTTCTGTCAGTGTGCCCCAGAGCTGCTGTGGCCACAGTAGTAGTTTATCGCCACCTTCTGTCACTTTATACCAGACTTTACACTTTTATCACTTCTGGCACTTTATACTAAACTACTGTATACACTTCTGTGACTTTATACCAGACTTTACACTTCTGTCACTTTATATCAGACTTTACACTTCTGTCACTTCTGGCACTTTATACTAAACTACTGTATACACTTCTGTGACTTTATACCAGACTTTACACTTTTATCACTTCTGGCACTTTATACTAAACTACTGTATACACTTCTGTGACTTTATACCAGACTTTACACTTTTATCACTTCTGGCACTTTATACTAAACTACTGTATACACTTCTGTCACTTTATACTAAACTTTACACTTCTGCCACTTTATACCAGACTTTACACTTCTGTCACTTTATACAAGACTTTACACTTATGGCACTTCATACCAGACTTTACACTTCTGTCACTTTATACCAGACTTTACACTTCTGTCACTTTATACAAGACTTTACACTTATGGCACTTTATACCAGACTTTACACTTCTGTCACTTTATATCAGACTTTACACTTCTGGCACTTTATACCAGACTTTACACTTGTGTCACTTCTGGCACTTTTTACTAAACTATACACTTCTGTGACTTTATACCAGACTTTACACTTCTGGCACTTTATACCAGATTTTACACTTTTGGCACTTCATACCAGACTTTACACTTCTGTCATTTTATAACAGACTTTACGCTTCTGTCACTTCTGGCACTTTTTACTAAACTATACACTTCTGTGACTTTATACCAGACTTTACACTTCTGGCACTTTTTACTAAACTATACACTTCTGTGACTTTATACCAGACTTTACACTTCTGTGACTTTATACCAGACTTTACACTTCTGGCACTTTATACCAGATTTTACACTTCTGGCACTTCATACTAAACTTTACACTTCTGTCACTTCATACAAGACTTTACACTTATGGCACTTTATACCAGACTTTACACTTCTGTGACTTTATATCAGACTTTACACTTCTGGCACTTCTGGCACTTTTTACTAAACTATACACTTCTGTGACTTTTTACTAAACTATACACTTCTGTGATTTTATACCAGACTTTACACTTCTGGCACTTTATACTAGACTTTACACTTCTGTCACTTTATACAAGACTTTACACTTCTGGCACTTTATACTAAACTTCTGGCACTTCATTCTAGACTTAACACTTCTGGCACTTTATACTAGACTTTACACTTCTGGCACTTTATACTAAACTTTACACTTCTGGCACTTCATTCTAGACTTTACACTTCTGGCACTTTATACTAGACTTTACACTTCTGGCACTTTATACTAAACTTTACACTTCTGGCACTTCATTCTAGACTTTACACTTCTGGCACTTTATACTAGACTTTAAACTTCTGGTACTTTATACCAGACTTTACACTTCTGTCACTTTATACCAGACCTTACACTTCTGTCACTTTATACCAGACTTTACTCTTCTGAAACTTTATACTAAACTTTACCCTTCTGGCACTTCATTCTAGACTTTACACTTCTGGCACTTTATACTAGACTTTACACTTCTGGCGCTTTATACTAAACTTTACACTTCTGGCACTTTATACTAGACTTTACACTTCTTGCACTTTATACTAAACTTTACACTTCTGTCACTTTATACAAGACTTTACACTTATGGCACTTTATACCAGACTTTACACTTCTGTGACTTTATACCAGACTTTACACTTCTGGCACTTTATACAAGACTTTACACTTCTGGCACGTTATACCAGACTTTACACTTTCGTCACTTCTGTGACTTTATACCAGACTTTACACTTCTGGCACTTTATACCAAACGTTACACTTCTGTCACTTTATACCAAACGTTACACTTCTGTCACTTTATACCAGATTTTACACTTCTGGCACTTCATACTAAACTTTACACTTCTGTCACTTCATACAAGACTTTACACTTATGGCACTTTATACCAGACTTTACACTTCTGTGACTTTATATCAGACTTTACACTTCTGGCACTTCTGGCACTTCTGGCACTTTTTACTAAACTATACACTTCTGTGACTTTATACCAGACTGTACACTTCTGTGATTTTATACCAGACTTTACACTTCTGGCACTTTATACTAGACTTTACACTTCTGTCACTTTATACAAGACTTTACACTTCTGGCACTTTATACTAAACTTCTGGCACTTCATTCTAGACTTAACACTTCTGGCACTTTATACTAGACTTTACACTTCTGGCACTTTATACTAAACTTTACACTTCTGGCACTTCATTCTAGACTTTACACTTCTGGCACTTTATACTAGACTTTACACTTCTGGCACTTTATACTAAACTTTACACTTCTGGCACTTCATTCTAGACTTTACACTTCTGGCACTTTATACTAGACTTTAAACTTCTGGTACTTTATACCAGACTTTACACTTCTGTCACTTTATACCAGACCTTACACTTCTGTCACTTTATACCAGACTTTACTCTTCTGAAACTTTATACTAAACTTTACCCTTCTGGCACTTCATTCTAGACTTTACACTTCTGGCACTTTATACTAGACTTTACACTTCTGGCGCTTTATACTAAACTTTACACTTCTGGCACTTTATACTAGACTTTACACTTCTTGCACTTTATACTAAACTTTACACTTCTGTCACTTTATACAAGACTTTACACTTATGGCACTTTATACCAGACTTTACACTTCTGTGACTTTATACCAGACTTTACACTTCTGGCACTTTATACAAGACTTTACACTTCTGGCACGTTATACCAGACTTTACACTTTCGTCACTTCTGTGACTTTATACCAGACTTTACACTTCTGGCACTTTATACCAAACGTTACACTTCTGTCACTTTATACCAAACGTTACACTTCTGTCACTTTATACAAGACTTTACACTTCTGGCACTTTATACTAAACTTTACACTTCTGGCACTTCATTCTAGACTTTACACTTATGGCACTTTATGCTAGATTTTACACTTCTGGTACTTTATACCAGACTTTACACTTCTGGCACTTTATACCAGACTTTACTTCTGGCACTTTATACTAGACTTTACACCTCTGTCACTTGGTACCAGACTTTACACCTCTGTCACTTTATACCAGACTTTACACTTCCGGCACTTTATACTAAATATTACACTTCTGTCACTTGGTACCAGACTTTACACTTTTGTCACTTCTGGCACTTTATAGTAGACTTTGCACTTCTGGCAATTTATACAAGACTTAACACTTCTGGCACTTTATATGATCATACCTCTAGTCACTTATCGACGCACAGTTACTGTAAATGTTTATTGTGTATTCATATCATAGTCTGTAAATATTAACAGACGTAGTGTAGGGGTTGAACGACTTCATATTTTTAAAAGTCGACTTTATATGCATACTAGTTGAGTCGACGTTGACTAGTCGATGACGTCATCGCAAATAAAGAGGACGTTTTAAACTTTGCATTTTATTTGGCAAAACTGCAAATTGTTACATCCAACTTCCAAAACAGCAATGTTTACAGAGAACATTTATCATTTAGGGCGACAGTAGCTCAGTTGGTAGAGCATTGGCCTTGAGCCCAGAAGGTCGTGGGTTCAATTCCCACCTCTGCACCTTCTCCACCGACTCCCACTGATGACTGCTGTCGTTGTGTCCTTGGGCAAGACACTTAACCCCACTTTGCCCAAAGCCCCCACTGAAAGATCAAGGCTATGCTCACACTCAGAGAGCAGCCGTCCTCCTGTGGACTCACCACCTGCAGAGGGTCAGTGAGGGGCTGGTGCTATGAGACTTGGGAGGCATCTCTGATTGCCACCCCCCTGACCCAGAAATGGATTAAAGGGTAGAAAATGGATGGATGGATGGATGGATTTATCATTTAAACTTCCTATTTAACTTTAGGCTAAAATGTTTTTAGCTCAAACAGTCGTTAATGACTAGACTGGTTTTAAATCACTCGCTGTCTCGCTCTTCCTCCTCAGTCACCTTTTTTGTTTTGGACTTGGTATTTTCATGAAGAAAAATTAACTCATCTACGTGTGCAGGATGGAGACTGGCGCGCTGTCTTGTTATTGTGTTTCCAGCTAGAGAAAAAATTCTCTCGCTGGGGGTACTGGTTGCTGGTATGGCCAGATATGTCTTTGAGAGCCTTGCCAAGCGCGGGAAGCGCCTTTCGTTTCGGGCCCACCACTGCAACGGGTTGTCCAGAGTTGGGATTTGGGGCAAGAGAAAATATTGTCTGGCCTCTTCAGTTGCTGTGGAGCCGCGGGCCTTATTCTGCCCGCTTTCGAAATGCGTCCCAAACAGCTCCGCAAAGTCCAGCTCAAGACGCACCTTCTTCCCTATGTCCTTCCCCGTCTGCTCAGTTTCACAGGTTTCCACACCGACATCTAACAAACACGTAGAACATTAGCGACACAATCCATACAATATTGTCCCCTTGTTAAATGTATAGTAATATACCATGCGTAAATGTCTCAGCGCTTACACCGCGCGCATTTTACGCACTTAATAGAAGCAAAAATTGAAGCAGATTTAATTATTTTTGTTGGACATAATGCGTTGTCTGTAATCTATGCGTTTTTTTGTCAGATATCAGTATTGTTGAATGAGCAATATATCTTTGCTTTTTAAATGAATAGAGACACACGCACCTGTTACGCTCAGCGTCTCACTCTCATCCAGAAGCAGGGTGTCCAGGTGGCTGTATGCGCTCTCTCTTTTGCTGTCTGGGATGAACTTCAGGTGCTTGAAGCGAGGAGCTAACATGCAGGCCACAACTGGGATAGACGAGGGCAGATCATCAGAGTCAAGTTTGAATCGTGTTTCTAGCTGTTGTCGGACTGTGTTCTTAAATGCGCGCACCGCAGACAGATCAGAGCCCTCAACGCGCAGCGTGGTGTTGACCATGTTCAGGATCACGGGGTAAATAAAGGAAAGTCCTACGTGCAGTTCACCGCACAATATCTCGGTGGCTTTGGCCAAAGGCTGCAGGACTGGAACAAGTTGTTCAAGAAGTTCCCACTGCGAAGCTCTCATTGCCAGTTTCTTTTGGACTGCTGGTTTTGTAACTGCGTCATCCGAAAGTACAGACTGCACTGCGATCCTTTGCTCAAAAAGCCGCTGGAGCATTGTAAAGGTAGAATTCCAGCGGACAGGACAATCAGTCTGGAGTTTATTTGTTTTCATGCCGAGTTGTTCCTGACGCGTTTTGAGAAAACACGTAGCAAGGGCGGAGTGGCGAAAGTGGCTGACAACTCTCCTCGCTGCATCGACCGCCTTTGCCACATCAGGTAAGACCAAACCGGACTTTATAGCTAACTGTAGAGTGTGTCCGCTGCATCCCAAATCTTTTAGACACATTTGGCAGAGCTCCAGTGCTAAATTCATGTTACTGGCATTGTCATGAACGGTGCAAAACGCGCTTATCCCCCAATTTTCAATAATTTCACTTAAGCGACCAGCAATGTTAATGGCAGTGTGTCTCTCAGTCATCAATGTTGTACACAAGACCCTGGCTTTTAGTTCCCATGTGTTGGTAATATAATGTGCCGTTACTGTAATATACGGCTCCATATTTGGTGAAGTCCATAGATCTGTCGTTAGAGACACGCTTTTTCCTCTCATCTCATTCGCCATTTCTTCGTGAACACCGTTGTACTCGTGTTTTATAGTATTCCATATTGTGCGGTAAGAGGGGATAACGTAATGCGGTTCAAAAAAGTTGACTAGTTCTCGGAAGCCTTCACCATGCACTGCGCTGAGTGGCCTGATGTCTTTAACAATGAAATTCACAAGCAGCTTGGTGATTTGTTGTCTTCGTTTGTCTGGCAGCACAGTCCGTTTAGTGAAGCTGCTGATTGACTGTTGTTGAGAAGGTTGCTTCTGGGCTAGCATTAGCGTCGGATGCTTTTTCAGATGAGAGTGCAGCGCGCTTGTACTTTTGTTGTACTTTAGAGTACCTTTGCATAAGCTACACGTCACCTGTGTACCGGTTTCATCTTTAGTAAAATATGTCCAAACGCTTGATGTAGTGCTGCCTTGGCGTGATGATTGGTGAGAGGTACTAGGACCCTCGTTTGGCATGTCGCTGTCCTGCGCCGCCATGTTGTGCCAAAGTCACGTGCAGTACTGCGCCGCCGCCTAGTCAATGTCACATGAACAAAGTCGCGAGAAAACCGTAAAGTCGACTAGTCGACTAGTCGACTAGTCTGTTCAACCCCTAACGTAGTGACGCATATACCCGCCGTTGAAGTGTTTGTGTTATCACTTTTCTCTCCTGTCGTTTTTTTTTTTCAAAATGGTCGCGAGTGGCCCCTCCCTCAGGAAAATGTGAAAAAAAACCGCATTTGCGCATGTGTTAGCCGGCACAAACACCCCATTCATTTAACGAGTGCATTCAAAAGTCCACAGCGGCTAACCAAGAGCTGACTTTTAGACCAGGCTGTAAAGTCGTTTTCAAGAGGGAAAAAGACGTCGTAAAAATACACAGGATAATTTTGTTTCCGGGTACAACACCACCGGCAAGGAGTCCTATTACAAGCATGTCAGGGCATGTGCTCATGGACCCCTTTGAGCCGGGACCCGCCCCCACTGACTAATATATTACAAACAACAACAAGGAACAAAACAAGGAACAAAACAAGGAAAGAGAACAAGGTATTAAAATCATGAATTATCACAGTGCATTGATACAAGTGAAGATACAATCCTTCAGTTGTATGCACAGAGAAGCAGAAATGTTTTAGCCTGGATTCTCAGAGCAGAATTTACCTCCAAAACCACCTAGGGTTTCCAATTCACCTACAAAAACCACCTCAGCCAGTCCCTTCCCTAACCTCATGACCATTCCACCCCGTCTTCCCCTTCGTTCGACACACAAAACCTCTGCCTCAGCCCACCCCGGCCCTAACCCATCACCAAAAACCCCTCCACCTCCCAGCCCCCCTCGTTCAACACCCAAAAGCCACCCACCTCTCCATCCTCCTCCCCCGCCTTCCCCTTCCCCTCTTTTCTCTAAACACTAGGATGCACAGGGTCTCTGCTTCACAGCCACTGGCAGTCTGGTTAGAGGAGAGACCCGGCTGGGGCCCTGTCATGAAGCCACCTGTGCCATTCCCTTAGTGATAACACAAAGAATACATTACAGAAAGACATTTGGAGTTAATCAGTCTAATCTGGAAAATCTAATTCTTGTTCCGTGTAAGAATCAGCCGACCACAACCGCTGATACTGAAACTTTGAAACTTGCTACGCTTAATGTCAGATCTCTTTGTAACAAGTCTTTTTTAATCAATAATTTTATTTGTTCTCATAATCTTGATCTTATGTTCATGGCTGAAACTTGGCTTGACCAAAATTCAGGAAATGCAGTTTTAATAGAAGCATTACCACCACATTTCAAATTTGAATCTGAAATACGGGAAAACAAAAAAGGAGGAGGCTTAGCTGCCATTTTTAGAGACCACTTTGTCTCCCATAGAATGTCTCTTGGGAAGTTTCGTCATTTGAATATGTGTCTTTTAAAATACAACAAAAACAATCTCCTCCAATACTCTTCATTGTCCTATACAAGCCACCGCAGTCATGTCACAGTTTTATTGATAATTTTACCGAGTTGCTTTCAGTTGTATGCACAGATTTTGAAAGTTTGGTTATTACAGGTGATTTTAATATTCATGTGGATAATGTTGATGACAGAAATGCAAATGAGCTGAGTTCTGTACTTAAATCCTTTGATCTCACTCAGCACGTAAGTGGCCCCACCCACAGCAGAGGGCACACTCTAGATCTGTTAGTTACAAAGGGGGTGATTATTTCAAATGTAAACGTGGTCGATGTTGCTCTTTCGGATCATTTCTGTGTTTTTTTTGACATGTGTTTCACTAACAAACCACCAGTGGACTCTGCAACTGTTCGAAGAAGGCGCATAAATTAAAATACGAGTGATCTATTTATGGGAATGATAAACTTTGAGAATGCATCGTGTTCTACTGTAGATGAACTGTTTAACTCTGTCACCTCTAGTGTTTTGAATGTTCTGGATACCGTTGCCCCTGTGAAGGTTAAAATAGTGAAAAATAAGCAGAAGGCGCCGTGGGCTAAAGCAGACTCGGTCAGGGCACAAAAGAGAAAGTGCCGGAGGGCCGAGCGGAAGTGGCGCAAGTCCAACCTCCAGGTTGATTACGAGATCTTCAAAGATAAGTTGTGCGAGTTTAACCGGGTGCTACGTAGTACGAGAGTAAGGTATTTTTCTGAAATGATTGAAGGCTGCAGCAACAATCTGCGTGTTCTGTTCTCAACAGTTAATAGATTAACAAACCCCCCTGTTCAAATGCCATTAGATCTTACTTCCAAACGTAAATGCAATGAGTTTGCTAATTTTTTCAATGACAAGGTTCAAGGCATCAAAAACGTCATTGTCTCCAATCCACAGATAACCATCCAACAGCCAGAAAGGCTCTCTGAGCTAACTCACTTTGCACCTGTAAATGATAAAACTGTCCAAGAGATAATCTCCAGTTTGAGCTCCTCCACATGCAGCTTGGATGTACTACCCACTAGATTTCTGAAGTCTGTTCTGAGCAGTCTGTTACCTTCACTCACACAGATAGTAAACATGTCCCTTCATTCTGGAATATTCCCAAAGGCCCTGAAAACTGCAGTCATCAGGCCCCTGCTAAAAAAGAGCAGTCTGGATGCTACGGTACGTCCCAGCTCAAATCTGCCATTTATGGGGAAAGTCCTTGAGAAAGTTGTCTACCTACAGCTTACTAGATTTCTTATAATCAACAACTCATTTGATATGTTTCAGTCCGGCTTTAGACCCCACTACAGCACTGAGACTGCTCTCGTTAAGGTTACAAACAATATCCGGCTGAACACTGACGCAGGCAAAGTCTCAATCTTAATCCTGTTAGATCTGAGTGCTGCCTTTGACACTGTCGACCATGAGATCCTCTTACAGAGATTAGAGGACTGGGTTGGCGTCACTGGCACCGCCCTAAGTTGGTTTGGGTCTTACCTTGAGGACAGGAAGTACTTTGTGGAGATTGGAAACTGTGTCTCAGATCATATGGCCCTGACCTGTGGAGTACCACAGGGGTCGATCCTGGGACCTCTTCTGTTCAATCTCTACATGCTGCCGTTAGGTCAGTTAATACGCAGAAACAAAGTGTCCTATAACAACTCTGCAGACGACACTCAGATCTATGTCTCACTGACTGCAGGAGAACATGGACCAGTGGACTCACTCCTTCACTGTATCCAACAGATCAGTGAGTGGATGCAAAACAACTTCCTTCAGCTAAACGCAGACAAAACTGAAATGATTGTCTTTGGTCCCCAGAAACAAAGAGAGAGCGTCATCTGTCACCTACAGTCTCTCTCCCTTAAACCTTCAAACAAGGTCAGAAATCTAGGGGTAATACTGGACTCAGACTCAGACAGATTTTAATAGCCACATCAAATCAGTAACATCAGCAGCTTTTTACCATCTAAAAAACATTGCCAGGATCAAAAACATAGTGTCTAAAGCAGACTTGGAGATTCTTATCCATGCATTTGTCTCCAGTAGGTTAGACTACTGCAATGGCCTGCTCACAGGTCTCTCCAAACAGCTGCAGTACATTCAAAATGCAGCAGCTCGAGTCCTGACTAGAACCAGGAAGTACGACCATATTAGTCCGGTCCTCAGGTCTCTGCACTGGCTTCCAGTGGCTCAGAGAATAGACTTTAAAACAGCTCTGCTTGTGTACAAGTCTCTCCATGGCCTCGCACCAAAATATATTAGTGACATGTTAGTACCATATGAACCAGCCCGGACTCTGAGGAGCACAGGGACTGGACTCCTGTTAGTGCCCAGAGTCAGAACTAAATATGGGGAGGCTGCTTTTCAGATTCATGCTGCTAAAATCTGGAACAGTCTTCCTGAAGATGTGAGACAGGCCTCCTCTCTGACAATGTTTAAAATCAGGTTATAGACAGTTCTGTTTAGCTGTGCATACAACTGAGGGATTTTATACTTTTAGCTTTCTTTATAATGTAGTGTGATTATTTATGATTTTAATGCTTTCTTGTTTTGTTCAGCACTTTGAATTGCCTTGTGTATGAATTGTGCTATATAAATAAACTTTCCTTGCCTTGCCTTGCCTTGCCAGAAACCTGTCTCACATTTTCAAGAAGACTGTTCCAGATTTTAACTGGGGTTAAATCAGATTTTTATCAAGATTTTTGATGCATGCCTTAATGTTGTATGTTTTACTTTTTATAATGTGTATGCACCGTATGCCAAAACAAATTCCTTGCCAGTTTGTGACTTCCTCCTGCAAAAATAAGAAAACTGATTCAGATTACGACAACAGCTACAAGTGACCGCTAGTGACTAGCAATTTCCTAGTCTGTGACCTCCTGTTACTTACGTGGCAATAAAAATGATTCTGATTCTGATTCTGATTCTGAAGGGTTTTCCAGTCTATTCCACTTGGCGCATTACAACTTCTCTCTCTGTGTGAAAGAAAGCAGAAATGGCAGATTTGAAAATGGGTATAAGGGTGTGTGTTTAGCCTAATAACTGCCAACGTGCTGCTGCAGACCTCCTCGCTTCCTTTCTCACTTCTTTCCTCCGTCTCCTCCCACTTCTGGCCGTCTACTTTTCCCTCGTAATTCCTTTTTTTTTTTTTTTGGAACATCATGGAAAATGCTACTTCATCCTTTCTATAAAAGCCTTTACAAAGACGCTTTAACAAATGAACGGGTAAGTAGCCGTGCATTATTCAACTCAGCGTTAAGAACCCTGACGTTTATATCTACTTACACAGTATTTTAATGGCATTGGGTATTTTAAAGAAGACTGAGGCTAAAATGAAGTAACAAACTCACTTGCGTCTACATCAGGGCCAGAAGAATAGTAGCTATACACGATTTATCCAGTCTAAAAATGCCAAAACCTTTTCTCATTTCTACAGTCAGACTATAGGAGCAGCTCACATCTGTCTGGAATGTAGTGGGGCCAGTTCTGAGGAAGAGGATGGAAAATGGCATTAGTATCATAAAGAGAAAAACAATATCAAGTACCAACTGCAATGTAAAGTTTTTATACTTGTTATTGATGCTAGAGATATAGATTTTGTTATATTTTAATTAGTATAACTATTGTTCACGTGCCGTGTGCTCCTCTTTCCTACTGTTCTATAACTTGTGATGCAACACTGAAATTTCCCCACTGTGGGACTAATAAAGGATCTCTTAATCTTAATTTGTGGCCGTAACTGCATGTGAAAGCCAGATCTTGTCAGACCTCGGTAGCTAAGCAGGGCAGGGCCTCATTAGTTCTGTGATGGGAGACCTCTGGGAACACCAGGCACCACTGTGGGGCGGCTACAGCTGTAAAGTGCCAAACTGTCTCTGTGTCCTTAGGCAAAACACTTCACCCACATTGCCTAGTATGAGTCTGGTGTGTTTGTGTGTGTGAATGGTTGGTGGTTGCCTTCTGTCAGTGTGAATGATGACATATGAAGCGTCTTTGAGTGTCCTAAAAAATCTTTATATAAAACTGATGTATCATTATTATTCTTATATGAAAGCCAGATCCCGTCAGACCTCTGAAGCCAAGCAGGACAGAGCCTGGTTAGTACTGAGATGGGAGACCTTACGTAAGACACACATTTCCCTGTATGATTCTGTTGTGTGTGAATGGTAGTTGGTTGTTGAATAGGGCCGATAGCACACACTGGTTGTCTCACTTCTGTCATCTTTTTGTCTTATTATTAACACAAAAGCCAGATCTAAACTGTGCCGAATTCAATGACTACCCTGAACTATACAAAGAACCCTGAACAAATACAGGGCCTCAATGTTGTTACTCAAACAGGAGAGAAGCACTTAAGTGTGGATCTGGTGTGCGAGTAAATGATGGTGGTCAGAGAGGCCGACGGCGTAGATTAGCAGCTTTACTTCCTTCATCACCGAGTGTGGAATGAATGAAGAATGACCTCAGTGTAGGACTTCGACAAATGTAGGGCAGGGAGTCTTGTGTGGTCAATAGGCCATTCCATTAGAAAGATCTGGTCTGGATAATAGTAAGTATTTGTTGTTCAGTCTGCAGAGGAAATAATATGAATCAGAATATGAACCAACCAATTTTATTTTCGTACAAAGTTTTCGTACAAAGAAATGCAAAACAAAATGCAGTTAAATTTTGACCCGTCAACCGCCAGACCCACCCCAAACCAATAGCTAAGTACACACACACACACACACACATACATAAACATATACAGTCTCCATCAGATAAAATAAAATAAGATAGGGCTGAAGAAGTAAGATAATAATGATAATAATTATAGTACATCAAACTTATATAGTGCTTTTTTGGACACTCAAAGACGCTTTACAAAACACAAGAAAAACATTGAGAAACAAAATTAAGGAAAGGCAAGCTGAAAGAGATGGGTTTTGAGATGTGATTTAAAGTTCTGTAGTGAGTCTGAATTTCTGATTGGTTGAGGGAGTGAGTTCCAGAGAGTGGGGGCGGCTGCAGCGAAGGCTCGGCCCCCCAAGGTTTGGTGTTTAGTCCTGATGGGAGTGAGGAGGTTGGAGTCTGTGGATCTGAGGCAGCGGGAGGGACAGTGATGATGGAGGAGGTCAGTGAGGTACCAAGGAGCAGGTTATGGAGGGACTTAGGTGAGGAGGAGGACCTTGTATTGGATGCGATATGGAACAGGGAGCCAGTGGAGTTGTTCGAAGACAGGGGTGATGTGGTTTCTGGAGCGGGTGTGGGTGAGAAGGCGGACGACGGAGTTCTTGATGTATTGTAGTTTTTGGAGATGGGTGGAGGGGAGACCGAAGAGGAGGCTGCTGCCTTTATAGACTTTATTGATTCCACACTGGAGAAATATATTGGGTGCAGATGTAACCAGCGGACAAAAGTAACCTCACAGATAATCTGAGGTACGTGCCCCACAGTTTGACAACCCCCTCAATAAATAGTGCTCAGACAGGCTTAAAATAGTCCACACACGGTCTTCCCCATCGCATCCTACTCCCTGCCCTTTTCCATGCTAGTGTCTCCTCATACCATTTTTTGCGCTTCAGTTTTATGACTTTCCCCTTTGAAGGTGTTAAACCAAACCGTATTTTAATAAAGTCGCTATGAATAAAATTGTTGAAAGCAATAACATGGCTTGACTTTACAAATGTTACTTAATACTTAAGTTAAGTTAATAATTTTATTATGCCAAAGAGAGATTGTATTCTTCTTTATAAAGTCAGAGCTTTTTGTTCTCATTACGCTAAAGATAGAGATGTTATACTTGTTTCTTGTTCATGCTACAGTTAGAGAATGGTATTTTATTCTTTTTAGTAACGAGTTATTGTTCATTTATCTTGTGCGGTGTGCTCCTCATTCCTACTGTTCTGTAACCGCCTCTGCTGATCTGAGAGACGTTGAAACAGACCGGCAACTTATCAACACGCCCTTGACCTGTATAAACCAGCACACGTAAACCTTTTTTACTCGTTTGGCGCTGTGTTTTGCCTCAGGTCATTTTGTGTATGGTGAAAAAATGGGTTAAGATTTTCCACAGGCTCCTGCCAAACCTCAAGGAGATACTTCTGACGGACAAGAGATGGAAAGACTTGAAATAGACGAAGCAGGGAAATTAACACTAAAACTCCCTGGACAGTAATTAAGTAAGTAAGTGAGTAATATTTATTTATATAGCACTTTTCAGAGACCAGAGTCACAAAGCACTTTTATTTTTCACCCAGAGAGCTAATTTCCCAGGACAATATAGGCAGACAGTTACTCCTTTAAGCAAACCCTGGGAAAAAATGATGATATATTGGTGTGGAGAAGCCTGATATTCGGTACAGTACTTATTTATCATTGCATATTCTTTACTTGTGCATTTATAATAATAAATAATACGATCTGAAAAATGTTGTATAGATTTGATTTGTTCATATCTAAATCCTTTGGCGAGCTACCTGGAAGGAGGGGGGGGGCGAGCTACTGGTGGCTCCCAAGCTACAGGTTGGACACCCCTGCTCCACGTAGAGATAGGAGCGGGGTCACGATACAGGAGGTGGATACCAGACCTATTCTACAAGCCTTTAGTAGTAGGAGAGACTTGAACACCTGGAGGAAACCTACGCAGGCACGGGAAGAACTTGAAAACTCCACACAGAAAGGCCTACAGGTGGAATTGAACCCAGAACCATCCTGTTATGAGGTATTTGGTAGCATTTAGTTTTGGAAGCTCGCTGTATGTAAATGTTTTGGTATTCAGAAACAAAATGAGAGTAGTTCCAACTTAAACTCCCAGAATCCCTTGGTTTTCCACCAGAGCAAGTGCTGGTTACCATAGCAGCACAATGTTTACAATTAAGATTAAGATGTAGAGATTCTTAATCTGTCCCACTGTGGGGAAAGTTAGAGTGAAATGAGGAAAGAGGAGCACACAACTCAGCTCATCCTACTTATTATTATTAATAATAATAATCATGATAATAATAATAATAATAATGTGCTATATAAATAAACATTACTTACTTACTTACTAATAATAATAATAATAATAATAATACATGTTGTTCATATTGCGCCTTACATCTCTAGGAAACCTCAAATTGCTGCCTTGCATTTTATTGCCTGTTTTTTTCTGTATTTCAAGTTATGTCAGACAGTTTTGGCACGTATTAAAAACTACTTGGGGAAAATTTCCATCCATCCATTTTCTTCCCCTTAATCCATCTCTGGGTGGGGGGGTGGCAGTCAGAGCTTCCCCTGGTACACAGAGCACCAGCCCCTCACTGATCCTCCTGCAGGTGGTGAGTCTACAGGAGCTGAGATCTTTCAGTGGGGGATTCAGGCAAAGTCGGGTTAAGTGTCTTGCCCAAGGACACAACGACAGCAGACATCAGTGGGAGTCGTGAAGTAGGTCTTGTGGTGGGAGTTCTGGTAGTTTCAGAACTATGCCCTGATGAGTACGGGGACATAAAGCAAATCTCCTACATTGGGTTATGTTTTGAGTACAAATACAAGAATGAACACTGCTGAGCAAAATATGCCTATGGGTACAACTGAAGTCACCTGAACCTGATCTTCAAAGAGCATATCTTGAACTAGGTTATCAATCTACTCCTGGTTTGCCTAAGCAACATAATCCTAACCCCAGTCCTGGAAAAAGGCCCATAAATATAGAAAGATTGACCAATTTAGTACAGACACAAACACACATCCTCAGACTAGTGCAAACATGAATCGTAATTAGGAAAAAGTGTGTTACATTGACACAATTCTCATATTTTTGGCTCTGTCCTCCACCACAATGGAAATGAAATGAAACGAGCGAGACGTGCTTTAAGTGCAGACTGTCATGAGTCATTTCTGGGTGTTTACATGGAGGAGGAATTGCAGCAGATTAAGAGGGTCCAGCCATATTGGGACAAAATAGAAATAAATCATCTGTTATTTACTTTTTAATACTTGGTTAATCCTGTTTGTAGCTTGATGTCTGGAAGGCAAAGTCTCCAGGTGCAACAGACATTTTTCTCCCCTAGTGTTGATCTGCCAGACCTCAAATAATCTTTAGCTCCTGCATGTCCATGGAGAATATTTTTTTTCAGTTTCGTCTCCAGAAAAGCAAAACGCACACCGAATTGGATTAAACTCAGGAGCCTTGTTTAAAAAGCCTCCGTGAGCATACAATGAGGTTGAAACTACTTCTCCACATGGACAGATCCAGTACACAGGCCGCACTTTCAGAGACACTAAGGAAAGGTGAGAAGAGCGGAGAGGAACAGAGAGTATTCTAGAAAAAGCCAGAAAGAAGCACAATTCACTCATGCATCAGAATGTTTAATTTGGCTCAAAGGTGCAGATGAGAAGAGGCCGGTGCTGTGGCCTGATGAGCCATATATTCAATTCGATCCAATTCATGTTTATGTTTATTTACCGCTTTTTGAATCAAGTACAAGTTTTGTGTCTGTTATTTTGGTATACTGTATGTAAAAATATGTGAAAATATGTACATAACAACAGTGGTTAAACCCAGGAAATACAATAATAACAAACACATAGGAGCCATTGGTCCATAAGAAGCCGGATGACGTTAATAAATGTTATAAAATGTCCATGAATGTCGCTAAACGTCCCGTATTATCACTGTCCTTAGACCTTCCTGCATCGACAAGGAACGACTCGAAAAACCAGTGGGAATAAGAGAGAAACCTCGGGGAGACCCACATTGAGAGAGGGATCCGATCCCACAGACAGACAGGTTTTAGATCCAGGACTCAGGCAACCTATATATATATATTCACCTATTTTTAATTTTAATTTGGCGTGGCTTCTCCTGAGTCCCCCACTCTGACTCCACCATATGTCAGTCCATCAACCAGAAAGGGGGCGGGGCTTGAGGTGGATCACATGTACACATGGAGGAAGTGCACATCTCTCCGCACGCATTTTTCTTCCTGCAAACTTGAGAATGGCGTCCTCTCCACATACGCTCTCTTTGACACCTTCTTTTCAAAACCAAGCCCCTGGTCTCTTGGTGTTGCTGAGCTCTCCGGTGAGTTATTTCGTCTGAGGAATGTCTAAAAACTTTGACCACACCTACATTTTTGCCCTCTCTCTGATGAGTTTGTTTTGATTTTCAGCCAAATGCTGGCAAGCTCCACTGATAGCAACATGTATTTTCATCTTCAGCAATATTGGGAAAAAAAGGAACTGATTAAAAATGCAAGAAACACCCTTGAAATCAACCTTGTATCTGAGGGTTAGACGCACAACTCTCCATTAGCTTAGCAGAAAATATTGTCTCATTATTTTGACTAAAACGCCAACTGTAATTTGCCGTTTACAACCCAATTTGGTTGCAATTTTTCCTCAAATTAAAACTAAAACTCTCAGGAAAAGTGATGTCTAGACTCAACAATGACTCCTAACTGTGTTCTGTGTTAGCGTCTGATCAACACATCGTTACACACTTTCGTAAATAAAGATTACATACTTAGTTACTTATGTACCCTTTCAACTATTTTGTCATCGCTTTCATATGTTCATGCTCTATGTACTTGTCAGTCTCAGAACATTTTTATTATAATTCTGAGAACATTTTAGCGTCAATGGTAACAAAATCTATGACATCATCCCCACAAAAGGAAAAAAAAGAGAGACCACAGGCGCCATGATTTACTTCTCACCATTTCTAGTATTTCCTGTGCTTCCAATATAAACTTTTCCATGAATCAGTAAAGTCCACAACATGCATTAGTCTGTTACACATACAGTCAGGGGGAAAGTTTGGTGTGGGGAGGGATGCTGATGTGGACAGACTCAGACAAAAAGACGTAATAGAATGAATGATGTTTTAATTTTTAAAGGTTTGCATGGAGTGTATTAGTAACAGCCAGATTAGACACTTGCGGTTATATTTATTGACATATGTCTGTGGAAATTTTGGTCATACTTAGACCCCGGCAGAAATATAGAATGACATATGCAGGGGGACTTTAATAAATATTGTAGGGTCCAAACAGTGAAGCCATGTAGTTGACGCTCTCAAAATCCATATAGTGTGTAAAGTGAGTGAATAAATCCAGGGAACAGTAAAATGCAATTAAAAACTCTTTACTGAGTATTAACAAAACAAAAACACATACTGTACAAAAAGAAAAGAACTAGAGGAGAGAGTATATCGAGAGAGAGTTGGGGGAGAGTATCGAGGTCAAAAAACTGTGGCTCCACCCCACACTCCACGCTTTCCCTGGCACACCTGCACCTTAACTAGCCTGGGGCCAGGACTGAGAAAAAATACAAAAATATATATTAAATCAAAACAAATCAATGATTATCTTAGCTGTTTTGTAAGTCATTATTGCTAACTAAATTAGATGCCAAATATCAAAATTAAATCAATTGCCAATTAATCATAAATCTAATCTAATCACAACAATAATGTATTTCAATCAAATAATACAAACAAATAGAAATATATCAAAATAAAATCAAAACAACTAAACCTCTATTTAGGCTCCTACAAATATTTCACTTTGGAGAGACCCAAGAGGGAAAATGCAGTTAGAAGTTTGTTGATTGAGTATGTTTGGCGCCCTAGGCCCGGGAGAGATGCTGATGAGTGCGGCGCTTGCTCGCGCGCATAATCCCCCCCGGGGCCTAGGCACTGGTGACGGCAGAGGCAGTAGGCAAGCACGCTTCGATGAGAGAAGGAGGAGGTGGGGCGGCGGAGGCTTTGCAACCTTCAGAAGGCCGGGAAGTGGGCGTCTCCGGCTTTTAACTTGCTGTCCTGGTGGTTATTGGTGGATTAGATGTGGGCGTTTTGCTGGTGTAATGAGTAGAGGATGAGCAGGCTTGTAGATCTGGCAGCAGCGGCCGGGTCTACCACAGTGAATTTTCGCGAAGAGCTCCATTTCACTTTGGAGAGACCCAAGAGGGAAAATGCAGTTAGAAGTTTGTTGATTGAGTACGTTTGGCGCCCTAGGCCCGGGAGAGATGCTGTTGAGTGCGGCGCTTGCTCGCGCGCATAATCCCCAAAAACGGGCAGAGTTATCTTTGAGCGCTGGGACGTGAGCGCTCGCATCACGATCAACCAGACGCTGCCTGGGACGTGAGCGCTCGCATCACGATCGATACCAGACGCTGTAGCAGAGTTATCTTTAAAAGTGCGTGCCGCCACCAGAAATCCTATTGGTTCACTTACTTTGCTTTGTATTGCTTTGCTGGGAGCTTACGAGGAAGCCAGTAGCCGTTGTGCAGCCAAGATGGCGGACGCGTCTGGCCTGATGTAGGCGGAGAAGGCCGAAGAGGACCAGCGCCCCAGCTGTTGCAGAGAGGTGTGGGGGAGCCCCAGCGAGGCCGCGCGCGTGGCAGCGCCTATCCGGAAAGAGTGGGCTGTGTAGAGCTGGGGAGATAATTTACAGAGGAGCAGTAGGGATCTTAGTTGAGCTCTGAACCAGGTTGCTGTCATGGGAAGGTTGTCTGGAGTGAGAAAGAGAGGTCTGTTAAAATCTCCTTTTTGCAGCGGAGGCGAGTGTAACGCATCATGGATTTGTAGGGGCAGAGAGATGTGTCCGAGCGAGCTATTACTATATTGCAGGCTCCTTTGATTTTTGAATGTTTGAGACGGAGGTTGAAATGGTCAGGGGACATTATGTTGGGTGAAAAAGAGCGACCTTTGTTTAATGCTTCCACTACGTCGAGATTATCACACATGACAGAGATCCTCTTTCTCTGCCACGTGTGATTCCACAGCGCGCAGCCACGACCACTGGGAATATCTCGTGTAGGGCAGAGGAGATGCTCCGGTGGAAAGTAGCGGCCACGCTCGGCAAACCAATGGTCCTGGAAGAATCCCCCAAAACCCACGGAAGGGGCAGCGTCCGTGTAGAAGCGGAGACCTGTAGGGGCAGAGACTTATCGGAGAGGGCCATTGATGTTGCAGGCGCCCTTACGCTTAGAATCTTGGGTTGGAGAGTAGATAATCAGGATAGTAGCATGGTCGGGAAAGCCGTGTCTCGGACCGCATGAAGGTTGAGTGAGCAATGGTGAGACGCTTATACAGAGAAGCCACAGAAGGAGAGCAGGAAGATGCTGCGAGGAGGGCAGACATGTACTTGGAAGATGAGCCGGAGTTCAGCGCCGCTGCAGGATGGACAGCATGATGGGGAGCCTGCGATCAGAAGAGTGAAGAATACAGGTATGGATGCCTTTGATTAGGAGTCCAATTGACGGCTCAGCGTAGCTACTTGGCCAGCTGCATCTGATAGATCAGAAGATTAAGTAGAGAGATGAAGCACGACCGCCGAAGCGACCCTGGGAGCATAGGTGCGAGTCCGGCGCAGCGCGGCATACTCAGCCGGGCTGCATCCATTAGAAGCAGGATAAGCTTCTGAGAGTGTGGGTTGCAGTAGCAGTAGCAGCAGCGGCAGCAGCAGTAACCTCAGATAATAACAGCAATAGTCCTGTATCAAGCCGCGGAAGCCGCAGTAGCAGCAGCAGCAGCGTCCTCTGAAAATAACAGTAATAATTCTGTATCAAAGCCACAGCAGTAGAATGTTGTTGTAGCTGTTCAGGGTTTCAGTAAAAGAGATGCAAGTGAAGAGAGATGGCAAAGTAAATGAAGCAGCAGCAGCAGCAGTAGCCGTATGAAGCAGCAGAAGTAGCAGTAGCAGTATGAAGCAGCAGCAGCAGTAGCAGTATGAAGCAGCAGCAGCAGTAGCAGCAGCTGCAGCATCCGTAGATAATAACAGCAATAATCCTGTATCAAAGCCACCGCAGTAGAATATTGTTGAAGCTGTTTAGTGTTTCAGTAAAAGAGATGCAAGTGAAGAGAGATGTCAAAGTACATGAAGCAGCAGCAGCAGCGGCAGCAGTAGCAGCAGCAGTAACGGTAGCAGTATGAAGCAGCAGAAGCAGCATTAGCAGGAGCAGCAGTAGCAGTAGGAAGCAGCAGCAGTAGCAGCAGTAGCAGTATGAAGCAGCAGCAGCAGCGGTTGCAGCATCCGTAGATAATAACAGCAATAATCCTGTATCAAAGCCAGAGCAGTAGAATATTGTTGAAGCTGTTTAGTGTTTCAGTAAAAGAGATGCGAAGTGAAGAGAGGTGTCAAAGTAAAGAAGCAGCAGCAGCACGGCAGCAGTAGCAGTATGAAGCAGCAGCGGCAGCAATAGCAGCATTAGCGGCAGCAGTAGCAGCAGTAGCGGTAGCAGTATGAAGCAGCAGAAGCAGCATTAGCAGGAGCAGCAGCAGCACAATGCGATTCATACGAACAACAGACGTGTCACGCCAGCGTGCGCCGCTTGTCTCCGTGAGCCAGGTTACATACGTGTCTGAAAGAGCCAAGCCGTAGAGACAGGTGCCGCCCGGGAGCCCGCGGAGCGGCAGCGGCAGGAACAGCAGCAGCGGCACATGTAGTAGTAGGAGCAGCAGGAGCAGGCAGCAGGAACAGGCAGCAGCAGGAACAGGCAGCAGCGGGAACAGGCATCAGCGGGATCAGGCATCAGTAGGAACGGCAGCAGGGACCGCAGCAGCGGCGGTCAGAGAACCATGCCCACGGTTGTTTAAGAGCCTGAGGAAATAAATCAACCCGAATCCGAAACATTCCCATGCGAATAACAGATGTCCCCTGGAGCCATCTTTCTGCTTTGGTTATGGCAGATACGCATAAACGATCACTTTTCCATGCGTTCATTAGCTCCAACACCACTTCAAACCCATTGCAGATTCACATTGGGCCCTTTTTCTTTCTGCTGCACTTTCAAAATGCAACAACTGCAGTTTAGTTACCCAATTTAATACTAGTGACCTAGCTATTTAAATGCATGGCCCCTCCTTCCTCCTGCAGATAGACGAATTTAAATACATTCATTTAACAATAGTGACCTGCGAGTAATGAGATTAATGCTGTAAAATGGCGCCATGGCAAGAGCTCTGGTGTGTGCCGTCTGGAGCACGATGGGGTAGTCTTTGCACATTTTTCCAACGTGGTTTTACTGCAAGTGGCAGAACATGAATCTGAATTATGCACATTGCTCCTCTTATATCCCTCAGACAATAGAGATTGATGCCATTTAATATGCATTGCCCCTCAGTTAGCTCAAACACGTGTGAAAACGGAGCCTGCAGACCAAGCACGGGGCGAAAACTGGCGCCTGTAGTCAAGTGCGTAGGGCAAAAACCAGCCGCCTGCAGCCTAGACTCCGGGATTAATCCGTCCGCGGTCGGCACACTCACTGTACTCACATGCCAGGAGACTTGGGAAAAGCAACGGGACAACGCGGCACCGCCAATCGGAGGCAGGGACATGCACGGCACCGCCAGACCGTCTGCGCGCGGCAGCAGACCACGAGGAACGAGCAGCACAGAAACCGCGGAGGGGGCCCCGCGGAGCAGCCCGCAGAAGAGCCCGCAGAGGAGGAGAGCAGTGGAGACACGCGAACCACAGCAGGTGCAGGGACACGGAAGAGGAGCAGACCACGAGCAGCCAGGCTGAGGACAGCCGGGCCACGCGCACGAGCAACACGTGAGCAGAAGCGACCCCTCCAGAACAACGCATGCATTTGCGAACAGGTGCGTTAGCGACATGCACCTTGCAGGCTTCAGAAGTTTGCAACCTTCAGAAGGCCGGGAAGTGGGCGTCTCCGGCTTTTAACTTGCTGTCCTGGTGGTTATTGGTGGATTAGATGTGGGCGTTTTGCTGGTGTAATGAGTAGAGGATGAGCAGGCTTGTAGATCTGGCGGCAGCGGCCGGGTCTACAACAGTGAATTTTCGCGAAGAGCTCCATTATGGAAGTGAAATCTCCTTGTGTCTAAACCCTGGAGGTGGTGGAAACTGTTCACTGTCTACCAGTGGCGGCCGGCCAATAGAGGGCGCTAGGGCGCCGCCCCACCACTCACAACTTGCCATGTTACCTTGGATAAAACGTTAAAAAAAATAATAACATTAAAATATTTCGAAATTTATGTGTGTTTTATTTCAGATGTGGAAGAAATACTTTATAGTTTATGCTGAGTTGGATTGATTAAGCTCATCAGCGTTGTCTGTGTCGGACTGAGGACGTATTTCCGCCTCAGGGCGCAAAAGATTGCGCCCTGAGCCGTCTATGGACTCTCGTTAAAAGTTGTACATGCGCAGTAGCTCCTCTTCAATGCAAGAGATAAGACGATTTGGGGGCGCAGGAAAAGTGCGCCCTGAGGGGGCGGGATCGCCCGCGACCTGTACTGTCACTGTCTGTGACGTCCGTTTACAGTGATTGACAGGTCAAGCTGTGGGAGTTTGAGACGAACGTAAAGAGACGCAAAATGGAGAGCGAGAAAAAGAATAATTCAGTTAGATCACTCAAAACAATACCGTTTGAGAGAAGATCATACCAGGAGAAGGTTGAGGTTAAAGAGCTTGGACCTGATCAGCCAAATATTACCATTAGTCAGCAGTCCAGGACCTGGTTCAGCGCCAAATCTTGGCTAGCAGCATGTAGCGAGGCTAATGCTTTATTTTGCTTTCCATGCCTTTTGTTTCAAACATCAGGATCTGACCCAGCATGGATCAAGACAGGTATGACTGATCTGAAGCACTTTTTAGAAAAGGCAAAGAAGCATGAGCAGACTGGTATCCACATGCAAAATGCCCTCAAATTAGCTATGTTTGGGAAGATAAATATTTCATCCCAGCTGGATGAAAGCTACAGGGTAGGGATCAGAAAGCATCCCTACCCTGCTGGTATATATCTAGTCATCATATTCATAGCCCCCCCAGTAGAAAATTCCACCAGCCGCCACTGCTGTCTACATTCTGTTCAAATGCAGAAGGACCTGGCATATTGGTTCTCAGTACTTCAGAAAACCTTTCAACCAATCACAGATTAGAAAACTAGGAATACAGGAATCCTTGACCGTGGCTGCCAAATGTAGAGATTGCTTGTTGAAACAGATTTTACGAGAAAATCAATTCTGCAGGATGATAAATAGCCAAGCACAAAAAGTATTTGACATTTTTCTAGCCACTTATCTGATCGGCCATCTGATTGGTCATCCAATCCAAACAAACGTGTCCAAAGTGTGTTTGGGGAAGAGATCCAGACCCTCAGGTATTTTTAAACAAATATTGTAAGTTGTTGTCGCTCTTGCCGGTCAGGAATGGCGGAAGTTGAAGTGATGAGCTGATTACATGAAGACAGATGTCCCACTGGTGATGGGGAGGAGGCAGGTTGCTGCGTGAGCTATATGCTTTACTAGCAGAATGTGAGTTGCTGTTTAACTGCAGTGAGTTAAAGAGCCAAAAGTGTGTAGATGGCCCTCCAGAACTGAGTGGCACAGATGTGTAGAAGTGGGGGGATTGAAGTGAGGAGGTGGGATAGAGACCACGGGAGATATTCATGTTGTGTCCAATATGGCCTCCCACTATGCCCACTACGCACTAATAAAAATGATTGATTTTTAAATATCATTCATTTAATTATACTATACGCTGATTTGTGCCAATCTAAAGTCACCATGAATTACCATAAACCATATTTAACTAGTAGTGCATAGTTATTTCACTTGGTTCACAAGAGTTGCAATACCGTACTACCAAGTGTGCTGAATAGTGCAAAAGCAAGCACCAGAATGTCTTGGCTCCAGGGTCTCAAAATACGTTAACTGGCTCCTCTCGACGTGTGGAGCAGTGGCTCTACACTGAGCTCAGACTGTAACAGAACTTCTCACCCAGTCACTCTTCAGAGGGAACTTATATTGACCGCTTTAATCCTTTTAGACCCAAGTTCAAATCTTGCCTTTTGGCTCTGCGATTACTCTGTCAATCTACATCATCCATCAACACATGTGCTCAATGTGTAAATGGCTCAGGAACAATTCAATTATTTAAATGTTCATTAAAAACTGATTAGACAATGAAATTAAACACGTAAAACTAAATATACTAATATTCTTACAGTCTTGTTAAATCGTTTTTTTTCTGTAATGGCCATCTGACTGTCCCTTCAAAACCATAAATGAACTCCCATCTCCGACATGAGCCGATAGAGGGTTAGCAGCCTCTCGATAACTGGTCAGAGTCGTGTTAGTGACAATGTGTGAAAAGTCGCACAGTGTTGAGAAGTGTGTTGAGTTGAGCGCGAGGTGTGACTGTGTTTGTGAAAACCCAGATGTGAAAAGCACGGCCACCTGTTCCCTGGATAAACTCTGCCTTGCACTTTTAACTCCATCCATATAATATTTAGGCGAGTGAAACAAAGGCCAGAGTATCTGTCATCGGGACCTATAGACAATCCTTCTTTTTCTTAAATTATACACCAAAGAGACTCGCTCCATTCACTATATTGTAATTTCAGCAAATATTTATCCCTTGGTGTTAACTTTGCATAATTATACTGTGTAGTAAAAGAGCGTGGGGGTTTGGGAGAATAAATCTGAGACGTAACAGTGTCCGGCCCTGGACTGCTAATGTCAGCTCGTATTAACGCAGACATAACAACAGAATTTACAGTGACGACGAAAATGACACATGTTTCAAACGCTTTCCAAAAATACTGCTACGATAAAACATAATGTCAGGTATTCTAAGTGTGCTGTAAAATTGCACACAAGTCTCTCGTGATGCAGTTACTATGTGTGAAGAGTAGGGTTTGGGTTACCACAGACTGTTATGCAAGAAAAATAAAGTGTGTTCATTGCAATAAGTAATAATTAGTTAGTAAGTAAGAAGTAATCTTTTTTTTAAATATAGCGCCTTTCACAGACCAGAGTCACAAAGCACTTGTCAGACCTATTGTACATGTTTTTAGTGGTAGGGGAAACCGGAGCACCCAGAGGAAACCCACGCAGACACTCAGAACCCAGGACCTTCTTGCCGCCCATAATAGTAATTTTCTCACCACTATGTTGCATCATTCATTCATTCATTCATTTTCATCCCCTTTTTGGGTCAATTTCTGGGTTTAGGTGAGTGGCAATCAGAGCTGCCACACAATTCTTCTCCCTGATCCTCCTGCAGGAGGTTAGTCCACGGGAAGATGGCTGCTCTGTCATCAAAGTGGGGTTAAGTGTCTTGCCCAGGGACACAACGACAGCGGACATCAGTGGGAGCAGATGATATGGTTCGAGAGGGATCGAACCCATGACAAATAGGTTCAAAGACAAATGCTCTGCCAACTGAGCCACTGTTGCGCTTCATAATACATAATGCTTGACTTTTAAATGAGTAAATCAAATAAACAGTTTTAAAGAATGTAAAACACAGCATTGTTCAGCATCTGTCATTGATCTGTCCAACTGACTAACCTATTTTTCCTCTGAAAGAAAAATTGCCAATACTATCCCAATATTCAAATCAGGAGACTAACATTGTTTCACCAAATACCGACCTGTCCCCCTTCTGCCACAGTTTTCCAAAATAATGGGATGATGATCTACACGAGCTCATCATCGTGAGGTAATTTTGCGCAAATCTCTCACATTTTTAGTTTTAGACATTAAAATATATGGCACAATGCAGCAGAATAAAGCAGGAGGGTCTGTCAAAGCCTCGTGCGGACACTCAACGATATTGGTCACCTGCCTCTTATGGACCAATACCACTGTGTTTTCTGTCATATTTATTGTGTTTGAACCATAGACTGTAAATATTAACGGACGTAGTCACGCCTATCTCTGCTGTGCCACCACTTCCGCGGTCTATGGGCAGTTTCAAAATGGCCGTGGGGGCTGGAGTGCCTTCAAAAATTCACAACGACTAAACTAGACTGGTCCAAAAAAATTCACCCCCCTCAGCATTGACACACATGTGGTAACGTAGCTTTGGGCCAAGAGCCAACTTTTGGACCATCCTGTAAAGACGTTTTCGAGAGGTAAGAAGATGCTATATGTTAGCATTGGCTAATTCTGGCCGGGGGGGTATTGCAGCATGTCAGCGCACGTCATTTTGGCCACTTTTGAGACAGAACCCGCCCCCACCGGTTTGAACAGTTAGATTCTCTGATCTGTGTTGGCCAATTCAACGGTTGTGTAAAGTCCTCTGAGATAAATGGTGTGTGGTTGTACAAGAATAAAGTGAATTCAACTGAATAAAGACATTTTACTCAGAATATCAACACAAATCAGCCTAAACTAGTCTCTTTATGATTATTTATGATTTGAATGCCTTGTGTGATTTGAATATTTATTTTCTTGTTTAGTTGAGCCCTTTGAGTTGCCTTGTATACGAACTGTGCTATAACAAACAAACTTGCCTTGCCTGAAATTCAGATAAGATCGTATTTTGAAGGAAGGACGGGAGTGGAAGCTGCTAAACCTCAGGCCTGTGAGTAAAAAGTGGTGTGAAAAAATGTGAGGAAGCAAAAACTGCTCCACATTTTTCAGATTCTTATGGTTACGCTTTGGGACATTTCACTTTTCCGACTCATAAAAATCGACTCCTGGATTTCAAATACATTTCATTACAACTATTCATCCCTCTTCATCGAAAGTACATGTTTTTTGTGTGCAAATTCTCAGACTGAAAAAAATGTACAGTCCTATTTTTTGTTTAGCTTTTGTGCTAATTAGCTTTCGGGCTAATATCCAGTTGAGTGAATCCAACAGTGAAGAGAAATGGCTTCAGAAAAACAGTAGCAATAGAAAAGCAGCCTCGTGAACAGGCTCGGACCACTACAAACACGCAGTCGGGTGTGGCCCAGATTTGGAGGTTAGACAGAGCGAGACATGGTTAGTTAAATCTTTAGACGGCAGGAGACAATTTGCCGCTTTATTTGTACAACTTTGGTGACAGCAAAGTTGAGCTGAGACTAATAATATCCCAGTGTTATTTCATGGTAGCTTTAAAACATTTATTAAAACTATTAAATGGGACATAATTATGCAAAAACCCCTGAATAAGCAAAAAATAGTTACGCACTGCATTTATATTTCTTGTTTTAAGATCAAAATTGCATGATTGATGGACCTCTGAGGCTAAGCAGGACAGGGCCTGGTTAGTACTGTGATGGGAGACCTCTGGAAAACACCAGGTGCCACAGTGGGGCGGCTGCGGTTGTAAAGTGTCAAACTGTGGTTGTGTCCTTAGGCAAGACACTTCACCCACATTGCCGAGAATGAGTCTGGTGTGTGTAAATTGTTGGTGGCAGTGGTCGGGGGGGGGGGCCGATGGCACATACTGGTTGCCTAAATTCTATCAGTGTGTCCCAGGGCAGCTGTGGCTAGAGTAGTAGTTTACAATCATTGTGTGTGGAGCTTTTCTTTCTGCTGTAAAATCACTGCTCTGAAAACAATTAATATAAATGTGCAAGTGGTAGAAATAAACGTAATTCAGTCTTTCGTTCAAAAAAGAAAAAATGCCATGTGAAACGTCTTTGAATGTCCACTAAAGCACTATATAAAACCAATGCATTACAAAACTATTATTTTTATACACTTGATTTGTTTTTGCAACTCACTGATTTTTGGGTGTTTCTTGGAAGTCCATAAATGTATAAGCCTCGGACAAGTGCATTAGGGCGGTTCTGTCATTACTGCGGTGAAGTTACAGCTCTTAGTGGACAAACTTCTGCCCAGTGTCTAAACCAGACTGTGACCACGAAACCACCCTGAAGCCGAACGGACACTTATACGCACTGCTGCAGCTCCATGAAAGATACCAGCCCCCCGACTGCATTCAGACACACATACAAGAGTCGTAATAAGCCCGTAACGCCGACTTTGCCCGCATGTAAAAGTTTTCTTCTGATGCAACATTTGAAAACTTGTAAAAGACAGCTGACATTTCTGCTATTGGAGACAAACAACAATACTTTTGGTTATGGAGGCTGTAAAGTTTACACAGGCAGGTGGAGCTCGCTGGACACACAAGGTCCCAGTAAAAGGTGAGAATGTGTGGTTCATATGTGGCCTAAAGTCGCTCTCTAAATTTGGTCGGCCTCTGTCACAATAACATTTTAAAGACCTTATGCCGGGTTTGATTTATTTAGAAATACAGTTTTAATACCATTTTATATTAGAAGAGAACTACTAAAGGTTTCAAAATCTGTTGTTGTTTTTTTTGTCTGATCCCCCCAAATCGAAATAACCCCATAGCAACGCCCTTAGAGACAAAAAAACTTCAATTTTTTTTGCCGGAATCAATTTCAGATTGACATTGTCATGCAATTTTGATATCCACAATAAAAAAATAAAAAAACCCGGCATAAGGTCTTTAAGTCCATCCATATATTTTCTTCCGCTTCATCCGTTGCCGGGTAGTGGGGGCAACAGTCTAAGCAGAGACGGCCAGACTTGACAATTGCAAATATCATAATGTAATGTATACCATGGTGCTACCTACATGTGAAAGCCAGATCCCACCAGACCTCTGAAGTTAAGTGGGGCAGGGCCTAGTCAGTACTGTGATGGGAGACCTCTGGGAACACCAGGTGCCACAGTGGGGCGGTTGTAAAGTGCTGTAATGTTTTTTTGTTGTGTCCTTAGGCAAAACACTTCACCCACATTGCTTAGAATGAGTCTGGTATGTGCGTGAATGGCACTTACTGGTTTACTCGCTTCTGTCAGTGTGCCCCAGGGCAGCTGAGGCTTCTGTCATAGTTTATCATCACAGTGTACGGAGTAAATGAATAATGACATGTGAGGCATCTTTGAGAGTACATTTTTGGTCTTCATTTGGTCTTCATATTTGGGCGGCACGGTGGCTGAGTCGATAACACTCTCGCTTCTCAGCAAGATTGTCCTGGGTTTGAATCCCAGTCGGAACAGGGCCTTTCTGAGTGGAGTTTGCATGTTCTCCCCATGTCTGCGTAGGTTTACCCCGGGGCTCCGGTGTTACCCTACCACTGAAAACATGTACAATAGGTCTGGCAAGCGCCTCCTGTACTGGCCCCGCACCCATCTCTGTGTGGAGTGAGGGACAAATGCCCAAAAATAACAATTGTAAACCGCTTTGTGACTCTGGTCTGTGAAAGGCGGTATATAAATAAAGGTTACTTAAGATTACATAACTTTGTGACTTTTTCTGTTTCTATGTGTAGTTTATAGGTCATTGTAAAAACAAAATATTCTTTATTTTTTTTTAAATCTATACACTGCATTGCACACTGATACATTACTTACATTTAATAAATCTGGTGAAAATCAACATTTCTCATAATTCTATTTTGGTTTGAATGGGAGCAGTCAAAATGACGGCTGTGGGAGTTCTAGTAGTTTCAGAATTCTGAGAGTCCATGCGTTTCAACAAACGGCACACGATAAAACACAGCATCCCTATAGTTAAAACCCATAACAATACTAATTATAATAATAATCTTTATTCCAAACTTTAGGTCCATATAAAAGACAATGAAAATGCAGACAAATAAGAAAAGCTAACTAAGATTAGATAAACTTTATTGATCTCACAATGGAGAAATGTACACGTCACATTTGGCATAGGTAGAATCACTCAGGTGGCTGAGTGGATAGCACTCTCGGTTCTCAGCAAGAAGGTTCTGGGTTTGAATCCCGGAACCAGAAAGGGCCTTTCTGAGTGGAGTTTGCATGTTCTCCCCGTGTCTGCATATCATCCGGGTGCTCCAGTTTCCCCTACCACTAAAAACATTTGCTATAGTTCAGGATAAATGATTGTGTGTTTGTGAGTGCGAATGTGGAACAATGGATGGAAATTAGCCCATGGATACAATCCAGAGTGATGTGTTCATTAACATGTACTGTCCCAACCAAATAAACAATAAATGAATAAATAACTCAGACAGAAGTGTGCAACATGTTAAGGTTAAAAATATATTCTGTGCAAGATATATCATGTACAACAAAAAGTGGCAATAGCTGTGCTGTTGTGTCCTAGTGCAGGTCATTAGTGACTTCAATACAAATATATATATATAATATACATAAAACCAATGATCTGAGTCCTCCCATCATTCCGTGTTTCGCGCACTGACCCCACAGCGGATAATAACGGGCGCCTGGAACTCATCAGGGCCCGGGCTGTTGTAGTCTACGGTTTTGTAGGCGTCAAACTTTCCCCTCACTTTTGCTCTCTCCTCCCTCGACCAATCACGGCGCAGTGTCCCTTCGGGCTGCGCTCTGATTGGCTCCTGCGTCCTGTCCTCGCGCGCAGTGACGGCCCACGGGTGAGGAGCTCTCCCCTGCAAGCCCTGCATAGGACGTGGAGGGGCTGCCTGCCGCTGAGGAGGGGGGACACTTGTGCTTCAGGACACAGAGGAGACACAGGAGGAGCGTCCATCCCGTCAAGCAGCTGGAGGAAGCCCACAAACCCCCGGACCCCTTATGGCTGCTTGAGACGCGGCGACAGACCCCCCCTTTCCCCCTTTTTCTTTCTCTTCTCGGGGACTTCTTTGGGGCTTTTTACTTGTTCGTCCACTGAGCGCGTTGAGAGTGTAAAAAAAGTTTCTTCAAGTTCCCGTGGACGTCTCCCGTGGCGGTCATGGATACCCATATTAGGTGGAAAGTTAAACGGCGGATAAGGGACGCTCAACTGACCTTAGCAGTGATTTTGCTTTTTGTCACATCGCAAGCATATTCAGGTAAGAAGAAGCTGAAGTTTTTTTTTTTTTTTTTTTTTGCAAATCATATTTTAGACAACAGCGCACAAAGTTTCTCCATTTGATTTATGGTGAGAGGCCAGCCCCTCCTCCTTGTCTCATTCTTTATTGGCAACTATGCAGAGCTGGTCCCACCAACGCAAAAAATAAAAGAGGAATTGTAATAGAATGAGATAATTCTTCCCCCTCTGCACAGATGCACAGAGCTGGACAACATGATGTGGCATGGCTCATCTCATTCTTAATCTTACTTCTGTCAAGGGGTTTTATTTCAAGCATCAGGGGTTGGAGTAGAAATGATTTTAATTATAGTGGGTATAGCACTATAGCAGTCTCTTTTCCTTTGATTGCAGTGTGTTTTGAATATTAAAACACTCATGCATACTGTTCAAAATGATGAAGTGGTAAAGTTGGTACATATTTCCAGAAAACAGATATGTCTTTTTGTTTTAAATTAACTTTAAAGGCAATTGACAGTCTGGGGCATTTTTCTGTACCCTTTCCATCCCTGCTCAGCATTTAGGAACTGTGACTGTATAGGGTCCTGGAGAGGTCATCAAGCACTGTCCTGGTCACTCACGGCTTCTGCTTGATATATTATTAGCCCCATTAGAAGGCCTGGCTTTCTTGGTGGTCTGCTGAAAGTCTATTGCACGCCTTTATGTTCAACAGGTGGCTTTAAGAAGAGCTACGTCCAAGGAAAGTCAATGAGTAGCTTAAGTTTCAGCACCAAAAAGTACCAATGAGAAGATGCTGCGTCTCAAGTGATGTCATAGAGAGATAAAACAGCTGTGGTTGTCGTAACACTCAAAGAGAGTTTAATCATTACGTTGAAGGGGACGTTAATTGCGTAGGTTGTCGGAGAGTTCGGAAAAATCGTGTTCACTCGATGTGGAATGTTCAAGATAGCTACAAGCTGGGGAAGATGAATTAAGTTATTTCTGCAGGCAATATTTAATCAGCCCCTAAAACTGACAAAGATAGCAACCAGACTCTTGTAAGCAATCCTCAAGGGTGGTGGTACACTTCCTGAAACTTGACACTTGACACATGCCAAATGGGAAATGACTTGATGAGTGATTGTTGGCAACATGACAGCTTCTATGTAAACTAAAGCAGACCAATGGTTTTTGTACCAGTGCTTATTAATCCTTAATATAGGTACCGCAAAGTCAATTTTTTTGGGTTTCCCTACACACATGCCAAAATATTACTTCAGTCAAGGTGGATACTCGAGCTATAAACAGTATGATTAAGAATTGATATGCAGAAAATCAGAATCAAGATTGGTGGTTTTTGTTGGAGTTACATCAATTCAATACGAAACCATATGGTTTTGGGAAGTTTTGGGAAGTTTCGTGAAGAAAGAAGACCCAAGAGCACAGCTGTAGAAGATTTTTTTTTGCAGCACCCATGACAAACATCCATCACCCAAAAGGCCACGACGTAGCAGTGGTAGGACTTGGAAGTGGGATTAAAAGTGAGTTTATGAGAGGCTGGAGGTGAAGTCACTGTCGTGGATTCTTCTCGGAGTTCATCTGGACATGACATTAAAGAGGAAAGCTCACTTTGAACTGAGTGGTAATAAGAAGCGTGTATGGGACATGGAGGTCAGGAATGAGGTTAGCTCCAAGGGCAAGGTCAGGACTCTCCTACCGGGTTTACAGTTTCAGAGCCACTGGTTTATTATGTTTAAGTGGCGTTTTTTTTTCATCATCAATCATTACGGACAGAACCGAATTTGCAAAATACATTGTTGAATGCTTGAAAGTGATGCAGAGTTTGATGGCTTCTAGATAAGGTAGTTTAGTTTTACTTTTTCATCCCATAAGGAGAATTTCAGTGCTCAGAACAGTAGGAACAAAAGGATAACTCAAAACAAGATAATACCATAACGTCAAGCAACGTCAACAGGAACGGGGCTACCTCTCCAAACTGTGCTTTATATATTTTTGTTCTATCTCCATACATGAAGAAAACCATTCTTCGGTTTTACTGAACTCTTCCACATCTGGATTCAATAGGTTCCATTGTGCTGTCTGCTAAGCCTTTCAAAAAGCCAGAAAAATGTCTTCCAGATGTGTTTTTCCCATTCTAGGTGGAACTGAACTCTACGAGGGAGTTACTTTTACACCAAGTTGTGAAGGTTTTAGTTAGCGATTTCTTACTCCCTAAACCACTGTCCGTTTAGCAAAGTTTGTACAAATATCTTCCATCTGTTTTAGAATGATTGTAGATGTTTATGAGCGGTTGGAAGAATTCAAAAGGCTTGTAACACTGTAAAAAGCAGACCAGAAATGTCAACCAAACCCTTCTCTTTGATCATCGCTTTGGTCTGTATACATTATGGCTGAACCCACCTGTCCGCGCCTGTTCACTTCATATTTCCCAGCCCGTATCCCGGACCTGTTTTAGACTTGTGTCCAAATCAATCAGATAATTGGAGTGGCATTGTGTGTGTGCCGTATGGTGTACAGCGCTGGGGAAGGAATCTGAGTGAGCCGGACTGCAAAAGCGAGGCAGTGACCCTCGACTGCATGTGCCACTTCATCTTGTAAATGCTGCCTTTGTGGACAGAACTTTGTAAATCAGCTCTAATTCTCAATAACACAATGGTGGGGGAAAATCGGCAAAAGAAATGCAGTATTTGGGGCTTGTGTGTGTGTGTGTGTGTCGTAAGGTACTTCTTTGTAAAGGACAAAAAGTGTAGTCATTGCTGAAGCCTGTATCTTTATCAGTGTGTTGTCTACTTTTCCAGACCAATTAGGGTTCAAAAGATGACTGCTTTGTTCTCATTGTCGAATGGAAACTAATTGGGGCCATGTTTACCCCTGTTTTGCTTATGATGTGGAGCTGCAGGCACGTTTGCATTGAGGTATTACAACAAATGCAAGATTCATTCAGAGCTGCCCTAGTTTGAAGCAAGAGAGAATAGGCTCAACTCCCATGATACCCCTCGGATATACCCAATATTTATCAGAATGAGTGAAATTTGGCTGAAAAATATAAATGCTTGAATTGAGTTGTTCTGGAAAGACAGTGCTTTTTCTGTGTAATAGTATCATCGTCATTGAGCATGGAAAGCAATGTGTGAGTCATCCTTTCCAACCCCAGTCCCCCTCGGTCAGCCCAGCTTTGCCACAGCCCACTGCCTCACCGCAAGGAATACTCTCTGTAAGCACTTTAGCCTCACTGCTACTATCTGGTCACTTAAGGTCCTTTTTTTTGCTATCAGCAGATGATTGCTGGCTGTTTTTGTTGGTTTGGATTAGAACATTACTTGATTCAGTCTATCCCTGTTGTTTAGAAATAGGTTGTACATGTGAAGAACAAGGGGCTCCAACTTCTCCCCCCCCCAGTAAGCTAATTTCTAAGTGGTCGAAAGCAGCATCATGTTGGGCTAGCCTCATATGGGTACAGTCTGATTCCTATTGAACAGTCTATCGTCATTTGGCAAAGCAGAACTAAAAACAAGAGTGAATTTTAAGATCCGCAATATTCAGCTGATTTGCATTTTCTTATTACCGCTGCTTAAAAACAGGCTGTGAGCGACTGGTGGCTACTGGTTTGAGACCCCTGGTGTTGAAATGATAACTGACTTTAAACATGAGACTTTTTCTTCAGCAACTAGGGAGGTATTGTGATTATCTGTGTGTGTGCATGTGTTAAAGTGGGCAGGATTCCGTAAAAATGACTGGACGGATTAAGCAGAAATGTTTTTTGTAGATGGGATGTGATGGTATGAAGACCCTTTCTCATACTCATTCAGACATGGGATTCGAGGCTTTCAAGGCTTTGACATTGTTTCTGATTGGCTCAGGTCCAGTTATCTAGGAGTTAGAGAAGATATATGTTCAGTTCTTGATACATTACTACTGCATTGTGGAAAGGAATCAACCAATGCGCACATTTTACTTCAATTACATCCTTTTGAATGACTATGTATCTGTTGCTGGGTACCACGGGCAGCCATCTGAGCAGAGATGCCCAGACTTCCTAATCACTAAACACTTCCTCCCACTTATCCTCGTTCCCAGGCCATCGGAGTGACACAGTTCCTCCAGTATGTCCTGGGCCTTCACCACAGACTCCTACCGTTTGAGAATCAATCATTTTTATTGTTCAATCAACAGCAAGTGTGTTTTTAGGCAATGGGCTCAAAAGCCTCATGTATTCTGTGAGAATTTTCTTTTATTGCAGTATTAGGTAAGTAAGAACATGCCTTGAGAGAGAAGAGAGAGACAAAATAGAGAGATAAACTAACTTTATAGGCTTGTGGTCCAACCAGTCGCACTTTGAGAGAGAAGAGAAACACAAAATAGAGAGAGAAACAATACAAGCCTGTGATCAAACCAGTTAAAACTTTGAGAGAGAAGGGAAAGACAAACTAGACAGAGAAACACCATATGCCTGTGATCAAACCAGTTGCACTTTGAGAGAGAATAGAAAGACAAAATTGAGAGAGATAGACAAAATATTGCTATTAAAACTAAAGTCTTTTAAACTCAAAAAGTACATTTGCGGCGATGGATCAGGCAAAGTCAAGTCGATGGTGTTGTAAGGAGGAGAAGTGCGGTGGCTCCTGTGAATTTTCATCTTGAGTCAGTTTTTCCAGCTCAGGCTGTGGTGGTGATTTATCTCCAGGGCTATGTGTGCTGCAGAGTGGAGACAGTGAAGTCAACCATCTGGTATTCCCCCCGTTAAAGCACTTGAAGTTTGTGTAAAGCAGCAGTCTACAGCAGAGGCGCTGGGAAAAACGCTCAGGTGCTGAGGACGAGAGGATCTGTCAAGGTCTCGTACTGTTCTCCCAGGACGCAGACGCAGGTTACGTGGAAGTTAGAGAAAGTTAGAGGAAGTTGGTTTGACTTGATGTGTCGGTAAAACGTCCTTAATCTAACGTCAGTCCGTCATGTATTGTTGCATTTTTGTTATATGTGTTTAAAGGTCCGATATTTCAAAATCTATTCAGTAATCTCTGTGAAGTCTCCCACATGTTTCTGTATTTTTGGAATTAAGCAGGTGAGATAAGCTTCAGGGATGTCTGTGTTTGCTCTAGGTAGACACAGACATAGACTTTTTTGCATGAGGCAATGGCGAGGCAAGTTTATCTGTATAGCACAGTTCATACACAAGTACTTAAGAAAACAATACAATCACACAAGGCATTAAAATAATAGATAATCACAGTAAAAATATGAAGGTGAAGATGCAATGCTTAAGTTGTATGTACAGCTAAACAGGGCAGTTTTTACTTGGATTTGAACATTGTCAGATAAGAAGCCTGTTTCACATTTTCAGGAAGACTGATCCGGATTGTATCAGCATGAATCTGAAACGCTGCGTCCCCATGTTTAGTCCTGACTCTGGGCACCATATTTCACTATATGTCAGAGTCCATAATTACCATAGGTCCTTGGCTAAAACTAATTCAGTGTATTTTTGAAGATGATCCGTAACTTTTCTAGTGTGTCTGATGTTGATGATGGAGATATTGCTTGCGCGGGAATGTTGTTGTTATTGTTAAAAATACACCAGCTAAGAAAAGAAAGTAAATTTTTCCCCACTTATAGGCCGCACTTGAACACAAGCCGCAATAAATTGTAATGAAACACTTGAACTTGACTGAGCTGGTCACGACATGATTTAATGGTGAGTTGTTTAAACGCACTGTTGACTTGGACTTGGTCAATATTCAACTCAACCTATGTTAGCATCTATTTTGACAATACGACCAGTGTTTTATAACGTCAAGTCCACAATACAAATACATACATTGGCCTTATCGCTATATAAGGTACAGGGTTTGGAGAAATTGGAAAAAAAGTAGTGGCTTATAATCCAACAAGTCCACTAGGTCAAAATAATTGGTCGACCATGCAAATACATACATTGGAATTATTACTATATGCGTCACAGAGTTAAGTAATGGCTTATAATCCAACAATTACCATTAATATAAACACAATACATTCTCACTCTGAGCAGGGTTGCCTCAGCATAGATATGACACGTTTCTTGGCCTGCTAGCACGGCGAGAAACTGTAAAATATTGCTTCTTATTTTCAATTGTCAGCGATTGCACTGAGGAGATTTTTGCCTATCACCATTAAGTACCTCATGAATTTACTGAAAGATTGATGTCTTCTCGTGGGAAAACGACTGACCTCAACCAACCATTGGCAGGAGAAACGCAGGTGCACTCCAGTCTACATTTAGATTTTATAAACTCGGTACAGACTTCTTCATCCAGTCGGCCTGCGTGGACACTCATTGGGGTGACACTGCCTGGAGATGGATTGCTACTTAAGCCTGATTAGTTTTGTCAGTACTTAACCTACTCTTCCTGTTTTTAAATGAACACCCTTTATGTTGTTATTAGCCTTAATGGTATCCTTCTGTATCCAGCGCAATCTTCCCTTCCCACCACATTTGGCTTTAGTTACGTTGTTTTCTTTAAATAACAGAATCAGGTGGAGTGTGCCAGGGATGCGCAGCAGGAGGGGGAAGTTTCTCATTGGGCACAGATACTTTCTGAGAGGCGGGGTCCTCCCTATGACTCCTAATTACTCCATGTCCTCAGCGCCAGGTCAAGCATGTGTCGAGCCAGGTCTCACGTCAGGACTTCCACAGCAGCACGGGGGGCAGCCAGAGACACAAGAATGTTAATCTCCCTCATAAAACCGGCAACCTTACTCCTGTCAAACCATCCTGTCTGTATGTGTTGTTGTTAGTCCGTGGGCTTTGGGTGGAAAAGTGTCTGGGGAGAAAAGCCAGTGAATGGGATCCACCACAGAGCTGGCTCGGTGCCCAATGCGCTTAAAGTCTACCACTGGAGTTACAGTTCCCAGGGACAAAAAGAAAAAAAGGCACAAAGAAGGTGACGAAGTGCGCACGGCTCGGCTAACAATAGCACTTGAGATTAATGTAGTACATGCGAGCTCTGGATTACAAACGCTTCGCACTTAGACGGTATAATTTTATGATTTCAGTGCATGTTACTGTATAGTGTGATGTGCCAGCTCGTGTCTGGCAAACATGGCCATAAAAGAACCAACAAAACCACCGGGTTCTTTAGCGCTTCACTTCAAAGTCGCACTGATGCCGTTCCTCTGAGGGCGTGCGAAAGGTTCAGCATGTGGAAACTTTATAGCTTCAATTTGTAAATTTTTTTTACGACATAAAAAGTGATTGTGATTAGTTCTTTGGAGGTTCTCTCTGTCGAATACTATGACGATGTATTCAATCAGTCGATCATTACAAATTTGTTTATGAAGCACAATTCATACAGAGTAACCCAAAGTGTACACAAGCTAATACATGTCAATTATAGCAATAAATAAAACACACTTTCTCCTCCCATCCTTCTGTGGATGGATGGATGGATGCAAATACACATGATACTTTTTGTATTGAAGTGATAGTCTGTAACTCTAAATGAATTACAAATTTTAGGAAATGTGTTAAATTGACCTCCTGGCCTTAAATGTTGATGTGAAATAAGTCATTTTATTAATACTAATATTACGGGCAAGTCCCGCCTTCCCTTCTCTTAGCTATAGTTCAGAATCCACGGTGCCGTCCACGTTAACCAATCGAGTCATGCCAAGGGCTGTCAATCATCGCGCTGATGCTTATAGCTGCTCATGCTCAGTTGTTTGTTTTTGCGGAGCCTCCGAATCAAGCCTCTATTAGGCTCTGGAACTACATGAAAACTGAACAAAGAATTCTGAACATCCGCTCTGAGTTACCTATGTATATACTGAACCTATATCCATAATCATTTATATACTGAACCTATATCCATAATCATTTATATACTGAACCTATATCCATAATCATTTATATACTGAACCTATATCTCTAATCATTTATATACTGAACCTATATCCATAATCATTTATATACTGAACCTATATCCATAATCATTTATATACTGAACCTATATCTCTAATCATTTATATACTGAACCTATATCCATAATCATTTATATACTGAACCTATATCCATAATCATTTATATACTGAACCTATATCTATAATCATTTATATACTGAACCTATATCTCTAATCATTTATATACTGAACCTATATCCATAATCATTTATATACTGAACCTATATCCATAATCATTTATATACTGAACCTATATCCATAATCATTTATATACTGAACCTATATCCATAATCATTTATATACTGAACCTATATCCATAATCAGATCCTCTGCAGATGTGTCCTATAATGTGCAATTCCTGATAATAGCTTGTTCCGGGTTTGCTGCGATCGCTTTTTTTGTGCATTAAAACATTATTTTTTTCATTAAAACGTTAACAAATAATTTTGAAAACCTCCATGCATGTGTATTCATAATATATATGTATAAAGTGTTCTCTGATTAACATTTAAATGTGTTACGGAAACGTAGGTGTAGACCAATCAGAAAGGAAGGGGGAGGGAGCTTGCGTCGTTTTTTTCAAATCAAGTACCTCTCTGTCTCTCTTTCTGACAAACTCCAGACAATCACTTTAATAGGTCAGTTAAAATAATACTTGATAAAAATTGTCATATGCACAACTAAAACAGGCAGTTTTCAACCTGGACTTAAACATGGCCAGGAACTTGACCTGTCTGACAAGATAAGGAAGACTGTTCCAGATTGTGGCCGCATAAATTTGAAACGCTGCCTCCCCATGTTTAGTCCTGACTCTGGGCACCAGCAGCAGGCCAGTCCCTGTGCTCCTCAGTTTCCGAGGTAATTCATATGGCACTAACATGTCACAGATGTGCTTTGGTGCGAGGGCATGGAGAGACTTGAATACATTAATATATGAATAATATATAAATCTTTCAATAATAATGTATAAATGTATCATTACATTTCATGAAGAGTATATTTTCTCTTCTAAGTGATGACAAATATGCCGTGACACCATAGTCAAATATAGGATGTTTATATTGACAGTTGATAGAACCTGAGCAGAAATGAGATTTTGATGCCGATGAGCTAATATATGTGTTGGCACCAGTGAAGGAAGCCAAAGAGGGCTGTGGTGGGCCATGTACACAAGACTGTGTCGTGTAAACAGTTCATAGGGAAGCACATGAAGGGCTGTGTGTGAGGGAAAAGTAAATGTCGTTTTTTTGAACCAGAGAAGTAGGACTCCCGCGGGAACGCTGCCCCGAGTAGGCAAACACTCCACTTAACAAGGTGTGACCCGGGCCATACTTGTGGTCTCCAAGGCTACTGTATCAGAGAAGAGAGCTTTAATATCCACATACTTCATTTATATGTATATGTTGCTGTTTTTATAAAAGTTATATTTTACCGACAGTATGAGTTTCCATTTGATGATAGAATGCCAACTATTTCTTCAGATTGAATCAAGATGATTCTTTCCACTGCAGAGCTACACTGTGCACATTAAGCTGATACTTAAATACAATTATAACTAGAGCTCTGTATCTTTAGTTTTTGATGTAAACAAATAACTATGGATCAGCTATATAAGGGCTCTCCAACCTTTCTCAATCAGAAAGCTACTTTTATACAACAGAAGAGGCAGAGAGCTACTCTCCAGAGATGCAGAGAGCTACTCTCCTTTGTAGTGGTAATAAACGTCTACATAATAACTATGACAAAACATGAACACAGATGTAAGATATGCCACAACACTGGATAATCCTACATTTATACTTAAATGATGCCAAAAATGTTGGCGTGGCAAGAGCTCTGGTGTGTACATCCTGGACTGGGTCTTGCACAATTTTTCAAATGTGGTTTTTCTGCAAATGGAAAATACATTTGTGAATCTCGAAAATAGATATGTACTGACTCAAAATATAATCATTCTTCTGGATCATGTGTTAAACTCTAAATCCTTTGGGGAGCTACCTGAAAGAGCTATAATTACATACATATATTTACAAATACACTGGTCCATTGTGTATCAGAAGGCTTACATTCTATAGCAGTTATATGTTTAAAGGCTGTTAAACCCCTCACCTGAAATCACCACGGCTGAAGTGTGATCACAAAGACTTCAAACCTGTTCTTTGTAGATCTGAACGCTGCTCCAGCTGTCAAAAGCCGTGCATGCACTGTCTACTAAAACGTCTGCTTGAAAGTTTGAAATAATTAGTCTTTCATTTGAAGAGGTTATCAATGCAGTCCATTTACAAGGAGCACACTGGGGAAACGTGAGAACTTTGAAGTGGACTTGTGTCTGAATTGAGAGCACCAGAAAAATTGAATTTAAAAAGTAATCGTTGTATTTAAATGTGCAGTTATCAGCCTTGATCGTAAATTAAACACAGCCCCATAGACCCCACTTATGTATCATGAGTGTGATTGTTGGTGCTGCTCTGTAACAGAACCATAACTGCTTTTACAGCTAAACAGCATCAGCAGTAATTCAATTCAATTCATTCTTCACAACATATTTCAGAGACACTGAGGTCGTGTTCAGATCTTTGTGACACTGTGAAAAAGTGGACACTCTCGGAAGCTGTGTAAAGCTTACAGATGGGCTTCGAACATTGCAGATTTCTTTTTCCACAATTGGCTATATCATTTTTTACTGAAATTCAAAACATCCGGAAAACACATCTTTCATTCCAGTTAGAAAAAAATAACTTAGCAGGAAAAGCGATAAATTGCTTCTGTGTAACCATAACTCAGGACAAAGAGAGATCTGTAAAGGAATGTCTGTTTGTGGTTAATTACAGGGCTCTACATTACAATATCTGCATTACCATAGACAAGGCACGGTAATGCAAGGCCTATGTGGACGTAATTGTACTACACAGTAAAAAGTGCTGAACAAAGATACAAATATAAAATCCCTCAGTTGTATGCACAGCTAAACAGAACGGTTTTTAACAAGCAACTTAAATCTGAAACACTGCCTCCCCATGTGTCGAGTTGGTTCATATTCCTCTAACTCTTCTCTTGTAGTGCCCCATACTCTAGATCATTCCCCTTTCTGATTTAGCCGTGTCGTTGCAGAAGTGAGTGAAAACAGTGAGTGGCTTTTAGTTTGGAATAAAGTTTTTAGATTTGAATATAATGCTTTTTTTAGGTCAAATTCTCCTGCAAAAGTATAATCCTGATCATGCTGACCGTTAACACCTTGTCCTCCTCGTCCATTGTGACAAGGAATAATAAGTAATTCTGTATTGAGATGTAGTCGGTCCCCCAAGCACCGAACCTTGGGGCACCGAGCTTTCCCCATTTCTGCTCCCACTCTCTGGAACTCTCTCCCCCCTCATCTCAGAAACTCGGACTCACTAAACTCCTTCAAAAAACAGCTAAAAACTCACCTCTTCCTATATGACTCTTAGTTTCAACTTTATACTCTTCTTTCCTGCTTTTAGATTTTTTGTATTGTCTGTCTGTCTAAACGTGTGTGTGTGTGTGTGTGTCCTGAATTGTGAAGCGTCTTTGAGTTTTTGAAAAGCGCTGTATAAAACCGATGTATTATTATTATTATTATTAGTCTGAAAAATGTGCTCAAAAACGTTATACATAATAATGATGTTATTACTTATGGTATAGTTTTTACAAGAAGCTGAAGTCTGGTGTGTGGAGGATTGGAGGTGGTTGAATGGGACGACAGCAGAGACTAGGCGCCTCTCTTTACTCAGTCCACCTCAGGGCAGCTGTGGCTACTGTTTAGTTTTACCACCACCGCTCTGTATGAAGTGAATGAAAAATGCCATGTGACACGCCTTTGAGTAGAAAAGCAGGTACAACAGATGCAAAACTGTTATTTTTTTTCCCCTTCAATTAAGATTTCCTTTCCCCAGTGCATGTCTTCAATCTCATGAACGCGGTTCCCGTTAGCTTTGCTTCGTTAGCATATGGCCTCTGACTAATGATTGATGGATGTACATAACATGCCATGCTCTATATGTGACAAATTTAAATATATCTGCACTAAATAGTACTCATTGCTTGGTCTTTCAGTCCAAGCAAATCAACAAGTGACAATATTTGTGTTAAAGGAGAAAACAGGCCTGTACATGATGTTAAAAGTTTGGTCCTAGCATGGATGGAGTTAAAAACAACCCCTGGTTTGTTATGGATCATGCTGCAGAGTTAGAAAGTTTCATAATGAAATAATAATCATTCAAATGTTTTTATATTATCTCTTCTCTTCTTTGTTTTCTTGATTGAGCATAATTGTCAATAATCACGATCAAAATACAATTATGGTGAAGCTTGAAGTAATTTTAAAAAACATTATTTTTGGCTTTTGAACCTTATTTGTGAGTGATTTTTATGTGTTTTTTCACATGAAGTGTAAATGTGGAGCATGGCTTAGTGAGAATACCTCGATCTTGTCACTGAATTGGATGTGAATATGAATATTATGACAGGAGGAGTTTGACAGTGTGGAATCATTCTGGGCCACTGCAAAATGTTGAAATTAAATATTTCCCAACTCACACTAAAACATATTAATATAATCTTTAAGCTTCTTCAGAAAGTTCCCACTGGTTCAATCCTCCAGTCGCTCACACTGCATCTTACGGAGCTTTGGTGCTTTGAAGTGGCTCCTCTGAATTTTTTTTCATATCATTTTTGGAATTAACAAATATCTGCAAAGCTGTAATTGGGAGCTCCAAGTTCTGCTATCAAGATGATAATTTTTTGATTATAATTATTGTCATATTTTAGCCACCACACAGGCTCAATAATACAGAGTGTGTAATTTTCTAACCTAAATGAATAATTTTACAGTTTTCTCTATGACTCTAATGTCCCTCTTTTGGCACAGCTGTTAAGTTTTACAAATAACCAAATTATTTTACAAATTAAAGATTACCAATTCTAAAACCCGGCTGCCATTATCTCGTCTAAATCTTTGTCCAATCCCATTTCAAAGCTGAATTACCGCAGTCAATAAGAAACCGCTTCTGTTTTGAATCACGAAGGCTGCAGTTTTTCAGGTAATTGTGTGCGAGCAAAATAAGTGTTTGTGTTTTCTGAAGATGAACTTTCTGAGCTGTGTGGAGTGAATGGAAATGAGACCAAATCGTGACGCTCTCTGTGTGACCTTGATCTATGAAAAGTGCTGCATGACTGTATGTTACTTACTTACTAAAAGGTGCAATACATACTATGGACTATTCAGGGTTTGTGGAGATGCCAGTCCACTCACAGTTAGGACACATGATTGTTCAGCGCTTTCAATGGAATGACAACATTTTAAGTGAAAATCGATTACTATTGTTAGTCATGGTTGAGTGCAATAGAGCGACTCATGCAATATTGCTGACTGTGTGCAATAGCGAGACAGTGTGCAATAAGACATGCTTCTGCAGGGTGAAGGCCAGTCCATTGTATGTTTACAAAATGAACTCATTCTGTGTGTGAATTACAGATTAGTAACTTAGTAATTGCATTTTTTTGTGATTACATTTATTGTTTACAAATGCCTTATAGGACAACAGATAGACATTAGCCTCTGGTTGTAATCTGGCAGGTTTGTAATCCTGCTTTGTCACATCCCAAACTAAATCTAACAATACACTAATGTCTATTTTTGTGGATAGAAAGTGAAGTACCGGGGCTTTAAACTGTCATGTGTGAAGATATTGAACCCAAAGTGCAGACCAGTAAAAAATAATGGCTTTAATCAAATGTGAAACAAAACTAAATCCAGAGTAAACACAAAAAGGAACCAAACAGGGACTGACGAAAGGAACTAAAACAAACGTGGGAGGACAATGACGGAACAAGGGATGAAGGAATAGAATGTTCCATTTCAATTTTAATGTACTTGTTTATTCCAAAAACCAGCATGAACATAATTTTTGACAATTAGAATGATACAATATATTACAATATACAAGGTTTGGAATACAGTGTTTAGATACACGACTAACGACACACAGGTGATACACATGTGGGCGGGGCAGGTCATCAGGAAACACGAAGTACAGAGGGGATAACAAATTACAAAAGAAAACAGGAAATGAACCTAAAACAAAGACATAAATATTGCAAATCCAACACATGTAATAATCACAACACTTCAGGCTCAATAATTGTCAATTGGGGCGGCACGGTGGCTGAGTGGATAGCTCGCCTCTCAGCAAGAAGGTTCTGGGTTCGAATCCCGGTCGGAACGGGGTCTGTCTGAGTGGAGTTTGCATGTTCTCCCTGTGCTTGCGTAGGTTTCCTCCGGGTACTCGAGTTTCCCCTACCACTAAAAACATGCACACTAGGTAAAATCCTCCAGCCCCGGTAGTCCTGACCAAGCTGAGCATCAACATCTGGAGATGGGTTCCCGGGCGCTGTTACTATGGCGACCACTGCTCCTGACGTAAGCCTTAGCGGCATCAAGATGGGTCAAATGCAGAAGATGAATTTCCCTACGGGGATTAATAAAGTGCACCTTTACCTTTAAAATCATATTTTTTTGTATTTACATCAGTATGTGAACAATCTATTTGACATTTGTATCCAGTATGACACACAACACCAAATACCAGACTAAAAGTTTGAAGTTTTGCCGTGACATAACCAGGCTCAGGTGAATGAGCTGAGCCTTGGTGCACAGTGACTGATGCACACTCTCTGTCCGCTGGTTTCATTATGAGTTGACGACAGACAAAGTGCTCTCTTTATTTGGACATCAGCCTCTGTCATGTGGTATGTACATGAAATATGAAGGTGCTTACACGGCTTCACACTGACAGCTCTCTTTTTCATAGTCGAGGGTGTGGTTGCGAGGGATTAATGAACTTCTCCTTCGCTCCGAGTTCAGCTGTTTTCTCAAGTCTTCGTGTACCAGCCTGTTGCAATTATTTAAATTATGTAACCGGTGTCCGAAGAGTTGTCGATCACCAGGTTCAGCCATGGCATGTATATTGTATAGTTATTTTGTTTAAGGTCCACTTTAACACATCCATTTGTCCCCCACCTGGAGTTAGTAAGGATTGATTGAGCGATAGATAATCAATCCTAGAAATGCTTTGTCCTATGTGTCAAAACAAACATGGAGGCTTCCAAGAAAAAAATAACAATAATAATGGCAAGGCAAGTTTATTTGTATTGCACAAGTCATTCACAAGGCGACTCGAAGTGCTGAACAAAATAATATAGCATTAAAATCATAAATAATCACAGTACATTAAAAAGAAAGATACAAATATAAAATCCCTCAGTTGTATGCACAGCTAAACAGAACTGTCTTTAACCTGGTTTTTAACATTGTCAGAGAGGAGGCCTGTCTCACACTTTCATGAAGATTGTTGCAGATTTTAGCAGCATGAATCTGAAATGCAGCCTCCCCATGTTTAGTCCTGACTCTGGACACTAACAGGAGTCCAGTCCCTGTGCTCCTCAGAGTCTGGGCTGGCTCATATGGGACTAACATGTCACTAATATATTTTGGTGCGAGGCCATGGAGAGATTTTTACACAAGCAGAGCTGTTTTAAATTCTCTGAGCCACAGGAAGCCAGTGCAGAGACCTGAGGACCGGACTAATGTGGTCGTACTTCCTGGTTCTAGCTAATATATGGCGCCTTACAAAGACGTCTTACAAAGGGTACCAAGTTAAATGCAAAACAGTTAAAAGCAAAGCACGTAAAAAACGCACTGGAAAATAAAAAAAAGAGAGACAACACATGGCTGCAAACGCAATCCAAAAGTTTTGCTCTGAGTGCAAAGCCTGTATTAGAAACATGTGATTGTTTGGCTACGAGTTGGGGTCTGATTCCAAAGCTTTCTGCAAGGACTCCGGCAAGGAATGTTGTCCAATACGGCATTAAATCTATGAAGACAGTCAGGTGATGTTGTGAGGTAAATTGCAGGTCAGCTGTTTGGAGAGGTGAGGATGTGACCAGAAAACAAAAAGACTTGATTTACAGACATCACCTCTTTGGAGCCAGTGCTAGGCCTGTCACAATAACTTATTATGATGCATTCTTGCAACAGACGATACAATTAATATCACTGATGAAAGAGCAAAACGACTGGATGATCCCATTAAAGTATACATTGCATTAGTAAGTCAGTATTTTATTTGTTTAGCGCATAAAGCTTTCTCCTCTCCCTCCACACAGTGATGGAAGCAAAGTCGCCATACAGGAGGTGAATGTCGGACCTATTGTACGTGTTTTTAGTGGTAGGGAAAACCGGAGCACCTGGAGGAAACCTATGCAGACACTCAGACGTTATTGAACTATTAATACGTTTATATCACAATTATGAAGGCAGGCCTCGCAAGTGGAAATCCTCCTACAAAAATAGAGCCGTTCATTTTTATTATTCTTACGGTTTCTGTGTTTGTGTTTTTATTTTTGTTTTTCTCCTATATGTCTGTGTATATGAAGGGATTTTGTTTAAAAATACAAAAATTATATACTTTTATACATGAGGTTTGAAAAGTGAAGGCTTGGCAAGTATATTTGTGCAGCACTATTCATACACAAAAAAAACATTTGAAGCATAAATAATCACAGAACATTAAAAAGAGTGAAGATAAACTCCTTCAGTGTTATGCACATCTAAACAGAACTGCTTTCAACCTGGATTTGAACATTGTTAGAGTAGAAGCTTGTCTCACATTATCAGGAAGACTGTTCCAGATTTTAGCCATACGTAAAACTGAGGCTTGTATTAGTAGGCTTCATTGAGAACCCAAAAGGTCCAATATGCAGGATAACATATGTTTTACTGGACTCCACCACACATGGACTCTGTTTTCTTATTATTGCATGACAAAAAAATCCTAAACAAACAATATAGGGATACGTTTTTAGAGAATGGACCCGAGCTGCACAGGATGGTGGGGCCGGTGTAATGGCATCCAGCTGGAGCCATTAGCAGAACGTACAAACACTGGCCTTTTCCCTTTGCTCCCACCTTTCACTCTCAGATTGGGGCTATTGAAGCGCTCCGCGGCGCTCGGGGTGTGTGGTCTCTTTAGAAACACTATACCTGCATGTGTGCCCTGAGTAAACATCTTTGACTGCATGGAGCCATGACTTGACACAAAAAATGCAAATAGCAGGATGCCAGTGTCTCTGTGTTTGTGCAGTGTCAGTGCTATAGTATGTCATATTTTATAGTGGTTTGATGGTATGTGAATAAAAAAATCTGTAGAAATCTGTGGGATGGATAAAGGTTGTCTTATCTTATCATGTCTAAGAGCATCACAGAACTGTTGATTTGCCAATAACACAAACACACTGCAAAAAAAGATAAAATATGATGTAATAATTGCCTGATAATTTTTGAGATAAATAGCTTATTTTATCTTGATTTGACTACATTCTGACTGACTTAAAACAAGATTTCTCAATGGGACAAGCCCTAACTGTTGCTTTATTTTCTCATTCCAAGGCACAAAAGGCAGTCACATAAATATTGCCAAATCTTTGACTTATTTTTCAACACTTTTTGCAATAAAACACCCAGTTGGTCCGTAGGATTGCAGGATAACCAATGTCCATCAAAGATCCAGAAAAAAACGTATGAGGATCAGAAATGAGTTCCTTTCTGACTGCTTAACAAATGCATTAACAATCTGTGATCATTGTGTTTTTTACAATTCACAAAAGTTGAAGCTCTAAAGCATATCCGTGGAAATTCCCAAAGAATCAACCCTATTTAGTACCCAACATAGAACAGGTAAAAGTCTTGAGAGCCCAGTGCTTATTTCTCTGTGATGATATAAAGTTTAGGGCAACGTATTCAGTATCTTTGTTAGCCTTGATATCCCCAATCCCAGGCTGAACCCAGTGTCTCGGCCACATCTGTCTCCTGCTGAGCTCCCGGTGTGCATCTGGCTTTGGGAGCAGCTGTTTGTCCTGGTGGTTTGGTCTTGTGGAGATGCGGCCCCTAGGTCAAAAAACCCACATCATATTGTGCTTACGACCCAGTGCGCTGCTGTGGTGACCGGGTTGAAGCCTAGACGAGTGGCCTGAAAGTGTGCTAATTGTATGGTTGTGGCCAAAGGCAGGCAGCGGTTGGTTTAGCATTGCAAAGGCATTGATGGAAGGTTTGGCTTTTTGCGCCGCTGTAACCCGTGATCATGGTGGATCTATAAATGAGCATGTCTCTTGTTTAGTGCTTGAATGGATAACAGAATCTTCCCACGACCGCAACTGTCATGCGACTGCCCTAAAGTTTGTGACTCAGCTATATTTGAAAGCTGGAAGGCAGGAATTTACATTATAAAAGCAAGCAGTTTCATACAATGTCGCGTTTAGGTTACTTCTAATTCTACGGTGATGTCCAAACAAAACGCTAAAATGTGCCGTTTTTGTGTGTGTTTTTTCTTGCAGTGGAACCAGTAGACCTCTTGAAGATTTTAGACTTTCACAATTTACCGGAAGGAGTTACGAAAACAACAGGATTTTGCTCACATCGGCGCTCAACACAAGGACCTGATGTTGGCTACCGAGTGTCTAAGGATGCCCAGCTCTCTGCCCCCACCAAACAGCTATATCCAGGTGAGTTCGGCTTTGCCTGCCCTTGAATACTACACACCAGACCACCCTTTATCACCACGATTTATCCCCGAGCTCCTATGGGGGAAATTCCAAGATGTTCCAGCGTTTCCTTGTATTTCTTTATGTGTCTTTGAAAGCTCCCCATAAAGGCAAATCTCGCACCACTATTTTTCCCCAAGCTGACTTCATGATGTAATTAGCCCAATATAAACACAACTACACAACTCCTAAATACAATGCGCGTATGTATATTTAAGTGTTCTTGTTAAGAGTGAAGATAAGATGAAAAGACCCCAGTAAAATGAGTGGAAAAGCAATGAAAACAGAGGTGGGGTGAAGGGACGTCTGGATATCCACTTTCGGCCTGGTTCTATTGTGCTGACGTGGCTTTGGGTTACTGCTCCTCTCCTCCCTCCTTCCCCTCCTTCCCCTTCTTCTTCTTCTTCTTCTTCTTTTCTTGTCTTTTCTCTTTTTTTTTCCCTCTCAATTTTTGTTCATTCTTATCCGCCGCCGCCTCTGGTCTTCTGCATGGACTTCTCGACATAATCTAAAACGGTAGCCTCAGTTTAAGGGACTGTTATTGTTCCTCTGGCTGAGAGAGATAGCTCTGGTGCTGGGCAGACAAGACAGGAAGAGGACGAGCTCCATCTTAAGCCGCTCAAAGGTTATGTTGGATAGTTTCCCCCAGACGTTTTCACAGATGTAACTTTGGCCCCGACTGGACCTTTGATGCATGTTGCGGCTCTGCTCTAGACTTTAACTCAGAGCTTGTGGAGCTGGCATGTTTTGTCATGCTCTTCAATCAAACAAACTGAGTTCTCTTTGAAGCCGGATGACACCACAGTCTATATGAGGCGGCGAGATAAATATGCTGTAATTACACACACTCTTCACGCCGCACACACACACACACACACACACACACACACTCTTGTGGATCCTACCAAATAACAGTCTGCTATGCATAAAACAAACCAACGCCAGAGTATATTTCTGGTCCCAGTTGTCTCAAAGCAGTTTTATATTAGGAAAGTTAAATTAGGAAAAGCTTTCTTGCAGAATAAAGATGGTAAGATTAGTTTGTTTAGCTTTTGGTCTGTGTGGCCATAATTAACCAAAACAGTACTCTCCAACTTCTCCAATGGGTGCCAATGTAACCCCAGTGTGTCACCAAACCACAGACTGTATGTAGAACAAGGCAAGCCCCCTAGCTTGATGAAGCCCAATAGGGAAGTGCTCATGGCTGAAGTCTTGCTCCAGTCTTGCTCCTCTATCTGGCTCTCCTATGTAAAAGTAAACTCCTCTCACTCAGAGATCATTTATGTCACACTCACGCCGCACGGATATTGTAACCCAGATATGAGCCATGTAAGAATTGACCAATCAGATGCCTTCAAACACGAGTAGATCTCCAGTTTGCCTTAGCAATCATCAGTGTGACACATCTACCTCTGTGATGGCGTGAGGCCAACCCTATTAGCTAACAAATGGACATATTCCTTGGCTCCAGCTACTGTAGCTTATGTTCAAATCGGCTTCTTCCTTATTCGGCTAACACTACGGGGACATCAGCCCTCAGTCAGTTCAATCCTAATAGATGCTCTCTGCCGCCAACCTGCCGATAGAATGTGATGTGTGCATTATTGTCAGTCTACCCCAGGGCAGCTGTGGCTACAATAATAGTACAAGCTAATATATAGTCCACAGAATAGATTTTTAGACAAATCTAAGCTTTGACAATATAATGAGGTTTTGTGATTGCTGAAAACACAAATAACAATGTTCGAAACTATTGTACAGACCTATCCAGAAAACAATAGCTGCAAATTTATAGAGATTACAAATATAATAGTGAAGGTGTTGGTTTTACTTGCTCTCACTCTTAGATTCCAATCATGTTGCTGGAATCCTGAATCAGATGTTTACATATTTCTGTTTAAGAGAAAACGGATGAGACCTTGCACACTGCACATTGCTTGCTTTGTAACAAAATATGCCTCCCCAGGCAAATTTCTTTTCTTGTCCGCACATTAAAAACTGGCATATAGAGTGAATACAAATGAACTATAACGATAATGCTTCATTTACCTTTAGCTGTGTGTATTAAAATCACTGTGATGTATTCCAGATGACTAGTGAAGCTATGAAATCATTTTTACCCATTCCCCTTAAATCATGTTTGCTTCTGAATTACGACTTTGGCCTGCAGCCCAGAGTTACTATTTGGCTAAATTATAAACGCCATCATTTAAGTGAATAGCAATAGCTTACGGATACACAGAGAAAAAAGGGCTACTATGTAAACAAGCGTAGTTTTTCTGTTTGGATCCGCTCGGTATTAGCAGGAGCTCCGATGCAGAATCAAAGTGCCCCATGACCCTAAAGCCAGTCTGTAATTATGTGTTGGAAAAGTGCAAGAGCAGACATGCAATCATTAAGCAAACACATGGAAGAGATGATTCATTTCAATCTACCAAGGATTGGAAACACTAGGCACTTCTCTGAGTATTTATTGTACTGTAAAAATAGAAGCAAATATCCCTCATACCAAAAAAACAGAAAGCACTATTTCTGTGTTGGCTCATGTTTCTGTTTGCCTCATGGAGCACCACGGTCAATCATCTGCAGTCATCAAGCGTGAGGCTCCTAATGACACTTTCTCTGCCTCAGGTCTCACAAAGGACACCATTACACACCTTACGAGCCAGTCGGTCCTCCATACTGATTCTGGTTCAGTTTTATTATCGTCACAACTGTTTTTGTTATAGCAGAATAATGCATTTGTTTAGTGCATGTTTTAATATGTTATGTAAAAATCAGAATATTAACAACAATTCAATTCAATTTCAATTCTATTTATTCTTGTACAGCCCTAAATCACACCAGTAGTTTTCTCAGAGGACTTGACAAAACCGTTGAATTCGCCCAACACAGATCAGAGAAACAACAGTTAAGACACAAAAAATACACATATGAGTTGGTCCATAGGGAGAGACCAATGTCCATGAATGTTGATAAATGTCCATACATGTTGTAGAATGTTAAAGTGTCCTGGATAATCACCACAGTCCTTCTAGTTGGACACTATCTGCCCAACAGGAAAAACTCACAAAAACCCAGAGGGGAAAAAAGTGAGAAACCTCGATGAGACCCACATATTAAGAAAGGGATCCGCTCCTATACGGACGGACGGGCTATAGATCCATGACCTTAGCTACAGAACGTGGACCAATGCCACGCAGCGGAGGCAGAGCGTGGACAGGTCCGGTGCAGGACTGAAGCGCTTGCAGGCGGGTCGGGCAGGGCAGTCCGCAGGTGTAGATGGAGGAGGCCAGGTTCAGAGGTCCCGTTGTCGCGCCATGAAACAGACAATGGGACAACGGGTAGATCACCAAGGTCCATACATGTTGATAAAAGTCCATACAGTGTGTCCTGAATCATCATCACTGCCTTTTAGTTAGACCCAGACAAGTGACCAACAGACCCTCCTGCATCGGCAAGGAACAACTCTAAAACCCAGTGGGAAAAGTGAAAAACCTCGGGAGATCAACATTGAGAGAGGGTTCTGCTCCCACGAACGGACGGGCTATACTGTAGATGCAGGACTGAGGCTACAGAACGAGAACCAAGGCCACGCAGTGCAGGACTCAGGCAGCATATTTGTTCTTGTCAAATAGGTTGCCCATAAAGCCCGGCTGTTTTTCCCCTCTTGAGAAGAACACATTTTGACAGCAGAGGCCCTGATGACAAACCGTTCTGTGCCCCACTCACGTCCAGTGATATTGACAGGTTCTGTCACAGAGCTGGCGTTACTTCTGCTACTGACTGGGAACAATTTTCAATGTTTTCAGAATAAATGAGGCATGTCGTTTCTGACAGAATTTCACCTTCCAGAATGTATTTGTATGTATTTCCAGACAATTCAGGTGGTTGGTAACTGACCCGGCATTCCCACAGCATTCCCAAACATAGAGAAGGAATGAGCTATCTGTCATCTGGTGGCCTGGAGCACAGGTTGGAGAAACACATTCCAGAGTAACCTGAGCCTGGTGTAGTGACCCCTCCTGCCCTCCTCAGGACTCTGGCCTCAGCAGCATCAGCTCTGATCACAACATGTTTGTCCATTAGAAGTGTCAGAAGAGTACAGTATAGGATTTACAAGCTCATTGAGGTGTTTTTATATAGTAACGCAAATCTCTCGACTCAATTATTGAATCCCTTTGAGCATTCGGAACATAAACAAGTTTTTAATTCAACAGTGGAGACAAGGAGCTGCTGCGATCCAAGCTAATGTAAAGTGCTTCTGAAAGGTGCTTCTGAAGGAAACAGGGATCAAACATTAATAAACAAGTTATAATCTGTAGCCACCTCCAATTAGGAGTGAGTGATATGGCCTAAAAATCATATTGCGGTATAATTTGGGACACAGACGGTAAACGGTATATATTGTGGTATAATTTGTTGTGTGAATTTCAATAGGTCTAGCAGGTTCTTGCATAAAATAGTCAAGATTGTTAAGTATTTAAAATGTCAATTTTAGAGCTGGATAATGTTTATTTAGTATTTCCAAGCGTGTTGCAATCTGATGACAAAATGACCAATCGCAATATGCCGGTATAACAAAAATCTCTATCGTTGGCCAAATTTGTATCGCATACCGCTTATACCGTTTATGTCGCCCAGCCCTACCTCCAATAAAGGCTTTTTATGCTAGTGCCTGAACTTTTTTCTTTTCTCAACAGTTATTCACATTCACAGTTAATTTGACACAATCTAATCACTATATAAAACGATCAGCCGTGAGTTAGAAATAGGGTTAAAAGAAGCTTGTACTGCGTGGCTCGTGTATGGTTTAATACTTGATCCGTCTGCTTTGTCCGACCTCAGGTTTCCATACCACATTCCCTCAGAGGCAGCTCATCCTCCGCAGCCTCTGATTGGCTGCTCAGACGGAGTTGTGCCAAAGTTAAATTTTCCAGACCGCGGTAAAGCAGGAGTTTGATGACTGCATGAGGTGCAACAAAACCACTGCAACCACAAATCTTACTTTTCAGTCCTGGAACTGTCTTTTTTCTGTTAAAGGGACGATATTCTTGTGATCTGAGTTGGCGCTGAAATCAATCTGTTTCAGTTGAATTTCTTTCTGTTCATATTAGAGCCATATTTTAAAACCATCTGCTCTGAGCTGAAAATATGTAGGGTATTGGATCAGTACGCACAAAGATTTGGAGAAGTTCAGGTGCAGCCAGCAGTATAAAAAGTACATTCACACCTACAAAGCAATGATAGCATAGCACAATAATTCAATAAACTTTCTGACAATAAGTTAAAAGTGAACTAAAAAGAGTTAAAGCTGCACTAACTGACTTTGTGATTTCGAAGCAGCGGTTTCAAAAGTTCAAAAAGGCCTTGCTCTTTCTCCTCCCCTCCCCGCACCCACAAAGCTATCACCCCCCTCTACCCCACACCCACTGTTGTTTACGGAGCTAGCGTCTCACAATATGGATCGCACATTCGCACGTGGATGGCGTGACCATAGAAGGATAGAACCGGGAAGCGCGGAGAGGACGAAACTTTCTTTTGAATGCCTGTTTTGCTGTGTAAGCAGAAACCGGTAACGAAGAAACGGGGAGTTTCAGAATCATAGCTTATATATTAGTAGTGGACTAAACAAGTGCTGGCATCACCATAGTATTAGCCTGATGCGGAAAAGGCCGATTTGAACATAAGCTAGCTGGAGCCAATTTCCGTATATGGGCGTTTCTTCCCCAGCGTTATAGCTTTGCGCCGTAACAGGGACAGATTTGTTGCCATGACGGTTGCTAAGGCAAGCTGGAGTTTCCCCATGAATGGAGGCATCTGATTGTACATGGTTCATGTGTGGATTTACAAAGACTATATTAAGACATTAACACCAGGATTATAGAGAACGCTAAACCACGGATTGGTGAGTGTGACACAAACGGTTACTGATCAAGAGGAGTCTACTTGACCTTACCTAAATATAAGTCAAAAAGAGCCAGAGAGAGTTGAAGGCAAACTTTGTCCATGAGCACTTCCCTATTGGGCTTCAATGAGCTACGGTAGGGCTGGGCGATATGGCAAAAAAAAAAAATCTCCGATTTTTTCACACCAAATCCGATTTTCGATTTTAATCGATTTATTTTTTTCTATTTAAAAACAAACTACAACTGACAAAGAAATAGATTTTCCTTTATGCAGTTTAATCTAAATCCCCATGGAGCATAAGTGTAACAGGAATTAAGCCTTAAAACATGCTTGTAAACGAGATGGCTCTGCCATTGTAAACAGTGAAAATGTAGCTTAACAGTTTTATAATAACTTCACTTACAATGACACTATGCACCTTCAAAATAACTTAAATCACACAAACAAGGCCCATCGCAAATATATCAATCCTATTAAACACATGCATTATTTACATGAAATATCACATTTTTAAAACTGATTACTCAAAATAGAAATGTTGTAACAGTCTTTTCCAAAAGCCTCCTCTGGTTTTCATGCTTGTTCTTTCAACTGTGCCTGAGTAACTGTGCTGTAGTACAACGCTCGGTCCAGCTGGTGGCGCTAATACTAACTTCAGTGACTCCCTGTTTACATTCTGATGCTGTAGCTAGCAGCTACTGTAGCTAGCAGCTACTGTAGCTAGCAGACAGCGGGGAACACGTTGTTTGTATCAGAGCAATGAGAGCAATGTGTGAGACGTGTCTTTCCCCAAAGTGCAGCGGCTCAGGGGGACACGAGTGTGTGCGCGCCACGGACACGGGAGTGCGCTTTGGAATAACGAGCGTGAGAGAGCGTGAAAGATGTGGCGTACGGACATGGCGTACGGACATAACGACCGGAGCCTGCGTGCGTGTGTGTGTGTGTTCTGGCGATTTAAATAAAGTCTGATTCTTGAACGTTTGAAGTGTTATTGCAACAGCACCAACTGTGAGAGCGAGCATCAGGCCAGAGGGAGACTGTTAGCATTAGGTTAGCTTCAAAATGACTGCTCAACACCATAGACCCGCGGTTAGCGCGTTAGCGCTGTAGTTCTGCGCTGGAGAAAATAAAAATCGAATTTTTAAAAAAAGAAATCGCCCTAAACGTAAAACTCGAATTAATGATTAAAATCGATTAATCGCCCAGCCCTAAGCTACGGGGTTGCAGACTGTTAGTCATATACAGTCTATGGGCACAATGAGACTTGAACTTGAACTCACAGTGCTCAATTCTTCCATCTTGTGCTTTGTAAGAATCTCTACAATTACAATATGTCTTCTCTTGTCTGTGCTGTAGCCATCGTAAAAAAAAAAAAAAAACTAAATGTTTAATTCATCCTTTGTGTTCCAGGAGATGCTTTCCCAGAAGACTTTTCCATCTTGGCCACAGTGAAGGCAAAGAAGGGAAGCCAGTCGTTCTTGTTGTCCGTGTACAATGAACAGGGCATCCAGCAGCTGGGACTGGAAGTTGGCCGCTCCCCTGTATTCCTGTACGAGGACCAAACTGGCAAACCCAGCCCCGAGGACTACCCGCTCTTCAGGGGAGTCAACCTGGCCGACGGAAAGTGAGTGATGAGGCATTCTTCTGTCATCACAGTCAATTCAAAATGGTCCAAAGGAGTAAATGTTTTCCCAGTGGCGTGGAATCAGCGCATGTCTTATCTGCTCAAGACATCTTCCTCGAGTGGCTGTTATTCGTAGACACAATTTCAATTAATTTTTTTTTGTATGGCCCTAAATCACAACAGTATTTATCTCAGAGGGCTGTACAAAAAACGTTGATTTGCCAACGCAGATAAGAGAATAAAGCAGTTCAAACACAATACATTGCATTGATAAAAAACACATAGAAGGATTGGTCCATATAATTGTTTCATTTATTATTAAAGACAATGTGCAGTTATATTATGTGGATGACCAATGTCCATAAATGTAATGCAAATTTTTTTTTTTTTTTTCATTTGCAGTAAAACCCCATTGGACAAACTGTGCAAGACTTCCCCAGTGTTCACCAATGTTGATATTGTTGAGGCGAGAAAAAGTCTTAAGCCTTACTTTGCACATACATTAAAGCTGGGGTACCTAACTCTCCCCCCCACATACATGAATAATACATCCTACAGAAAGACTATTGTAAAAGTTTATGCTTGTGAACTAATAATATCACAACATTCTGTCTTCACCTTAATAGAAAACATACTACTGATATTTTATTACTATAATAAGGAGTTGGGCTGAGAGCTTTCTGCCGGAAATTAGCAGATGTAAAGATTTGACAGAGAGTAAAAATACATGAATGTGAAAACTAGTAATGGAACTGTTTTGAAAGCGAGGACATAGTTAGATGGATTTCCTTACATAATTCCATTTGTAGTGGTTTAAAAGTAAGATATCCCAACTTTAAAGGACACATACAAACTGACGTTTTTGTGCTGGCATATCTTATAAGAAAGAAAATGTGCCTGGAGTGACTGGGCTAATTTCCCACATTTGTTTTTGCTAAACGCCCAAAAAATGCTCCATTAAAATGTTTCCCAGATAGTAGCGTAAAAGCATCAACAGACTTGTGTTGGCAATAAACACATGGTTCTAATAGCTCAGCCGTCACTCTCTGTAATTGCAGCATTTGTTTCCATTGTTCATTCGACAAATAAGCACGTTCTCATTCGTCAAGATGACCCAATTCATCTCAGCCACAAAATTGCACAACCTGTAGTGAAAAGATCTTTGAGTTTCAATGGGAATTGTTAATGGAAGGTAGAATAAAGATGAACATGTGTGAATCTTCTCTACCACTTTTGCATTTCAGAGTTTTAGGCCCTGTCCACACAATGTCAATCCAGTGTATTCATCCAAACTAAGCCTGCATTTTGTTGGGTCTGAAAGCGCACATTTTGAGCGTTCTAGTGTTCACATTGTAACGAAACACAACAGCACAAGTTCTCCACAGTCCCTATTACATGAGGCATAAATCGTGAACATTAAAAACAGGGAAAAAAATAATTAAAGGAGCTATACCCGTTTCTACAAGGTTTGAATGTTTAGCACCGCCCCCCAACTCGCTCACAGGCTTCTCATTTCCCCTACGCTCTCATTCCATGGAGCCATCTAGTTTTATTTGCGATCTATATGCAAACATTAGCATGAGCGCAACTTCTTTCAACAATCACTGATGAAATGGTAAAAAAGCAACGCACTGCTAACACAATATATAACTGAAAGATTACTGCTAGTTCCGAAATGTAATCCGAGCATAGATAGTCCGAGGCGGTCCCGCAGGTCTCTCCCATAGACAAGTCTCTCCAGAGGATACGATGTAAGCTAGCTATGTTCACCCGGGCTTGATTTCTTCTCTGATCATTTTTTCGCTTCAGTTCCCTCTCCTCTTCCTCACTGTTGTGCTGTTTGGGCGGTTTTGCTGTGTCTGCAGTGACAACAAGAGGAGTTATAGCCAATTCTGCTAACATGCTACTGTGTTTAGCAGCGCTGTAGAGGCTAGAGGATGCAGCCTCGTTCTGTGATTGGAGGAGAGCGGGCGTCACGCTAAAGTCTCTACTCAGCACTTTTTACGGCCTGAATTCATTTTTGATGAAATTACGGATTTTAATACTTGTATGTAGTAATAAGCATTTTTATGAACTTATGAAAAAAAAAAATGGGTATATAGCTTCTTTAACACGCATGCACAACTCTTGAAGCCAGTGAACAACTTCTCTGTGGTGATGATCCAGGACACTCTAATATTCTACAACGTTTATAGACGTTTATCAACATTGATCAAATCCCCCTTTGGACCAATGTCTATGTGTTCTATATTATTTGTGTTCGAAATGGTTTGATTCTCTGATTTGTGTTGGCGATTTCAACGGTTTTGTTAAGTCCTCTGAGATAACTACTGTTGTGATTTAGGGCTATACAAGAATAAATGAAATTGAATTGAAGTGATATTCTCCAGAAGTGGGCATGCAGATTTAACCCTATCACGGAAGTAAATCCCCCATTGAGTCACAGCGCCACCTGCAGGCCTGGCATAGTTTTACACGGTATTAACTCCATTGATATGGACGCAAACATTTACTAAACTGACTCCATGTTCACAGAAAAAAAGTTTATGTAAGTTATTTGACTTTGTGTAGATGTAGGCTTACACCCAGACTATAAAAAGTGTCAATGTCTCTGGCTCTGATCTGACCTAATATGGTGTTTTTTCAGGTGGCATCGAGTGGCCATCAGTGTGCACCAGCAGACCATCACTCTCATTTTGGACTGTAAAAAGAAGACCACACAGAAACTGCTCCGGAGCCCCAGCCCCATTATCGACACCAAAGGAATTATAGTGTTTGGAACTAGGATACTTGACGAGGAAGTTTTCGAGGTAGGCATCTCTAATCACAATTATAAATCATTACAGTATTTGATGAAAACTGCACGGCTCATTTCTGACTTTTGCTTCTCCCTGTGGCATTGTCTAATGGGACGCTTCCTGTCACAGTGGAGTCCTCGGCCTCATGGAGTTTGGCAATGGGGGAAAATAGACAAAAATGCATTGAATTTTGAGTGTGTGTGTGTGGAGAGTGGCACCGTTATTAAAATCAAATCAAAAGGGAAGAGAGTGTGCTGGATGTCTTGTGGGCATTTTAATGAATTATGTTAGAAGATTAGATCACAAATGAAAATTCCAGCCACACAGTCACACCCATGACTAAAAGTGAATACTGATATTGTTACACCTCATTGTGGCTTCAGAGGAATTCTCTTTTCATCAGGTGTGTGGTTTTCTTGTGTATGTAAGCTCCTTTTATGAATAGACAATGCTACGTCTTAACAAGCGTTGACGAGTTTTTACATATTTATTTGTTGTATGTTAAAGAAAGGGCTTTCCCAATTTTTTTTGTCATACAGCTAAAGGATTAAGATTAAGAGATCCTTTATTCACACAGCACAAGGTAAATGAACACGGCATAGGATAAGATACATTAAAACAGACCTATACTAAATAACTTTATACTAAACTCTCTACTAAATACAATAAAATCTCTAGCTTTAGCATAATAAGGAGCACACTGCAAAATTGGCTAAATTTATCTTCTTTGAGCACATTCTGACTGCCTTAAAACAAGATTTGCCAAAGTTAGCAAAATTATCTTGTTTTAAAAAGATACAAGAAAAGTGTCCCTTTGAATAAGAAAACATTTTCTGACTGTCTTGTTTACGTAAAAAAATACTTGATTCAAGCAATTATTACCTCATATTTTATCATTTTTTGCAGTGCAGTTTATAATTTGTAATAAGAAGCAGAAATTAAGTACAAAATCTCTGACTTTAGCGCATTAAAGACACAAGTATAAAGTATTGCATATTCTTGTGCAGAAATGTATAGTTTTGTTGCTCAAAATGTCATATCTCTCTAATGCTCAGTAATTTATGGAAAAAGTATTCTGGTCCTGGCTTCAGAGTGGCGTGTTGTGTACGTGTTACACATGAGACATCCGAGGCAAACACACATGTTCGCTTAAAGAAGAACAAGGAATAGCATTGTGTTTGTGCCGTCAGAGTGCTGCTTGTTTAAAGGGCGATTAGTCTGTGAGTCCGAGGCCCTCAATAATAATTAGTACCAGCGGCTGACTGATGTGAGTGATGCAGAGCCAGCTGACCCTTCGCCTTCGTCCTGCTGAACTCCAGTGCGCAGCAAGAATGTCGCATGACATCACCGGGCATTCTCGGTCATGGACTGTATGATGGCGCAAAAAACGTGATTGTCGACACAGGTTCAGTCCGTCATAAACAAAGACTGTGTAGACCAGGGGTGTCCAAATGTTTTAGTAAGAGGGCCACTTTAGTTCACCAGACTAGTCCAGGGGCTGTTCTGAGCTTTAAAATGATCTATAACAGAGCTGAAGTTGGCTGAATGATAAATGTTTACCATCTCACCAGCTGCATTAGCACCATTTACAGAAGTTTGTGACACAATCAAAAACCACATCCTCACTGTAAGTGCAAATAACGTCAATGACGTACTGGGCTTTTGAACAAGGTCTATTTTGGCTGAGCTGAAGTTGGATGGATGACAATGGGAACTTGTGTTTATGATCTCAAAGACTACTTTGGGTTAGCATGGCAGAGGGCCACATACAATGACACTGAGGGCCGCAATTGTCCCCCGGGGCTGAGTTTGGACATGTTTACAGCTATAGACTGTAGAAGGATAATGAAAATCCACTGAATTTGCTGAATTTTGCATGAAATTGCTCATGGACAAAGTTTTGCACCTACTCGCTTTAGATCCATTTCGTTTACATTAGAAAGTAAATTTTTTCTCACTCCCCATTTCAGGTTTCAGAATTTATGGTTCACTGCTCTGTTTTCATTTCAATATTGTCTTATCCAATTATGATCTCTAACAACTGACCAATCAGGTGAAATTGGCTTAAGCTAGCAACAAGAGCGAGCAAGACTGACACGTGGTGAAATGAAAAAGAGGAACCCAAATTTCAGGACTGAACATAAAGTGTGATTTAATACAATAAATCCAAGATAATGCAAAAACAAAACATTCCAGATCTGAAAACAAGACAGGAAAAAACTTGGTGGAGACAATGGACGGAGGGGGAAAGGAATGGGAATAAATACACAAAGGTAGACACACAACAGGTGAATCATATTTAGGGCGGGGCAGACAATCAGTAGGACAGACAGGAAGCAAACTCAAAACTACAAGAGAACAAATGTATATCAAAATAAAACCAGCTCATAATAATAAAAAAGTCCACACCATGAAAAAAGACTTGAAAAGCGCTGCTCCTGATTGGACTCTTTGGTTGCTAGGGAGTTGCTACCCACAAATTTGGTTTCAGATTCCCGCTCATAGAGTCTGCTTGTGCTAGCTCGGCTTCTTCCGCAACAAGGCAAACACTATATCAGTAGGTTCTACAGTCTATGGTCATGAATGATGGTTCTGGTTGAATGCAATGGTACATACAAATCTTGGCTGAATAACAAAACGCAAGAACAACACTGAAATTTATTGTTGTTGTTTCAAACTGAGATGAATAAATGTTTTCTTATCTACGCTTTGATATTTGACATTTTTTCCGGTCCACCTGCAGTCTCTCCTGCCTTGTTTTATATAATTTCAGGCACAGTACAAGTGCTGCACACCCCACAACTGTTGGACATAAATTGTATGGTGTGAAAAGTGTATGAAAAAAAGGTTTTACCCTATGCTTTATCCAATTATTCCCCTCCAAGATATGATATTAAAACAAGTACATAGTTAGCTAGTTACTGTGGGAACAGACAGACCGGAGGGGTGTTTTAAGGGCTCCTGCTGTGTCTGCCAGGTGGGAGGTACAGCTGATTCCAGTGAGTGAACTAAATGGAAAATATGTTGAGTTGTTTTCAAACTGAGGTTACTTTTTTCTCTCCCCCTTCACTCCCTCGTATAAAGTTTTCCTTCCTGAAGATGATTGTGCATGAGACAAAGCTCGTTTGTACTTACAGAAGCCATAGGATCTGCGAGTGCCTATGGACTGAAGTGGTTTTGTGGTTTAGTTTCTGTAGCCACAGAGCCGTCTCAGACATTACACTGCAAAAAGTGATGAAAAATAAGTCATAAATTGCTCCGATTTTGCTAAATGTATCTTTATTTGAGCACATTCTAACTGCCTTGAAACGAGATTTGAAGTAGAAATGATGTTGTTTTGAAAATATACAGTACAATAAATGTCTCCATTGCACACTGGGGTAGTCTTGCACAGTTTTTCCAATGTTGTTTTACTGCAAATGGCAAATAAATGAATCTGAATCTGAATCTGGAATGAGTCTTAACTTCTTCCCACTCCTTTTCTAGCCGGATTTTTGTTGATAAAACAAAACATACTGTATATTTGTATATCATAATGTATTGGGTCTCTTGTTGTTTTGTTGTTGTTCTTTATTCTTGTTTGCCATGGCTCAAAATAAAATATTCATGCATTAATTCATTCAGAGAATAAAGTCAAAGTTCTCAAAATAAGACTATTTGGTTTTGTCCCATTGGCAGATCATGTTTTAAGACAGTCAAAATGTACTTCAAATTCAGGTTAAAAAACACTCAATTCAAGCTATTTTTACCTCATATTTCCTCCTTTTTTGCAGTGTAGCTCTGGCGTGTTCCCAGTGTCAAGCATAACGTGTTCTCGCCCGTATAGACGCAGTGTAATTGTGGTGGGGATGATTTGAGGAGAAAGCTTTTTCACCTGATAATGGTGCGTTGCGAGTGCTGCTAAAGTTACGGCTTTATAATGGCACCACGTCTTTAAATATCACTAAACAACTATTATCTCTTCATTATAACGGCAGCCAATGACTTATTATGTTTAAGTGTGCAGCAAATATGGCTTTATAATGTGTTTTATTGTTTGTGAAGGGATTAGTGTGACACGCCTGATTGGATTGGAGTGACGAGTGTAAGTTTGTGAGTATTTACATGAACTGCTGTAGTTAAGCTGTTACACTGCAAAACATGACGACATTTAGTCTTGTTTCAACGGTTGATTTATTTTCTATTTTGTTCTTGCGCCAAATAAATAAAGATTACTTACTTACTTGCTTTTTTCATGCACAATCTCATTTCATGCAAGATCATTTTGCCTGTAACATCGGCAAATCTTGTTTTAAGGCATTCAAAATGTGCTCAATACATTTTCCCAAATTTGAGCCATTTTTCACTAAGTTTTCCTCACGTTTTGCTGTGTAGTACCTGCGTCCAATAGTTAATTCTAATATTGCTTACTAGATTCAGATTCAGTTGCCGTTTGCAGTAAAACCACATTGGAATACTTGTGCAAAAGTACGCCAGTGTGCACCGGACAAGTATATGAATAAAAAAAATAAAAATGCAACTAGATAGTACAACCTACTACTACATATACTACTACAGCTAATACTGCTACTACTACATATACTACTACAGCTAATACAGCGACTACTACATATACTACTACAGCTAATACTGCTACTACTACATATACTACTACAGCTAATACTGCTACTACTACATATACTACTACAGCTAATACTGCTACTACTACATATACTACTACAGCTAATACCGCTACTACTACATATACTACTACAGCTAATACTGCTACTACTACATATACTACTACAGCTAATACCGCTACTACTACGTACAGTATACTACTACAACTAATACTGCTACTACTACATATACTACTACAGCTAATACTGCTACTACTACATATACTACTACAGCTAATACAGCAACTACTACATATACTACTACAGCTAATACTGCTACTACTACATATACTACTACAGCTAATACAGCGACTACTACATATACTACTACAGCTAATACAGCGACTACTACATATACTACTACAGCTAATACTGCTACTACTACATATACTACTACATATACTACTACAGCTAATACAGCGACTACTACATATACTACTACAGCTAATACAGCGACTACTACATATACTACTACAGCTAATACTGCTACTACTACAGCTAATACCGCTACTACTACATATACTACTACAGCTAACACCGCTACATACACACAGTGAAGCAGAGACTTTTCCAAACAATGGTACATAATTGTCATGTTAGACGGAAAATGGAAAGAGATATTCAGTCATCACTTTGGATCAAACTCTCGGAAAACACTGATAATGATTTCGTGTGCGTCTAGTTTTCCACTGATCCCACTGCCTGTCTGTGTCATGGCTCCGATTGTTTAGAAACGGTTTGTAAAGTTTATTGAAAATAGATTTTTTTTTGCGGCCGTGCAGTAGGTGGGGGCGCCTGAACTTGTGCTTGTTAAGAGCTTTATTAGACTGATGACTTTTACACATTCTGGTGCCTTGAGTTTGGGTCACTGCTCCTCAGAGATCAGAGGGATCAGTCATGAGGAACTCAGCCTCATCTGAAGGATCTCATTCACACCTCCACCAAAACACATTTACTTACTCCGTCAAATATTTGCATTCTGAAGACATGAGTCAATGTGTGAGGGAGCCTTTTATGCAGAGTTTATCCCTCTGTCTTCTGATTGGTCTAGAGGTGTGGTTTTTTTTACGCTAGGACCCCCAGAATTCTGAATTTCTGAAAACTACCAGAGCAGTCATTTCAACAGCTCCCATTGAAGTTAATGTAAATCTGCAGAAAATAGCAAAACACTGTTTTAATTTTTTTCACCACTTTGATTAAAATTATGTAATTCCTTCTGTTTTTATCTTTAGTACATAATAAATCATGTCAATATAAATCAAATACCGCAAAACTAAACGCTAACTTTTACTGTTAAAGGACACATATTCTAACCTTGCCTGCAAGCTGAATTCTCGCGGTATTTGTGAGTTCACAAACACTCAAGAATACATCTTGCCCCGCTCCCGCCAACCCTTTTTGAGTAGAACATCTAGGTGTTCAAGCCAATCACGCGCCAGTCTGGGGGTTTAGGGCGGGATATCCGGGTTTGACGAAAGCAAGAAGTGCCGGGCCGAAGCAAAACAAACATGGCTACGCAGGAGGACGGACGCGTAGCTGAGGCTATCAAGTCAGTTTTAGCAGAATCTCCAATTTCTTTTTTGAAAGATGAACAGCGAGAGGCGCTTTGTGCATTTCTGGACGGCAAAGACGTTTGTGCATTTTTAGTAGGCGGGCACACAGCGTCACTTCGCCCAATCAGCTTGAAGTATTCTGCTGCTTATCCCTCCTTTCCCCGAAAGGATTCTCCTGCAGAAGTCCCAGATTGATATTGTGGAGAACGCATTAGAGTTCTACACAATCATCAATCTGGCTCTTGCCAGGTTACACATATTTTGCAAAATGGCCTTTTTTCCACTTTTGGCCATGATACAACATTGCTCTTTATCAAAGAAAGACCTGGAGTTGTTTTTAAATGCATCCAGGAACTTCGGGCACTTATATTTAACTCCGCCCCTTCTGTCTAAAAGCACCTATCTCAGTCTCATCAATTATGATGTCATTGAACCACTATGACATCATGCTCAGAGCAGTTTTGTTGCAGTTTAAACAAAAGTATTGCTCATAACGTTTGGTTATTTCTTACGTTATTTGTAATTGCATGTGTGTGTTCGCGGTGATTTTCAAAAATGTAAAACAGCAAAACACCTTCACCTTCCTCTAGTGGTAGCTTAGGGATACAGCAGGCTGAAACAGACTTGTTTTACCTATATATTTTCTGTTTAAGATATTAGTTCACATTCTAAAACATGAACTGAAAAAGTAAATACTATTATTATAATGTTTAATGGCCCAAAACAATGCATAATTGGTCTTCTTTAACGAACTAAAGGAAGACTTTGTGACGGCCTGGATTAATCTGGTGTGAATTTAATAACAGACAAGGAGGATTTTGGTCCTTTTTTTCTTTATTGTTTTATGTTCCTTGAAATAGCCTGATTATTGGTCTATTTCATGACCCTTTTTTCCTATTTACTCGTTGCAACAATGTGTCCCCATAATGGAGCGCAAAGGCAAAACCTTCATTAATTTTGGCCCCGAAACACAACGTTGAGAATACTTACTTTTCTATTTTTATTTATCTTTTAGAATGTGAAATACCTTCTTAGAAATGTAATTGATTAACATCTGTTTTAGCTATAAAAGTACTCCATAGGGAAAGACCTCCTTTGTCTGTTGGGGTTGGGTATGACTTATTTTTATTAACATCTAACGTGACAAGGTGCAATTGAAGGCACGCATTTTCCAGAATCTAATCTTGGGGGGAAAAGTTTAGTTTCACAAGGCATTTCGTCAAATCTTCAGGTTATGACTGGACTCACTTGAGGAGATGGGTGGAGTCTGATGTGCTCTTGCTCGGCTGGAATGAAGGACTTTGAGGACTAGTTTGACACCCCTGAACCACAGAAAAAAACAGCTCTGTCCTTAAAGTCGTAGCGTAAGGATTTGTCATAGTAAAACTAGTTTGAGATAGGAGCATTTAGGCCAGGCATGTCCAAACTAACAAACAAATGCGGCCCTCTGTGTCATTTTGTATGACCCTATGCCTTGTTAATCTATAGTAGTCTTTGAGATCATCTAGCCAACTTCATCTCAGCCACTGTACCTATTGTACCTCATTGTAAAACTCAGGACCTCTAAAATTAAGCCATTTACTATTTTTTGTACATACTGGCATTTCTTGTGTCACAAAATCAATCTATTTCGCTTACGCAGCTGGTGAGAGGGCAAAAATGTGTCATTCAGCCAACTTCAGCTCTGTCATAGCTCATTCTAAAGCCCAAATCCAGTCAAAACCACATGAAAATCCGGGGTTTTCGGCCCCTGGACAAGTCTGATGAGCTGAAGAGGCCCCTTTACTAAAATGTTTCGACACCCCTGATTTAGGCAGAAGGGGCCAAAAAACCGCTTTGTCTGCCTAAACGCACGTGCCGATTTTCCAGAGAAACTTCTGGAAACTTGACACGTGACAAGCTCAGAACAACTCCAGTGTTTTTAGCTTGGTTAAATAATTCTGCTTCATATGTGTCCTTTAAAGACTGGCAGAAACAACATACATTTCACCCTCTGCAGCAGAATCGCAGCCCTCCAGTCGCTCCGATTTCCACTGTGGATAATGAACAAAAATTCTCTTAACTGGTGTCAGATGTTTGTCTTTCGCTCACTTTTCCTCTGTTATTCCTTCACTGTGCCAGCCCCGCTCCAAAGTGTGCCCTCAGCAGTTTCATGTAGATTGCCTCCTAACAGCCAGCTCAAACAGACTCTTTCTTTGCCCAGGTTTTTCTTGCCCGAGAATAAAAAATGAGTGGATTAAATTGATGTTGTGTTGAACAAAAGATGCTCATGTGTAGAGTGTGTTGCCGGAGTGTCTTGGACGGTGGAAATAGGGCGATGGAAAGGTTTTTGATGGCTTCTGTTGGATAAGTCGTGTGGCAGACAGGTCTGTTGCTCTTGGAAGCCGGGGACACTGGGCTCGGGCTACAGTCTGGATAAGTAGACTCATTCAAGTAGACTCATGCTGTCTGGACTTTGGTGAGAGTAGAAGTTAAGTCTGTCATTGTCATAATGTGGAAGTCAAAAATGTGTAGATGAATTGTAAATGTGTAGGTTTGATTCCTAATATAATGGTTTTTGGGAATGCCAAGCTATTTTACTGGATGGTCTTTCAGTACCAGGGCAAAATTTCGGACCAACATTGCGATCGCGAACTGATTTTTCGATATTCTGTATGATCAAAAGTCTTATTCTGTTTAGTAAGTAAGTCATGTATATTTTAATAGCGCATTTTAGAGTCCAAGGTCATCCATAGCGCTTCACAATGTTCGGAGTACACACAGTGGAAGCGAGTCGCCAAACCCACTGGCACGACGAAGCAACACCTTCAACACCATCCATTCACTCGTTCATCTACATTCATACCTATTGTGCATGTTTTTAGTGGTAGGGGAAACCGGAGCACCTGGAGGAAACCTACGCAGACGCGGGGAGAACATGCAAACTCCACTCAGAAAGGCCCTGTTCCGACCGGGATTCGAACTTGCTGAGAAGCGAGAGTGCTATTCACTCAGCCACCGTGTTTAGTGTCAAAATATGGTTCAGTGTCGATTTTAACAATTACAATTAGCAAATCCCAAAGACTATTTCATTTCTTATCAAACAAAAAAGAGACTAAAGATAATCAAATCATTGTTTTCATAATTTACAGAATCCAAAATAGTCCAATATGCGTCGCTCAACTGTAGACTGTGTTTGAGGAGAGGTCATCCATACCATTAGCCTTAGTTCGGAAGAAGCCGATTTGAACATAAGCGAGTGAGGTGGAGCAAAACTTTGTCCATGAGCACTTTCCTATTGAGGTTCATTGATCCAGAGGGTTAACATTATGCATCTACATACAATCTATGCTCATAACTCAGGTCTATCCATAAGAATTAAGAAAAAACGACTTAAATACTACTCTGGCGTTGTAAACGTTTATGCTTAATATTTTTGGAGCAAATCTTATGGAACAAAACACGGTTGTATTATTAAAAATAGGTTAGAACTCTTTAAACATGTGGAGATTGTGTTGGAATTGCTTCTTATTCAAGCTTTTTGTCATGAATTTGGACTCTTTTACTTTGTTAATTAGACACTGAACAGACTTTTGAACATACAGGATATCAAATAATTCAATAATTCACCCTGGCACCGAAAGACCAGATGGTGACTGTTCTGTCCGTTCTGATTTATGTCCCCTATATTTGCAGCTTCTCTGACCTCCATGTTGTTTGGTTTCCGTGGTCATATTGGAAAGGGCCCAGGTGGTGCCGGGATTGTGTGTGTGTGTGTGTGTGTGTGTGTGTGTGTGTGTGTGTGTGTGTGTGTTGGTTGGTGTGCAGAGAGATGGGGGAGGTAGGGGTTGGGGGGAAGAAACGACTGTGGCTCCGAGCTCACGGCTGACTCTGTAAATATGTCATGGAAGTAGTTCTCCTTAAAAAGCGCAGCCAGACCTCCCACAAACTCGCTCTGGCTGTGCTCTGGAGGGGTTTGTCCTGCCCACATTCTCTATTAGCTCACAGGAAATGATAACTACTAGCATACGGTTTTTTGGGGATCTTTTAGTGCAGAAGTGTCACTGTCTCCTCCGTCTTCCCTCTGTTTGTTTACTTTGTTTTCTTGTTTTTTTTTAATGAAATTCAACTTGAACCGATGTAAAACGTGAATACATATTTGCAACAATGTGTCAGGCCTTTTGAGGTCTGTGCTTTTCACGAGAGGGAACACAGTGAGCTCAGGCTCCACTTTATGATTGTGGGTCAGACTCGGATGCAGCCAGATGTTTGGCTGCGGCCCCACGAGAGCTCTTCTATGCCCCCATCTGGTCACAGCCTGTATTACGCTCAGACGCAGGAGGCTTGAACTGGAAAACTCATCACTAGCAGCAGCAATTATATAGATTTCCTTACTCAACATTCACACAAACCCTACATATTGTGTGTTGTAGTTTTTTATATGTGTATTCAAATAGATATTTGGAATTTACTGATGTATTTCATATTCTTATTAACTACAACATGTTACTTCCATATTTTCACATACGTTTCCAGATATGTCAACGTACTATTATCAAGTACCTATGTAAAAGTACAAATACTCAAACAGGTAAAAGTACATGCTTTATGGCTTTTCACTCAACACTTTCATAATCTGAGTAAAACTGTAACATTGCACGACCATTTTCATATTTTAGGACTATTTCCCTGCAGTTGTTTTATGCTGTTTTTATCGAGGAATTGTAATTAATATATAATTTAATGATTTTTATTATGCCTTACTCTATTCTTTACCTCTCTTTTTGGACTGTTGCACCGAGCCAAAGCAATAACAATTATTATGATTCTGATTCTGTTATGGTACTTATGTTGGAAGCACGTCTAACCACTTCAAATGTGTATGAATGAACTTAGAAGCACGGCTAACCACTCCATCCCTGCCATTAATAAACTTGGCTAACATCTTAAACCTTGTATCAATGAACTTAAAAGCTTGGCTAGCTTTCCATTAAAGAAATTAGAAGCATGGTTGACAACTTCAACCCTGTGCTAATGAACTTAGGAGCATGGCTAACCACAACCTAGAGCTATTGTTGTGTGTGTGTTGTGTATTCCTACTGACCTCCTATTTAGTTCTCTTGTAGGATTACGTGATTAAGTATTTGTTCAATGTTTTTAGGACAAATACTTATTCACATACCACCTCTGCTAGTTTTTGATAAATATTGTGCACATATTGCAGCCGTTTCCATCCCCTCTCATTGTAATTATTATATAAATTCGGCCCCTGACCAAAATGAGATCAACAGGCCAGTCATTCGGAACCACAGTTCTAAGTTCTACAAAAGAAGTCCAAACGAGACCCTCTCTTCTGAATCATGAAGAGTGATAGTTAGTGATAGTTAGTCTTGAAATCTCTCGCAGATGTGTGTATGTGTGTTGGAAACCGTTTTGGGGACTTACATAGTGTAGCCGTGATATCAGTCCATTAACTTTTTTTAATACGTTTTTTTTTTTAATTTTGCGTTGGAGTGTGGAGCATCTTTCTCTCATACATCAGCAGTGTCCAGGGAGAGGCGGACAGCTGTAGCCCTGTTATTGTCAGATGACTGCGCCTTAAGCACCACTCTGATGTGCCACATGACGCTCCACCGTGAGGAATGACAGCGTCTCTCGACTCAAATAGGAAAGATGATTATATGTCTTTTATCTTTCCCACAGTATTCTCGCCAGCACTGTTTGGGTGTGGGTTCAGTGGTGTGTGTGTGTGTGTGTGTGTGTGTGTGTGTGTGTGTGACAATAGCCCAGTCTGAGGCACACGTGTTATCTATATGGACAAGTTGCTGATTCAGCGGCGGTGGCTGCGATGTAAGTTATAACTTCCTGGCGGTGGAGGTGATACTGTTACAGACTGCTGTTTGGTGAGATGTCGTTCAGGTTCTGCTGAAATAATTAGAGAAACAAATCTTCAGTGTGTGGCGGAAATCAGCGAGATAAATTGTGATCAAATCAAAGCTGCAGTTTGAAAAGTTGCAATTAGTAATATAATTATCTTTTCAAACCTCAAAGGATCTTGTTTTCTTGAGTAAAAATCTGCTTTCATAGTTTCAGACTTTTATTTAATATTGTGATATCCAAAACAGAGATTTGTAATTGACTGATTTTCTTAATGCTTACTGTCTGTGAAAACTCTGTGGCTCTGCTCAGCTGAAAAACAGGTCCTGGTTCCTTCAGCTCATCTGCATTGTTGTAATAACTAGTGGAAACTGTGGAACAGTGGAACGTTTACATGTATCATGTGTGATATTCATCCTCCTCACTGTCTACAGTTAAACATCTGACTGTATGGATTAACACCATCAATGTTGATTTAATGATAATTCAGAGCAATTATTCTCAACATTAAACAAATAGAGTTATTCGGTAAAAAAAACCAAATGACCTAAAAGACAAGATTTAAATAGATCTCAGAAGCTAAGAAGCTAAGCCTGGTTAGTCCTGTGATGGGAGACCTCTGGGAACATCAGGTTCAACATTCAACATTCCAATTTCCAATTGTGTTGTTCATATGTGGTCAGTGGTGGACAGTTATATGAGAATAATCCAATCCAATCCACTTTATTTATATAGCACATTTCATAAACACAGTTTCCAAAGTGCTGCACAATAAATTACAGTACTAAATAAAACAAATCTATAGTAAAACAGTAAAATACTAAAAAAATCAAATAAACTTGTAGCCAGTTTAGACAAATACTGTGGAAAAAACACCATCTGTATAATGTCATTTGTTGAATGCAGGTGGTTTGGGGCAGATTGAACAATGTTCACGTCAGTTCCTCTTATCATTGATATAAAAATGGCTGACTCCCTGTTCTTCACAGGGAAGCGCTCCCATTACACTTTAGGCTTGTCATTCTTTCACTCCAAAATATCCTGTTTCTCATCGAGGACTTCTAGGTGGCACTGATGATTCAAACCCCTCGGGTCAGGCAGTCTTTGAACAAACATATATGTTATTTTTAGAAACTCATTATGACTTCTTTGTGAATAAACGTATTGTTTTCTTTTATTCAGACACTTGTCTCCTTAATTACATGATATATTTTGCCATGAAGTTTCCGCCTTCATCAGAGGTGATCTATCAGACTGACTAAAGATCACTGCTATCACACAAAGCCCTCTCCTGTGTGATCTGAAACGTATAATTAGATACAAAAATCTAATGACAAAAGATTAATCCATCCATCCATCCATCCATTTTCTACCCTTTAATCCATTTCTGGGTCAGGGGGGTGGCAGTCAGAGATGCCACCCAAGTCTCATAGCACCAGCCCCTCACTGACCCTCTGCAGGTGGTGAGTCCACAGGAGGACGGCTGCTCTCTGAGTGTGAGCATAGCCTTGATCTTTCAGTGGGGGCTTTGGGCAAAGTGGGGTTAAGTGTCTTGCCCAAGGACACAACGACAGCAGTCATCAGTGGGAGTCGGTGGAGAAGGTGCAGAGGTGGGAATTGAACCCACGACCTTCTGGGCTTAAGGCCAATGCTCTACCAACTGAGCTACTGTCGCCCCTAAAAGATTAATCCCAAATTGTAAAACCTCTCCATGAGTACAAGCAGGGGATGGGCCCTGTTCCAAAGAGTTACACAGTGTTTTGTGTCGCAAGAAAAGCTTTGTGGGTTCCACATACGTTTTGAGCATGGTCCATATGGGCTCTGAGAGGGTTCTATGTAAGGCCATGTTAAGCCCATAGCACTCAATATATTTATCAGTTAAATGTGTAAGTTTTAGGTCTTACTATTTGGTGTGAAAAACATAGCTCACAAATGAAAGCAGATGTACCAATCTTTATGATCAGAATCCCACTAAATGGGTTGAAAAGGTTCAAGAGCTCATTCCGATGAGACTGATAAACTGCAAATTCTTCATATCCTCAGCACTAACCCTCGACCAGAATGAACAGAAAACTGTATGTAGAGTTTTGAAATGTTCCTTCAGCTCTAATTTACAGCCTGATAATGACTTCTGCAGCCCTTCTGTCCTGGAGAAAGGGTTTGTTTTCCTCTTCTGTCCATAAACATCTCCGATAATCTCAGCCAGCAACAGGAAACAACATCTTGTGGAATACTCTGCCTGGATTATTAAAGGAGCATGGATCTGTGTGGCACGCTCAGTGGTCGCAACTATGATTGGTGTCCTTTGTAAACTGTCACTGGGTCGACCACAAATGAAATTCATTGTGTTTGTTGGAGAAAATAGCAATCCTTTCCAGAATATGAGCTGCAATGAATGGCTTGGGGTTTGGCATTTTGACATAATTGAAAACATCTCGGCGCTGTTTTCCCATGGCCGTGTCGCACACATTGATCAGATGAGAATTTGTTGAGCGATGGGGAATGACATCACCACATTTGGAAGTGATGTGAGGGAATTTTGGGGCAAATTGTTTCGTAGCGAATCCATTGTGTCGAATACTCGGCTGACACCCGACTTCCTGTGTAGCCTGGGGATCCTTCTGAGCCTTTTTTTCGTCTCAGTTATGGTTTTCTCATGTTTTGAATCTTCGACTTATGCCACTGTCCTTCCCTCGGCATAAATCAGTCCGGCTTCAACAGGCTAGTTCACGTCTCCTGCACGATTTGTATCTATTCACTGAGCACTCTGCTTGAGGGGGCAGAAAGCACAGGTGTTGTTGGAGAATAACTCATCTTGTTGTAGACATGCAGTACCCATCTTTTAAAGGCTAAGACAGCCCTGGCCATGTTCAAAACTAGGTTAAAAACACATACTTTTTTGCTGTGCATGCACTTGATTCTGTTTTGCACTATTTATTGCTTTTATTTCTCTTTTTAAGCCCAATACTTCTTCGCTGCTTTGTTTTCAAGTGTGAAATTATTGACTTTTTAATGCATTTTGACCTGTGTTTTTGTGAAGGACTTTGTATTGCCTTTCACACAATTTTTGCTATAAAAATAAATTATTGATGGATTGATACAGTACACTGCATACACAAGAGAGACAATATTCTGCTTTTTACAATAGAACAGAGACGTGTGGAGAAATGTTATTAACGTGCATGATGCCATTTTTTTATGTTAATTTGGAATCAATTTGCCAGATAAGGTTAAGATTAGGAGATTTTTTCATTAGTCCCACAGTGGGGAGTTACAGAACAGTATGAATGAGGAGCACACAGCACAAGATAACTCTGTACTAAAAATAATAAAAACTCTAACATTAGCATAATAATAAAAGCAAGTCTAAAATCTCTAACTTTGTGAATGAAACCTTTGTTAGTCCTACAGCGGGGAAATTACAGAAAAATTAAGAAGCAAGAATGAATATATAATAAACAAGCAAGAATTAAGTCTAAAATCTCAAACTTTAGCCCAATAAAGTAGCAAGAATTAAGTATTATTACTCACTTTAGTATAAGAAAGAAACAAATATACACTATAACTTTAGCATAATCAAAAAGCAAGTCTATAATTGTCAACTTTAGCACGATAAAGAAGAAAGAATTACAGTAAGTGTAGGTCTCTGGCTTTAACATCATTAAGAAGTACGTATAAAATCTCTCTTCTGACTTTGTTGTTTTTGTTTTTCCTCTTTCCAGGGAGACATCCAGCAGCTAATGATTGTAGCAGACCACCGCGCTGCCTACGACTACTGTGAGCACTACAACCCCGATTGTGAAGTGGCCGCCCCAGACCAGCCGCAGAACCAGGATCCCAACACCGAAGATTACGTGAGTCCTGCTCGTTTCTCTGATCCCACGTCCACAATCTCTGTTCCATCTACAACATAAAAACCAGGAGCAAAATGGTTTAAAAGTGGTGTAAGATTGTAGCTAGTATTTCATTCATATTTGGAGAGTTCATACGCAAAAACAGATCTCTCCGTTTTGAAATCTTATCCAAATATTGTAATCCTATTCTTGTTCTGTTAATGGTAGTACACTTGAAGGAATTTGCGCAAGAGGGGGTGAAACTTTATTGTATGGCACTAAAAAAGATCTGGCTTTTCACAAATCTACTCGGTAAAGAGAAAATTGTAAGCTTTTCCGATATTTTTCCATGGCACTTATCTGTTTTTGCATATAAACCATTCATTTGTTTGACAGTTGCTATTATCATAAAATAATAGCAACTGCAAACTTTAAAAAAAATATGAAAAAAATTATTCTTCCAAGTGTGAGGCCTGCCTAAACTTGTAGCAAGCTTTCACTCAAGAGTTTAGACGCTAAATACACAAAAATACTCTCTATCACAGTGACCTTACGCAAAAATATCAGTGCATGAGCGGTGATTGATGTGGTGCTGTGAACTTTTGAAGTCCTTGGCCTCGACTAGAATTTTCACTCGCACCAAAAACACAAAAAGATGGAGTGTTTTGACTTCAGAGACTAAAATGCTTTCCTGTTTTAACTGTGTTTTTTGTGTTGTTGCGTTGATAAAGAACACCGAGGATGACCCCTACTACTATGAATACCCTTACTACGGAGACGTGGACGGGAAAGCTTCCGAGGCCACGGGTGAGGAAGAGGAGACGACGGAAGACGTAGAGAAGGTAGCTACGTACAGTACATACATGCTGGTTACAATCTAATGCTTCTGATTTGGAAAATAATCAAGTACGTCGCTCACGTGGCTCCACCAAGCTCTTATTGAATTGTACATAAACTATATTGGACAAAAGAGTGTTTGCACTAATCCCTATTTGCACATTTCTTCTTTTTGCACACACTGGCTGATTCTTTTTCAGTCTATCTCATCTCATCGTATCGTATAGTGTGCGTGTTTTGAAATTAATACTTGTAACTGATATGATACACATATTACAAACAAGTATAATAGAATCAGAATTATTTTTATTGCCAGTGTGAGGAACAGGAAGTCTCACAAATTAGGAAATTGCGTTGGCTCTTTGTGCAAACAGCTTATACAAATAGAATTAGAAAACAAAATCTACATTATTAAAACCATGATTGTATTAAAACTACTACATTACTTACTGTATATTAGCCTGCGTACATAATGTATATATTTGTGAATGGTTGTATTTTGCTATGTATGTCACGAGGTGAAATGATAGAGGACCCAAAATGAAGGAATGCAAGAAAAATAATGAATTAATGAGGATAAAAGACCAGAGACAAACAAACTCAAAAAATTCAAACAGGAACCAGGAAAACAAGACGGTACAGGACAGACGTTGACAATACAATGGACCAGCAACAAGCACAGGGTACATATAGACACACAGACACACAGGTGAAACACATCAGGGCGGGGCAGACGATCAAGACGGGGGAAACAGGACAGGAAGTCAAACTAAAACCAAACCACAGAGAACAGATGTCCAAATAAAACCAAGGTGCAAAATAACAAAATCCACACCATGATGATGTAGATATTTATGTGTCTCTGCTGAGACTGCTGCCCCCGCAACTCGGCAAGGGATAAAGCAGAATAATTTGATGGATGTGTGACTTATTTCAAATTTTGGGAATATAGATGGGTCTGTAGATGATAAGTGTCCGAGCCCTCTCAGCCTGTAAAATTGTAACTGTTTGGATAACAACTGTTGTAAAGAAATAGTGATTGAAACAAAACTTTTTTGTTCAGCTGGCAGGTGCTTCTGACAGTGTTGTGTCCAAAGTGGAGGAGGTCTTACGAGGCAGCGGCGCTGGCAGCGCCGGAAAAATACTCACGTCCATCTCCACCGGCACCAGCACCGGCACCGGCACCAGCAGTGGCACCGGCTCGTCATCATCCGGTTCTTCTAGCAGCTCCTCGGCCTCTTCATCCTCATCATCCTCATCCTCCTCCTCGTCCACCTCAACGACAGGAGACAAAGCCTACGCGGAAGAAGTCAGCCCTTACGACAGCTACGACAGCTACAACTCGTACTACGACGAACCCACGGCCGCCCCAGAGAAGGACACGACTCGGCGCGTCACCATCACCAACATCGGCACCGGAGGCGATATCGACATGGCCATCGGCTCCAAGGTGGATCTGGAGGCGGGGAGCGTCGTAGGAGGCGGAGCTGGAACCATAATCATCACAACCAACAAGACCACGGTGAGTAAAACACTTGTCTCTCACCAAGAAGCTGCATCGTCTCTCCATAAAATACTTCTGTGTGTTCCCATGACCGTCCTGTGTCTCCATGGAAACGCATGTTCACGACTGACACACCCTCATATCCCCCGTTAAGAACCTTTAGATAAGACAATATAAGATATAACTTTCTTGATCTGACAATGGGGAAATGTACATGATATATTTGGCTTCTTTAAGATCACTCAGAGGGTTCAAATAGACAGTTAGACAATAAAAAAATAAGATAAAATGTTTGTATCTAATGTACACTAGAGGCCCTTTAATGGTTTCCTCAACCATTTGGTGGATCACTTCTTGAGTATCTGCTTGAAGCTTGGAACTGAAATCTACCTCTTTGGGGCATCTCACTTGGTTTTAGGCACTTTTACCATCAAACTGCATCTGAACCATTGGGTAAAGGCCTATAATGAAAATAAAAATAAACTTGGGGTTAAAAAAAACTTTAAAAAACTAATGATTTGTGTTATTAGTGCTCCCACATCTTAGAAAATCCAAAACAAGAAAATATTACACTGCTTTCTTCAAGGAGTGACCATTAAAAGGTTAAGAATGTTTAGATAAAAAAAGATAAGATAAAACGTTGTTGATGTCACAAAAAGAGGAATGTACATGTTGCATTTGGCTTCAATCAGATCACTCAGGGTGCGCAAATAGACCAAAAAATATGCAAACAGTTAAAAAGTGAAAACTATTTAAAATACCTTAAGTCCAAGAGGCCTTTAGAGCCATTTCTTCAGGGTCACTTATGAAATACTGTATTATCACTGGCTTTACGAAATGCACTTGAATGGATCTGTGTTTATATTACCAGTGTCATATCAGTGCATGAGGCATCTCTACCCACATACAGCGTGGTGCATGCTATGTATTATTAGAAGATATGATATTGACTTTATAACCCCCGTTGTCAAAACCAGCGAGAGAAAAAGCACTTTTCCTCCCTGCAGCTTCACAGCGGACATTCTTGACATTATGGAATTTTCAGTGTTATATATGTATTTGATAATGATCTGTAATATTCAGCATAGGCAAGAGTGGTGGTCTATGTCATGTATTTTTGGGCAATTATCTTTCTCAACACAAAAAAAAGCCGAATATGCCAACCTATTTCTCGGGTTATGAGCATGTTAGCGTTAGCATTACATTCCCTTCTTATTCATCTGCTTTTTTTCTTCATGGGGAGGATTGTAGAAAGGTCAGACACTATCACTAGACTTAGAGATTTCACTGCACATAATGTGTATGTGACATTAACCCATTCATGGTTTCTTCAAGCAATTGGTGGATCACCTTTTGAGTCAATACATCTACTTTAAGCTTGGAACTGAAATCTGCCTCTTTGGGGCATATCACTTGGTTTTAGGAACTTTTACCATAAATCTGAATTTTAACCAAAAATATGGGTAAAAAAAAATGCATCTGCTCCTACATCTTAGAAAATCCAAAAAAGAAAAAAATGACATTGCTTTCTTTAAACAGTAAATGTTAAAAGGTGTTAACATTGAACTTTATGCTGAAAAAGTGCCTTTCTTCATGAACTTGAACCTAAACACTTGCAGCATGGCTTAACTCTTTCTCTAATGCATCCCTAATAATTTCTTGGTTTGGGATGGCCCTAAATGTATAGTATAGTATAGCCCTGCATCTCATTCACTTGGGGAGGCAGCGTTTCAGATTTATGCTGCTAAAATCCCCTAACCCTCTTCCTGAAGTCTTCCTGAAGTCTTCCTGAATATTTTAGACAGTCTTCTTCTCTGACAATATTTAAATCCAGGTTCAAAACAGTTATTTGTTAGCTGTGTATACAACAGAGGGATTGCATCTTCCCTTTTTTGATTATTTATGATTTGAATGCATTGTATTTTGTTTCCAACTTGTTTTGTTCAGCACTTTGAGTTGCCTTGTGTTACGATACTGTGCAATACGAATAAACTTGTTATTTTAAAGGTTGGAGACGCCTATGATTACGGCGATGGATACGACTACAACATCGACGGCTCTTACACGACAGGTGGAGGTGGAGGTGGCGGCTCTTCGGTTCACTTCGGCGGTGGTGGAGGCGGCAGCAGCAGCAGTAGCAGTAGCAGCAGTTCCACCATCACTACTGGAGGTGGCGCTGCAGGCGGTGGCTCTGTCTCAGTTGGTGGAGGTTCTGTCTCCGTCGGTGGAGGTTCGGTCTCCGTCGGTGGAGGTTCTGTCTCGATTGGTGGTGGTTCTGTCTCTGCGGGAGGGGGTTCTGCCAGTGCCGGTGCTGGGGCTGGGGCTGGTGGGTCCGTTGCCACTGGAGACGGACTGGGCCTCGACGACAAGCTGGACTACGACATCAAGAAGTTCACAGAGGAGGACATCACCGACTACACTGACAGTGAGCTGGACGCGTTTGGAGACTACGGGGACGATCTGGATTATGGACAGAAAGAGAAAGAGCTCCCTGCTGAGACGGATGAGTATTATGGCCAGGTAAACACATGACCAAAGTCATGTCAAGTCAAAAACACAAAAACCACCAAACAGGAAGCAGTGCGTCTGATCCTTGTGTTTGCAGATTGATGGTTCTCGTGGAGAAAAGGGACAGAAGGGTGAGCCTGCTGTCATCGAGCCAGTAAGTTCGATAAGATACAGGAGTAAGCATGGATATATTTAGGTCACATCAAAACAGTTTATCTGGATGGTCTCTGAGAAAGAAACGTAAACATTTGTATAGTAGACAGAAAGTACCTAAGCACAGATTACAGAAATGTACTGCATGAGCTGGGCTTTAAGTCTTTAATGCTTTAAAAGTGTTTGAAGGTTGGACATAACATATGGGCTACATATAGACGTGATAACTGAGAATAAATATTTTACTAAACATTTTAATTTTTATTCTGAAACAATGGAACAAAACGCAGTGAATGTGCTGTATAGTAATTATTGTGTGTTTTTGTTTTGCAGGGAATGCTGGTAGAAGGTCCACCGGGGCCTGAGGGGCCAACAGTAAGTCATCTGAAGTCACACTATTACATTTTCTCAGTTTATGAAAAATAATATAAAGAATATTCTAGTTGGTTTTTTTCTTCTGAAACTTAAGAAAACAAGAAAGAAAACTTTCTGAGACTTTTCTATCGTTTTTTCTTTCTTTCTGTAACTCAAAAAAATACATTTTGGATTTCAGTGGTTCTCTGACTGTAATGTTAATAAAAGCAGCTTTCAATATAATAACATATTCTGAGAGTAATTCAGTGGGATTAGTGCAGTGATGTCCCCGGAGGAGATAAAGAACGTGTCCAGATGTGAAAGAACAGATTTATTTATTTAGCCAAGTTTTCTTAGTTAAACAGTTGCTGCTGACACTCAGCTGATGGAGTGCTGCAGAAATGAGCCACTGAAGCATTAAGCAACAGTCAAACACAGTTGCTCACAAAGGATTTCACACTTAACCCTGTTGTATTGCCTCATGCATTCCGATCCCCACATGTGACCTCTTTGCAAGATAAAACAGCTACATGTACAGCTACAGATATGTAAATCTACTTTACTCTTTCTGTCTAAATCAAAACGTGTTTTCTTTACTTTACAGGGTCTCCCTGGACCCCCGGGTTCTCCAGGTGGTCCAGGCAGCCCTGGAGATCCCGGAGAGAGGGTGAGTAACATCTACTGTCAATATTTAAATAATATTGTACATGTGAAAATAATAAAAGTACTTTTGTGTTTTCTGTAAGGGGGCTCCAGGTCGGTCTGGTCTTGCTGGTGCTGATGGTTTACCAGGACCTCCAGGAACTGTCCTAATGTTGCCTGTAAGTACAATCTGACCAGAGAACCTGGAAAAATGTGCTTTACTACAATTATCTATGTTGTTGACAGTACACCATTGAACTTGGCAAAAAAATCTACTGTATTTCACCTGACAACAAAGACAGGTATTTTCTTGTCAGGGGTTGTCTTTAAAATGATCTTTAAAACATATTTTATTCTTGGCAAAGTAAATATGTTCAATCATTTATCATCCAATGCAGGTCAAAAACACAGCAAAGTCAATCGCAGCAAACTCCAAGTGCAAACACTAAGTTTAAAGTCACTTTTTCAATAGCAGTGAGAACACAGGTGGCACACTTTATAAATTGGCCTCTAGTTTATGGAGTAAAAGATTAATCATGGAAGCATGTTAAATATAGTGATCTCGGTATTCTGAATTTTTCACTTTAAATGTTAATGTTTTATTATGTTAAAACGTGACCGTATATTCCATAGCAGCTTCTTTTTAACTCACAAACCATGTCATTTCACATTATCACCACCAGATGTCACTATTCCTTACTCTACCACAGCCTCCTTAACTACAGGCAAAGAAATAATGATATAAAACAAATAGATAAAAGACCATCACACACAAACATTTTATTGGACATGTGAATCTTATTTTAATTAGTTTTTTTTTTTAAAGTTAAATGTGTTTATAGTTCAGGTTCAGTTCTGGAGGTGACTCTGGGCAAAAGGGACCAGCGATGTCGGCTCAGGAGGCTCAGATGCAGGCCATCATGCAGCAGGCCAGGGTAAGTACAGGCTATTCAAGAATTAAGTGCATATTTCACAAAAAAACATGTGAGAAGGGGTTTCACAAGGGTGGGAATCTGCGTTTTTTCTTCCTCCCACTTCTTGTCAAGTTTGAATCACATACATTATTATAATAAGTAATTGTTGATGAATTATATGTTATAAAATTGCATGTAGTGGCATTTGATAATAAAGTTAGATGTACAATGAACAAGAAATGGATAAAAACTCAACTCAACTTGACAATAATAATAACATTTAGAAACAGGTATTGACAATAGTACCACATTAACAACATACTTTTTTATTATTATTTTATTCCAATCTTAATCCCATTCAATCAAAATATTTCAACAATACAAACAAAGCAAACTACATTTTTGACCATCAGACAAATGAGAGATTTTGTCGTAATTATTTATTCACTCTTTTTCAGCTGGCGATGCGAGGCCCAACTGGTCCGATGGGTTTAACGGGTCGTTCCGGTCCACTTGTACGTATCAGAATAATGATTGTACTTCATGTTTAAAATCTTTTGTTCATGAGTTTTATCTCCATCATGTGTTCAGGGACCTCCCGGTGTCCCAGGTCTGAAGGGTGAATCAGGAGAAGCCGGGCCACAGGTTGTCAATCACAAGGCACATTTTTTGGATTAGTTTAAGTTCATATTTTTTACTGAACGTGCTGCTTTCAGGGACCGAGAGGACCCCTGGGCTCCGCGGGACCTCCTGGAAAACCCGGCAGAAGGGTATGCTCTTGTCAAGATATATTTACCAAGAGAATAACCCTTTTGTGTCTTTAAGTTCTTGAAAAGCGCTGTGTAAAACGTTGTTCTATTATTATTATTATTATTATTATTATTATTGATATTAACATTGGAGAAAACAGGTTTATAATGCTTGTGCAGATATTAAAATTTAAAAAAAATAATTATTAGTTTTATACGACAGGGACATTGTGCAGTACAAAACCTTTCTGTGAATATAATTACTATATATGCAGTTTAACCCTTGCATCAATAAATATTTAGTTTTATTTGACTTCTTTCAGGGCCGATCTGGAGCTGATGGAGCGAGAGGCATGCCAGGCCAGTCTGGACCAAAGGTAATATGACGCTTTTATGAAATATCTCTACAACTGAAGGATTATATCTTCACTCTTTTTAAGTTTAAGTTTAATTTATTAAGGACAATGGCTGCACCAGAATTAGCACCAGCGACTTTCCATCTGTGGTCCTTGACAATACGATCACATAACGAACATAAAAATATACAGTTAAATAAAAGTTTTATGAAAGTGCAAGTTACTAAAATACAAATTAAAATACAATCAGGAATATAAGCAGTCAGTGTGGCAAACTTTCTATATCTCTGCACACTTTATACAATGCATATTATTATTTATGACTTGAATCCCATATTTTAAGGTTTTTAATTACTTGTGTGATTTTATTGAGTATGTTTTCATTACTTCCTGGGATCTTAATGTTTGTTTTTAACTATATTTTGTAATGTTTCTGTAGATTTTAATGTGTATGATTCATGCCTGTTGTGATATGGATTGTGTGAAGCGCTTTGTGTTGCCTTGTGTAGAAAAAGGCGCCATACAAATAAAAATGGATTGATTGTTTATTGTATGTGATCTTCAGGGAGACAGAGGCTTTGACGGCCTGGCTGGGCTTCCAGGTGAAAAGGGACATAGAGTAAGTGTATTTATTGTGTGCATAAATAAATATATATATAAAATTATGGACAACAACTAAAATATGATATTGTGATATTGTTACAGGGGGAATCTGGACCTTCGGGGCCCCCGGGATCACCAGGCGAGGATGGAGAAAGAGTGAGTGTTGCATTCAAGGCAATAGATTCAGATTAAATTTATTTGCCATTTGCAGTAAAACCACCTTGGAATACATTTGCAAAAGTCCCCAGTGTGCACCAGACAAGTGCATACATAAACAAGGTTAAAAGTTCAGGAATAAAACAAACTAAAAAAAGGGCAGGAAACAAATGACGTTGAATTATTATATACCATATTTTTCGTATCATAAGTTGCAGTTTTTGTCATAGTTTGGCCGGGGGTGTGACTTATGTGTGAAATTATTACATTTCAGTTCAAGAAGATATCTATGGATTTAGTGATTAGCATGATTAGCAACTTTAGCATGTTCTATGCTAAAGTTATGGCTCTTACTGTAATATGTTGCGTTAACAATCCAAGCACGTTCTCAGTTCATTGTTTATGCCTCATATAACGTAAACTTACTCAGGCTGTTGTTCTCTATTCTATTTTCATTTTAAATTGCCTTGAGAGAGCTACTTTCCTGGGACGCTAAAGTCAGAGAGCTATTGGTGTGAACAAGCCTGATATTGTGTACAGTCATTACTTACCATCACATAGTTGTTACAAGTGACAAATTAAATTCATTTACGAGAATAAGTAACAATAATAAACAATACAATCTGAAATATTAAGTATATTATTTGATTTGTTCATTTCTAAATCCTTTGGTGAGCTACCTTCAAGGGGATGGGGAGCTACTGGTGGCTCCCGAGCTACATGTTGGAGTCCCCTGCTCTAGTGCGACTTACATATGTTTTTTGTTTTTTTTTGTATTTTGCATTTTTCGGCAGGTGCGACTTATAAACCTGAGCGATTTATTATCAGAAAAATACGGTATACGTAAAATAATAAAATAAATATATTCAGTGCAAACTAGTCCATTTACGGGCCACACATGATCAATTCCAACGCATTGGTTTGGAGACATCTCACGGCGTTGTACGTGCTGTTTGCTACACGCTCGTCAGACACTTTCTCATATATACATGACTATACATGTTGTTACCGTATTATTGCCCCCGTCTCACCTGTTTCTCAAATTCCCCCTGAAGATCCTTTATACCTCACACTGCGTTTATGCTTCCACCGCGCTCATTACCTGCTGCTAATGCAACCCGAGTCTGTCTCTGCCTCGGTGCCATTATCGCTTCATACCCCACCTCACACATCCTCAATTTCCTCTCCATTATCATTGTGTCTGTTCCACTCTCTCACTGCTCTTTCCTTTTCTCAGGGCGATGATGGAGAGATCGGACCCCGGGGACTTCCTGGTGAACCTGTGAGTGATCGCTTCCATCACCCTTTTCAGTCGTATTCCGAGAGCTGATGGAGCTAGAGGTCAAAATGTGCCCTTCCAGAAAGTCGTTATATATGCGTTATGTTGTACAATATGGCACAGTGCAATTAGCATGTCTTTCTTATGGTTTGTATGGTGTGTTTTAAAAACTATAAAGCAAATCAAAGAGATATTTCACTTTGTTGCTTCGGAAGATGCCTCGCTGATACAATATCTCAGTGACTTTATCTATACTACTACACTGTTAAAACACATGGGTTGGAAAAACGACATATTTTGAATTTTTTCTTAAGACAAAATGTGTTTATTGTTTATGTAAAACATGGCTTGGTAAACCCATAACCATCAATGCTGCAAGTTATTAGTAATAATTGAATATCATTTTAATTATTACTAAGAACTTGCAGCATTGATGGTTATTGATTGATCAATTATTTTAGGGGCGACAGTAGCTCAGTTGGTCGAGCATTGGCCAGAAGGTCGTGGGTTCAATTCCCACCTCTGCACCTTCTCCATCGACTCCCACTGATGACTGCTGTTGTTGTATCCTTGGGCAAGACACTTAACCCCACTTTGCCCAAAGCCCTCACTGAAAGATCAAGGCTATGCTCACACTCAGAGAGCAGCCGTCCTCCTGTGGACTCACCACCTGCAGAGGATCAGTGAGGGGCCAATAAATATTGTCTTGAGGGCCGGATTTGGCCCACGAGCCTGAGTTTGAAATTCCGCTGAGTTAGTTTAACAATATATTTTAAGACCCATTCACATTGGTTGGAAGCTAAATAGATGAAAAACACTACCATTATTCACCTCAGTAAGTTACATGTGTATTTAGTGCCGTGCCATCTGTGAGTGAAAGCCTAAAATTGTCAGACCGCAGTAGCTAAGCAGGGCAGGTTCTGGTTAGTACTTTGATGGGAGAGCCCCAAGCTGTTGTGTCCCTTATTTCCTTAATAAAATAGAAAGAAAATAAAAAGACTTAATTATGTCTGCTTTGTGAATAAACTTAATGTTCTGTTCTGTTGTATAGAATACACACAGCACACAGATGGGTGTTGTGCTCTTAAGCAAGACCCACATTGCCGAGTATGAGTTACATGTGCGGATGATTGGTGGTAGTCAGCCATCATCCAAGATTCAAGATTCATTAATTTATTCGCCATTTGCAGTAAAACCACATTGGAAAAACTGTGCAAGACTTCCCCAGTGTGCACAGTACACACCAGCGCTCCTGCCACGGCACCATTTTTACGGCGACATGCGTTTGATTATTATAATGATCAGAATAAATAACATATCAATTTATTCTGATCATTCTGAAGAATATTTAGCTATGCATAAGTCGGCGCTGTGTCCATTGTAGACAGCTGAAACACAACCATTTATAGATTGGTCGTTCAAACCAAAAAATAAGGCGGACACAAAACTTCCAAATAGATTCCTTTGTTGTTGAATGTTTTGAAAAGAAAAGAGAATGTTGTTGGTCATGATTGTGAAGAATAAATAATGTATATGTATTTGTTATTGGAGAGGGATGTATTTGAAAAGTCTGAAGGGTCTAATCTCGCCTTATGATAGGGACCTCGTGGTTTGTTGGGACCAAAGGGACCTCAAGGACCTTCTGGACCTCCCGTAAGTCATATTCAAAGCTCATAAATATCTACAAATGTATGTTGTTGTTGTGGATTAATATGAATGTACTTGTTCCCAGGGCGTGACTGGATCAGACGGACCACCGGGACCAAAAGGAAACATCGTAAGTGTTCCTCAATTACAATTAAACATGTAATTTCTCAATGTTCAGGATGACGTTTGATTGATACAGTACAGACAAATGTAGCCTGTATCTATTCAAGTCTTTTTCTACATGTAAAAGTATCCCTACATTTCTTCATAACTGAGATTCTACAACATGTATGGACATTTATCAACATTCATGGACATTGGTCAACTCCCTATGGACCACTACCAATGTGTTCTATATTTTTGTGTTGATTCTCTGATCTGTGTTGGTGATTTCAATGCTTTGGTTATATTGTGTTATATCGATAATCAACTTGTATCTGTTGTGTGTTTCCAGGGTCCTCAGGGAGAGCCAGGACCCCCCGGACAGCAAGGGAACCCCGGTGCTCAGGTGAGAAACCACTCATTACTAGTTGTCTCCATATTTAGCATAAACTTCTTCATTGTTCAAAAAATATGTTTGTTTCAGGGACTCGCAGGACCACAGGGAGCCATTGGACCCCCAGGGGAGAAGGTAGTGTGCTGCTTTTGACTTCATTCAAGATTCAAGAATTGATTTGCCATTTGCAGTAAAACCACATTGGAAAAACTGTGCAAATATATATGTGCATATACTTAAATATACGTTTATCCTGTAATAATAATGGAATTGTATTAGTTACTTTCAACAGGATTCTACCACATCAGGATTTGAGATGTTGACTGTTTTATCTATGTATTATTTGTTCAAAGTATGAATTAACAGTAATGAAAACTATACCATAACAATAGTTTATGTATTGTTTGAGTAATTCTTGCTTGTGTCTAGGGTCCCACAGGAAAACCAGGTCTACCAGGAATGCCAGGAGCTGATGGTCCTCCCGTGAGTTACTCTTACTCCTGCATCTGATTTATTGTTAATGTGATGAACAAAATATAACCAACGTCGACAGTTCAAATAAATGATATAATAGAATGAAATAGAAGCAATGCTATTCTACACCATCAGTTTAACCAGATGTAAAGCTTAATGTGTTTGTCTCCACATGTTTATTTAGCTGCGTTTGTTACACGTACAATAGTGTTTATTTGAGAGAACCCTGAGAATCCTTCTTTCATAAACCTCTCATTAGTCCAGCCACTTCTTTCCTTTTCCACCTCTTTTTTCTCTCACCGGAGTCAACATCATCAGGGGATTTGTCAGTTTCCTTTGTCTCCTCAGAAAGCAATCAAGTCCCTTCCGATCTTCTGACTGCAGATGTTTGTGTGTGTGTGTGTGTGTGTGTGTGTGTGTGTGTGTGTGTGTGTGTGCCTCCTGGAGGACAGCTTTGGCTTTTAGAGGCCCTTTTTGAGCTGCAGCTGAACTGCAAAAAGTGGTAAAAAAAGTCAAAATTGCTCATATTTGCCCAAATGTATCTTAATTTGAGCACATTTTGACTGCCTTAAAAAAAAATTGCCAATGGGAAAAGTAAAATTATCTTGTTTTTAAAGATAGAAGAAATGTCTCCCTTGGAATAAGAAAATAAGTAAGTTAGTAGGTAATCTGTATTTATATAGCGCCTTTCACAGATCAGAGTCACAAAGAGGTTTACAATTGTACACAGAGAACAGGGTCGCCATACAGGAGGCAAATGCCAGACCTAATGTACATGTTTTTAGTAGTAGGAAACCTATGCAGACACTGGGAGAACATGCAAACTCCACTCAGAAAGGCCCTGTTTCGACAGGGATTCGAACCCAGAAACTAGCGAGAGTGCTATCTATCCAACAGTTCTTGAAAAATGACTAAATAGCTTTGTCCCATCGGCAAATCATGTTTTAAGACAGTCAAACTTTACTCAAATTATGATTTAAAAAACAAAATTCAAGTATTTATTACTTCATATTTTTATATTTTTTTGCGATGCGGTTTATGATACAAAATGACCGGAAAAAGTAAATATGCAATGCTCCTATATTTACCAATTTTCTAAAGGCTGTATTTGTGTCGATCTTTCAAACCGACAAATATAGTAAAATATATTCCTTTTCCATTTGCAGGGTCACCCCGGGAAGGAAGGCCCCCCTGGAGAAAAAGGACATTTGGTAAGCGCCTTTTTGTCTTGATTAACAATTCATGCTCATTAAATTCAAGTAGTATTTAACCCTGGCTGTTGGTGCAACACATCTCATAATCTGACTCTCTGTGTTGCAGGGTCCCTCTGGTCCTCAGGGTCCGATCGGTTACCCTGGACCTCGCGGAGTCAAGGTGAATACAGCTGTGTTAATGCCGCCATTATCGTTAACAATTACCATTAGCGGGTTAGATGAACAAGTGTGTAATGACATATCTCGACTGAAGCATACCTTACGTTTCTGTGGTCTTTGACAGGGAGCCGATGGTGTGCGTGGCCTTAAAGGAGGCAAGGGCGAGAAAGTAAGTATAGCCTTTACCGTGAAATGCATGGATTTACCTGCGATAAATGTTACAATAAAGTCCTACCTTTTTCTTCGCTGACTGGACTTTGAATGTCCAACTATCGATTACATTAATTACACGGCCGCCTTGACTGCCGGTTACTATGGCAACAGGCGCGATGGAGTTGGAGTGTTATTAACATTCTCACCTCTGTCCTTCACCCACAGGGAGAAGACGGCTTCCCAGGGTTTAAAGGAGACATGGGCATCAAGGGCGACAGGGTAAGAGAACATTTTTGTGCTGTTAAACTACACTTTTTTGGGGGGAAAAATCTTTGTGGCTCGTGTGCGATTGTAGAATGAGAAATTGTCACTGATTCACCAAAGACGATTATGCAGCTGAAGTAGAACATTCAAACCGGGAGACTAGCCTGGTTCTTGGTCTTCATGTCTTGTCTACTACTCCTGAGATTATCAAACAATCAGCCTCTCAGTGTCACTCTATGGGCCTCTCAGTGCCTGCATCAAGCTGCTGTTCATGCAGGAAACACCCTCCTCCACATCACTGCCACAATAGCGTATAATATATTGATAATTGTCATGTTAGCGGTTCAGCTTCCTTCAACACCAAGGTCTAGGCTCAGGGGGTTTGCAGCTCAAAGTCTCTTTTAATATCACTCCTGCCATATCTCTGCAGGGCTCTAAACGTCTTTTGTATAAAACGTTTGGTAGAACCAGCTCATATCTTCAAAATAATGTTTTTTAGATAGAATGAAACAATATTTATCCAGAGCTAAGATAAAATTGTGTCATATCTGTCTATGCCTTTATTGGTCTGTTAACAGTTGCATAGAAATTTGGAGAGGACATAACAAAAAAGTGATTATATTTATATTCCTGCTCTTTCTTCATAAATGTATTGTGTTGAACTATAACATTTTGGTACAATTATGAGTAAGCATGATAATCCCAAATGTTTTTATTTTACCTTGCCCTCAGAGCTGGTAACAATGACCAAGATGGAAATTGATAAAAGCAATTTGATTATTAGAAATGTTTCAATACACATGACGACAATGCAACAAACTAACACACATAAGATAAAAAACTGTTTAAGTTTGACACAGATCAAAAGATATTTAAAAAAATGGGTGATAAGTAAGTACCTGGAAGAGAGAATATGATACCTTTATGTGGATGTGATAGCGGGAGAGGGGTGTAGGGTCGGTGAGTTTTGGGCCTGCATGGTTGTGTTGTGTTGAAGATGGTTTTTTTCCCTCTTCTTTGTGGAAAAAAGTCTTAATGGATAATATTGTATAGCATCGTAATGTATTTATTTTCTTCTTGTGTTGTATTGTACCGGCTTGGAATAAGCTAAACTGAACTAAGATTTAATTAAGATCCCATCATCCCCCTTTAAAACCAAGCGGACTTTCTTTTTTTGTTTTCATGTTTGTATACACCTGCAAAACACAGGCATAACAAGGAGGTGGGGACTCCAAGTGTAAGCATTGGACTGGGCCGGTGCAGAAGCAGCCATTCTGGATTATTCCAATCTCAGACTAAAGCTCACTCGGCCGGACAGAAGAGGAGACAAAACCAGAAAACCACAAATAGAAAAATACTGCGCTCTCAGGGCCAAGGGGAAAGAGCTTAAAGCCCGGGGTCATATCCAAACACAAATAAACAGCAGAATTAAGCAATACATTTCAATAAAAGTGACTTATCGGATTCAGTTTGGTTGATTTGCCATTTGCAGTAAAACCACATTGGAATACATCCGCGAAAGTCCCCAGTGTGCGAGGTTTAAAGTACGGGAATAAAATAAACAAAACAGGAAACAATTGACACAACTAAAACAGTTTCAAAACAAAGGCAAGATCCTTTAAAGTCTGTTCAATATCTGTGCTGTTATTCAGATCAAATATATGTATGATATTACATTTCTCAAAATATGTTGTTCCATAAGTTTGTGAATGATAAATCGCTGATCTAAGTCAAACTGTGGGCGTTTCTAGTCTAAGGAAATTCTGTCCGAGCCAAACATCACATCTGACAGTTTGACCTATAGTTGCGATGAAAGAAAATGTCACAAATTTCTCAACAACATGAGACAATGAAGGGTGCCTTAAAGGTGCATTACCTCACTAGGCCTGTCACGATAACAAATTTTGCTGGACGATTAATTGTCTCAGAAATTATTGCGATAAGCGATTATATTGTCGTTCTGAGATCATTTGCATCGATTACAATGATAATGCAGGTACACTTTTTCAAAGAGAAATAAACTTTTATTTTTAACGAATATTTAACGCTAGAACACAATAAATTAACAAACAACCAAAAACAATAAATAAAATAGACTCAGTCTCTTAACAAAAAATGACCAGGAATAAAACTACCAGGACCTTTGTAAAGAAAATATGAAACAGATGCCTCAAATGTCAATAATTTCTCAGACTTTATGGCAGATTACGAGAAAGAAATACCAACATGTTGTCTTTGTGTGGCTTAAGACAGGATCTCTCAGGAGTAGTCCCACCTCCCCACACACCAGGCGAATGACAAGTGACTGACATGTGGGTTTACCAATGGGGCGTACAGAAGTCCTGCTGCGGTAGCGCCCACCGGAAGTAGCGGGGCGGGCTTTGATGCTAACAGCTAAGCTAGCGGGTTTTTTGTGTAAAGTTCTACTCCAAGAATGCAAGTCTGCAGCATCTCTGTGTTCAGAGACCTTCTAGAGACTTTATATAACAGCAGTATGTGTTCACGGAGGTGCGCCATAAGTTTATTTAATTGGTATGGTACGGTACTTCTGCATCGGCGAACACGCTAACGCTAGCTGCGCTAGTATAGTCACTAATCAAGCCTGAATGAGAACTCAGCTGCCGGCATATGTTCACAACTACTGTGTCCCCCATTGTCAATCCTGGTTAAGTCCTGGTTTAGGTCCTGTTTTGGCTGTATTTTGTATTTTTGAGTAATTTCCGTCTGCTTGCTAGACCGCTAGTGTTCCCGTGACCACTTTGCGGCTCTCTGACCCGAGAGAGACGGGGGGAAACGAAACAAACAAGCATGCAAATGGGATTTATCGCAGCCAGAAAAGTTATTGAGCAAATTTTATTTATCGTGCGATTAATTGATTTATTGACTATCGCGACAGGCCTATACCTCACTTTATTTTTGTATTCATTACGAAATTCACTCCATATCGATTCAATGCATTGGGATATACGTCCTTTTGAAGAAAAAGTAGTGCTGGTTTGTGCTGCGCGTCATTGAATTTTAGATCAAATCTTTGTGAAACAAGGAAGAGTGGGGGATTAAAGCTTTTTGAATGCGGGGAGGGACGCTGAAAGAGCAAGCCCAGCGCTCACATTCGAAAATGTCACAAAGTGAGTTAGTGGAGCTTTAACCCTAACATTCACCTGCAGTAATTTATTCATTAGAAAATACTATAATACAGTGAAAACACAAACACACCATCTCACACTTTAATCATCAAACAGGTGGCACTGTAAAGCTAAGCCCTCGCAAACTGGAGAGATGCTGCAAATCCAAATGAAAGCAAGCATTTAAGACGGCCCTGGACTTTGAGGGGACGGAAACGAAGCAGAGTGAAACTTGGAAACATTTTTGAAGAACATTTGGGCTTGATTTTGAGAAACTTCTGTATCAGTTTATGTGTAAGTTAGGGTTGCATAAACACAAAGAGACAGGTCCAGCACAAGAGAGAACTAAAACGAAATACACAGGCAAACTGTATAACTGGAAGAAAATTAAAACTCAAACTTGAGACTTGGGTTTGTTTACTGCACTGTTCACATAACCCTGTTCTTACTGTGTGTACAGTGGACAGCTACAGTACAAATAAGCAATGTGTCAATAAACCTAATTAACCAAAAACGTCAGAGGTCAAAAACAAGATCTTTACCGTTGGACTCCCTCTTCCCCAGAATAGTCACCGCTCCTTCTGTCAATCTCACTTCTGAACAAGTCCCAGAGATACTTGAACTCTTCCACTCGAGGAAGGGACACAGTTTTGCGAAGGCGAGGGCCGACCATTGCCGCTTGCACCTGCTTCACCTTACACTTCATGCTCTAAAACCGCCTTGTGAATGTTTAGGGTGAACTTGGACCAGCTGGACCCAGAGGCGAGGACGGCCCTGAAGGTCCAAAGGGCCGCTCAGGTCTTCCAGGAGACCCAGGCCCTCTTGGAGGTACTGGTGATAAGGTAAATATGTGAATGTTTTCCTCAAACACTAAGCTTTGTTTAGATGGTTGCTAAGTTGGGAAATGTTGTTTTTATGTTATTTATTGTGGTAAAATCTTTTCCAGGGTAAACTTGGTGTTCCGGGGTTGCCTGGATATCCAGGAAGACAAGGACCAAAGGTGATCATTTCGTCATTGTTGTTTTATCTATTGGAATCGTCTTGATAATTGTGTGTTCATGGTCACATCATGAATCATGAACTAGCATCGTACATATTTCCTTCAGTTGTTTTAGATAATAACGCACTTCATTTCTATTACACAGGGATCTCAAGGATTCCAAGGATTCCCTGGAGCCAATGGAGAGAAAGGAACTCGAGTAAGTTATACATAATAGATTTGGTTTAGAGGATTAGACCAAACCATGCAGCAAAGTGATATGTCTATATTCACTATAAATGTCACATTCCTCAAAGTCATTAATGTGAAGAAAGTGGTTCATAACCAGTGTGATACTCTGCATTCTACAGCAGTGACCAGCTCTCTTTTATGCATCGTAAAAGGTTGTAGTAGAAAGAAAGTTTTCACACTTCACATCACATGGATGTGAAGTGTGGTAACACATGTATTCCTCTAGGGGGTGCTCCAATGAGGTGTGAATGTGAAGAGCATTAATTACATTACTGTATTATTTTTATAATCACAAAAATCACAGAAAAATTATTTTAATCAAAGATGCGCACCATCGTTCCTTTTGAAAGTCATTACTGAAAGCTGAGGCGGACACGTGTAAGTGTCCAAAAAATGTCTTTTTTTCAATATTTTATTTTAGCATTTAGTATTTGTGAATGTTGTGCAAACTGGTTTAGAATATGACATATTTTATCTGGAATACTTACTGACAACAACATTGTTCCACTTGGGCCAATTTCGAAGGCGATGGATTTGAAAGAAAGGCTTGATCTAGTCTTGGTCCATGTCATTTTCATTTCATTGACCTATATTTATTTTACTAAGAGCAAAAAATGTAATGAAATCCAGATATGAATAGATATAATATGTGTTTATTGAAATAATAATTCTATTACAGTGAACTGAGATGTCTGTCGCCTGCAGGCCGTTGAAATAAACTCATTATTTGATCGTTGAATTTTCTTTTGATGTCCACAGGGAACAGGAGGAAAACCTGGCCCACGCGGACAGAGAGGGCCAACGGTTAGTATTACTCAGCACAGCCCTGGTTGTTTACAGATGGCAGTCTTGGCACACAAGTCTGTCGGGGATTCGAGCATCAGTGATAACTCAGCTTTTGTTCATGCTTCTAAAGGGACCTCGCGGAGAGAGAGGGCCCAGAGGACCAACAGGAAAAGCCGGACCAAAGGTAAATTTCATGCGTTGTCACATTTATTTTATTTTTGATAGAATGATAATCATATTAAAACTAAAACATTTTATTCAGGGTAACTCTGGAAATGATGGTCCACCAGGACCTCCTGGTGAACGGGTGTGTATGATCATTTACCATAACGTACTAGGACTATCATGTCCATCATTGTTAACTATGTGTTTATTTAGGGTTTGCCAGGACCTCAAGGACCAACTGGATTTCCTGGTCCAAAAGGGCCGCCGGTAGGTCTTTATAAACTTATTTTTTTCTCTCCCAAGATTCTGAGCAAACTTGTGAATGATTCGGTTTCAGGGACCTGCAGGCAAAGATGGACTTCCTGGACATCCTGGGCAAAGAGGAGAGACTGTGTGTAACAACATATCAGTATCAATGTTGTAAAGTGAGTTACTTTAGCATCATTTAACAGCTTCTCACTGCTCCTCACAGGGGTTCCAAGGAAAGACGGGCCCTCCTGGTCCACCAGGTGTGGTTGGGCCTCAGGTGAGTGACAGACTCTCACGTAGTAGCTACTGCTAACATGTTTCTCTATTATAAGTATATTTCAACTCCTCTGCAAACACATGTCACACTGCAGAACACACACGTCACACTGCAGAACACACACGTCACACTGCAGAACACACACATCACACTGCAGAACACACACGTCACATGATCCTACTCCCACAGAAATGAACCAAAGATACATTGGTGTCATTTTTATCAATTCAATAGAAAACTGCAAAACATTATCATTAAAGTCTGCGGTTGATTACATTGTTTGATATTGAATATTGTTGAAAACTCCAAACAGGGACCAACTGGTGAGACTGGACAAATGGGTGACCGTGGTCATCCTGGACCTCCAGGCCCTCCTGGTGAACAGGGTCTAAATGGAGCTGCTGGAAAAGAAGGCGCAAAGGTAAATAATTTTTATTTGAATCTATGAATTTTGTAAATGTTTGATTTGTCTTTATATCACAGAGGGATGTGTACTTTGTGTTTAGGGTGATCCTGGTCCTGCTGGCCCTGCTGGTAAAGATGGACCACCTGGACCAAGAGGTTTCCCTGGAGAGAGAGGCCTGCCTGGTCCGGTGGTAGGTTACTTACTTGTAGCATGCAAAATCCTGTTTCGATTATGTTCAAAAATCATGTTTTTGTTTGCGACAGGGAGCTCATGGACTGAAAGGAAATGAAGGTCCCCACGGCCCACCTGGTCCTGCAGTGAGTACAGCCTGCAGATGGTACTTTTCATTAAAGAACATGATAGTGACAGAACAAAGCAGCTGCTCTATTGTTATTATCTATGACTTTTGAGATCATTATAAATACAGTATGTAAAATATCAATGTTGATCTAAAGATTTTTGAGAAACAAATCTGTTTATTTGACATATCAAAGTCAGATTTCTGAAGTTACATTTCCTGTATTACATTGCACCAATGTCTCTGTAAACATTTCACTGTGTTCATTTAATGTATTCACTGCTTCAGGGTTCTCCTGGTGAACGTGGTCCAGCTGGCCCTGCCGGACCTACTGGACTTCCCGGACGTCCTGGACCTCAGGGTCCACCAGGCCCATCTGGAGAAAAGGGTGGACCGGTAAATGATTTATCTAAATACATGCATACATTTGATATACTATAATGTTTGGTCCATAATTTACTACAATGTTATATTTTATTTAGGGTGAAAAAGGACCTCAAGGCCCAGCTGGAAGAGATGGCATTCAGGGACCAGTTGGTCTTCCTGGACCCGGAGGTCCCCCTGGACCACCTGGGGAGGATGGAGACAAGGTCAATCAATCAATCAATCAAAGTTTATTTATAAAGCGCTTTTTCATACAACAGATGCAACACAAAGTGCTTTACAGTTTGGCTAAAAAACAATCCTGCCCATGCCCTCCCCTCGACCGCCCAACAGACCCTCCCCAGACCACAAGCAAACACCCCCCCCCCCCCCCCCCCCCACACACACACACACGCGCACACACACGCGCACACACACACGCACCGATAAAACAATAAAACGATGATAAGAGACTTGGCAGGGTTCAGATGCAACCGGCTGAAGAAACGCCATCCAAGGAGCCGTCAGCGCCAGGAGCAGAGAGCCGCCCATAGCCAAAGGGGACGACACAGGACCCAGAGGGGACCCAAAACCGAGGCCCCGGGCCCCCACCAGGTCCAAGAGTCCGACCCCCACAGCCACAGCCAACCACCGCTCCCAGCGCAGAGGGCTCCTCCAGAGGAAACACTGGGGATACTTAAAAACAATACAATAAGTAAAACACTAAAATGTGAGCCTGAAAGGAACTATCACACAAAACATGAATAAAAGCAATAGCAATATAATAAATAATAAAGGATAAATAGAATATATAAAAATGGACTAATAAATACTAATCAAAAGCTAATCTAAAAAGGTGTGTCTTGAGCCTGGCTTTAAAAATATGAACGTTCTCTGCGGCCCTGAGCTCCTCCGGCAGACTGTTCCAGAGACGGGGGCCGTAGTGTTGGAAAGACGCCTCACCGTGAGTGTGTGTCCTGACTTTTGGAATGGTTAGGAGTCTGCTGCCGGAGGAGCGCAGGGGCCGGGAGGGTTCATAGGATAAAAGCAGTTCTGAAAGATAAGAAGGCCCAAGACCATTAAGACATTTGAAAACCATTAGGAGAACCTTAAAATCAATCCTGAAACACACGGGGAGCCAATGCAGCGATTTTAAAACCGGTGTAATGTGGTCCCGCCCCCTGGTCTTAGTCAGGACACGTGCGGCCGAGTTTTGGAGTAATTGTAAACCTGAAATGTTCTTTTTGGGAAGACCAGAGAGCAGGGCATTACAGTAGTCAATGCGACTGGTTATAAAAGCATGCATCAGCGTCTCCGTGTTGGCCCGAGAGAGAATGGGGCGGACTCTGGCGATGTTCTTTAAATGATAAAAACCTATTTTTGTTATATTCTTAATGTGAGGAATAAAAGTCAGCTCAGAGTCAAAAATTACGCCCAGGTTTTTCACATGTGGTGATGGATTAAAAGAGTGTGATTGGAGTTTTGGTAAAAGTTTCTCTCTCTGGGCCTCAGGACCGATGACTAAAACCTCAGTTTTGTCCTGGTTAAGCTGGAGAAAGTTTTCTGCCATCCAGGATTTCAGGTCTAAAATGCAGTTAAAAAGAGCATCCATTGGCCTGGTGTCATCAGGAGACATGGAGATGTACAGCTGAGTATCATCTGCATAACTGTGGAAGTTAATTCCATGTCTCCTGATGACACCGCCAAGAGGGAGCATGTACAGGTTAAAAAGGACTGGACCTAAAATAGAACCCTGGGGCACACCACATGTGATTTTATGGACCTGAGAGGAGCAGGTATCCAAACTTACCATGAAGGATCTGTCTGTTAAATAAGAAGTGAACCATTTGTGGACAGCACCAGAGAGGCCGAGGTGTTTCAGGCGGGATAAAAGAATGGTGTGGTCTACTGTGTCGAAGGCAGCGCTAAGATCCAGTAGAACCAACACAGTCACCTTTTTAGAATCATAATTTAATCTAAAATCATTTAAAATCTTTAAAAGAGCCGTCTCTGTGCTGTGGTTCACCCTAAAACCTGATTGAAATGTCTCTAAAATTTGCTGTTGATCTAAAAAGGCATTGAGCTGGGTAAAAACAAGTTTTTCTAAAATTTTGCTTAAAAATGGTAAGTTGGACACCGGTCTGTAGTTGTTAAGATCATTAAAATCTAAATTGCTCTTCTTCAGAAGGGGTCTCACCACAGCCGCTTTGAAGGCTGCAGGAAAGACCCCAGTCTGAAGAGAGCAATTCATCAGGTTTAAAAGCTCCTCTCTAAAAGATTCATAAAATGACTTGGGGACTGGATCTAAAAGACATGTGGTGGGCCTCACTGAGGAGAAAACTTTATCAAGCATCTCAGCATCAACCAGGACAAAACTGTCCAGTGTTTCCTCTGGCGAAGACAAACAATCAGATGTGTTAAAAACAGTAGTACAATTGGATAAAATGTTACATCTGATTGTGTTTATCTTCCCCATGAAGTGGACTGCAAAATCCTCACAGAGGGAGTCTGTGGGGGTTAAACGAGACATGCTAAAATCAGGGTTTAAAATGGTGTCAATGGTTGAAAATAGGACTTTCGCATTGTTTTTGTTTTGGGTGATTAGTTTTGAGAAATAATTGTTTCGGTTTTTCCTAATTGTTTTGTCGTATGTTTTTTGTTGGTTACTGTACATTTCGTAATTGATTGTTGTTTTGTTTTTCCTCCACCTACGTTCCGCCACCCTGCACTCTCTTTTCATTCTCCTTACTTCTTCGTTCCTCCATGGGGGTACAGATTTTGTTCCGGTAGTTTTTGTTTTCAAAGGAGCAACCTGATCTAACGTAGTTTTGAGTCTACTGTTAAAATCATTTGCTAACAGATCACAGGGGGCGGGTAAAACCAAGTGAGGAGTGTTATTAAGAATGTCTATAAAATTTGCAGCCACTTCAGGGGTTAGATGTCGCTTCCTCAAGGTCAGCCTTATTCAACCTAGAAAATAACAAAATAGAATATTGGTCACTGAACAACATTATGAAGTCCAAGGAGCACACAGTGGGATGACGAGGCAGTAAAGTTTAAGGTGAAGACATTTTTGTGGCATATAACATACCAAGACTTGGCCGTCTGCCCAAACTCTCAGCTTATACAAGGAAAACACGAATCGCAGATGCAGACAAGAGGCCAATGATGACTCTGAAGGTGCTGCAGACATCCGCAGCTCACCTGAGGAACTCTTTACATGGGGGAAATAATCATACGCTACACAAGTCTGGTCTTTATGGACTTCAAGTGGAAAATAAAAAGCCATTATTGAAATAAATCCACAAGAAATAAAGCGATGAACACATCCATTATGTGGAAGAAGACATTGTGGTCAGATGAGATCAAAAGGAACTTTTTGGCCTAAATTCCAAACACTGTGTTGTGGACCTGGCTGATCTTCGGCTCTCGGACACTTCCCAGCTGTTGTTAAAATGTGATTATGCTTTTGTGCTGCTGCACTGAAGCCCCCTCAGCACAGCTCTGTCTGAGGCCTTTGCCCCTCCCTCTGCTCCCTCAGCACAGAGATGGAATCAGACGCTGCTGCATCATGTGTTATTCACAATAACTTTGTGACTGAGTTCACTTTACTTCATCCAGAATGAATTAATAAGTGCAAAAGAAAAAAATTGTGTGACCAGTAAAAGGGGAAAACCAAAGTTTACTCATAATTTAAATAAAATATTTTGTAGATTTTTATTTGAAAATTAAATGAAATAGTTACCGCTAAATTGTGAATTAACAATAACGAACTGAAGACTATTACTTTATTCACAGGGAGAGCTTGGAGAACCTGGTCAAAAAGGAGGCAAAGGTGACAAAGGAGAACATGTAAGTGGCAGAGTAATGCAGTATTATTACACAAATGTGGAATATTTATCTTTTCCTTTACTTTCACAGGGTCCCCCAGGTCCAACAGGCCCACAGGGCCCTGTCGGAGCACCCGGTCCTGCCGTAAGTTTTCAGTCATATACAGTATATCGCTGTCTGGACATCGGTCTGTTGGACCATGGATTCACTTTGAGGGTTTTGTTTAGGGCGCAGACGGAGAGCCAGGTCCCAGAGGACAACAGGGTCTGTTTGGTCAGAAGGGAGATGAGGGCACAAGGGGTTTCCCTGGACCTCCGGGCCCAGTTGGACTGCAGGTATGATAACTGCACAATACTTTCTAATGTAACAAATAAATAACTGTTTTATTTATATATCCTTAGGGTTTGCCGGGTCCACCTGGTGAGAAGGGTGAAACTGGAGATTCTGGAAAACAGGTAAGGATCACAAATGAGAAATAGGATTTGACAGTTTGTTTCTAATCTTAAGAGGTGTAGCTGCGTCATTGTAATGTATTTCTTGTCATGATCTCCAGGGTCCACCTGGGCCTCCAGGACCCAGAGGACCGTCTGGTCCTCCTGGAGCTGATGGTCCTCAAGGACCTCCTGGTGGTATTGGAAATCCTGGTGCCGTCGGAGAGAAGGTAAGTCTTTCCTGTCTGAATGTCTAAAGTCCCTCCACACAATGTCAGGATGCTGTCGGTGAACGAGGGTTTCTTATGCAAAAGACGCTTTTCTCTATTTTCTGAATTTATCAAAAATCCTTAATTTCTTGTCTTGTCTTTTTTAGGGAGATTCTGGTGAAGCCGGAGAGCCTGGACTACAAGGAGAACTTGGTCCTCCTGTGAGTATTTGATTGGATAATTATATTCATTTACAACAATGTTGGAGTCTAACCATCATTTCAAACTCACATCTCTGAGTGTAACTTAGATCTAACATTTGAATAATTGCAATAATATTTTTTCACATGTGAATGACAGGGACCAAGAGGAGAACGAGGAGAGAAGGGTGAGGCAGGCCCGGCAGGAACAGGTGGGCCTCCTGGCCCTAAAGGTCCCCCTGGAGATGATGGTCCCAAAGGAAGTCCAGTAAGTTTAGGCTTTTGCATGTGCTTGGTTTTAGTTTGTTCCTATCTAAAGATCATATTATCGTGTATCTTAGGGTCCAAGTGGTTTTCCTGGTGACCCTGGTCCTCCTGGAGAGCCTGGTTCTGCCGTAAGTAAAAATCACTGCATTCTGTTGCTAAACAGATGATTAAAAACGAATCTCTTGGTACCTTTCAATAGGGTTTAGACGGTCCACCAGGTGACAAAGGAGACGATGGAGAAGCTGGTCAGCCAGTGAGTAGTGCTTTTAATGTGAATACAATGTTCAAAGTAATAATAATTTAAATCAATAATTTCAAACAAAATCTAGGGTTCTCCTGGTCCAACTGGAGAGTCCGGACCTTCTGGACCACCAGGCAAACGGGTAAAAACACTGTTTTTTTTCCTCATAATATCCATGTAAGTGCTGTCTGTCTTTGATGAAATGTATGTGTATCATATGTGTTCAGGGGCCTCCTGGACCAGCTGGACCAGAGGGCCGGCAAGGAGAGAAAGGAGCCAAGGTAATTTATCCATAATTATAAATTCTTTGTTCTTTTGAACCAATAACAACATTTAACATTGTATGTTTAAGGGAGAATCAGGTTTAGAGGGTCCTCAAGGAAAGACCGGCCCAGTCGGTCCCCAGGGGTCTCCAGGAAAACCCGGCTCTGAGGGTCTCAGGGGCATTCCTGGCCCAGTTGTAAGTATTAAAAGTATTTTCTCGGGGTGAGCTGGATCTGCCATCGATGCCATAACTGTGTTTTTATGCAGGGTGAACAAGGTCTTCCTGGTTCCCCAGGGCCTGATGGCCCCCCTGGACCAATGGTAAAAAATATTTGTATTACTTTATGATATGTGACTTAGCTCATCCGCTGTTAATGTGAACCACAGGGGCCTATCGGTTTACCTGGCATGAAAGGAGACTCAGGTGTTAAAGGTGAAAAGGTGAGTATTAACCCTGTGTGTATGATCACAGTATGTGTTGTTTGTGCAGCAGTCTATGTACAGTTTGAACTTCATGAAGCCCCTAATGACCCGTGACTTCTGAACAGGGCCATCCTGGTCTCATTGGTCTCATAGGACCTCCTGGTGAACAGGGAGAAAAGGGTGACAGAGGTCTTCCTGGACCTTCTGGAACGTCCGGTCCAAAAGGAGATAATGTGAGGGCTTAAATGCTAGTTTCTATCTTATTTTCATTTCCTAATTAATACTGTTTTGTTTCTTAAGGGTATCAACGGTCCTCCTGGTCCTCTTGGTCCGATTGGTCCACCTGGATTACCTGTAAGGCTCAATAGTCTGGAAATCGATTGATGTTGAATACAAATATAGACTATTTATTTACTCATATGGTTTGTGTTTTAGGGCCCCCCTGGTCCCAAAGGTGCAAAGGGATCATCTGTGAGTTTTATTCTAAATATAATTTAAACAAATGTACTTCAGAACATTCTTGTGATTGGTTTTATTTTTCTCTGTGTACTTTAGGGTCAAACAGGTCCTAAGGGAGAAACGGGTACAACTGGGCCACCTGGTCCACCTGTAAGGGCCTTTGAGTCTCTTTTTAAGTTCTGGATCTGTTTACAGTGTTCATTTAAAGTTATTTGTGTGTTTCATTTCAAACACAGGGTCCTCCTGGCGATGTTATCCATCCTCTGCCGATCCAGGGCTCCATGAAGGGCAGAACACGCAGAAACATCGATGCCAGCCAGATCGTGGATGATGCATCTGTGGACGCCAACTACAAGGACTATGATGATGGAATGGAAGAGATCTTTGGATCACTGAACTCTTTAAAACTGGAGATAGAGCAGATGAAGCATCCATTGGGAACGCAAGCCAACCCAGCACGGACCTGCAAGGACCTCCAGCTCTGCCATCCTGACTTCCCTGATGGTGCGTAAGACAAAACCATGTGACTGTAGCAGAGTCAAATGAAAGGCTCAGGAAGAACATGCAGGGTTCTCTGCCCAGAGCATCATGGCAGACATTCATTTTTCTATCTCTTCAGGTGATTATTGGATTGATCCAAACCAGGGCTGCTCTCGAGACTCCTTCAAGGTGTATTGCAACTTCACGGCAGGAGGAGAAAGCTGCATATTCCCAGACAAAAAATCTGAAGGGGTGAGTGAAGATAAGCACTTTTCAAAACTCAATGCAGGCAAAACTTACACTTTTGTGGATCTTTCTTTTGAAACATTAGAGAGTGGACTAAACATAGTGTTATGTCTTTATATCTTCAACGATTAGTTCACAGTAAAAGCTCTGGTTTTAGTAATTTTGCACAATTTTGGGTTTATTAGGCCTAATTGTGTAAGAAAATAAGTGGTGGTAACAGAGTCTTTGACAAGTCAGGAGTTGTGTAATAGCACAGTGTTACAGCCACTTTAATGATCCCACTCACCAAGTCTCAGAGGAGCTGGGTTTGCTTAAACCTGGAATAATGAAGCAGACTTTTTATAGCTCACTGGTGAGGAGAAGAGAAAACGACTTGTGGTGCCAGTCGGGGGTTTTAAAAAGCTACATTCTATATGTGGACTGGCCCAGTTACATTACTGACTTCATCCATGTTGTATATATTCTCTTTAGAAACATTGATGACAGACCATTGCACTGCAGTAATAGCAGTCATCTATTGTACAAGCAGTGTTCAGTGAGTGAAGGTCACCTTTAATATACCATGGGCTTAATGCATATGTCATCTCGCAGTTTGGGCCATATTACAGCCATCATTAATTACAGTGTTTTAATGACGACCTCATATAGACTGCTGTCTGCTCATTACATGGACGTTCATCACTGTCAGTTTTAAAACTATTAGGTCACATTGCTCTAGTCACAGATTTTAAACATAACCACTCAGTTTTCTCCCTGGTGTGGGAGAGGCAATAGTTGCTGGGATCCTCGCAGGTAATAATTTCATAATTAAACTTGTTGTACTCATGCATTTTTCAGTAGCAATTATCAAGCTGTTTGCCAAGTACAGAATAATCCACATCTTGTTTGGTTCTCATTCAGCATCGGACGTCTGGATAGATCCTCTGGTGGAAAAGCAGAAGAATGCCACACCAGTGTTTCTTAAATCCACTCTTCTTCTTTAACATTGCTCTTTTTCCCTCCTCTTTTGCTTCTCTATAATCTATCCCCCCAGGCTAGGCTTACATCCTGGGCAAAGGAGAATGCTGGTTCCTGGTTCAGTGAATTCAAACGTGGTAAACTGGTAAGCCACACCCTTGTCTTCCCAGCCCCCTTTCCTGAAAACTGTTCATATTTTACAGAGCAAAATGGCAAAATGGCCCAAAGACTCACCAGGCTCATGGTATAGTCACTACAAGAGAGGTTCCCTGGTAAGTGTTCGTGCCTCTGGTGCAGGGTCCTGGCTGAACCGGGACTCCGTGGCCAGAGGCTCTGCATGGGACTGCTCCACTCAGTATGTTGTGATGCTGCACCTGGCTGTTGTGAAATCTCTAGTCCTGCTAGTTCTGGTGATGCTCTGGTGCTCTGGAAAGGTTGGTAGAGGTGTTACCTCCGCTATATCTTTTCCATAAGAAAGCATCACAAATTATGACTTTGTGCCGTAGCACTTAAGTGACGAGACCAAATAACAGCAACTGTAAAAGTGAGAAATGTCTTAAACATTCTCTGATTTTAATTGGCAACATTTGGAGTCACACTGTGCAGGTGCTCAGTCAACTCCCAGGGGTCTCTGGGTACCCAGTCACTCTTGACTTGCGCCTATGATGATGAAGAGGTAATGTTTCTTGGTGAATTGTGCTGTTACACACTTGCAGTAAAGCAGTACTTAAGTACATATATATGCATGTATGAGTATGCATGAGTGCAGTACAATGTATGTCTCCAGCGGCGTCTGCACATGTGTGGGACATGCAGAAGGTGCATGTTTGTGCTTGTGGTGATGTGGGGCCTCGGCTGCATGGCATGGATGCTGCATGAGCTGTTTTCCAAGAAGGTCTTAATGTTTCAAAGAGGAAAAGACTTTGTGGATCTGAAGGATTCTTAATGGTTGGTATGGAAATAGTCACAATTGTAAAAGAAATATTAGGTGTCAACGAAAGCTATTCTCCAATTCATCAACTGTTGTCTGCATCGAAACATAACATGTGAACTGTTATGGGAACATTTGAAATATTGCAATCTGAAATGCAGTTCACAAGCTCAAGAAATCATGATCATCACAATATATTATGTTAATAGAAATTTTTCATTAAAGCTGGGGTGCTTGATTTCCCAAGAAGGTAGTAGAAACTGTTTGCATTTGTTGAAGCATACACAAGAAGAAGTACAAGAAGAGAGAATCCACCAGTTTAACTTAAGTATACAATAGTTCAAATATCAACTTTGCACATGAAACACTGTCATTATTATTTCCATTATTTTAAGACTTGTGTTTTTATAGATAGAAAGACATAATTTACCAAATAACAAAAGAAAAGTTTGGTACCCCCAGTTTGTTTCGATTCCCCATTTTCACATAAAACATGTGTCATTTTAAACCCTGGCTTTGATGATCAAAAGAAAAGCAGCAAAACAGGGGAAAAAGACACAAGATACAAAATGATGAAATGAAATAGACTTCTGACAGTTATGTCACAGTGACGTGCATCTGTTGCAGCTCTCGTACGTGGACGCAGAGGGAAGCCCCATCGGAGTCGTCCAGATGACCTTCCTGCGGTTACTGAGTGCGGCAGCGAGACAGAACCTGACGTACAACTGCCACGAGTCGGTGGCGTGGCACGAACAGGGAAAGGACAATTACGACAAGGCCATCCGCTTCCTGGGCTCCAACGATGAGGAGATGTCATACGACAACAACCCATACCTGCGCGCCATCGTCGACGGCTGTGCTGTAAGTTATTATTGTTATTATTATTATTATTATTATTATTATTATTATTATTATCATTATCATTATTATTATCATTATCATTGATATTATCATTATCATTTAGATCATGGGTCTCCAATCTTTAGCCCGGGAGTTATCATTATCTCTGTTTAAAATAGCTCCCCAAAGAGTAAATATAAGAATTGATTGATTTGTATTAATTGGAGCAGAATTAGGGCTGGGAAATATGGCAACAACAAAAAATCTCAATTTAATTTCCTGCTTTGGACGATTTCGATTTTAAATCTATTTTGAAAATAGATTTTCATTAGTATTTTCATTAAAGTCACTGACTTTGCCCTTAAACATATGTTTTGATCTTTGGGCTCAATATTCAAGTTTAATGTTTTTTTTCTTTTTCCAAAAAGTCTTGTACAGACTGTGCTGATATTGAAAGTATAATTCATGTGCTGCTGGAACTCTCACAAGATCCTTCATTAAATTCAACAATTTTCATATTTTTCACAAATTCGATTTTTTCAAAAGCCGATGGATTGCCTAAATTCGATTTATTGCCGCACAATCCATACATTCAGTAGTGTACAATATTTACATTCCTTATTTTACATGACCTTTTGTACATGTTGCTACTGCATTTAAAGTTTGACATGTCTGGTCTAAAAGAAGTAGCTCTCTGCTAGTATCTTTCTGTTAGCCTGGTCGTACCACACCATAGTACAATTTAAGTTTTGTACTAAGGTCTGGAGGTGCTCCATTGAGCTCCGTTTACAGGTGGGAGGGGTTAACTCCTTTTGCAGATTGTAATGATTGGATCTGAGTTTACCGTGACGTATGTAATGCGCCCGAGTGAGTCGTTAGCATTTAGCATTTAGCCTAGCCATCTTCTTTGCCGCTAACAGAGCCCATGAGGAGTAGCGCCACAGTCTTTGCCAGAAATTGCTACGGATTCAATTTCTTGATAGAACCAGACCAGAATACTTTACTATTCCATTCTTTGCCATTGCCAAACTACAACCTTCGGCGCAAACTCTCGACGTCACCCACATCTAACTACAACACCCGCCTCCCGCGCTCTCTGATTGGTCGGATGGAAATCAACCGTTTGTAAACGCTAACATAGGGACTAGACCTAGACGTTACATGCAGGGATCATGCAGGGAAATGATGATTGACAGAGAGATAGCCTGGCCTTAGCCATCCGTACACTCCGTTCGGTGTTGTCCCCAAAAAAGTAGCATTCCAATTGAAAAGGTCGGAGACCCCTGCTTCAGATTTGCCTGGCCTGCCAAACTATATGCTTTTTCAAAGATATGTCTGGGAGGGATCTTGATCCCAGCGGTTTCCCGGTGGGCGGGATTGACTGAGTGCATCAACCAATTAGAGGAACGCCGGATATGACGCAGCAACACGCGGCACTAAACCACTTCAGGAAACACAAAGCAGTGAAGCGATGGCGGCATGACAGCTCGTTCACATGTAAATGACTGCTGTCGTCTTTGTAACAAAAACTTAAAGATACGAGTAGTTATTGGCAACTCAATTCTGCTTTTTGGAATGAAGTCCCGCCTCTCGAGCCGTGATTGGCTCGATGTGGATTAAATTGTGAACTGATAGGATGCGAGGAGCTGATGAGACGGTTCTTATTTTGAACAGAAAGCAAAAGTGTCTGGCAGAACAGGCAAGCTTCAGATGATTCAGACCTTTGCTCAGTCTTGGTTGTGCGTTTGTACCTCTGTGTGCGTTTGAACCTTTGTGTGTGTTTGAACCTCTGTGTGCGTTTGTACCACTGTGTGTGTTTGTACCTCTGTGTGTGTTTGAACCTCTGTGTGCGTTTGTGCCACTGTTTGTGTTTGTACCACTGTGTGTGTTTGTACCTCTGTGTGCGTTTGAACCTTTGTGTGTGTTTGAACCTCTGTGTGCGTTTGTACCACTGTGTGTGTTTGTACCTCTGTGTGTGTTTGAACCTCTGTGTGCGTTTGTACCACTGTGTGTGTTTGTACCTCTGTGTGTGTTTGAACCTCTGTGTGCGTTTGTGCCACTGTTTGTGTTTGTACCACTGTGTGTGTTTGTACCTCTGTGTGTGTTTGTACCACTGTGTGTGTTTGTACCACTGTGTGTGTTTGTACCTCTGTGTGCGTTTGAACTTCTGCGTGCGTTTGTACCACTGTTTGTGTTTGTACCACTGTGTGTGTTTGTACCTCTGTGTGTGTGCGTTTGTACCTCTGTGTGTGTGCGTTTGTACCACTGTGTGTGTTTGTACCTCTGTGTGTGTTTGTACCACTGTGTGTGTTTGTACCTCTGTGTGCGTTTGAACTTCTGCGTGCGTTTGTACCACTGTGTGTGTTTGTACCACTGTGTGTGTTTGTACCACTGTGTGCGTTTGGACCTCTGTGTGCGTTTGTTCCTCTGTGTGTGTTTGTACCTCTGTGTGTGTTTGTACCTCTGTGTGTGTTTGTGTGTTTGTACCTCTGTGTGTGTGTTTGTACCTCTGTGTGCGTTTATACCTCTGTGTGTGTTTGTACTTCAGTGTGCGTTTGTACCTCTGTGTGCGTTTGGACCTCTGTGTGCGTTTGTTCCTCTGTGTGTGTTTGTACCTCTGTGTGTGTTTGTACCTCTGTGTGTGTTTGTACCTCTGTGTGTGTTTGTGTGTTTGTACCTCTGTGTGTGTGTTTGTACCTCTGTGTGCGTTTGTACTTCAGTGTGTGTTTGGACCTCTGTGTGCGTTTGGACCTCTGTGTGCATTTGTACCTCTGTGTGCGTTTATACCTCTGTGTGCGTTTGTACTTTATGGTGCTTTTGTACCTCTGTGTGTGTTTGTACTTCTGTGTGCATTTAGACCTCTGTGTGCGTTTGGACCTCTGTGTGCGTTTGTACCTCTGTGTGCGTTTGTACCTCTGTGTGCGTTTGTACCTCTGTGTGCGTTTGTACCTCTGTGTGCGTTTGTACTTTATGGTGCTTTTGTACCTCTGTGTGTGTTTGTACTTCTGTGTGCGTTTAGACCTCTGTGTGCGTTTGGACCTCTGTGTGCGTTTGTACCTCTGTGTGCGTTTGGACCTCTGTGTGCGTTTGTACCTCTGTGTGCGTTTGTACCTCTGTGTGCGTTTGTACCTCTGTGTGTGTGCGTTTGTACCTCTGTGTGTGTGCGTTTGTACCTCTGTGTGCGTTTGTACCTCTGTGTGCGTTTGTACCTCTGTGTGCGTTTGTACCTCTGTGTGTGTTTGTACCTCTGTGTGTGTTTGTACCTCTGTGTGCGTTTGTACCTCTGTGTGCGTTTGGACCTCTGTGTGCGTTTGTACCTCTGTGTGCGTTTGTACCTCTGTGTGCGTTTGTACCTCTGTGTGTGTGCGTTTGTACCTCTGTGTGTGTGCGTTTGTACCTCTGTGTGCGTTTATACCTCTGTGTGCGTTTGTACCTCTGTGTGCGTTTCTACCACTGTTTGTGTTTGTACCTCTGTGTGTGTTTGTACTTCTGTGTGCGTTTATACCTCTGTGTGTGTTTGTACCTCTGTGTGTGTTTGCACCTCTGTGTGTGTTTGTACTTCTGTGTGCGTTTATACCTCTGTGTGCGTTTGTACCTCTGTGTGTGTTTGTACCTCTGTGTGCGTTTGTACCACTGTTTGTGTTTGTACCTCTGTGTGTGTTTGTTGTGTGCGTTTGTACCTCTGTGTGTGTTTGTACTTCTGTGTGTGTTTGTACCTCTGTGTGTGTTTGTACCTCTGTGTGCGTTTGTACCTCTGTGTGTGTTTGTACCTCTGTGTGTGTTTGAAACTCTGTGTGCGTTTGTACCTCTGTGTGCGTTTGTACCTCTGTGTGCGTTTGTACCTCTGAGTGTGTTTGTACCACTGCATGTGTTTGTACTTCTGTGTGTGTTTGTACCACTGTGTGTGTTTGTACCACTGTGTGCGTTTGGACCTCTGTGTGCGTTTGTTCCTCTGTGTGTGTTTGTGTGTTTGTACCTCTGTGTGTGTTTGTACCTCTGTGTGTGTTTGTGTGTTTGTACCTCTGTGTGTGTGTTTGTACCTCTGTGTGCGTTTATACCTCTGTGTGTGTTTGTACTTCAGTGTGCGTTTGTACCTCTGTGTGTGTTTGTACTTCTGTGTGCGTTTAGACCTCTGTGTGCGTTTGGACCTCTGTGTGCGTTTATACCTCTGTGTGCGTTTGTACTTTATGGTGCTTTTGTACCTCTGTGTGTGTTTGTACTTCTGTGTGCGTTTGTACTTCTGTGTGCGTTTATACCTCTGTGTGCGTTTATACCTCTGTGTGCGTTTGTACCTCTGTGTGCGTTTGTACCTCTGTGTGCGTTTGGACCTCTGTGTGCGTTTGTACCTCTGTGTGCGTTTGTACCTCTGTGTGTGTGCGTTTGTACCTCTGTGTGTGTGCGTTTATACCTCTGTGTGCGTTTGTACCTCTGTGTGCGTTTGTACCTCTGTGTGCATTTAGACCTCTGTGTGCGTTTGGACCTCTGTGTGCGTTTGTACCTCTGTGTGCGTTTGTACCTCTGTGTGTGTGCGTTTGTACCTCTGTGTGTGTGCGTTTGTACCTCTGTGTGTTTGTACCTCTGTGTGCGTTTGTACCTCTGTGTGCGTTTGTACCTCTGTGTGTGTTTGTACCTCTGTGTGTGTTTGTACCTCTGTGTGCGTTTGTACTTCTGTGTGCGTTTGTACCTCTGTGTGCGTTTGTACCTCTGTGTGCGTTTGTACCTCTGTGTGCGTTTGTACCTCTGTGTGCGTTTGTACCACTGTTTGTGTTTGTACCTCTGTGTGTGTTTGTTGTGTGCGTTTGTACCTCTGTGTGTGTTTGTACTTCTGTGTGTGTTTGTACCTCTGTGTGCGTTTGTACCTCTGTGTGTGTTTGTACCTCTGTGTGTGTTTGCACCTCTGTGTGTGTTTGAAACTCTGTGTGCGTTTGTACCTCTGTGTGCGTTTGTACCTCTGTGTGCGTTTATACCTCTGTGTGCGTTTGTACCTCTGAGTGCGTTTGTACCACTGTTTGTGTTTGTACCTCTGTGTGTGTTTGTTGTGTGCGTTTGTACCTCTGTGTGTGTTTGTATCTCTGTGTGTGTTTGTACCTCTGTGTGCGTTTGTACCTCTGTGTGTGTTTGTACCGCTGTGTGCGTTTGTACCTCTGTGTGTGTGTGTGTGTTTGTACCTCTCTGTGCGTTTGTACCTCTGTGTGCGTTTGTACCTCTGTGTGTGTTTGAAACTCTGTGTGCGTTTGTACCTCTGTGTGCGTTTGTACCTCTGTGTGCGTTTATACCTCTGTGTGCGTTTGTACCTCTGAGTGCGTTTGTACCACTGTTTGTGTTTGTATCTCTGTTTGCGTTTGTACCTCTGTGTGTGTTTGTACCTCTGTGTGTGTTTGTACCGCTGTGTGCGTTTGTACCTCTGTGTGTGTGTGTGTGTGTGTTTGTACCTCTGTGTGCGTTTGTACCTCTGTGTGTGCGTTTGTACCTCTGTGTGTGCGTTTGTACCTCTGTGTGCGTTTGTACCTCTGTGTGCGTTTGTACCTCTGTGTGCGTTTGTACCTCTGTGTGCGTTTGCTAACTCTGTGTGCGTTTGCTAACTCTGTGTGTGTGGGTGTTTGTACCTCTGTGTGTGTTTGTACCTCTGTGTGTGTTTGTACCTCTGTGTGTGTTTGCTAACTCTGTGTGTGTGTTTGTACCTCTGTGTGCGTTTGTACCTCTGTGTGTGTTTGTACCTCTGTGTGCGTTTGTACCTCTGTGTGTGTTTGTACCTCTGTGTGTGTTTGTACCGCTGTGTGCGTTTGTACCTCTGTGTGTGTGTGTGTGTGTGTTTGTACCTCTGTGTGCGTTTGTACCTCTGTGTGCGTTTGCACCTCTGTGTGTGTTTGCACCTCTGTGTGTGTTTGTACCTCTGTGTGTGTTTGCACCTCTGTGTGTGTTTGCACCTCTGTGTGTGTTTGTACCTCTGTGTGCGTTTGTACCTCTGTGTGTGTTTGTTGTGTGTGTTTGTACCTCTGTGTGCGTTTGTACCTCTGTGTGTGTTTGTTGTGTGTGTTTGTACCTCTGTGTGCGTTTGCTAACTCTGTCCCTCTCTCGTTGTCTCTCCGCAGTTGAAAAAGGGCTACGAAAAGACAGTACTTGAGATCAACACACCCAAAGTGGAACAAGTGCCTTTTGTGGATATTATGTTCAATGACTTCGGGGGCCCCATGCAGAAGTTCGGATTTCAAGTGGGTCCCGCCTGTTTCGTCGGCTAAGACTGTTTTCCCGAGTGAATGGAATGAACACTTTTTTTTTTTGTTTCATCTGAAAAAACAATTCAAAACTAGAACATTTCTATTTGTAAAAAGTACCTTCTCCTTAAAACAACAAGTGTGAGTACAATGATATCAATGAGACAACGGCGACATATTTTATATATATTAAAAAAGAGAATAGAGAAAAGTGAAAAAGAACAACCTCGAAACCTCAGTGTGCCTTTTCCATCACATGCAAGTTTTGAACCTGGATGTCAGTCATGCCCCTCTGGTTTAGATCGTGGAGGCCGCCGCTTACCGTGGACTCGATATCCATATTTACATCCGACCTGCGTCTCCCCTCGGCTACCGCACGTTTTCGGTGTTCGCTCACTGTCTTTCCTGGAGCTTTGTTTTGTGCATAATGATTTTCCAGTTACCTTGAAATGGACCTTATCTATAAATATATATATAAATAATTTTATGTCTGTAAGTAGATTCTGTATATTTTTTTTTCCCTGGTTGAGTTTAAGCTTCAAAACATGCATGTGACTTTAGCTTCAGGAAGGTTAAGGAACCAACTGGGAAAGTCAATTATGGAATACTTTAAACAATTATTGATTAGAGGAAAAATGGTCCAAAAGGTTAGGAAGTCTCCTCTTGTTGCAGGTGTGGAGAATGGGTTTTTGTACTTTAAGAACAGCATAGAAATAAAAACACATTCAAGTTCTGTGAAAGTATGTGACATTTAATTTCCAAAGAAAACAAAGACATTCCTTTCTTTTTTTTCGTCCCCCGAGTGTTCGTTCGTGTTCCGCCGGGAGTTTTAACTTAAACTATGCAAAGGCAGACGAGGTCCCGGTTCACGACAACACAGACCACATAGGTGCTATTTCTTCTCTTCTGTGGTGCTATGTACTATTGTGTATTGTCTGAATGAGTTGTAGGTGGCTGCCCTCTCACTATTGTTCACTTCTATCGCTGTGGTGTCTCCCGCCACTCGCATACCCACACAGAGGCCCTCGCAGCAGACGAGGTTGGCTTTGTAAATGCCTGCTCCATGACGCTGCCTTGTTGCTGGTTTGTGCCCATCATGTGTGCCACGGCGGCGGGCACACACACACACACACACACACACACACACACACACACACACACACACACACCACACACACACACACACACACACACACACACACACACACACACACACACACACACACACACACACACACACACACACACACACACACACACCAAAGTGCCAAATTGTCTACAAAAAAAAGGGATGAAGTGATTCCCCCATCCCTTCCAACCAAAGTGTTTCATGTATATTTTTAAAATCTATTTTTGTATGTAAAAAAATATCTAGGAAAAAAAGAATTTTATCGAGGAATGAATAAACGTCACCAAATTAGCAACACAATTGCAACACCAAATCCTGCTTGTTGTGGCACTTTTTTTCTATTTTGTTCAATTTGCTCCATTTAAACTATGCACTCTTTTTGCTTATGACCACTAGTATTGACCACAAAGTTGCCCCCCCTCTGCATAAGTTTGCTCTTTTTCATAAAATGAGTGACTTGAACGTTGTTTTTTAAGTGAACTCCATGCTTGTAGACTCTTGCAGATCTTTCCTTTTGTACATTTCTTAACAAAAACAAAAACCAGCAAAGGCTGCCATTGTTTCTTGTGTTTGTAGATTTCTATTTGGTTGTTTGTTTGTTCTCACGATCTTGTCAAACCTGTGTAAGGAAAGGAGGATACAAATATTTGGGTTTTCATGTCAATAAATTCAAGTTTACTGTGGCCATCCACTCTTGTATGTCTTTTGAAGCATTAAAACCTGTATGCATGAAATTGTAAAGGTTTTTTTCTCTTGTTATATTGTGCCCTGGCATGATCTCTTGTTCATGTTTTCTAAATCAGGATGAAGCAGCTTTTCCATTGCTACAGATTCACCAAAAAGATCATGTCCATAATTGTGAAGTGCAGAGAAAATGATGAAATTGTAACTCAACCAGAGACAATGTTTTTGTAGTATATTTATTGTACTATTTAAAATAAATAAATGTAAAATGAGACAATAGTGGAAGTGTATAAGGCCCACTCTGTACAGCAGCCCAGCATCACCAGTGTCTGTGCTTCTTCTGCTCTGCGCCTCCCTGTGCTTCCAGCTGCAGCCTTCAGCACAACACTGGCGCCTCTAGTGGCCGAACTGTGACACAACCACCAGCGGTTTTTGTTCTTGTTCGTCCGAGGTTTGTACAGGGGCAGGTTTTTGTAGCCAGACAAGCAGCCTACACACACAAACCTTCACACCTGCTTTGTCAATTTTTCCATTGGGAGATCAATTTTTTCAAGTTTCTCTGTCAACACATGAACATAGACTGTTTATGTGACAATATCTGAGTGATCCTAATGCATATTTTGATATGTTTTATGTCTATTTTTACCATTTTATCACGGTAAAACTATACACTGGTTCCCTTTCTTTCGTTTCTTCATGCCTTGGTCCAACCTCGACGTCATCCAAGTAAATGAATACGTCACCCATCTTTCTGAATCCAATTCCTGTAACCCTGTGTTTCTTTTAGATTTGTGTGCAGGGCCTACATGCTTTGATCCACTGGAAGCTGCGAGGAGGAGCAGGACTTCCAAACGCCTCATTAGAGAGTGGAATTCTGAGTGTGTGCATTAGCTGAGCGCAGCAGAAGGGATCATCGTAAAGCAAAACATTTGTGCAAGTACTTGGATCAATGTTTAATGTGGTGTTTGCGGAATGGACCTAAGCCTCCGATCTATGGGCTAAATAACATCAACAGTAACAGTGTGGCACAGAATGACCCGAAGATAAATAATGCAGAAGTTTTGTTTTGAAGTAATGCTTTTTTTTTTTTCAAGGTGAGTTCATGGTCAGACGGATTTTAGACAGATTTATGAATATGTCAATTCTGGATATGCTCGAAATTCCTCGAACCGGACAGATGTGGGTTTAAGGCACGGTGGAGTGGATAGCACTCTCGCCTCTCAGCAAGAAGGTCCTGGGGTCGAATCCCGGTCGGAACAGGGCCTGTCTGAGTGGAGTTTGCATGTTCTCCCCGTGTCTGCGTAGGTTTCCTCCATGTGCTCCCGTTTTTCCTACCACTAAAAACTTTCACAATAGGTATGATTGTAGATGAGAGAGTGAATGGATGGTGTTGATTGGGGGCTGATGCTCCAGTGTGTTCGGCGACTCGCTTCCGTCATCACCGTGTGTGGAATGATTGGAACAACGACGGTCAGTTGGTAGAGCATTGGCCTTTGAGTCAGAGGGTTGTGGGTTCGAGCCCTTCTCCACCGACTTTCACTGTCTGCTGTCGTTGTGTCCTTGGCAAGACACTTAACCTCTGGGAACACCAGCCACAGTGGGGCGGCTGTAAAGTGCCAAACTGCTGTTGTGTCCTTAGGCAAGACACTTCACACCCATTGCCTAGAATGAGTCTGGTGTGTGTGTGAATGGTTGGTGGTGGTCGTAGGGGCTGATGGCACATACTGGTTGCCTCGCTTCTGTCAGTGTGCCCCAGGGCAGCTGTGGCTACAGTAGTAGTTTATCACCACCGTGTATGGAGTGAATGAATAATGACATGTGAAGCGTCTTTGAGTGTCCAAAAAAGCGCTAAATAAAACCGATGCATTATTATTTTTGTTATTGAATACAAAATATTATAAACATGCTTGAAAGGATCCCTGGATATTAAATGCTGCTAGACATTTGAAATAGCTCATACTTACAATCATTATGTGTGAGAAGAATGTTATTGGGGACCCAAAAGTTCTCACCTCCAACAACCATTTCAGGACTTTCCTATAGGAGGACTTTTTTAGATTAACCCCCCCCTCCGACCCAGAAATAGAATACGGGGAAGAAAATGGATGGATGGAGGAGGACTTTCTACTTCCAGATGGATCATCACGACTATTGAATTTTCGATCATGGTGATACGTGCTCGTCAAATAAGACCAGAAGGTTTTGTTCCTAAAATTTGGGAAAATCGTCCTTTGTATCTTTAAGTGACATCTTCAATGGCACTCCCCTGAATCTATAGATATCCCCTGAACCAGCATGTTGCATTATGGTCAAAGTCGTGTTGGTCACCAGTGGATGTGGAGAGAGAGAAAAGGCCCAGAAACCAGATAATATTGTGGTCTGTTAAAACCAAACATAAAAGACCGTTGGTTAATTTTGTCTCACCTCAAAAGTGCTGGAACAAAACAACTGTAATGATGTTCAAAGGTCAGGGCTGTGGAATGAATGTTTGTAATCACACTTTCTCTTCTGTTCATTGTGTGATAATGTGACAAGGATTCGAAATAAATAAATCAAAAGTTCACATTAAAATGTTCCCCGCAGCTAAACAGGTGTTTGTCTTTAATTGCACTGCTGCCTTTTGCTCCAAGAATCCAAACTAAAACATTTGATTTCAAAGACGCAAACTTTTATTCCTGAAGGACCATGAGCTGTCAATCAACCTTCTCCTGAGTCATACCTGCTCCTGCCGAGGCTGTGCTCCCGGGAGCAGGATTCAGACTCACATTTAAACTCATTTATTAATCCCACCAGAGGCAATACTGTACATTTGAGCAGCATGAAGGGCATAACAACACACACAGATGAATATAACTAAAACAAACATTAACTTAAGCCAGGCATGTCCAAACCATAGACTGTATATATTAATGGACAGAATCACGCCTATCTCCGCCGTTCTAACTAATGGGCCAAAAAATGTGCTCTACTGGAGCAATCCAAAATGGCCGCGAGTGGTCCCGCCCACAAGAAAATTGTGAAAACACATGCGTCAGCCGGCGCAACTCCATTCATTAGAACGAGAGACTTAAAAAATTCACAGCAAGTAAACTAGAGTGGACCAAAAAAAATCCACCCCCCTCAGCATTGACACACATGTGGAACGGAGCTTTGGGCCAAGAGACAACTTTTGGTCCATCCTGTAAAGATGTTTTTGAGAGGTCTGCCAATGCTATATGTTAGCATTGGCTAATTCTACTTCTGGGTCCACCCCCATCGGCCCGGGGTGGTATTGCAAGCATGTCAACGCACGTCATTTTGGCCACTTTTGAGCTGGGACCCTCCCCCACTGGTCCAAACTGAGGCCAGTGGGCAAACAGCGGCCCCCTGTGTCATTTTATGTGGCCCTCTGCGGCTAACAAGAAATTCCCTTTGAGGC